>OU343218.1:216696004-216840340 GCA_910596185.1 Chrysanthemum makinoi | reverse complement strand
TAAGAGTGATCGCGACGCCGGACGGGTAGAAGTTAGCATCTTTATGGAGAGAGGTTGATGATGTTAGGAGATTAGTTAGTGATATACTGTGAGACGGCTAGATCGTATTAGATTCATGGTTTTGTACCATCTTGAAACTAAGTAGTACTTGGTTCGAGATGTAGGATTATCCTAGTTGTCTTATTGGTATCGTCGTTAGGATCATTTTTTGATTTCTTCGTATCCTTCCATGTATTTCCACTTTTGAAACCTACGAGTTATGGTTATGGGAACATGCATCCTTTAGTTATGATGCGTATCCGATTGTTTCTTTGGTATAGCGTTGTCCTTATTGACCTTGATTATGTATTCGCTGCTATTGGGGTGACCTTGGAACCCAACTCTATTTTTAGAGCGTAAATTTGTGAACTTATGAAATTGTTCTTCTTGCCTATAGAATGATGGCAACAAGACGAAATCCGCAGGAACAACCGGCATCTCCTCGGCCGGCCAGTTGTTGCCCCGGTCGCCGAGGTCTTCGGTCCGACCACACCACATGTTGAGAACCCGGTCGATAACCCATTGTGAGAAAACCTAAATGTGAATGACCATGCCGAGAATGGTCTTGTTCCACAAAACCCTCCACGCGGAACCCAACCCACATTGACCAACCGGTGTCGCAACGTGTCGCCAATCTAGCTGAGGCTAATCTCCCTAACACTTCTAGTGGAACCCCATGTTGAATCAACTCGAGGTTGTACCTACAAAGAGTTCTATTCTCGTGGTCCCATTGATTTTGGAGAACCGAGGGAGTAGTTTACCCGACTAGTGGTTGGAGAAAACCGGATCCGTGTTTGCCGTTAGTAATTGTGAAGAGGATTGTAAGGTTAAGTATGCAACATTTACCTTGAAGGATCTAGGCGTTGACTGTGGAATAGCTATCACAAATCGAGAGGAATTGATGTAGCTTATAGTATGACTTGGACTCGCTAAGGCTCTCCGATTAAGACTTATTGTCCTAGGAATGAAGTTAAGAAGTTAGAAAGTGAGTTCTGGAACCATAAGGTTAAGGGTAATGACATGGCGACTTATACTGCCGCTTCCAAGAGTTATCATTGCTTTGATCCGAAAATGGTTCGCGACCAAGAACTTAAGATTGAGAGGTATACTTGATGGATTGCCTTTAGCTACTCAAATGATGTCATCACGCCAAGCCGCTTAATTTGTAAGAGGCAATTGTTGTGCCTCAGAGTTTGATGGACTCTTGTGTGCTAGAATTAGGAGAAAAGGGTAAGAGGACAGAGTGATAGAGGAAGAGGAACCAAGTTGCAAAAGGTAATGGCAACAACGGCAAGAGACAACCGAGGTGTCATAGGAAATGGAGGTAGGAAAGATTATGAAGGTAGTAAGCCCGTGGTGGTCGCTGTAACCTACACCACCATGGACCAACTGAATAATATGTGTAGGAAGTGCTCTAAGGTAGGACACATAGCCAAAGATCGGTTCGGCCCACTTGCCGCAAGCTCAAATCAGCATTACAGTTTGGAAGGCTATCACCTGTTTTGATGTGGAAAGAAGGGACACTTTAAGAATCGCGCCGAGAGCCGCGGATGAGAGGAAATCTCGGTAATGTAGGAGGATTTGCTAACCGAGGTATAGGAGGTAATGGCTTGGAAAACCAGGGAAACAATGGTGCTAGGAATCGCCAGAGACATGGGAGTAGCGTGTTTACGCTATTGGGAAGGAAGTCTGGTGAGGACCCTAACGTGAGTTACTGCACGCTACTCTCAATACCGCTTCCATCGCTTTGATACCGTGCGATATGAGTTTCAGATCCACCAATTTTATGCCATTACTAGGAATCTCCCAAACACCTCTAGGTTTAGTTACGATGGAACGTTAAATAGAGATAGGACTTAGTACAGGTTGTACCTTAAGTTTCCTAGACGCCCGTTTAGTATAGACCATTTCTGCTACCTTAGGAAGTTTTGACGTCATTATCGGAATGGATTGGTTGTCGAAGAACGGTGCACACATAACTGCGTGATGAGAAGATTGCGCGCTACCGTATATGAAAGTTCGAGCATACAAGGAGATCGAGCAATCGCGGGAAATCCTTCCCAGCTGAGCATCATCTCTTGTATTAAGGCTCATAAGTACATCGATAGAGGAGGTTGTCTTTTCTTGGCTCGAATTTCTAAAAAGAAAAGTGAGGAGAAGAGTGAAAGAAACCTTAATGATGTACGCCGTTAGAGAATTTCGGAGGTGTTTCGACAATTTTCCAGGATTCCACCTGTCCGACAAGTGGAATTCCAAATAGAGTTGATATTCACGCCGCACCCGTAGCCCGGCACCTTATCAACTTTGCTCCAAGAGAATTGGAGAACTTGCCTAAACAAGCCATGAATTGTCGAGAAGGATTCATTCACCAAGTTCACACCGGGGGAGCACCGTTGTTGTTTGTGAGGAAGAAGGATGGATCGTTACGGATGTGTATTGATTATAGGGAGTTGAATAAGTTAACAAAGGAAGAACCGATATCCGCTACCTAGAATAGATAATCTATTCGACCAACTCAAGGAGCTATCGTCTTTTCTAAGATCGCATTAACCATCTCGTATCACCAGCCTTTTAGATTTCAGAGGAGGATATCCCTAAGACTTAGAACCCGTTATGGACACTATGAATTCCAAATGATGTCGTTTGGTTTGACCAACGCTCCATACGGTTTTCATGGATCTCATGAACCGAAAGTGTGCCATACCCGATAAGTTTGTGATAGTATTCATAGGCACATCTTGATATACTCTAAGAGTAGTGAGGGGCACGAAGAGCATTTGAGGCTCATTTTAGGATTGGCGAGAGAGGAGAAGTTGTATGCCAAATTCTCTAAGTGTGAATTTTGGATTCCGTCCGTGCAATTATTAGGCCATGTGATAGATAGTGGAGGTGTTCATGTTGACCCAGCCTAAGATTAAGGCCATTAAGGAATGGGCGCTCCTAAGAATCCATCAAATCCGACAGCTTCTAGGGTTAAGGGTGCTATTATAGGAGATTCATTGAGGGATTTTCCAAGATAGCTAAGTCACGCACCAAACTAACTTAGAAGGATGTTAAGTATGAATGGGGAGAAAAGGAAGAAGAAGCATTCCAACTTCTGAAGGAGAAGTTGTGTAGTGCCCATCCTAGCTTTGCCCGAAGGAAGCCAAGACTTTGTCGTAACTGCGACGCTTCCCATAAAGGCTTAGGTGCTGTTTTGATGCAACATGAGAATGTGATTGCTTATGCATCCCGACAACTTAAGAAGCATGAGAAAAACTATACCACCCATAACCTTGAGTTAGGTGTCAGTAGTGTTTGCTCTAGGATCCTGAGACATTATCTATATGGAACCAAGTGCGTAGTATTTACCGATCATAAGAGTTTGAAGCATATCTTAGATCGAAGGAACCTAACATGAGACAACGCCGTTGGTTGGAATTGCTTAGTGATTACGACCGTAAGATTCAAGTATCATCCCTGGTAAGGCTATGTTGTGGCTCGATGCACTTAGTCAGAAGAGGACATTCCACCCCTACCGTTGGGATCCTTAGGAATGACCATCGCTTTGCCCTTACCATCTCAAATTTTAGCCTAAGCAGAGGCATTGACTCGAAGAGAACCGCCCTTATGAGAATCTTCATGGAATGGTAGAGAGTGAAAACGGCTTCTTGAAGCATTCCGACGGGACATTATGCTTCAAAGACGAAGCGGATATCATTTCATGGTGGAATCATGAGTTGATTATGCACGAAGTCGCATAAATCAAAATACCCAATTCATCCCGAGCCGATAAGATGTATCAGATCTTAAGAAACTTTATTGGTGGCCCAATATGAAAGTTTCTATATAGCTCAAGATATGTCAAGAGGGTGCCCCGACTTGTTCTAAAGTCAAGGCCGATGATAACGCTACACGCGTCGTTCGGGGTCAAAGGAACTTCCTTTTCTTCGAGCAAGTTTTATAACACCCTAGGCAGTGAACCTAATCGTTATAGTGTAGTATTAAGGTAAGCCACGGGTATTGATATCATTCTCTAGGGGAATAGGAATGCTAGTGAGAAGTTACTACGCTAAGGTTGGGGTTGAGGAAGATTATTTTTTATCTTTTTTTATGTTTTTAGGAAATGGAAAGGTATGAATCTCGGGGTTTGGATTTGGGGGTTGGTATTTCTACCTATTACTCTACTATTATCTATTCTAATTAACTCTAAGGTGAGGATAGTCTATGTCTATTGTTGTGTGCTCAGATGATAGTTAAAGATGTGTTTACCTAGATCCTACTACTCCTAGTTATCTCCTATTGATGGTTGAATTGTCACGTCCTTATTCTTAATCGATTTGTGTTTCTAAGGTTGTAAGGTGTGCATTCCCTAACTCTTTGAAGTCACCTTTAAGTGTAGTAAACGAAATCCACTAAGTCATTCAGAAACTAACTTTGAGGTTATTTTGGGTTTAGTAAACGAAATCCACTAAGTCATTCATAAACTATCAAAGATTTATCAAGTATTGAACACAACGATAGCCTAGTCGCACTCCTAAGCCAATCACAATTAAGATAAGAGACAACCTAACAATAATTAACAACTGGGTTTCATATATCTAAGCAAACACACAAGTAATTTAGCCGGACATGGTAGACATGCAAGCATACACACAATCAATCAAACATAGGATAGACATAATGTTGAATTGAATATATGGATTAAGATATAATCAACAAACCATTACAAGATGTTTTTGGAGTGATTAAAACCTTCAAAGTTGCTGGAAAAACACCTATCTAAGCCCCGGAATCGGAGTTAGGGTTTAGAGCCTACAAAAGTGAAGATAATGTTATATTTATAGGCGATTTTCATATAAAGAGTGACGGCGTCACAACTATAGAATGACGGTGTACGACCATTTTTCACCAAACTGTAGATTTTTTCTTCCGGTCGCGGCTTTTGAATCACCTAAATGAGTTCGTGATGCAAAGTTATGGCCAAAACAATATCAACTACTTCTGCAAGATGTTGTGACTTGATCACTTGCGACGGCGCCTCCTTATGCTTCTGCGACGCCTCCCTTTCGCCTCGACCGTCTGGATCAAATTTAGGCCGTGCGAGTTGCGACGCCTACTCTTTTAAAGCTTGACAATCGTCACTTGAAAATAAGGAATTTGGCTTCGTCTCCGTCACAAAATGCTCCGACGGCGTCGCAGCTAAGCAGTGACGCCGTCACCTTGTACTTCAGCCAGTATCTCGATTCTTGACTTTGGCCATTTTCTTCGTATCTCCGCGCCTTTTCGTCCAAATAAGTGCCATTACAGCACTTTGCCTTCAAGAGACCTAAAAAGTGAAAAGGAACGATATTAAGTAATAACGGATACAAAAGTGATCAAATAAGGGCTTAAATGACCCCTCAAAATTGTACATTTTAAAACCTTATCAAATATCCCTACACTTGGTATTTGCTTGTCCTCAAGCAAATGTGCTTTTAGCCAAATAATTTATAAGTTAGGGGTCATGAAGCATTGGTTTAAAATAGTCCACAACACTTATAAGCCCCGCAAAAGTCATAACAAGCACGGAAATTACATACTAGCACCTCACATGGGGTGTTTGGATACTCACATCTCTCTCGGTGTATATGAAATATAACAAGTTGGAAATGGAAGATAAACACTCATTAACCGGTCCTAGTACATAGATTACCATAGGCTTGAGAATAGATCAAACTTCCAGCGCTTTGGCGTAAGCACCTAGGAAAGACTATCAAAGAGGTCTTTAAAGGGTTGTAATGTTAGGCTTACGATAGGGAAACAAAGGGTTTGGTGGGATAGGCTATTTAGTGGTGGCAAGTCAAAAATCTCTACGTTACAAGCATGCGAAGAATGGCGTTGCTAAGCCAAGACTCGACACTCTAAACTCTAGATAACTGAAACAAACAAACATAAAATTAAAGGATAGATGTAGAATGGTAGCCCGTTTTTTGAACACTCATTTTTTTTTCTCCTTTTCTATTTTTTTTTTCGAGTACACTTTTACTCTACCATCCTCTACGGTAACATCAAAATGATAGGGATTTATAGGCACATCCCTACACTTGAGTTTTTATTACTCTAACACTAATTTGACTCGAATTGAAAAGATCAAAACACTTGGGGTATGTTATTACGCAAATAAGGGAATTTAACGTTCCCTTCCAATCATTTCATAAACTCTAACTTTTTTCCCATGAGTCCCAATCTTCCAAAGCGTGTACAAAGGATATGACTCGACTTAGCAACTCATGCAAGTAACTAGATAATTGAACTAAGGGTTTAGGGTGATAACAATAATGCACTAAAAGTGTGCGCGTAGGCTAAGGCGATTTGGGTGTATATTTGGGGTGTAAACAATGCTCTTATTGATATTCCGAAAACCAAACATCACGAGAACCGCGAAAAGGATAGGCTCTAAGGGGTTAACTAGGGTATCGTGTACTAAAGATGAGTACAACGCAAAGGTGTGGGGAATTACTCAACCGATGTGGAAGAAGTAATTATATTACGGTATCAAACAAGGGTTATCCTAATGCCTCTTATCATTTAGTTATTCCTAACTACACAAGTGTAGTCTTACTAGCGATCTCGGAATGCATCACAAAACAAGTTCTAGAATCTATTATACTACCGGTTCACACTCTAAGCATTAAAGATGAATGCTTTAATTCCTACTAATCTAAGGGCGATCCTCACATTTTGGGTGGAATTTAGGTGGTAAAGGGTTTTTGTGCTAGTCATATAACTTCCTATCCATGTGACGCTTTTGTTAAGACTAATGGCCCACTCCTATATGTCATGAAAAATTAAAAATTTGGTGCCAAAATTACCCTAACCGACATTTTCTCATGGTTTATTACACAAATACAATTGGACAAAGCAAATAATCAAGGATAAGCATAGTTTCAAAGTTCCCGTTTTATTTTCCCTCCCTACACTTAAACTGAACATTGTCCCCAATGTTCCCGAAAGTATCAAAGTTATGATAATGGAAGGTGTATGAAAAACAAAGAAACTAATACTCCCCGATTAGCTCGGTAGGATCCGTGTGTGAAGTAGTGGTTAAATCCTTTCCAAGAAGAATTGTATGCGTGAAAAGCTCCTTCCAATCTTTTGTATCTTCTTCTTGATAAATAAAACCTCACACTTGAAGAAACAAACAACCCAACGATCAAACCTAACAAAGAAAAATCACAACAAGATGTAATTCCAGACTTAAATAAGATATAATGCTTGTGGAATGGATGTTTGCAGATTTTCTAGAAAATTAAGACTGAAAAATTCCAAAATTTATAATTAGCACATAAACGAGAAAAGTAGTAAGTAGTTTTACTCCTCCCCGACTGCCAGTTATGCACTCGACCGCCGTCGTTATCATGACAAAAACTGGTATGCGATTTTATGGAAAAATTCTGAAAATTTTATCTTTAAAATCGAAAAATTTCTCAATAACATCCATTATGACTCGATACAAGCATTTGACTCGAACAAACACACATGTATATTTTTAAATGTTGTATTCTCATGCTTAAGTTTTTTGAAAACGTGTGTAATCCTCCCTACACTTATCCTTTATGTAAAATACTTTTATATGTAATTAAGACGAGGTTAAAGACAAAATAAAGCATTTTACAAATTCAAACATGAGAATAAACAATTAATAAAAGATATATGCACACATAAATGAAAATGAAAAACAAATACACATGGGTTGCCTCCCAAGAAGCTTGTTTTGTTTCGAGTCTTGAGCCCTGACTCTACCCTTATTTAACAGATAAAGGGGAAGTTTTCCATACACTTAAGTTTAAGTGCGGGTGATAGTAGCGATACACACCCTTAGGGTGGAAATATGCCACGCGGAATTGGGGTGTGTGTAATGGCTTCCTTCATCCTAAAACTATCCGGACTAAATTGGTTGATGGGTGGGTCGGTTCCTCTTTTATCTAAGGATGGAAATAAAGATTGAGGTTCCGGTTCATCAACACTAGGAAATTCCCTAGAACTAAGAGTAAGACTGAGACTACAAGTATTCAAACTTATATTCTCAGTTCGTTGTTCAAATGTCCTCCCCATTTCCGGGATTCTTAAAGTCTTCTACTACTTCCGGTAAGTCATATGTGTGTATGCATTAAATGATGGTGGACTTGTGGATACCATGTGGGTCAGACTTTTCACCTTGCCTCAATCACATCACATCATCTATATGCTACATATGTGCTATTTCCTTAGGTTGTGATGAAACCAAACTTAGTAATTGATCCAACTTATGGTTTAATGCTTGGTTGGTTACCATAATATTTTCACAGATTTGGTCGGGCTTCTCCTAAGGGCCTCACTAACAATAGTTTCTAAACATGGAGGTTGTTCACTTAAAGTTCATCCTAGGTGAAGACTCAAACTAAGTATAGGTTTCACTAGATGAGGTATTTTTGTGGCTTGATGGAATGGTGAAACCCTCAAAAGGTTTATGGACTTGGTTACTTTCTTCCCACCATCTTGAATAATCCGCTTTAGGAATATTATATAATTTTATGAAAACCTAATCAAGGATAGTGGATTCGCTCTCCATAATGGTGAACGAAAGAGTCAATGGACAAGTTTTACGAACAAAGGCACAAAGAAGAGGGATAGACTAAAAGGAAGCTAATAAAAGAAAATCCGGACTTGATATGAATCTTGTGAGTAGACCTAAATGAGAGAAAAAGCTTAAAAATAACTATTCACGAACGGCCAAAAACTTGATAACGCTACATGCGCCGTTCGGGGTCAAAGGAACTTTCTTTTCTCGAGCAGTTTTATAACACCCTAGCAAAGGAACCTAATCGTTGTAGTGTAGTATTAGGGTAAGCCACGGGTATTGATATCGTTCTCTAGGGAATAGGAATGCTAGTGAGAAGTTACTACGCTAAGGTTGGGGTTGAGGAAGATTATTTTTTTATCTTTTTTATGTTTTTTAGGAAATGGAAATGTACAAATCTCGGGGTTTGGATTTGGGGGTTGGTATTTCTACCGATTACTCTACTTATCTATTCTAATTAACTAAGCTAAGGTGAGGATAGTCTATGTCTATTGTTGTGTGCTCGTATGATAGTCAAAGATGTGTTTACCTAGATGCTACTACTCCATAGTTATCTCCTATTGATTGTTGAATTGTCACGTCCTTATTCTTAACGTGTTGTGTTTTCTAAGGTTGTAAGGTGTGCATTCCCTAAATCTTTGAAGTCACCTTTAAGTGAAGTAAACACTAAGTCATTCATAAACTATCAAAGATTTATCAAGTATTGAACACAACGATAGCCTAGTCGCACTTCTAAGCCAATTACAATTAAGATAAGAGACAACCTAACAATAATTAACAACTAGGTTTCATATATCTAAGCAAACACACAGGTAATTTAGCCGGACATGGTAGACATGCAAGCATACACACAATCAATCGAACATAGGGTAGACATAATGATGAATTGAATATATGGATTAAGATATAATCAACAAACCATTACAAGATGTTTTTGGAGTGATTAAAACCTTCAAAGTTGCTAGAAAAACACCTATCCAAGCCCTGGAATCAGAGTTAGGGTTTAGAGCCTACAAAAAGTGAAATTATAATGTTATATTTATAGGCAGATTTTCTGTCGGCAAAGGGTGACGGCGTCACAACTATAGAGTGACGGCGTCACGACCATTTTTCACCAAACCAGATTTTTCGTTCTGGCCGCGGGCTTTTGAATCACCTAAACTGAAGTTCGTATGCAAAAGTTATGGCCAAAACAATATCAACTACTTCGCGCATGTTGTGACTGATCGCTACTTCGCCGTCACCTTATGCTTGTGACGCCATCCCCTTCCCTCTCGACGCCCTGATCAAATTTAGGCCGCCTCAATTGCGACGCCTATTTTAAAGCTTGACACCGCCACTTGAAAATAAGGAATTTGGCTTCGTCCCGTCACACAAAATGCTCCGACGGCGTCACAGCTTAATCAGGACGCCACCTTGTACTTTAGCAACAGTATCTCGATTCTTGACTTTGGCCATTTTCTTCAGATATCCGCTTTTCGTCCAAATAAGTGCCATTACAAAGACTTTGCCTTCAAGAGACCTAAAAAGTGAAAAGGAACGATATTAAGTAATAACGGATACAAAAGTGATCAAATAAGGGCTTAAATGACCCCTCAAAAAGGTACATTTTAAAAACCTTATCAAATTTAACATCAAACCATCATGACTTTTAGTTCAACCCAACTCCCTAATGGAAATGGGAGCTAATAACCATGGACTTTATCACTAAATTACCGAGAACAGTTAGCGGCAATGACGCTATCCGGGTAATCGCTGATCGCTTAACTAAGTCCGCTCACTCTTAGCTATTAGTGAAACCGATAGTCTTGATAAGCTTGCTCGATTGTATCTTAAGGAGATAGTATTCGCGTCATGGAGTATCGACATCTATCATCTCCTATAGGGATAGTCGCTATCCCACTTTTGGAAGTCGCTATGCACAAAGATTAGGAACGAATTTGGATATGAGTACAAACGGCGATTTTCGGATGAGTTTCGACGACATTTTCACATTTTTTGAGGTCCAAACGAAGTCAAAAAAATTCCCCAATCATACCATTGGAAAGAGCACGAAAAAACGAGTCCGACGGTATTTTTCTCAAATTTTTATCCGGTCCATAACCCCCTTAAATTGATAAGTCAAAACTATTTTGAATCGTTTAGTATTACAAAAAAGGGACTGTCAACAAAGAGGGGTTAAAGGAAACAAAGTGCATATAAATGATTGAAGGTATGCCCATTCAGATGGGTATCACCTTGGCCTCCCACATAAGCCACCCGGTTCGATCCCGGGGCATTTGGGGTATTATTTGCATCGCCACGCGGCACCACCATTGGTCCACGTGGCAACCCGACCCGCTGGACCGACCCGACTTGACCCATTCATCGACCCGACCCACCCCGATGCCACGTGGCACCACTCAAATAACCAACCGTTGACCGCCTAACCATAAGGACGATTTATGTAAATTATCGAATCAGCGAAGGACTGTCGTTGCAATTTGGTCCTAACCACAAGGACGATTTATATAAATAACTCTAAACAAATGTTAAATTATGTATATAATAATAGGATTAGCAAATTG
Organism: Chrysanthemum makinoi; assembly: GCA_910596185.1. Lineage (NCBI taxonomy): Eukaryota > Viridiplantae > Streptophyta > Magnoliopsida > Asterales > Asteraceae > Chrysanthemum > Chrysanthemum makinoi. Next base: position 216,829,153 of record OU343218.1, on the reverse strand, counting down.
TTTGTATTGTTTAAGAAGATTAATAGATACATACACAACTTAGCAAAAAGTGATAACTTCGTTACATTTACAAACAATTATCCCGTAATTTTATTCCGTCCTTGCCTCGAAAGAATCTGAAGATGGCAACATGAAAATTTAGCTTTGCCTTCAAAAGTTATTGATGTGAATATACATTATAATATTTGTAGTAAATAGCATTACATATTTGCATACATCAGTTTTATTTTTTTATATATATGATTGAGTTTAGAAAAATATAAATCAGCAGCTGAAAGACATGCTGATATCATTATTTCTTTATAAACGACAAACTCTCATATATCATACACTTTTGTTTCAAGTGCGAACCCAAGATATAAACGAAAGAAAATTCCAACAAATTTCGATGTCCATAAAAGAATATTTAATATCGTCATCAACAAATTGCTATACCTTTAAAATAATCAGTTAGAAAAACATCCGCATATTAGTTTATCAGCTCAGGTACTAATGGATAATGACCATCTAGTAGTTAATTCCACCAGCTTAATTAAGAAAACACCGAACATTTTTTTAGTACGTCATGACATCACACTCATAGTATTTTGAATTACGTACGTACTTTTATTCGTTAATAATGAAAACTTTTATATTAATAGTATGTCGACATGTTAATATCTTGAAACTAAAACGAAGTATTGCACCCGCGCGTTGCGGCCCGCGCGGGTTTTTTTCAGTCTTACACGGTTCCGCGTGTTCGTCGTCACAGTTAAGGCCAATGAAAAACACCCAATTAATTTGTGACAAGTGGCAATTTAGGGAGTCTATTTTAGGTAACTGCATTACGTTAAACTGAACCGAGCTTTGCCTTTAACACTATTTTTATAAACCATGACTTGATTTTATATCGTCAATTGGTTTTTATGATTTATTTCATTATTAAATGAGTTATCATATGAGTTTTAACTCTATTTGGTAGGCACTATTCGATTCGGCACTAGAAAGCCTAAAACAAGAATTATGGTAACTTTTAGACCGTAACTCGAAAATTGACGAATAAGTAGTAAAAACTCGTGGAAAAACGTAAATAACGATGTTGGAAAGTTGAATAAATGTTGTGAGACACTCGGGGGACAATTTATGACTCGGAATTAAAACGGATAGTTACGAAAAATTACAACTCCGACCCCTCCCCTTTCCCTTGAAGCCGGCGCCCCCCTCCTCCAAAATATTTATTTTTGGGTCCCTAGTGTCCAAGTATAAAAGGGCTCCCTCACCCTCACTTTACTAGTTTATTTCTCTCTCTAAAACACACACACTAATACATTTCTCTCTCTACTCTCTCTCTCTAAAAACCCTAAACCACCACCACCATAACCGCCGCCCTATTTCGGCCAGATTCCGGCCAAACGACGGCGCGTCACCATACACCTCCACCACCATATTGAATCTCTCTTTCTCCTCTTTCCAACCATATATTACACGCTCCATTTGGACTTCAATAACACCTTCAAATCTTTGATTCAAGATTCATACTTTTAGGGTTTCAAAGGGCTTTTGCAATTGGTGATTAGATAAGGTAAATGGAACAAGTTTTGAGCTTGTTTGGGTGATAATAACCCACGAATTGATTATTAGGGTTTCGACCCTAATATAATTTTTAGGGCTTTTGGGTGGAACATGAAATTAAAGCTAATTAGTAACTAAATAAACAAGTAATTAGTGTTTGGTAAATGTGTGGTGTGTCAATTTGATGGGTTTGTGCATTTAGGGTTTAGTTGCATATTTTTGGTTAAGATAGATGATGGGTTTTGTGTTTGGTTAGTGTTTGGAGCTTGAATGATTGGATTGGGGTGTTGTGGAAGTGATTTGGTTGTGTTTGGATTGGTTTGGGATGGCGTACGAACCACCATGGCCACGTACGTGGCTCATGGGTTGATGTACGTGCCCCACTTGGGTCATGGGTCCGAGTCGGGTCGATTTGATAGCTTGTTGGTTGGTATTGTTGATGTTTGGAGGAGACACGTGGAGCCGAAAAGCTTCTAGAGCTTGTTTGGTCACGCGGGTTGATCATGACCGTGTCATGACCATTAGGGTCATAACATTGGTTTCGAGTATATTTGGTTGATTGATTGGTTGGCGAGATTGTTTTGAGTTGGTTTGGGATTGAATTGCGCTATTATGACTTTTAATTTGGACTTGATATATATATTGTCAACTTTGAGCTACGTCGGTGTTACTTTAACTTTTTAGTCAATAGTTGACTCCGACAAAGCCGTAACATGGACTTTAGTATAATTTGGACTATTGATTGATTAAAAGCCGAGAAGTTATGACTCGTGCTTGTGGACTCGAAACGAATAACGATATGAGATTAATATTGGAATTTGACAATATATATATATATATATATATAGGGAAGAGATCCAGTAAGAAGAAAAACTAAAATAGGAAGAATAGGAAGAATTTCTAGCCACAAATTTCAAATAGGAGAGAGAAATTTAAGGGGAGATGCATCTATTTTATAAGGGCATCTGAAATGAAATGGTTGTTTTCTTCTTATCATTCTTATTTTAATTTTTCTTCTTATTTGATCCTAACTCTATATATATATATATATATATATATATAAAAATATATATATATATATGCTAATAAACTATGAAATAGAAATAATAAATGGGCTTTTGTACCAAAAATGTCAATAACAAGTCTTATCTTGTTATTTACTATTTTTAAATGGAACTAACGACTAAATTGGAAATGTTTTGTAATAAATAAGTAATTAATGTTTCGAGTACACGTTTATCAATAAATGTCAATTGTGGACATTTAATATTGGTTTAAGTATTTAATTGCTTACGTTGTGTGCATGGGTTACGGATAACCTAGCATTAATATTGTTGATCCACGTGGGTAGCGGACTTATTAGGTTGACGAATCTAATACGAGCCCGCTAGGTACGTTGGGTAACCTTATTAATGGGTGACTTATCCTTATGACTCTTTAAGGATATGATTGATTTATGGGATAATGTTTACTACGAATAAATAAATGAGTTTATCGAGTTGACGAATTCGATAAGGTCTACTATTTATTTCAAAACTTATTGGACTATGGAGCTTATCGCTTAGACGTCTCATTGTGTCACATTGAGTCACATATTGTGTTGAATTGAGTCACATATTGTGTTGAATGGAGTTGCATAATGTGTTGCGGAGCATAACGTATTGGTTGGTTGAGTGCATTCATGGCATCATATTGAGTCGATACACCCACACGAGGAATACCAAACACTAGGATTAAATGGTGAAACGTGACATTTTGAAAATAACGAAATGGAACATATTGGGGTAGATAACGTTGATTTTGAGGAATGCATATATTAAGTTGGTCTACATTAATAGGTTGTGCCGAGTCGATAGTTGTTGTGCCGTGATTCCGTTATCTTCTCCTAGTGTTTATTTGTGCGCTGATTGCTTGAGGTGAGTTTCATAGCCCCACTTTTATCTACGTTTTAACTACGTTTTGTACTATTTTGGGGTGAGAATCATGCTACTGTTTTTGGATCTTGAAAACTATTTGGATTTGCTTATGTGCTTGACTGTATAGATAGATGTGCGGTAGTTGTTGCCTTAGCCTAGGTTTAACCGTGCCTAGCTAAGAATAGGTGACAAGGTTTTAAAATGTACCTTTTTGAGGGGTCGTTTAAGCCCTTTTTTGATCACTTTTGCATCCATTATTACTTAATATCGTTACTTTTCACCTTTTTGGTATCTTGAAGGCAAAATGCTCGAATGGCACTTATTCGGACGAAAAGGCGCGAATATACGAAGAAAATGGCCAAAGTCAAGAATCGACACACTCAGGCTGCTAAAACTGAAGGTGACGGCGTCAGCACAATCGTGACGCCGCGGACCACTTTGTGACGGCTCAGTAGCTAAATTGCTTATTTTCAAGTGACGGCTTCAGGTTTTAAAAGAGTAGGTCGTCGCAACTCATACTGCCTAGATTTGATCCGCACGACGCCGAGACTGAAGGGGACGGCGTCACAAGCAAGGTGACGCCGTCGCAAGACTAACGTGGCCAAGACGAAACCCTAATGACGACACGAATGCAGGTCACAAATCAAAAGGTGACGCCATCGCATATGTAATCCTATATATAGAATCCGAATTTTTTAGTTTTGAGTGTGTAGTATTTTGGAGTAAAAACCTAAACTGAACCAAGGCTGTCTTGTACAGTATTTTACTTCATTAATTCAATTATGTCTTCAATTACTTGTGTGTATGCTTGCATGTTCTCCATGTCTGGCTAATTTACTTGTGTGTTTGCTTATGGAATATGAAACTTGATTATTGAATATTGATTGGTAGTCTCTTATCTTAATTGTTAATGATCTAGTATTGCGATAGGTCATTCGTTGTGTAGTTAATGCTTGATTAATCTTTGTGAACCTTAGCTTATAATACCTAGAGTCATTGTAGACTAAACCATCCGAAGAGTACCTTAGAGTTGAGTTTATAAATCCTAGAGATTTTGTAGGCGATAACCTTTGGTAGTTTCAAAGAGATAGGGATAAACGCATACCCTACGAACTTTAGACACACAACGCGATTAAGAATAAGGACGTGACAATTCAACCATCAATAGGAGATAATTAAGGAGTAATAAAACCTAAGTAAACACATCTTTAAATCATCATACGAGCACACAATAATTATACATAGACTACATACACCTTAGTTTAGATAATTAGATAAGTAGAAGTAATCGGTAGAAATACCAACCCCCAAATCCAAACCCCGAGATTCGTACCTTTCCATTTCCTAAAAAATATAAAAAGATAAACAAATAATCTTCCTCAACCCCAACCTTAGCGTAGTAACTTCTCACTAGCATTCCTATTCCCCTAGAGAACGATATCAATTCTCGTGGCTTACCCTAATACTACACTACAACGATTAGGTTCACTGCCTAGGGTGTTGAAAAACTTGCTCGACGAAAAGGAAGTTCCTTTGACCCCGAACGACACGTGTAGCGTTATCAAGTTTTTGGCGTCGCTGCCGGGGAATAGAATAGCTAGTTAGTAGTCCACCTCGTTTAGGTTTCTTTGCTTGATTCCTATCAAGTAAGTTTTTTTCCAATTTTTAGCTTCCTCGTAGTCTATCCCCCTTCTTCGTGACCTTTGTTCGTAAACCCCATCACTTTTCATCATGGAAGGTCATAACCCACCAAACAACAATTCCCCATCAAACAAATACCCATTTGATCCCACTTTTGCTAACCAACTCCGAGCTCGCATTGTTAGTGAAATTGGAGAACTTAAGAAACTAAATAGGATAATTGAAAGCGCACTCGAGAAAGCCCTTGAGGAATCCACTAGTACCTTAGATAGTGATTCAACCTCAAGTGATTCGGAAGGTGAAATTGTGGAAGGAGATTATAAGGTTTTGGAGATTATGGATGGAAGTAAGGAGGAGGAGGAACTTAGGGAGTATTTCGATTCATACCCTAATGGAAAGGAAACTGCTTATCACTATATTGTAGTTAACTTTCCACGACCACCTTTCAACCCATGCATAAAAAGTGGTGACCCTAAAAATATCAAGATACCGTGCATGATTGGGTACTTATATAGGGATCACACTTATATAGATTATAAGGCACCTATGAACATAATGTCTAGGCTTTACTACAATTGGATCATGAGTGAAAATTTAGGACCTATGAGGGACCCCTTTTACCTTAGGAAGGTGAGTAACTATGTTGGAAGGGTTAAAGGATTGCATGTCTTCGTAGGAAGCTTCACATATAGATGTGATTTCATGATTCTAGAAAATGTTACGGGCATTATTGATGGAGTTTTAGGAGATGTGATACTTAGGAGACAATTTAATGAGGAATCTATGATGGTTCATGATCAAGAGAAAGGGATAGTCAAATTTTCAAATAGGACTGAATGTGTTAAGTATATAATGCCCTAAAAAAATAAGAAGTTTGAGGGTATTGATGATCTAGATGTAGACAACATTCTGGCCTTTGAAGTTGATTGGGAGGACAAGACTCGCTATACCGCTTGTCTAGAGTTGGGCCCTGAATACATTCGTGATGAGAATAGAGTTAAGATAATAGAATGGGCCTCTAAGAGAAGGAAAACGTAGGGGTCCGACTACGAGTCTAGCTACAAGACTCATAAATAAAGAAAAGCGCTTCGTGGGAGGCAACCCATGCTTAATTGTTTGCTTGTTTTTGTCATATATCTTTTATTGATTGTTTATTCTCATGTTTAAATTTGTAAAAATGCTTTATTTTGTCTTTAACCTCTTCTTAATTACATATAAAGGTATTTTACATAAGAGATAAGTGTAGGAAGGATTACACACATTTTCAAAAGAAACGTAAACATGAGAATTTCAATTAATTAAAAGATATATATGTGTGTTTGTTCGAGTCAAATGCTTGTATCGAGTCATAATGGATGTTTTGCAAGAAATTTTTCCAGATTCTAAAGATGTAAATTTTTCAGAATTTTTTCCAAAATCGCGATACCGTTTTGTCGATAACCTGATTGGTCAGATCGCAACCCGACGGTGGCCAGAAGGAGCAAAACAATCGACTTTTTTCGCTCGAGCTGCTTATAATTTTTGGAATTTTCTAGGTCTTAATTTTCCGAAATTCTGAAACATCCATTCCACAAGCATTATATCCTAGTTCAAGAGAGTCCTATATATATATTACCACGATTTTACGCGAAGGTTTCGTTTGTTTTCTTCAAGTGTGCAGGTTTAATTTATCAAGAAGAAGATACATAAGATGAGAAGGAGCTTTTCAAGCAAACGTTCTTCATGAAGAAAAATGTAACCACCACTTTACACGGATCCTACCGAGCTAATCAGGGAAGTACTAGTTTCTTTCATCTTTTATTACCTTCCATTATAATAACTTTGATACTTTCGGGGAACATTGGGGACAATGTTTAGTTTAAGTGTAGGGAGGGAAAATAAAACAGGAACTTTGAAACTATGCTTATCCTTGATTATTTGCTTTGTCCAATTGCATTTGTGTAATAAACCATGAGAAAATGTCGGTTAGGATAATTTTGGCACCAAATTTAAAATTTTTCATGACATATAGGAGTGGGCCATTAGTCTTAACAAAAGCTTCTCATGGATAGGAAATTGCATGACTAGCACAAAAACCCTTTACCACTTAAATTTCACCCAAAATGTGAGGATCGCCCTTAGATTAGTAGGAATTAAAGCATTCATCTTTAATGCTTAGTGTGTGGACCGGAAGTATAATAGATTCTAGAACTTGTTTTGTGATGCATCCCGAGATCGCTAGTAAGACTACACTTGTGTAGTTAGGAATAACTAAATGATAAGAGGCATTAGGATAAACCTTGTTTGATACCCGTAATATAATTACTTCTTCCACATCGGTTGAGTAATTCCCCCACACCTTTGCGTTGTACTCATCTTTAGTACACGATACCCCAAGTTAACCCCTCAGAGCCTATCCTTTTCGCGGTTCTCGTGATTTTTCGGTTTTTCGGATTATCAATGAAGAGCATTGTTTACACCCACCCCCAAATGTACACCCAAATCTCCTTAGCCTACCTTGTATGCACTCACTTTTAGTGCATTATTGTTATCACACTAAACCCTTAGTTCAATTATCTAGTTGCTTGCATAAGTTGCTAAGTCGAGTCATATCCTTTGTACACAGTTTTGGGACGATTGGGACTCATGGGAAAAGTCGAAGTTTATGAAATGACAGGAAGGGAACGTTAAATTCAATTTCCCTTTATTTGCGTAATAATGTACTCCAAGTGTTTTGATCTTTTCAATTCGAGTCAAATTAATGTTAGAGTAATAAAAACTCAAGTGTAGGGATGTGCCTATAAATCCCTATCATTTTGATGTTATCGTAGAGGATGGTAGAGTAAAAGTGTATGAAAAAAAAATAGAAAAACGAGAAAAGAAAAACAAAATAGAGTGTTCAAAAAAAAAAAAAAAAAACGGGCTACCATCCTACATCTATCTTTCAAATTATGTTTGTTTATTTCAGTTATCTAGAGTCTAGAGTGTCGAGTCTTGGCTTAGCAACGCCATTCTTCGCATGCTTGTAACATAAAGATTTTTGACTTGCCACCACTAAATAGCCTATCCCACCAAACCCTTTGTTTCCTTACCGTTAGCCTAATATTACAACCTTTTAAAAGACCTCTTTGATAGTCTTTCCTAGGTGCTTTCGCCAAAGAAATGGAGGTTTGATCTAGTCTCAAGCCTATGGTAATCTATGTACTAGGACCGGTTAATGAGTGTTTATCTTCCATTTCCAACTAGTTATATTTCATATACGCCCGAGAGATGTGAGTATCCAAACACCCCATGTGAGGTGCTAGTATGTAATTTCCGTGCTTGTTATAACTTTTGCGGGGCTTATATGTGTTGTGGATTGTTCTAAACCAATGCTTCATGACCCCTAACTTATAAATTAATTGGTTAAAAGCACATTTTCTTGAGGACAAGCAAATACCAAGTGTAGGGATATTTGATAAGGTATTAAAATGTTTGAGGTCGCTTAAGCCCTTATTTGATCACTTTTGCATCCGCTATTACTTAATATCGCTCCTTTTCTTTTTAGGTATCTTGAAGGCAAAGGTGGAATGGCACTTATTCGGACTAAAAGGCGCGAATATACGAAGAAAATGGCCAAAGTCAAGAATCGAGACACTCAGCCGCTAAATCAAGGTGACGGCCAGCACAAATCGCTGACGCCGACCACTTTTGTGACGCTTAGTAGCCAAATTGCTTATTTTCGTGACGCTTCGGTTTTAAAAGAGTAGGTCGTCACAACTCGCACGGCCTAGATTTGATCCGACGACGCCGAGACCGGAGGGGACTCGGGTCACAAGCATAAGGTGACACCGTCGCAAGACTAACGTGGCCAAGACGAAACCCTAATGACGGCGACCCGACGACGTCACAAATGAAAAGGTGACGCCGTCGCATATGTAATCCTATATATAGAATCCAAATTTTTTAGTTTTGAGTGTGTAGTCTTTTGGAGTAAAAACCTAAACCGAACCAAGGATGTCTTGTACAGTATTTTAGGGTTCCATACCCTATCTTACATCAAGATAAGTGTTTTACTTCATTAATTCAAATATGTCTTCAATTACTTGTGTGTATGCTTGCATGTTCTCCATGTCCTGCTAATTTACTTGTGTGTTTGCTTAGGTAATATGAAACTTGATTATTGAATATTGATTGGTTGTCTCTTATCTTAATTGTTAATGATCTAGTATTGCGATAGGTCATTCGCTGTGTAGTTAATGCTTGATTAATCTTTGTGAACCTTAGCTTATAATACCTAGAGTCATTGTAGACTAAACCATCCGAAGAGTACTTTAGAGTTGAGTTTGTAAATCCTAGAGATTTTGTAGGCGATAACCTTTGGTAATTTCAAAGAGATAGGGATAAACGCATACCCTACGACTTTAGACACACAACGCGATTAAGAATAAGGACGTGACAATTCAACCATCAATAGGAGATAATTAATGAGTAATAAAACCTAAGTAAACACATCTTTAAATCATCATACGAGCACACAATAATTAGACATAGACTACATACACCTTAGTTTAGATAAATAGATAAGTAGAAGTAATCGGTAGAAATACCAACCCCCAAATCCAAACCCCGAGATTCGTATCTATCCATTTCCTAAAAAATATAAAAAGATAAAAAAATAATCTTGCTCAACCCCAACCTTAGCGTAGTAACTTCTCACTAGCATTCCTATTCCCCTAGAGAACGATATCAATTCCCGTTGCTTACCCTAATACTACACTACAACGATTAGGTTCACTGCCTAGGTGTTGAAAAACTTGCTCGACGAAAAGGAAGTTCCTTTGACCCCGAACGACGCGTGTAGCGTTATCAATAGACTTCTACATCGACCTAGCCCGGGGTTGGCAACTGTTCTAGAGGTTGCCACGACTGTGCTGGACTAGAGTCAGGGCCCGAAAATCCCTGGATGCGGATTTGATTGGAGATCCGGTAGGATCATGTGTGAAAACAAGATTTATCTATCTTAGGTCTTGCATAGCAAATCAACTCTTACAGTTCCACTATGATTTTGTTGAACTTAAACCCACGAAATCACCAAATAAGTAGTTTGACCTTGTAGCATGATTTCTCGTGTATTTGAGAGATGTTTGGAATACGTGATCGGTGGAAGCTTGGCAAGAAGGCGGGGTTCAAGGATCATTTCTGACTCTGATAAACTTTGGGGACCTATCTTAATAAATCATGTTTTGGGCCTAATATTTATATTTTGAATTAAATGTTTTGAATACTTAAATTTGGGAATGGTTTTAAATGTTAAATGACTATCTTTTTGGCTATACTTGTGTGCGATACCAATCCAATAGTAACGCCCCGAAAACTTGATTAAGTCTTCCGCTGTACCAAGATTTGGGGGTGTTACATAATTTAGGGTGAAGGCTGAAAATATGTATCAAACTTTCTCAAATTAACCAATATACATAACATACTTATTTTATTCTCAACATACGTAATATACTTTCAAATACTTACCAATATACTTAATAATGGCAGGTTACAAGTTTTTAAAGTTACAAGATTGCCCCTGTCGTTTGCGTTAACTTTCACCGTTAGTCCTTTGACATTTTTTAACTTAAAAAAGTTACAGTAATGGTCCCTGTGATTTGCTTTGACTTTCATCGTTAGTCCTTCAACTTTCATCTTTTTTCTATATGTTTTTATATATGGTTTTATACACATTTTTATATACGCTTTTATGCACATTTTTATACACGCTTTCATACACCTTTTTTGAACACGTTTTTATACACGTTTTTACACGCTTATACCGCCACACGTTTTATTACATGTTTTTATACACACGCTATATATCGCTTTTTTCACGTTTTAAACACTTTTCTACACACTTTTTTATATACGTTTTTACACGTTTTTTACACACGTTTCTATATACGTTTTTTTACATGATTTTATGCACGTTTTTTACACACGATTTTATGCACGTTTTTATACATCATTTTATATACGTTTTTTTACACGTTTTTATACATGTTTTTATGCACACATTTTTACACACGTTTAAAAAATGTGTATAAAACCGTGTTAAAAACGTGTAAAAAACGTATATAAAATCATGTATTAAAACGTGCATAAAATCGTGTAAAAAAACGTGTGTAAAAAACGTGTATAAAAAGGTATAAAAAAACATGTATAAAAACGTGTAAATAAACAAATATAAAACCGTGTATAAAAATGTGCATAAAATCGTGTAAAAAGGGGGTACATAAAAACGTGTGTAAAAAACGTTCATAAAACCGTGCGTAAAAATGTGTAAAAAACGTGTATAAAAACATGAAAAAAACGTATATAAAAAAGTGTGTAAAAACGTATATAAAAACATGTAAAAAACATGTATAAAAACGTATATAAAAAAAATAAAAGTCAAAGGACTAACGGTGAAAGTCAAAAAAAACCACAGAGACCATTACTATAGCTTTTTAAAGTTAAAAAAGTGTCAAAGGACTAACGGTGAAAGTCAACGCAAACGACAAAGGCCATTATCAACCTTTTAAAGTTGTAACCTGTCAATATTACTTATATTGGTAAGTATTTGAAAGTATATTGCGTATGCTAAGAATAACATAAGTATATTACGTATATTGGTTAATGTGAGAAAGTTTGTTACGTACATTCAACCTTCACCCATTAATTTACATCGCCTATTTCTACCGTAAATATGTTAGGTGAAGACCCACTTAAAATGTTGGTTACCAATTCCTAGATTGTTGTAGCATGTCTATCATATTAGGATAACAGAAGAGGTAAATATGTAATGCCAATTATTGTTGCAACTGGTACTAAATGTAAAATTGTAACAATGAATCCAACACTAATCGTAACTCAAATAATCAGATATTCAGAGGCTCAAAGCTTGTGAAAGCATGAAAAAGTGTAAATTGACACTAATTTCAAATCTAGTTGACAAAAAAAGTAAAGCACTTGATCTTCTGCCTCATTACTTTCTCTACATTATTTTAACTTTTTCAATACGTAATTCCTGCGTCTCAAGTTACCCTTCAGTTTATGTTCCTTATGCAAATTCATTGAAAAGTGTTAAAATGTTACATGGGTTCTTACTTTTGTGCTTGTTATTTTCATTTTGTTCGTCTGCAGCAGTTGCGTAAAATGATATTCACACGTTTGATAGGAATACGGTAGCCGGTTTCACAGCAGCGGAATGGTTTGTCTTTCTGCAATAACAATAATACAGTTTCATCAGACCCTTATTTGTCAATAATTGTAAAAGTAATTGTCAGTATTTGTAATATGATATCCTGTGACTATACCTTCATAAACATATCAACTTCTGGTTCTGCAACCTCTATTATTTCGTGGCCATTTTTTGTCAGTATTTTTCTTGAGTGTCTATAATGTTCTACAATATAGAGTATCATGTAAGCAATATAACATGAGAACTTTTATTCAAATTGAAGCACCTTATCCTTTGTACGAAATCTAATTATAATAAGTTCGCTAATTTAGGCGAAATAATCAGAACAAAAGTGGTTATAACTATATGATTATTAGGGGTCATTTTACACGCAAGTCTTTAACTGTCATAACCCGCCATGGAGGAAACAAGAGGCGTAAAAAGAGAGTTATCGTCACAAAGACCTTGATATAAAAGTAGAGAATCACTAAATGAAACCAAATTCAAAATGTCATGACGACACCCGACACAAGGGAGAACTTGTACCAAGGTTGATCGCATGCATAACAAACCAAAGAAGTTATAAAGACTTCCCATAAACCGGGATAAAATGTCAAACAAGGTTCATCAAACAAATATTGTATGCAAGAATAGAAAAAGAAATAAGTTGATAGCTCCTAATGTACAACAGTCTCCTGTCACTTCTCTTCCTTTGTCACATCATGGCTATAACCTAAAAACGATACTCGAAAATGTCAACATGACGTTGGTGAGTTCATGGGTTTAGAACAAATGAAATCCATTGTGCCATAATCTGTAGGACAATGTGCAATCAGATAAGCATAGCGCATGCAATAACATGTAAGCCATACCACAAATAACCTTCATGTAAACATATGAAATGTACACATAGACTACCAGCTGGAGCTATAACGTGAGTACTTATGGGGGACTATGCCACACCATAAGAACCCTAAAATGTTCGCCAATGTTTCCAATGTTTGTCAATGTACACAAATATTCGCCAAATTTACCACATACACAACTATTGCAAATAAAAATCACACAATTGTCCAAAACAAAACAAGTAACTTGCGCGGCATGAAAACATTTAAAAAAAAACTATTGAGTATCATTTTCCTCTGATAAAATAAAGAAAAAAGGGCCACAATAACTCACCTTAATTCGCAGCTCATGCACAAAATTTGAACTAACAATTTATAACAAACAAAAGCTGTATAAGTACAAGAGATCAAGGTTTACAACTCAATCACTGTAACTCACATGAGATGGATTTGGGAACATTTACTAATCATTCCCTATGTCATACCACTTGAAATCCAAGAATACACGTGCAAATTCATTAGGTATTGAGGTCTACTTATAAGCTCACTTTAAGTTGTTTAAACCTTGTTTTTATCAAATTCTGGTTCACTTTTACAGATTTTTAAATCACTCTTAATGACCAACTGAGGTTCCTAAATTTCTATCAGAAATACCTATATGTGTTAAGTATCTCCTGTAATTTATATAGATTTTATCTCATAGTGAAACTAACTTATAAGAATTCGTTTATCATAACTAGTTAGAACATGACCTGATTGTACACACAGAAGGTTTGAATTTATTAGAAATACCCAGACCCTTGAGAAAAATCCACAAAAATTTTAGCAGTTAATGGACATATGAAATATACATATGCTAAATTTATAGGTCATAACTCGTTATAGAATATGAGAAAAAAATCCACATTACAGTCCAAATCTGTCCCAAAAACTCAGCTTTGAGACCCTATTTCTTTTAAATTATTTGAATGACCGTATTGACTCAAAACCAATTGGATTTGTTAGTAAACTCTTTGATTTTAAGCCCAAGAAACACCTTAAAAGCTATTGTATAACTCAATTTACAGTAAATGTATGATGGGGTTACAAATCTGTCCAAATTAAAATGCATATCTACTAATCCTAATATGTTTAATCTTGTATATAACTGATTGTACAATAATTCGTACGACCAGGCCTTCGATGGTGATCGAAGGGTATGAGGGGTGATATGCTTGCGCCAAAATTGTAGCCAATCTGCAATAAGAAATAGTAGACACTTCGCAGTGATTGCGCCAGGTTGGACCCTGTGAACCACCTCCGGCGGAGAGTAAGTATGTGATATCTCGTTGTAAGTAATGTAGAGTATGTGAAATACCTGTTGAGTGAACATACCATTGAAATGACTCGCCCAACCTATTTATAGATAGAGAAATAAGCTTGGAGAGTGTTTGCGACGCTTCGGAGATCATGGGGCGCTCCATGATTTGGTGGTAATGCTAGGGCTTCATCCCTCTGTCTTGGCGGGGAAGCTAAAGAGATAGTGGGAACGTGGGGAAGACCAAGTCAATGTTCTCCTTTGTCTTAGTGTATTCAAGGTAAGACCCCGAAGGGCATAGGCCTTCGGTTGGCGAATTCCAAACTGGTAACCATATCAATGATGAATGGTTTTACGCCACCGATGACATAGGAAGATAGACTTAGTCCTTCGTAGTGAAAATTCAACTAAGGTCGAAGGGGAGTCCTTCGACCTGATCGGAGGGTACGTCATCAAGCCCCCCAGTTGAAAGTAATATGTACGAATGAGGAGATATTGCTTACAACTCAAAAATATATTCGAAACCTCTCCTCCATCACAAAACTGAACGAATTTGAAAAGTTGGATACATATTGAGTGCGCATTAAATGCACGGTACTTATCTAAACTACCCTTTATCTCGGTAAATCCAAACGTCTTTTCAAAGTTTAAAAAGAGTTTGAAATCCGGAAGTTAGGTGACCCCAAAAGACACGTGTAGGGCTAGGATGAAAGATACGATAGGGTATATAAATTCAAAATAGTAAAACCCTAAATCACTTTTATCCCTCGCCCAAAAAATTACACCCACCTACTTGTCTTCCGAGCAAGCTTTCTACCAAAAAGGTAAGGTGCTCCTTCGTATCACTACGTTTCTATTAAAGTACCATGGCTGCCAATTCTAAATTCGTAATCAGGCAACAAGGTTGTACCTTGACCAAGGAAGAGCTCAAAGCTTTCCTTACTGATTATCCCATTCCCAAACAGTTTAAGATCATGTTACCCAGCAAACACCAAGGCATTTATGATGCTCCAAAAGATTATGTAGGCTTATACACACATGCATTCACCACCTCCAACTTAAGGATACCTTTGCATCCCCTAATGTTAGAACTCTTTCAATATTATAAATTACACATATCTAGGTTTAACCCGTTTGGCCTAGCCAAGCTCACAACGTACATTGTCATGTGTAAAGCTTATGGGTTTGAACCATCTTTGACTGTGCTTAGAGGGTTTGTAAATCTGTACCCTGGAGGAGACCGGCCGACTTTGGCCAAAAGGGGTGAACGTGATGTGCCCATTCTGATTGAGAAGCCTTTTACAAACATCAAACTGAAAGGGAAGTTCTTTTATATTCAAGATACAATTTTACCTCCACAATACCCTGCGTTGTTAAACCCAGAGTTTCAATTTGATGAGAAGAGATTTAACGATCCTTTGCCCTATACTGTGAGGAGGGACCCTCTGTACCAACGCTTCTAGCCATCCATCTAATTGCCGAATCTTCTAGAGCCAATATTGTTTATGGCTGGCCTAGCTGAAAGTTGGGAGGGGTCTCCGTTACATCCTGAAATTATTTGTTGTGGAGAAAGTATGTAAATATTTAATTAAAATAAAATATAGGAACTTATCTTTCTGATATTTATCTTTCTCCTTTCTTTTTGCAGAAATGTCTTTCCGTAATTTCATTGTTGCTGGTGGTGCCAAGGAAGTGAGCTTCATTCCAAAGGAAGCCAAGGAAGTCAGCTATGGTGTAGGTTCTCCTTCGCCAAAGTGAACAATAACGATGTGGATGCTGAACAAATCGAGCATGTGTCATCTGCCCCTCCTACAAAAGAAAAGGAGCCTGTGGAAGTTAAAGATCAGTTTGTGGAGAATGTTGTAGACTCAGATGACCCTACTTCGGAAGACAAGCTAGCGATCGTAGGGTCCTCCGGTATAGTGGATAGGGTCCGAAGCAGGAAAGGTACGAGTTCAAAAGCTGTGAAGTCTGCCTTGAAGAGGAAACTCATATTTTCCACTCCTTCATCTCGAACTACCCGACAAAAGAGTGCCCAGGGCAAAGCTGTTGTGTTTCCAGCCATCGAATGGCCTAGCACTGATGACATTCATGGTAAATCTTCTTTCCTGTTGAAAAAAAATTTCTGCATATTGTGTTAATCTAATAAGTTTATTGTTGTTGCATGTCTTCCTGATACAAAGGAGCTTCTGTCCCCCCTAGCTTGTCACTTTCTCATAGAGCGTGTGACCCCATCTAGCTGGAAGGGGGTGATGGACAATATGTCCTTGGAGAGGCTATGCGACCTGCACGAAAAGAGCTATGTGAGGCAATGCATATTGGATAACCAGCTCAATACTCGGATAAGGAGCTTCTTCGTGCTGTCACCAAAGCTAGGGAAGAGATGGACGTCATGCTTGCCAGGGAGAAGGCTAGAGACAAGTAGTACGCAGACCTGAAAACAAAATGTGAGGATGCTATGGAAGATTTCAACAAGAATCCCCTGGTCCAAGATCTCCGAGCAAATGTGCAGAGGCTCGAAGGTCAGTTAGCCGAAAGCCGTGCTGAGTGCAGTAGGCTATCTCTCGAAGGCACTAAAGTCATTGGCTACAAGGAGCAAATTTCCGTTCTGACTACCAAGTATGGAGGCCTTGAAGAGGAGAGAGCAAGGCTCATTGACCATAAGATTAAGCTCATAGAACAGGTGGATGGTTTGGATCTTCGTCTCAAGATGCTCAAGAAGGATAGGGTTGATCTGGTGACCAAGGTTATCCCATACATTGCTATGGAGTTGTACCACAGTGATGATGTGGGCATAATGATTGGGAAGTTGGTGAAAAGAGCCATTTTTCATGGCAAATGCACTACTCTTGAGGAGGTGGCCAAGACAGGTAAACTAGTGGTACTTTCAGGTGTTCCATATTATAGGGCAACCCACGAGAAGGAATACGATGATGCAGGAAATGCCTTATCCACTGCGGAGTTCCCATTCCTTGTTGAGGCTACGAAGGACCCAACGGCCTCCATTAAGGACCTGTTGTCAAAGAAGCCAAGGAAGGTTCAACTCGCCTCTTCCAAGAAGACACACACTATCTAGTTCCCCCCGTGTTTTCACGATCCAAGTCATTCGAAGGTATGATAAAGGCTACCTTGTGGTAGTTATTTGATCTTCCAGGGTGGTATGTACCTTGTTAAACAATTTGTCTTTGTGCTCCTTTCCAGGCATGATGCCTGATGAAACAATTTATTTTTTGTATGTGGTGAAGGCTACGGTCTAAGACAATATTTGCTTCATGATCGTTAAGGCTTCGGCCTTTAGACTAGTTAGACTAGTCTATAATGAATATCTACTGATGGCCACTAGGGCCAATATATTTTGCTTAACTTTGATTCTTCTCTTACGTTTCATTTGCACGTAACTTTTTACAACCTAAGGCGTATGGTAGATTCATAGCCTCATTGTGTGTTAATTCTGCACCAAGAATATAGCAATCGTATAATTTAATTGCTGACAGAGGGTCGCGACCCACTCCGTCTTAATCCTTTGGGTAGCAAAAGGCTTGGAATACCTTAAGACCACGTAGGAAAGTTAATGTGAAGTTCAGGTGGATGTTAAGCATATGAGCAAGACGTATTGTTAGTCTTTTTACATCCCTTCGACATTGAAACTTATAAAATGACTAGGCTGACAAATCTTTGTTGTATTAGAATGAAACAAGAGATTTGAGGGAAATGTGTTATATCATTAAGTGGGTAGGGAGGATTACATCATTTTAAGAAATGAATACTAGATGCCTACCATTAATGCTTCTTTCCCCAAGTGAGAAGAATGCAAATACATTGATTGAAAACAATTGAAAAATGTCCTTAGACATTGTAAGTTTCATATGTAAAACTTAAGAAGGGTAGTGCCATTCCAAGTCCTATCAATAACGTCTCCATCAAGGGTTTCTAGCTTGTAGGCTCCGTTTCCATATGCTTCCGTTACGACGTAGGGCCCTACCCATGTAGGCCCTAGTTTACCCTGATACTCAGCTTTACTTGCACCATTGAGTTGGAGGACGATTATCGCTGGCTTGAATGTCGAAGGTCGAACCCTGCTATTGTAGTACTTTTCAATCTTCTGTTTATGGATAGCCTCCCTTATCGAGGCTATTTCCCTTCTTTCTTCAAGTAGGTCCAGATTGCTACGGAGTCTTTCTTCATTGTCTGTTGCTTTGAAGTTCATGACCGCTCGCTTCGTATTACACTTAATTCCGGGAATGACAAATTTTCGCGGGTTGTATGTCAAGGTAAAAGGTGTCTCCCCATGACTTGACTTTGTGTACATTCTGTGGGCCCAGAGTACTTGGGGCAGCTCATCCACCCAACCATGGTGGACGTAACTGATCCTTCGTTCTATGCCTTGTATGATGTCCCTGTTTGTGACTTCCACCTGCCCGTTACCCTGAGGATGGTAAAAGGAGGTGAAGGACTACTTTATGTCCAGACCTCTACAAAACACGGGAAATAATCCTTCGGAAAACTGCTTCCCGTTATCTGATATGATGATGTGAGGTACTCCGAACTGGCATATGATGTGTTCCCACACAAACTTTTCCATATGCTTCCCTATGATTGACGCTAAGGGCTTGGCTTCGACCCATTTCGTGAAGTAATCGATGGCTACAACCAAAAATTTTACCCCTCTTGGAGCTATCAGTAGAGGGCCTACGATATCTATCCCTCATTGGCTGAAAGGCCACGCGGATGTAACAGAGGTCATATCTTGTTTCGGTAGCCTTGGTACTCTTGAATGTATTTGACAGGCTTCGACACCTCCGATAATTTCCACTGCCTCGCGGCATCGAAGGCAAATAGTACCTATCCTCATTATCTTAGAGGAAGCGCAGGTCCTCGCATGTAGCCCGCAAGACCCTTCATGCACCTCTTGATTTATGTTCGAAGCTTGCCTAGGTCCTACACAACGGAGCTATGGAGACAAGAAGGACCTTCGGTATAGATAATTCCCCATGATTCTGTACTGTGGTGTTTTGATGACCTTCGTATAGCTTTTGATCCTCCTACAGATGTCACTTATTAAGTATTCTCTCGACGGAGTCATCCAATTTGACTTTTCTTCCGTGATTACGCCGATACCTCCTTTCGCGACATGGACCTTTCCTCCATACTCAAAACATAAAATCCTTAGTTAAATGAGCTTAATGCCATTGATGCCAGCTATGCATCCGCTTTTGTTTTGGTTTCTTCGAACATGCTTTATGTCATAGGAAGTGAATCCTTCAAGCATCTACTTAGCTTTGTCTAGGAACTGCTTAATGACAGGCTGTCTTGCTTCGTAGGAGCCCTTAATCTGGTTGGCCACCAGTTGTGAGTCAACGAAAATAGCCAAGTCTTTTACCTCCATGTCTTTAGCCAGTCGGAGGCCTGCTAGCAATGCTTCATACTCTGCTTCATTATTAGTAGCATCTGTTAGGAATTGGAAATTCCATGTTAAAGTGTCGGTCACCCCAATTATAGTCTAGCATATGTTAGCTCGTAGACTTGTAGTTATTTATGTTGTTTTGTAGTTAATTAGTTAATTAGTAGCGTAGAATAGTTTAGAGTAACAACGAGGGAGAAGGACGGTCTTTACCCATCAGTGCCCTGATCCACAGTCCGATAGGAGGACGTAGTATTTGTAACTATAAATACCCTCTACCTCCCAAGGTAGAGGGTTGGACCTTTCATTCATCTTAATCTAACCTTCTATATTTTCTTTCACTTTCTCTCTCTAGAAAGGCTCCCACTTTCTCTCTCTAAAACCTCTAAATAATTTGACCTATATTATTGTTTGTTATGTGTTTATGAAATCCAATATGTTACAAATGGTATCAAGAGCCATGGTTTGATCATTCATCTTTCATGTTTTTGGATTTCTAGTGCTTTTATATGATTTTTGGGGTTGAAAAAGTTTAGTGGTATTTTCATCATTTGGACCATTTCTAGTGTTAAAGTTTGAATTTTGATTGTACTTTTGAGTTTAGAATCATTATAAGTGCTTAGGTTTTGATTTGGAAGGCTTGAATCAATGTGGTTGGATTGTTTTTGGATTGGAAAGTGGTGCTTTTGAATATGTTCTTCGTAGAGACTTGTAGTTATATTTCTTCGTAGAGACTTGTGGTTATGTTCTTCATAGAGACTTGCAGTTATGTTTTTCGTAGAGACTTGCGCTTATGTTTTCGTGAGAGACTTGCGCTATGTTTTTTCAGAGACTTGTGGTTATGTCCGATTCAATGTATCCTGCTCAGAGACTTGTAGCCTATTTTGGTAGAGACTTGATGCCTACAGTGAGAGACTTGTAGCCCATTTTGGTAGAGACTTGACACTTATTTTTTGTAGAGACTTGTAGCCTATTTTCATAGAGACTTGGCGCCTATTTTTGGTAGAGACTTGTCTTTACAATTTCTAGCAACTTGTCTCTGTTGTTACTAGCGAGTTGCTCTTTAGCTACTTGGCCACTTAGCTTAGTTGCTCTTTAGCGAATTGGTTCATAGCAGTTGTCTCTAGCGACTTGAGCATCTAGCTTACTTGTAACCGGCAGAGGTTTCTCTTAGCGACTTGATACTTAGCGAGTTGCTCTTTAGCGACTGAATTACTTGGTGCTTTAGCGACTTGTGTCGGCAAATGACTTGGGTCCTAGCGACTTGGTTCAAGAATTCTTAGCGACTTGTTGACTTTTCCCGACAAAACTTTTAACGGCTATAACTTTTGATAGGCGTAACTCCGTTTTCAGCGTTCTACCCATCAAAATGACCGTGAGAACGAGGAGAATGTCACTAATTATTTGGGTCAACCTTCGTAGGCTAAATCCGGTCCTAACGAAGTTATTGAGGTTTTATGTTTTAGACCTAAATTTCTCGGAAAATCGTGCATAAACCAATCCAAATCTCAACCAAACAACATCTCTGCTAATCCTACAAACAATTATATGTCCTAACAAACAATTTTCTATCATTTTGACAATCCATCAGTCATCTTAACACATTCCATTCGTCATTGCTTAACGGTTTGGTCTTGATTTTAGTAAAATCCCGCGAAAGATTCTATTTCTCGCTTTAAATCATAGACTTGTAAAATCCCGTACATTCTACCACATCATGTCTTACTCTTACCGACCCGTGATTTCAAAAGTGCTTAAACCGTATGATCTTTGTGGACAACAATGATAATGTATGCTACACTGATCGATTAAAGATGATTGAATTAAGCAATGAGGATGTGAGAACTCCGTGTTCGAATCTAAAGAGACGAATTGCACCAGCTTAGGCTACAAAATGCCATGCTAATGGAAAGTAACATTGAACCTTATCGTTACTTCACTCACCTCATACGACTTTTGTCCACAATTAGGATCGAACATGTAGTGCCATCTTCCGTCAGATTTACCTACACGACTAGAAACTTGCTGTTGAACTTAGAACAATTGGAACAACAACTTGATAAAGAAAAGGTTCCAAAGGATAGTTCCAGTCTTTCAAGTGATCCACAAACAATTTCAGTCATTCATCAGTGGGGAATTTACATCAGATTATGATCAAGACATGACTGAAGTGTCTTTCAAGAAACACACTCGAATGGAAATTAGCGTGTTCATAGAGACACTTATCCATCTCATGGATAATGTGGAGAAGTATATTGAGGATGTTACTCAGACAGATGAAAAAGTGGATGAGTGTCTCTGGTGCGATTGAGATATTGTTGTGATAAGTTGGGTAATGTATCTCGTTGAAGAATCGGGTGTTGTTGAATGCATGTGTCGAGACAACAAATAATGATAAGTCGGGTAAAGCACCGGATGATGGATCAGTTGACACTGAATACAGAGGCTCAGAGATAAATAAGCTTGACACAGCCGGTGTCCAGTGACTCTTGTTACACATGATGTGGATGCGATATCGACGAAATTGAGCAGTGTCATGTGATGAGGTACCCTTAAGCGTTCAACATAGTGCATCTGCAAATGTACCTAAACATACTGATCTTAATGCTGAATATGATTCTGATAAATGTTCCTTGGTTGAGGCTGAG
Organism: Chrysanthemum makinoi; assembly: GCA_910596185.1. Classification (NCBI taxonomy): domain Eukaryota; kingdom Viridiplantae; phylum Streptophyta; class Magnoliopsida; order Asterales; family Asteraceae; genus Chrysanthemum; species Chrysanthemum makinoi. Next base: position 216,806,689 of record OU343218.1, on the reverse strand, counting down.
TCTAATATGTTCAAAACAAATGATATGGTTGACAAAAAGGCTTTTGATGAACTTTCAAACAAATTCTCAAAACTTGAAAAACATTGCATTTCACTTGAAATTGCGATACAGAGTAAAGAAGAAAATTTTCAACTTAACAAACCATGTAACAGCCCGGAACTTCTCGAATTACGTGAGTTTTTTGAAATTAACACTTTGAAAGCTCAGCTTCAAGACAAAGAGTCAACTATCAACAATTTGAAGAAACATATTTCTAATATGCATGTGAAAAGTAATTTGGTTACAAGTAATTCTGATGTTAATACTATTGATGATATTCAAATGAGAAATGATGAATTAGCGGTTTGTGTGGCCAAATTACTAAAGGAAAATGAGTCTTTGAGAAAGCATCACATAGAACTAAGTGACTCTGTCAAAGAAGCTAGAACTAAGTCAATGGAGCAAACAAACTCTTTGATAGCAAAAATTGATGAACTCAAAGCTCAACTTCAGGAAAAGAGTTTCGCTATTGTTGCCTTAAAAAATGAGCTTAGGAAAACTGTAGGGAAAAGTGTGAACACTAAGTTTACAAAACCATCAACCTTGGGGAAACCAGTTTCACATCCCATTAGAAACCGGTCCATTGTTAGGCAGCCTCTTTAGTTTATATCCGAAAGACCAAAATTTTCAAAAACACGGTTTGCCTCCCAAGTTGATGATAAACAAGTTTTTTCAAAACTAGTCACTTCACCAGAGTTACCTAAGAATAAGGCTTCTAGCTCCGTTAACTCTCAAAACGTTGCCACTTCTACCCCAAAGACCTCTAGGATTAGTTGAAAGCTTGTCAAAACCAAGCTATTAAAACCCAGAATTCATATGATATGAATGACTTGTGGAAGAACTATTATCTAGAAAAGGCTAGGAAAAAGGCACAGATTCGAAAAGACGGAATTTTAGGTGCAAGACCTAGGGTAATGAATTCTTCAAGATTTCAAGGCATTGCTAGTAGTTCTAAACCATTACCTAGGAACACTAATCAAGGCACTGCTAGTAGTTGCGGTTCGATTAAAGCTATTCCCATAGCAGATCACTCTAAGAAATCTAGATCTATTTCTGAATCCAAACAAGCTGTTTGCTCAAAGTGTCTGAAATGTATCTTTAATGGTAATCCTGATAAATGTTTCACAAAATCCCTGATAAAAGTAAATGCTCATGCAATGGTACAACCTGTTAAGTCTAGGATTCACACTAAGTCATCCACAGTGCATATGAAGTAAACGAGACCAAAAGATTCGCCTAGATGGTTACCAACTGCTAAATCTTTGGAAACTAGGAATAAGGATAAGTCTTCCACTATGCATAAGAAGCCTAACAATCCTAGACCTTGCCATAAGTGGCTACCATCTGGTAGAATTTTTAAGGATGTAGAACTTAGGTGGATACCTACAGGAAAGAAGTTTACCAATGGCAATCTCAAAGTTGACCGTGAAACCCCAAAGGGTTTGGATACTGATGTCACTAACCAAAATATATGCAATCAAGTTTGTAATATTAGTATAGGTAGTCCTTACTCTTGCGATACTCGATCCTTCAATACATGGAATGGCTTAAAGTATGGATAACAAAAGGATTGATATCTCATAACTCACGGGTTCAAGTTTCTCAACATTGATATTCAATCGGCTATGAAGTCATTGACATCGGGTTCAGGCCTCGCTCTTCAATACTATGGCATCTGCGATAACACTTCAGCCCCGTTCCTCATAGAAAAGAAAGGTGTACGCCAGGCGCTTTATCTTCGAAGAAGAGAAATCTTCATGTTTGTGTCCATTCTCATCGACATTTTTCATCAACAAGCTTCATGTTTCTCCCATGCTCATTCAGTCATCAAGTGGATCTACGTTCATTGGTGTATATTCTTATTCACTTGGTTAAATCAAAAATGGCAACTTCGGATGCAATTTTTGAGGGGGAGAAGAGTGAATTTACTACATGTTAATGGCAACTTCATGTTTCTCTCCTCCAACGCCTAATGTTTCACTTACTAAGGATAAATGGGATTTATTGTTTGGGATTCATTGGTTCAAGATATGTTTGATGAGTATTTCCAACCACGAGCGAATGTTGATCATCTAAGAAGTACTTCTCAGACTACTCAAGCAGCCCAATCTCCAGTTATTCCTCAAAGCGTTGTTAATGACTATCATTGTAGTTGCACTCATGAATAATGATCCGCTCTTTGGTATTCCTTTGCCAAATCTTCACGGATTATTGTTCATGAATAATGATCCGCTCTTTGGTATTCCTTTGCCAAATCTTCACGGATTATTGTTCCTTCCAATGTGCACTCTGTAAATCAACCAAATGAACATTGAGTCTAATGTTTACCTCATCCGCCGGTTATTTGGTGAATCTTCGTGATCGATCTCTACATGTATACTTTTAGGAAGAATGCTTTGATGTTGAGGAATCATTTGTTCTAGTTCATTCAGTGGGTCAATGTACATCCGATTGTACGTTTATTCACGTGTTGGGCATTTGACACAAGTTGATTACTTCAGAGATAATCATTTATCACTTATTTGAGATTGAAGTTGACTTTCACAAAGGCGTGTTCTTATTTGATAACTTGCTCGGGATTTAGAATTTGAGTTGAAGACTTGGTTTATCTAGTTACCAGCAGTCGGGGTGGATGGTTGAAGATAACTATCACTATTAGGAGTTACATTGTTTTACTCGGTGTTACATGCAGATGACGGTGTGGATAATCGTAAGAGGTGTTAATGTCTCATACTTTGTTTGAGTAGTGAGTACTTAGAGATTTGCTTGAAGCACAAATTCTCGACACCGTTCTTCAAACATTAGAGAAAAATTAAGATACAAATGCGGAGAATTCTACTTCAGTTTCAAGTTTGGTATATCGGGTTTTCTTCACAGTGTCACTTCAATTTGTCCACATATGGGTTTGTAAAAATAGTCAGGGAGAGTTTCCGTAGTAGTTGATTCTCACAAGATACATTTATGCTAAATTTTGTTCTTCTCTATATCATGAATATTGGGTATGTATAATGTGTTGCTGAATCTGAGGTATCAAAACTAGCAAGGGGGAAGGAGACATACATCTAAAAGCACAATGAGTACACATGATGAACTTAACACTTCTACCTGATTGAAGTTATCCCGGGAAGACAAAGGTCATAACTGTAGAGAAACTCAGTGTTTAACTCGTAGCCTTTGGTGTATTATTTCATCTATTTATGGGAATTGGTCTCTGGAGACCTTTCGTATATGTTACTTCAGCGTTCAGTTGGGTGAATTATGAGAAGAATATTTGGAGCGTGAGATGATATTACTTATCGACATCTTCTATATGATTTATGTTAGTGCTTACGGTTATTGCTTCATGTACACAATGCACTGATGATTCTGATGAGATCACAACCATCAGGGGAGAGATATGTGTACATCAGGGACGCACAACATGTTCACATGATCGAACTTAATCAGTTATTCCGGAGTTGATATCCGCAGAGAAGATCAGTGATTCAACCAAGCATTCGTGATGTCGTTGTGTCTACTCTGGTTGGGTACTTGTGTTCATAATGGGCTGATTGGTTATATGGAACATAACTGGAATGCACTTGGTAAAATGAAGATGTTGTTATTTTGTTCCCATGAATTGACAACTGGTCAATCTCGAAGAGTAATGTGTACATCGGGGACGCACAACAGGTTCCTGTGATCGGGCTTAATCAGTTATTCCGGATTTGATAACCACTGAGACGATCAATGTTTAAACTTGTTACTTCGTTGCTCTCGTGATTCTTGAGTCGTGCTGAGCTTCATTCAATGAGACCGTTCTTATTCATTTCTACTTCTTGGGGAAATGGTCTTTATAGTTTGTCGGTTGGGGGGAAGTTGCCAAATATTCACTTTTTGATGGCTCAAGTTCTTACGACGATTCAAGAGCCTCGAATGCTTTAGTGGTGAAAGTTTAAGAGATGATGACTTCTATCTTCAACAAAGTGCTGAAGGATTTCCTTATCTCGGTACTCGTATCATCATCATCTTAAAACTATTTCTCTATCTTTTATATAATTTTCAAAAAGCAAAATACAAAAATATAAAACCAACAAAAACAAAATAGAAAAATATAAAATCAACAAAAGCCCATAAAAATCAGAAAATTGAAAAAATACCAAAAATATATTTTCTCAAGACATGTCTTCTGGTATCGATAACATCTACGGTCTTAGAAATGTCATTCAATAATGGCACGGGACTTTAGATGAAGTTCGAGCAGGAGGTGTAAATATTCTTTTCCAAAAACATGTCTTTAAAAAAAAAAACTAGCTTACAATTATTTCAGACTGTAACCCGCGCTTCAAAAATGGCTTGCAGTTATTTCAGACTGTAACCCGTGCTTAAACCATGGCTTGCTATTATTTCCGATAACAACCCGTTTTTCAAAGAAAGGAAAGTGCTGCGCTATACAAATTTTCAAAAATATTTCGTGCACTTATCCTAAAACTATTTGAGGAAAGTATGTCGAAGGACTGTTGTTCCTACACAAATGTTTTTCCGTCTAAAATTCTTCAGAAAAATATTTGTTGTTTTCAAAAATGGTGGTAAAATGAGTTGCTTGAAAATCAATCAGAATCAAGTTTTCGTAAAAAATTGAAAACTCAATCAATGACTTCAGCGCTTTTAAACTTTTCAGAAAATAAGTCATTGATTGAGAGGGAGAATGTTTTCAAATCTATATCATCTAACGGGCTTTCTTAATCATCCTCGTGCTTATTAAAATATAATTGCCTATGTTGAAGGACTAGGTTTCTAGGATATGATTGTTAGGATTAGATGATTATAGTTTGATAAACACATAATTCCCATGCCCATGTATGATCTGAGTGATATGTTGGATTGACTTTTATTAGTCGATTGTTGTTTGGGTGTTGTCGACCACCATATATCTGTATGTGTGTTCACTAACGTATGCAGGTATATTGGTATAAGAATGTTCCCGATCCGATCCCACAATTGAAGATGATTGGATGCGAAAGGAAAGGGTAACTATATCTTGGGTTGACAAATGAAGAAACGGAGCTTAATTGGACTTCAATGGAGAGTTGGCATAAATGCAACGCAAGAGGTCTCACTGCATCAGCAGATGGTTTTCTTCTAAGTGATTGAAGAAACGGAGCTTAATTTGACCTCAGTTGCATCAAAATGCAACGTAAGAAGTCTCACTGCATCTGCAGACGGTTTTTCTTCCAACCCTCAGCAACAACAACAAAAGCTTCTCAACCACTAACGTTTCTTTGTGCAGGATACCATTTTTAAACAATTTTGAAAAATTTGAAAAATATTGTTTTGAAAATGGAAAAATATTGTTTTGAAAATAAATCAGATTCAAAGTTTTGAAATCAACCGGAATTTATTTTGTCAAATATTCAGTGATTTCAAATTAAATATTTTCAAACGATATTTCATCCAAAAGTCCGTTTGTACGTTATAATGTGGTGATCTAAAGATTTAATGTTATGTCATGGTATGATTTTCTTTAAAACTCAAAGATCTTACAAAATGAAATTTTTTATGTTCTTGTTTGATTGTGAAATTGTTTTATTTTACTAAAAGGTCTCTTAAAACAATCATACCTGACACTAACAATCTTTAATGTCTAATATTGGTCCTTATCTGTCATTTTTCAAAATTAAATCTTGCCACGTCTTTCCCCAAAATTTTCTAAATGCTTTAAATCTTTTGGGATCACAAATCTCAAATGGTTTGAAATTTTTGATCGGGGGAGAGATTGTGATTTAAATCTCAAATCTGTTTTAATGGAATCAGTTTTAGTCCTTTATAGGCACTCCTGCCTCCATGTGCCAAACGATTTCAAATACACAATGCACATGTTGAGGAGGAGGATTTATCCAAAAACAAGATGAGTATTTAAACCTGGCCACATATTCTCCCATGTTTTCTAAACCATATTAAATCACTTGGGATCCAAAATCTCAAAGGGTTTGATATTTTTGATCGGGGGAGAATTTGTGATTTAATAATGAAACTTGATATAAGATGATCGTTTTGATTTAAAGTGCAAGTTCTCTCTAATATGTGCCAAACTCTTTCATTTATTGATGCACATATTGAGGGGGAGCGAATGGTTTCTTAATGGCTTGTGTGATCGTAAATGTGCTTCAAAAGAACTCTTGCCTCTATGTGATAAAATGATTTCAAATATCCTATCACATATTGAGGGGGAGAATTTACCAAAGAAAATCAAATGGCTTTCTCTATGAAAATTGTGATCAAAGAAAATATTTCAAAGTCCTTTTGCCTCCATGTGCTAAACATTTTTTAAATCATATGCACATGTTGAGGGGAGGTTTTCTAAATGATCAAAACTATTAAGGTACAAAATGCTTTGATCTCGTATCACAAGTACCTTGATTGTTTTTCCAAATGATTTTCAATTGGTTTTAAGGAAGAATGAACTGTACCAAAAGACCGACCAATTTACTTTATGCATGGTGTTATAAGGATGGTTAGGTTAGGTATTAGTTCCCACGATCCGCCAGGAGGGATCTACCCAGGGACAATCCACTAGATAGTGTAGAAGTCCTTAGGTATATTGAAAAAGGAGAAAAATGAGAATATGGGAAGAGTGCCGATGAGTCGAGCTAGTTGGAATAAACCCAACAAGGTTCTAGTTATGAAGTCTCGGTAAGCACTGAAGGGGTTGAAGAATGAAAAGAAATGAAATGAGAAAAGGGTGAAAAGAAATAGCCCTCCAATAATTCAACCTTAGGGGCAGAAACCGGGTTCAATACATATACTCTTGGTGGTTACTAAGGTAACACGGTATTGAAGACAAGACGTCATGGACCCGGCGACTGCACTAACCTTCCCAAGCTACTCAAGTTCCTCTTAAAAGGGCTTGTTTCATTCTCACGGGGAACCTACATAATCTATCGACTTTCTCTTAGAGATAGTTGATATTGAAGAAGGAGACCCTCTCCCTAGTCTCCGGTATAGGAACCAAATGTGCACAATTGAGTCTAGAGCCAAGAGATCATCCACAATATCTCATTAGGACACTAAATTCTTGAAGACTTGCTGTTTCACACAATGTGGAAAGTAAGAATATATTTTAAGAGTCCTACGCATTATCCTTGTGGTATTGCCAGAACATCCGAGTGATATGTATAATATTCACGATGAAGATGGAAAGCCTTCTAGAGCCAACATCAAACAAGCTCTTGGTAGGTGACATGTGAGATCTTTTCTAAAGATCAAACTTGTGACAACTGGATAGAAACGATGGGGAGATTCAATCTTGAATCAACCTTGGTCCAGGAATGGATTGACGGATACCTTTGAAAAACCGGTCGCTATGCTCAAAAACTCTTTTCTCTAGCACATCGACTGTGTATTATGTTTTCAAAATAAAAGGGTATTTATGATTGAAAATTGATTTCTTCTTCTAAACCTTCGTCGTATTGCAAAACTCTTTCTCTTAAGCAATACGCGATTGTTATCAAATCATTTTTCATCAATCAAATCTCAATTTCGGGTTCACTCACTCGTGTTGTCTTCTTTGAGACGTTCGGTTTGAGAACGGCTAGAACAAATGCGAAACCCTGTCAAGAAATTATTCGAATCATACCGATCACAGCAGTACTTGTACGATCAACGGGAACCGTGGGCCGTGTACCTCAATTCAACGAAAGTGATCAAAGACACTTTGGTGTGTTTTATTGCTAACTGTTGTTTGCAGGTACATTTGGACGGTTGCAGCTGATCAGAATTGAGGAGTCAATCCAATGCCGAATGCTCACAGCATCCACACATAATTTGAAGAAATCATGACAAGTGCTTATCTACATAACCTGGCTCAGATATTTTTACACTATGCTTCGCTACGCCGCAAATATCTTGAACCAGTAAAAGCTTCCGCTACTCTGATGAAAAGAAGTCATGATCCAAAAGTGTGAGCATGTCGGTCCGAAAGTCACAACTTCACATGATGACAACACAATAGAGGGTGATCCAGAGATTTCTTTGTGGTGATGATCTCAAAGAAAGTGCAAAGATCATCAAAGACGTGGATCAGTTCAAAGACCTCAACTTAAAGTACAAATCAATGCGGACTTTGAAGAATCGCTACACATGCACAAAGAATGCGGAATTTGAAGAATTGAAGTCTACGAGCTTGGAACTAAAGACAAAGATAGAATGCTAGGATGCAAAATGTATTTCATGGGCTGACCTCCCTTAGGGGGAGATTGTTAGGAATTGAAAATTCCATGTTAAAGTGTCGGTCACCCCAATTATAGTCTAGCATATGTTAGCTCGTAGACTTGTAGTTATTTATGTTGTTTTGTAGTTAATTAGTTAATTAGTAGCGTAGAATAGTTTAGAGTAACACCGTGGAGGAAGGACGGGTCTTTACCCACTGTATGCCTGATCCACAGTCCGATAGGAGGACGTAGTATTTGTAACTATAAATACCCTCTACCTCCCAAGGTAGAGGGTTGGACCTTTCATTCATCTTAATCTAACCTTCTATGTTTTCTTTCACTTTCTCTCTCTAGAAAGGCTCCCACTTTCTCTCTCTAAAACCTCTAAACAATTCAACCCATATTATTGTTTGTTATGTGTTTATGAAATCCAATATGTTACAAAGATAAAATTAGAAGCGGAGTGCATAAGTATACTCCTTTCCTTCAGGGCTAACTAACATCAACTTTGCGCCTGATTCGTCAGAGCTAGAGGCTCCATTGGTGTAAAGCTTCCACCCTTTGATTGTTTTTGCAGGCTTCTTGTCAGCAACTTTGTTGTCCTGCTTCGGCTCGAAGGGTGTCTCTGCTAAGAAATCTGCCAGTATTTGCCCTTTGACCGAGTTCCTACCCTTGTACTCAATTTCATGCTCTCCTAGTTCGGGACCCATTTAGCTATCCTTCCGTGCATTTCTCTAGTTTCGATAGTATCCGCTTTATTGGCTTGTCGCTGAGCACGGTTATGGGGTGAGCCTGGAAGTACCTTCGAAGACGCCTCGCAGCATGGTCCAAGGCCAGGATCAACTTTTCCAGCTCCGGATAATTTAGCTCAGCTCCCTGAAGAACTCGACTAACAAAGTAGATGGAGATTTGCTTCTTTTCCCTTTCTGCCAATAAAACAACACTGATGCTTTCAAAGGAGGTTGCGATGTACATAAATAACACTTCGCCTTCGATTGGGGCAGTAAGTGTGGGTAGAATTGCCATGAACTCCTTGAGATTTTGAAAGGCAGCTTCTACATCAACGCTCCATTGGAACGTCTTTTTATCTGTACAGCCTTTAAGTGTTTTGAAGAATGGCAAGGACCTGTCTGCACCCTTCGATAAGAATCTGCTAAGGGCTTCTAGCTTTTCATTCAGACTTTGTACATCCTTGAGAGACTTAAGAGCTTGTAGGTCTGTGATGGCTTTGACCTTCGAAGGGTTGGATTTGATACCCTGCTTTGTGATCAGGTGCCCTAAGAATTGCCCATCCTCTACACCTAAAGAACATTTTTTAGGGTTTAACTTCATGTTGATGGCTCGAAGCTGATCGAAGGTTTCCTTATGTCGGAGAGGAGGTCCTCCTCTGTTCTGCTTTTGATGACCATATCGTCTACGTATGCTTTGAGGTTCCTGCCTATTTGCTTGCTGAAGGATTTGTCCACTAGCCTTTGATAGGTGGCCCCTGCATTCTTCAGACCAAAGGGCATCTTCTTGTAGCAATATACACCTTTTTCTGTAAAAAGGCTGTTTTCTCTTCGTCCTATTCTGCCATCTGTATCTGATGGTAACCTTTGTAAGCATCCAGAAAACACTTCAGTTGGAACCCTGATAAGGACTCCACTTTCCAATCAAGTTCTGGTAGAGGATAACAGTCCTTCGGACAGGCCTTATTGAAATCTACACACATTCGCCATCCTCCATCATGCTTCTTAACCATCACCGGATTGGCTGCCCAGGTTTGATTGTAACACCCCAACCCGACAAGGGTAGAAGTGTCACAGTCTGGTGTCATATCAGAACATACAAGTAAAATTTTCGAGTGGAAGTCTTTAAATAATAACATATCAAGTCATAACAACAAAAGATTTACAAGGGAAATTACAAAATCCAAAATGTCTAATATAAATCTAAATTTCAAAACAATAGCCCGCCAAGATAAGTGCAACAGAAAGGTGTCTATGGTTAGTCCACTCTAATGATCTAACTCTCAGCCCAAACAAAGCCCATCTTCAACCTAAAACCTGCCGCAGGAAAAGAAATGCGGCTGAGCTTAAAAAGCCCAGTGAACAGATATAACAAAGCAAAAGCTAAATAAAATCTGAAATGCAACATGAAACAAAGGAACGGATAACAAAGTTGCAGCGAAATGAGAGTAATGAGTCAAAGAGGATCCTGCAGAACACAATTATACCGATACCCAAACGAACAGATAACAAAGAAAATGAAGCAAAGCAAAGCATCGATGACATATAAACAAGCACATACAAACCAGGCATACAAGGACTGAAACATAAGCAAACATAGCAGGCGTCGCATCTACACAACATATATGTCATACAATCAATTCCGGAAAACCTGAAGACATAAAAGCTAAACAGATATCTATAGTAGAGCGAAAGAAATTAATTAATCAGTGAGCATGGCAATTCACACAGGTCAAAACCCTTAGTTGAAAACCTAATCAGTATCATAACCGCAGTCAAACATGGCATTCACACGTAACAAGTAGGAATACAGTATGAACACTATAATTGAATGAATTTAAGACATAACAGGGCAATTAACAAGTTAACAAGCTAGACGTCATATGTTGAACCATTTACCCAAGCAAACGGTAGCATAGACAGAAATGTAAACATGGCAGGTCAATCAACAAGCAGATAAGGATACAACGGATAGTCATAGTCCCCGAGATTAACTGAACGAAGTATACATAATAAACAGACAAAACTATCGATTACACATTAGTATGGTCACCAGACAAATCAGAGAGTCATATAACAGTGAGATCACATATCATCAGATGAAAATAGGTAACTCAGATAACCGCATAGTAATCACATCATAGCAGGATAATAAGTAGTCACATAAAACATGAATAGCATAATCAAATTCAATAAGCATATAATAACCCGGTACGTGAATGGAACGATATTCAAATAACGTAATAAGAGTGTGATGAGATCAAAGCAATGGAATATATATGTCTTGGTAGTAGAGTGAGTCATATAAAGGTCCGAGTAATGAACAATTAACGTAGCATATAAGTGCATTGGGGAATACAAAAGGTACAATAAAAGCATATTAAAGGTGTAAGGGTTGTCGAATCTACCACGAGCCCAGAACATATCATATCATATCATAAGTAACCATTGTATTCGGAGGGTGACCTCGAATACCATATATCATAGGAGGGGAGACCTCATTAACCAATGGAGTAGCTAGCTCCCAGAAATTTTGAAGACGCGGATTGCACCCGACATCATTCACCATATAAATCTCCAATCGGATCAAATCCCTCGAAACATATCATATCTAGGATGCATCCATAGCCCCATGGCCAAATCATATACATATAGTGAGCTCATAATCATATCATATCATAATAGAGGACGGTGTGTATCATCACTGCACACACCGGAGTCATGCCATTGGTGCATCAATGACACGGTCATGTTACCTTCATGACTAGGAAACATATTTTGGCTCGGGTATCAGACTGAAGGGTCAAAGCATATTCATATCATAAGGGTTCATATCAAAGTTCATATCATAGTTTCATATCAAAGTTTCATATCAGAGTTCATATCAGAGTTCATATCAGAGTTCATATCAAAGTTCATATCAAAGTTCATAATCAGAAGGTTCATATCAAAGTGTTCACATATGAGATTCAATTAAAGGAAGCATAGCAAAGTTATAGGGAAGCCCTTATGATTATATCTGCTAAATACGGAAACCTTCTATTTTAAACCATTTTAACAAAGTATAGGGTCTTAAGTGTTATCAAGTGTTATGTTAAACCAAGTTACACTTGCTAAATACGGAAACCTTCTATATAATCCAATTCATATGAGATTCATTTAAACCAAGTATAACAAAGTATAACACTTGCTAAATACGGAAACCTTCTATATAATCCAATTCATATGAGATTCATTTAAACCAAGTTACGCAAGTTTAGGGTTTAAAGTATAATTATTACAAAGTATAGGGTCTTAAGTGTAAATATTGCATGTTTACTCATTTTACTTTATACATCTCGATTACCCATATCAGAGATTCATAACAAAGTATAACACTTGCTAAATACGGAAACCTTCTATATAATCCAATTCATATGAGATTCATTTAAACCAAGTTACGCAAGTTTAGGGTTTAAAGTATAATTATTACAAAGTATAGGGTCTTAAGTGTAAATATTGCATGTTTACTCATTTTACTTTATACATCTCGATTACCCATAACGTTTTTAAACCATTTAAACCCGATTACTACAATATTATACAACCCTTTGTGATATTCATTATCGGTCGAGACACCCTCATCTCATTTAAAACCATTCGACACCTCTAAAAACCAAACGAGACCCTTTTCATTTTAATTGATACGAATAAATCAAGGATACATATGTACGTGCATTCCAAAATCATTTAGCTCGACATCGTATAAAGGAGACATGCATATAGTCATAAAAATATTAGGTCGATCATATTCATAGCCATGGTTATTAATATGGTCGAATACATGGGCTTTCTCACTAAATATTTCATGTGTCATGCTTATTATTTCATGTATTATCTTAGGTGATGGATAAAATCACTAGATGATGAATGTGAAAGTCCTAACGTGTGCATGTATTCCAATAGGAGGCCCACTCAGGTTGTCAAATATTAACCCTTTTTATAAACGTGATCTTATGCGACATAAAACGTTAGTTTACATGCTCTAGTTTTCGACCATTTATAACATATCAACAAAGAAGGCTCACGACTGAAACATACATGTCTCGGCCAGAATTAAGGGAAAGGAAAGTGAGGCTTAGGGTACCTTGAACACGACACAAAGAAGAGGAACAACACAAGCCAAAACCACCATGCTATCACCACTTCTTGACTCCTGCCGTCGCATGGTTGCAGCCGCCACACACAAAGATTACAATCATGTCATTAGGGTGAACATAACACGGATACAAGGTCAAGAAAACGATCACGAGAAGCCTTACCTTGGCTTGAGGATAGCCGACAAAATAAAGAAAGAATGGAGGAATTTGTTTGAGCCGTATACTTTTGTGGTGTGGAGCAGAAGTAGGGTTTTGAATTTTTTTTATTTAGGGTGCACAACAAGATGAATGAGAACTCCTTTAAAAGCCTTGAATGGGCGTGTAACCTCCCCTAGAAATCAGGGATTTGGCATCAATTAGGGGCCGAAATTTTGGAGAGGATCACAACAAATTGTACCTTCCAAAATTATATATAGATTGCATACCTTTTTATTTAGTTAAATGACTAATTTTTGTTATAAAACTTTCGGCCAAATACATTAATAAGGAGCGTGTTTTACAAGCTTATAGTAAGTCGAATTTGTTTACTAGTGTACGTTTGAAATCTCGTTTTATGAAGTCTAAATTTGTTCCCGAGTACGAGTGTCATTATTTGATGATAGTTGTAGATTTTACGTTTATTAATCTTTCGTAAGTTTAGTTATAGTTCTCATTATATATTATACGTTCTTTATGAGTTCATGTTAGAGGGCAAAATGGTCTTTTCCAAAGTTTTAAATTTTAGGGTTTTACAACTATTTTACTTCCCTGAGTATGCCTGCTGCTACGAGTTCATCCACCTCCTTGTATGTCGCATTCCTTTCGGGTGCAAGGCTTCGGTGCTTCTGCATGATAGGTGATATGTGTCTAAATACATATATATTTTATATTATTTAAACCCACAAAAACAGCCAAAAACACACAAATGACTATATAAATGTTACAAATATCATGAAAATGTGTTTTATATGAATCAGGTACAAAAAGATTGAAAACAAGTGAAAAATGATCAAAGTTTACAAAATTGTCATTTTAGGTCCACGGAGTTTCATAAAATGGCAAAACTAGTCCACGAAGGTTTAAAATAAATGAAAAGTCAACTTTAGTCCTTGGGATATTAAACTTGTTCATTTTTAGTCCACGGATGAAAGTTTTATAAAACTTGCAACTTTTACCCCTAAGAATCCAAAAATGACACAAATGGTCCTTATAAGTTTTAAAACAGAAAAAATACAACTTTGGTCCTTGTGTTATTATTATATGACAGGTTTGGTACTTGGAAGGAAGTTTGGAAAGATGGCATGATCAGTCCTTAAAGTTTTAGAATATTACAAATATGGTCCTTGTGATTAATCTACAAACCAAATGGACCCTTTGTTTTATTAAACCCAAAACCAAGCCCACTACTCCCCTTGAACCCCCTGCCAAATAAAACCCCGTGAACCCTCAAATGAACCCCCGTTTTATTAATATCTTCCCCAGTTAAACCTTTTTCTTCCTCCCACTTGCCCACCATTTCCTCCCACCTGTTACTCCCCCTCATAAATGCTTCCCCACTCCTTTCCTCTTCACCAACACACTAACCATCACCTCTTGTCCCCCATCCTCTTCACCCTGGTCCAAAACCCATCAAAGATAGCAGACGCCACTGTTCACTTTTGGCGCCAAAAGTAAAATCAAAGGCTGAGATTGATTCAGAGCATCCAAAGGCCAGGATTATTGGTGGGAAATGATCATAAGGGTATCACAAACCCTAATTTGAGCATATAAAAGACAAGAGAAGACAGAAAAGACAGAGGATAGATATTATTCTTGTATAAATAGACAAGTAGGATTAGTGTAAAAGAGAGTCTAGAAAATCCATATTCTAGTCCCATTTACTGTTATCACTTAAACTTCCTTGCATTTTTAATTTCAGTTGAATCCATTTTACAATTCAGTTTTTAATTACTTCAAGCTGTTTGTATGTTCTATTTTTAATCATCTCGAATATTTTGTGTGTTAAAAAGTGTTGCTTAATTGTTCAAAAATCATTTTGAGTTTCTGGTAGTAGTGCAAGTTAAGTTTTCAAAATCTTATGTGAAGATTTGTGAAAACAGTTTTCTATTTTCGCCATAAGGCGTGTTTGGAGTCAAGTGAAATGTTTGGGTCAAAATTCAGTTTTTGACCCACTTTAGAAGTTGAAATGGTTTAATGCAAATGTTAAGTACTCCGTAATTGTTTTGAAGTTGATGTTAGTTTTAATTAGATAAAAATCAGTTTGGGTAGTGTTTATATAATGCTTTTCTTGTCTTGTCTTAGCTGCCTTCATCATTTTTTAGCTTAGATTTAGATAGGTTAGGAGTTGGATTTAGGATTAGTTTTGTTTGCAATCAGTAGTTAGGTGCATAGTATTCATATTTTTATGCTTTGGTTAGGAATTAGTGCTTGATTAGTAGCTTATTTTTGCCTCTAATAAGCCCTCTTAATGCCATTTCAGATTTCGACGCCCCTTAGAAGCTTGTTTTAAGCTTGTTAAAAAGCGTTTAACTTAGTGTTTTGTGGGGCAAAATCTTGGCCCCCACTTGTCTTTAAGAATCCAAAAGCTCATAAGCTCACTCCCCTTGTAGCTTAGTTAGAATAAGCTCAAAAGACCCCTCGTTGGGTGTTTTGAAAAGCTGTACAAGAACCCACATCACAGGCCCATAGTGTTTCATTTGCTTATTGTAGCTTATTTAGGATTAGGTTATTTTTATTTAAAAAAGTGTCAAGTCGGGTTTTAACCAAACTTTGTGGATTTTTAATTCACTCAATTCGAGTCAATCTTCTGAAATTTTGGATGAAGAATCTCTTGTTCGTTGTGGACATCATGGCCATTTTAGTTTATTTTTAGAAAATTTTCTAGCTGGCTTAATTTAGCTCAAAGTAAGCGATTAGAGCCGTTAGCGTGTTGAGACTTGAAATCACGGTCTCGAGCTTTTTTTTCGTAGCTTGTGCTTTTAGGTCCCAATCGGTTGCATTAGCTCATTTTAGGTTAGATTTAGGTCAGTAGTAGCTTATGGTAGCTTTTGAATAGCTTATTGCTTATTTGAAGTGCTTATTCAAACTGCTTATTTGCCCAATTCAGCTTATTAGTAGGCTTATTTAACTTTTTATATTTTTCCCAGGCTTAGTATAATATTTTAGATTTTCCATAAAATTTCCTGATTTTTCCTAGCTCATTTAGTCCTTTTCTTATTTAATATTAGTTTTTAAGTATTTTTAAATCATTTTTAATTAATAATAAATACATAAAAAGTCTAAAAAATATATTTTCAGTTTTAACATTAGTTTTATAATATTTTAGATTTTTCCAATTTATAATTTCATTTTTTAGGTTAATTTCCTATTTTCTTGTATTTTAATGTATTTTTAAATAGTTAAAAATAGTTTTTAATTAATAATAATTAAATAAATAGTCATAAAATAATTTTATTTTTCCAATAATTTTCTTGCATCATTAGGATTGTAAAAAAATGTATTTTCCATATCCGTAGGTATTTTACTTCTTTATTTTCACGTTTTATTTTGTACGTTACGTAATTTTATTTAAACGCGTCGTTTTAGGTTTTAAACATTAATCGATTTTAAATATAGAATTAAAATGACTTCAAAGTCTTTATTAGATTTAATTTCCTTAGTGTAATCAATCATAACCTTTTCCTGTTCAATATTCACCCGATCACAGATTTGTTGTATTACAGTTTACACACCTCGTTGGGACTTAACGACCCGGGGATACACTAAACTCCTCTGGACTTTATTGCATTTTGTTCTCGAAAGTGTTTGACTTTATGGTTGACCATTCACAAGTGGTTGACTAATAAAAGATAGACCGTTCGGAGCGAACCAAAATTTGGCAATTCAGGAGGTGTGTCTTTGCGTACTTAATTTGAAGCATCATTGATTGTTGAATATACACCCATTGTATATTTACCATCTTTGTCCAT
Source organism: Chrysanthemum makinoi (assembly GCA_910596185.1). NCBI lineage: Eukaryota > Viridiplantae > Streptophyta > Magnoliopsida > Asterales > Asteraceae > Chrysanthemum > Chrysanthemum makinoi. The sequence goes on along the minus strand of OU343218.1, from coordinate 216,789,647 downwards.
ATTTCCTTATTTTCATATAAAACCAAAATTATCGTGAAGTTAATTCGTTTGACTAATCGATTACCAAAAATATTTTCATTCTTTGTTTTTACAACATGTTTTTCAAAAATTCCAAAAATATTCCTCTTTACCCTCTTACCCTTTTGATTCTTCATTTCTTACCTTCTGTAAACCTTTCATTCTTTCCTATGTCGTATCCACACCATTTTGGTTGCCAATGGTGTGGTGGTCCTCATAATGGTGGAAATTGTCCCGGCTGTAGCATGGTAGAATCGGAGATGGGTCCGTCTATAACCAAGCTCCTATCCTTACCATGACACATCGATTCATTCTACCACCACCACATCATGAGATATTGACATATCAGTGAGTTTTGTGGAGGTCCTCACCATGGATTTGAGTGTCAATCGGAACGCGTTTGTCTATGAACAGCATTTTACGGTAACACTCGACTTTGAAATTACCAAATTCCATATTATTCACATGTCCGCCACAACAATCATTTTGTTGTAAAATGCGTGGAGGTCCACACGCCTCGTGGATTGTCAAACGGGGAATACATTTCCTTGTGACAATTTTGACACATCATTTCAAGACCAACCTCCACAGTACCAAATGATTCAAGCAACTCGTCATGAAACTACGACGCCTTCTCAAGAGTCCGGAGTTATTAAAGAACTTAAGGAGGAGTCGGCTATGTCGTTTCAAAACTCTCGTGAGGAATCTATGGCATAATTACTTGCAAAAGAACGAGATGCTAGAAACGAAAAGAGTATGGAGGAATTACTTGTCGAAGAACAAGCGACTAAAACATCGCTATATTCGCGCTCTTCTCGATGAGGATGATGATGATAAAGTTACCCTTGATATTCGTCAATTTTGTGCGGGTTCATCAAGTTCATCAGTTGAAATTCCTTCCATGAAAATCGTGGAGAAAAGACTATGATGGAATTACTAGCGTAAGAACAAATGGACGGTGTAAAACATATGTATGCTAGTCCTTCTCAACTCCCTCATTGTTATCACACCCGATATTCCCACTCACTCTCTAAACATGGGGATGAGCATCTTGACACTGTTCCTGAAAAGGAATCGGACGAATTCATAAAGTCTAGTGTTGAGAATGTTAGGAATTAGAAATTCCCGGTATTAAAGAGTCGGTCACCTCAAGTATATGTAATCGTTAGAAAGCTCGTAGTCATAGTAATATTTAGTTAAGTAGTATTTAGTTAAGTAACACCGTGGAGGACGGACGGGTCTTTACCCATGTATGCACGATCCACGCCATTGTGTGGCGATTTATGTAAGACTATAAATACTCTCTACCTCCCAAGGTAGAGAGTTGGAGCTCATAATAATATCTTTCACTTTCTCTCACTAAGTTCCCTAAACCTCTAACTTTCTCTCTCTAGAATTCCATCTATATGCTACCTTGTGTTAATGTTATGATGTGTATGTGAAAAGTTATATCTTACAATTGGTATCAAGAGCCAAGGTTAGATCATATCTTGCACATCTTTGGATCTATAGTGATTTTTAGGTGGTTTTTGAGTTTGAAAAAGTTTAGTGGTTTTTGCATCATTTGGTTGATTTCTTGTGTTAAAGTTTGAATTTTGTTGGTACTTTTATGTTTAGAATCATCAAAAGTGTTTAGGTTTTCATTTGGTAAGCTTGAATCATCTTGGTTGGGTTGTTTTTGGATTGAAAAGTGAGGTTTATATGGGTTTTCAAGCTAGCGACTTAGTTCACGGAATATTTTCTTGGTAGCGACTTGCTTCACATTTTTGTAGCGACTTACCGTGTTGGAGCTAGCGAGTTAGATCTAGCGAGTTAAAGTACAAGTAGTGGATTCTCCACTACGGTAGCTTGACTTGTGGTAGCGACTTGGTCGATAGCGAGTTGCTCTTTAGCGACTTGTGTCTCTAGCTTACTTGTGTAGCGAATTCTGCCAAAAATTTGTTAGCGACTTGGTCAGCGAGTTACTACTTAGCGACTTGCTTTTCGTTAGCGACTTGGGACTCTAGCGACTTAGGGGTGTAGCGAATTAAGGGTTAGCGACTTAGTGCATTAATTTCTAGCGACTTAGTGCATTATCTTCTAGCGATTTAGTATTTTATCTTCTAGAGTCTTGAGTGATTGTTTACGGTTTTCTCTTGATTCAGTAAAATCCTGTGAAAGAATCTATTTTCCGGTTTAATCATAGAGTTATAAAATCCCGTTTAATCTGTTAACATGTCTACCAACGTTCCCACGTCATCTCCATTTAGAGGATGTTCAAGCGGTGGCTGGATACTCGTCCACCCATGCTTGTAAGACTACGACTCTTGGGCTCAACGAATTAGACTGTATTGCCTTGGAAAGGAAAATGGTGTCAACATTCTCAAATCCATTGATGAAGGACCATATCGAGTTGAGACGACTAGAGACATACTTGATACAAATGCAGATGGTACTCTGTTTTACGGAATGGACAGACCTAAGATGTATGATGAGCTTGATGATAAGGATAAAAAGAGATTTGATGCAGATATCGGGGCTTCAAACATTGTTCTTCAAGGTCTTCCTAAAGACATCTACAAGCTGATCAATCATAACACGATGCTAAGGCGTTTGGGACAATGTTAAGATGCTTCTCTCGGTTCGAATTAACTATGGAAGACAGAGAATCCCAACTCTATGACGAATTTGAGCATTTCAAGATGAAACCGGATGAGAGTGTCTATGAGTACTATGTGAGATTTCATAAGTTAGTTAATGACATGAGGAACAATAGAATGACTATGCCTAACATTCAGTTGAACTCAAAATTTGTGAACAACATGAATCCCGAATGGCACAAGTTTGTTACCTTTGTGAAGCTCACTAAAGGATTGAAGAATACAAACTATGAGCAACTCTATGCCTTCCTCCTTGAGAATGAGAGACATGCTATGTTTGAAAAATTAATTCTCAATCGGTTCAAAACCAACCAGGGAGAGACAAGCTCGTCTAATGACTCTACTGACTTTCTACTCAAACATCGGAATCACAACCAAAGCATCACAAGTCATACCCTTGGGTAATGGTAATCACAAACTCATTCTTGATCCTATGTACAAACAAGGCGATCTTTGATGCTCACGTGGGTAGCTTCATTAATCAACTAGCTCTTCTCATAAGTCAAAACATGAATACTCTCCCACAAACCAACAACAACCTCGAGCGCATCAAACCCACACAATCAAGCCACTATTAAAGATGGAAGGATCGTGGTGCAACCAGATTCGGAAAGACAAGATGATCGGGGGCGAGGTGGAGCTGGGAGAGGTTATGTTGGAAACCAGAATCGAGGAAGGAATGGTAACCAAGGTCAAGCTAAGCTCATCAAATGTTATAACTGTGGTGGAGAGGGACACATTGCAAGGAACCGTACATCTCCAGCGCCACGAATCGCCGATTACTTCGAGATAAGATCTTTGCTGGCTCAAGCTCGGGACAATGGTGCTACTTTGAATGAAGAGGAATTGTTGTTTCTTCGAGGGCAATGCCAAGACCTATGATGCGATGTGGATGAGCACCTATTGGGAGATAGGTCACAATCATCAGAATGCCTTTCAAGTCGTTGACTGTGATGCATACGACTCTGATGTGGATGATGGACCTACGGCACACACAATTTTATGGCTAGCATTTCTCCAATGGTTTCTCCCAAGGTCTCTTCTTCATCACTAGCTGGGCCATCCCATGACAAGCTCATCTCTGAGGTATTAAAACTATACGATGATCTTGATGTGCACGGATGCATGACAAAGTACAATCAAATGAAACTATTGAATCAAATATTGAAAATATGGGTAATATCAATATTGTCCCATATGATCAATATGTGAAACAAAGTGAAAGTGAAGTTGTACCAAGTGATGCATCTTCTGCGGTCAACAATGACTATGTTTTTGATGAATACACCTTGCATGTGCCCTCGATGATTCCATTATTTCTGAACTAAATGCCTATAAAGAGCGTGTTGCTATTTATGAACAACGTGCTAAGTTTGAGTTGACCACTCGTGAGCAGGAAATGGATGACCAAGTAAGTACAGTAATTAGAAAAAGTAAGTTTAGAGAAGAAGTATTGAAACAAGAATTAAATTCCTTGCAAGAAAAACTTTCTAAAACATCTAAACAAAAACAAGAACTTCAAGAAAATGTGAAAATGCTTAAGCAAGAATTTAATGCAAAGGAATCAAAACTCTTGAGAGATTTTTCTAATCTGAAAACTTTGAAAAACAAACTTGAGAACAAGTTGTACATACAAGGGAATACCATTCAGACTGCTCACATGATCACTAAGCATAGAGTCTTAAGCGATAAGCATAGCATTCCCCTTGTTGAGGAACCTAATCCAGAGGTAATTAAAAAGGCTAGAAATGCTCATAAGGTACTGTATGATGGTAATGAGATCCTTAAGACAGAAACCTAGTTTGCTGAGTGCTCGAGGAAGATAAGAAATCGATGAAGTCACTAGGAGAAAATGAATAAGAAGCTAGAAGATCCTGAATGTAAAAAGAACAAGATAACGATAAAACCCCATGATTACACTAAGGAAAATTGGATATCCTTAAACATGTTTAAGCTTCAGACTCTATTGACCCCGAACAAGTGTTCGGAAAAGGATATGGACTTGCAAAAAGCTGAAAATCTTGTTGAAAAGAATCCCCCTTGTAGGAAATTCCTAAAGCCGTGTATCCTCCAAATACACCAATGCATTTAGTTCCTAGAACTATTGCCACTAAGAGCAAGACCTTAATCAGTCAATATGTTATTCTTCAACTATTTACCGATTTTGAGAAAACTTGTAAGAAAAGGATCACACCCAATGGGATAAGCGAAGGGAAAGGGGTTTTGAGCAAATGAAAGAATGTTATTTAACCGAGGTCATGCCTTTCTTTAAACAACTAAAAGATCATTTTGAGAGTCTTAAAAGGGGATAAAATCAGATATTAAAGAAATGGAAAAGGAATTTGATGCAATGGTAGTTGAAGTTAGTGATTATGGGCGTGCACTAAAATATAATGAGATTGAGAGGAAGAACTTGCATACCTTAAATGAGACTCTTATTACTGAATGTGTTGCTCAAGATATCTTTTTCATTGCTTCAAATTGCTCTATTAATGCTTCCAAATTTCATGAACTATCAGGGCCTGAAAGTCTCCCATGATCGTGTCATTGAGCTTGAAAAACTAATTCTAAACTAAACGAGAAAATTGAACTGGATGATCACGACAATTTGGTTAAACATTTTTCTAAACTAGAAGTTGAGCATTTTAATTTACAACTAAAATATCAACATCTCAAAGAAAATGTCAAAACTTCAAATATCAAGACATCTTCGGATGCTCCAGAGTTTGATGCAGTTTTCAAATTAACAAACGTGATGAACAGATTCAAGCTCATTGCAACACGATCGAGAAAGTTGAAAGCCCAAATCTCTCAATTAAAGGGTCAAACGAACAATATGACAGCTCCCAAATGCCTCCTCCTTTAGATTCTCAGAATTCTCAAACTTTTCATCTTCAAAACTTAGTAAATGCTTTACAAAAGGAAAACGAAAGTTTTCTAGAAGAAAATGAAAAGGTTAAACGACATTTTAAAGAGTTATATGATTCAATAAAGTCACCCGTGACCAAAACAACGAAAAAATAACGTCTTTACAAAAAGAAATTGAGAATCGAGAAGTCGGGAAATGGGAAACTGCCACTTGTTTTCAATAAGAATGTTGTCTCAAAGTCACCCTTAGATTGCAAATACACTGTGAACGTTAAATATATTCCTCCTCATCTTAGGAATAATGAACATGCTTTTCATGACTTCTGTGCTCACCTTAAGGATAGTCTAGAATGTCTCCGTGAGATTGTCGAAGAGGATTTCATTAACAAACCTCTTGATAGTGAAATTAGGTTTGCTTGCCTCCGGGCCAAACGATCTCAAGAGTTGCTTGAATGTGTAATTGCAACATGTCCAAAACCCTTAGGTGAAAAAGGCAAAGTTGTGAGGCCTTGTTCTATGCCTAGTGCCAAGCAGAAATCCGTTCTATGCCTAAAGCCAAGCATGTGACCCTTGATATGCCTTGTTCCATATCTAAATTCAAGCAAGCAACATGTGATGTGCCTCCTAGAATTTTAGATCCCAAAGACTTCTAGACCAGAATGCAGAAAGTAGTGAAGCCATGTAATGTTCCCATCGTTACTTCTACAGATGTTAAGATTGACACTAAAGTTAGCGGGTCAAAACCTAGAAGCTATGCAAAGAAGGATAGGATTTTGCAAACTAAAAGTGTTCATGATAAGGAAGTGAAAGAACACCATAGGGACAAGAAGTTTGATTTGAACAAAAAGAATCGTGTTAGTTCTAGTATTAGCTCTAAGCTTACTAAAATTAATTCGAGGCCTTATGCTGTCTGCAAAACATGCAAAAAATGTTTAATTTCTGGTAATCATGATAAATGTGATGTGTTATTTCGAGGTCTAAGATTCATAACCCAGTTAAGAAAGTTTGGAGAGCGAAACAGATTAAGCAATCATGGAAACCTACAGGGAAGGTTTTTACCAATGTAGGATTTCATTGGAAGCCAACAGGTCGAATATTCACGAATGGCAAACCTTGCCCCTTAACTATACCCACTATGCCTAGAAGCGTGCACAAGGTTTGGAAGCCAACCGGTAGAACAATCCCATTAAGCACAAATGTCCCTCGACTAAGTCGATGCTTCTACTAGTTTAGCTCCTAGTGACAATGACATTGCACCTAGGGTTTCTGGTGATTCAAAGATTGTTTGTGCTAACCAAAAGGACCCCATGAGCACGCGGGGATCCAATGTTTCCAATTCTATGTCTTCGTTATCCAAAGCGGTCGTACATAAGTCGTCCCTTGGTATTTGGATTCGGGTGGCTCTAAACATATAACTGGGCTCTAAACAATGACGTCTTCACATCGATTCAGCCTCGTTCTTCATCATTATGGCGTTTGTTCAAATCGTTCAGCCTCGTACTTCATCATAATGGTGTCTGCAGATAACACTCGTGCCCCGTTCTTCAAAGAAAAGAAAAGTGTACGCTTATTCAGGCGCTTTATCCTCACTAAAGAGAAATTCTCTCATGAATGGCCATACTCATCTACATTCTTCATCAACAAGCTTCATGTTTTGCCACGCTCATTCTGTCATCAAGTGGATCTGCGTTCATTGGTGTATACTCTTATTCACTTGTTAAATCAAAAATGGCAACTTCGGTTGCAATTTTTGAGGGGATAAGTGAATATACTACATGATGATGGATGTTTGAATAATGGTTATACGACTTAATTTTTGATGATGATGAGTGTATATTCTTTTGATGAAGAGTGAATATACTAAGGATAACTGGGATTCATTGTTTTGATTTTTGATGACTCTCCTCCAACGCCTAATGCTTCACTTACTAAGGATAACTGGGAATCAATGTTTGGGATTCATTGTTTTTCAAAGATATGTTTGATGAGTACTTTAAACCTCCAGGCGAATGTTGATCATCCAGCTTTTGAAGCTCATGCTCGGTTTCTATTGACTCAACTGGTTCACCATCTAAGAAGTACTTCTTGGAATTCTCAAGAAACCTTATCTCCGGTTATTTCACAAGGCGTTTATAATGACTATCATGATATTGTAAGTTGCACCATTGAATAATGATCCGCTCTTTGGTATTCCTGTGCCAAATCTTCACGGATTGTTGTTCATGGATAATGATCCGCTCTTTGGTATTCCTTTGCCAAATCTTTACGGATTATTGTTCCTCTCATTGTGCACGCTATAAATCAACCACATGAACATTAAGGAAAATGACTACCTTATTCGCTCGAAGACCTTTGTGGTGAATCTTCGGATCGATCTCTACATGTATACCTTTAGGAAGAATGCATTAATGTCGAAATCATTTGTTCCGTTCAAATTGTCTACTTATGGGTTGATAAAGATAGTCAGAGAGAGTTTCTATCACAGTGGTCCTATGGCTCGACAATCCAAGGACCCGCACTTCAAAACAGTCCCATTGGTTCATCCCTTGTACCAAATCCTCTCCAACTCCATATGTACCTCCATTCGAAGATGATTTAAAGAAATTGTTTGATCCAATGTTTGATGAACACTATGAAACAAATCTAGATGAAATGTCAAATCCATCAACAGAGGTTGCTCATATCCCTGTGAATGAAGTCAACCCTTCAGTCTCAATTTCATTAAGTCAAGAAGCACTGCGATCACTCTGTCTCATCAACAAATCATCATTCTTCAAATGTACATCATGGAACTGTTTCTAGCATCAATGATGAAGTTAATCCCTTTGCTACTCACGAAGATGCTCCATTTGAAAACATATTTGCTCTCGAATCATCTTCAAAACCATCTTCTTCGAGACATCGACTTCGACTACTTCCGGTTCCTCAACAACAACCACATGAACACCTTAGGAAATGGACTCACGATCATCCATTAGACAACATCATTGGAAATCCCTCTCATCCAGTATCAACACGGAAACAACTTGCAACTGATGCCTTATGGTGCTTCTTCAATTCCGTACTCTCTAAGATCGAACCAAAAGATGTTAAAACCGCCATGAATGAAGACAGTTGGTTCAATGCCATGCAAGAAGAAATTCATGAGTTTGATCAACTTGATGTATGGGAATTAGTACCGCTCCAGTTGTGCTATGATTATTGCTCTAAATGGATCTTCAAAGTGAAACTTGATGAGCATGGTGATGTGTTAAAGAACAAGGCTCGATTAGTTGCTAAAGGATACCGTCAAGAGGAGGGTATAGACTTTGAAGAATCTTTTGCTCTTGTTGCTCAAATCGAGGCAATCGAATCTTTTGGCTAATCTTGCTAGTAAGAACATGGTAGTCTATCGGATGGATGTAAAGACGGCATTTCTGAACGGAGATCTTAAAGAAGTCATCTACGTCGACCAACCGAAGGATTTGTGAATCAAGAGCATCCTACCACGTTTATCGTTTGAAGAAGGCTCTTATGGTTTAAAGCAAGCTCCAAGGGCATGGTATGATACGCTATCAAAGTTTTTTTCTATCTACCGGATTGACAAAGGAGTAGTTGATCCAACATTGTTCACCGAAGTCGGTGCAAACATTTAATTCATGTTCAAATTTATGTTGATGATATTATTTTTGCCTCGACTGACCCAATGGAATGTGATCGATTTTCTAATGAAATGAGTTCAAAATTTCAAATGTCAATGATGGGACAAATGTCATTTTCTTGGGATTACAAATTTCACAAAGTCCAGGAGGCATTTTCATAAATCAATCTAAATATGCAACTGAGATCTTAAAGAAATTTGGATTTGATTCATGTGACCTGTTGACACTCCCATGATTGATCGAACCAAACTAGATGAGGACCACTCGGGGATCATGATTGACCAAACAAAATATCGTAGTATGATTGGATCCACGATGTACCTCACGGCTAGTAGACCAGACATCTTGTTATTCGCTGTTTGCATGTGTGCTAGATACCGTGCTAAGCCTACTAAAAGCACCTTGAAGCGGTTAAACGGGTCTTTCGGTATCTCCAAGGAACCATCAATATGGGACTTTGGTACCCGAAGAACACCGGTATGTCACTAACGATATGTAGATGCGATCATGCGGGGTGTCAAGATACTCGTCGGTACGTCGGAGGTGCTCGTTTTTGGGTGATAAGCTTGTGAGCTGGTCTTCAAAGAAGCAAATGAGTACTTCTATTTCCTCTACAGAGGCTGAATACATAGCCATGTCATCTTGTTGTGCTCAAATCTTATGGATGAGATCTCAATTATCTTACTATGGCTTTGAATTCAACAAAATCCTCTCTTGTGATAATAAAAGTGCTATTGCTCTCTCATGCAACAACGTTCAACACTCAAGAGCAAAGCATATCGACATTCGACATCATTTCATCAGGGAACAAGTGGAAAAGGTGTGGTGGAACTCTATTTTGTGAGGTCTGAATATCGGTTAGCGACATCTTCACCAAAGCTCTTCCAAGAGAACGTTTTGAGTTTATTCTTCCACGTCTTGGCTTGAAAAGCCTTCAACCAAAAACACTCAAACGTCTTCAGGAGGAAGACGAGGAGTAAAGGTCTATCTTCATCTATCTCTTTGTATATATTTATCCAAAAATCAAAATACAAAATTATAAAACCCTATAAAACCAAATAGAAAAATATAAAACTTTCAAAAATCCATAAAAAAAAATCGAAAAATCTTCAAAAAATATTGTCTATTTGTCATGTTTTTCTCGGTTCGATTATATCTACGGTCTTTGTGCTGTCATTCAAAGAATGACACGGGACTTTAGATGTTGTTCGAATTAAAAAAAAAAAAAATCAAAAAATCAAAAAATATTTTTGGGAGAAAGAGAAATTATGGTTTATTGTCATTTTCGTGCAATAACCGGTTTTAAAAGAAAAACGAGCCATGCTTTACCATGTTTTCAAATTCCATGCTCCGATTCTATAAACATTTATCTGCTGAAAACTAAATGCTTTGAAAAATAACCCAGTCTCTATTTTTGATAATCATCAGGACTTATTTGTCAAAATCTCTATCTCTCAATCAACAACCTATGTCATTGATTGAGGGGAGAATGATTTCAATTAAATTAAAAGTTATTTGGCATTAAATTGTTTTCAAAAGATGTACATGCATGTTTATCAATGGAGTTTAAAGTCTTAAAATCCGATCCTTATCGCTTAAAACGCTTTCATAATCAAGTCACAATTCTCCTTAAAAGCTTTCAAAATCAATTTAAATCTATAAGAGATCACAAATCTCAAATGATTTGATAATTGTGATCGGGGAGAATGTGTGATTTAAATTGGATTTAAACCGATAATTGGTAAATGGTTTTATAAGAATGTACATGATGTCCTCCCCGCATGTGACAAGCGATTTCAAATTTTCCATGCACATGTTGAGGGGAGCATCTATCTCAAACCTATAATTTGAAACGTGATCATTTATCTCAATGTGCCGGTTCCCTCTAGTATGTGTAAAACTCCTTTCAAACCTAGAAGCACATATTGAGGGGAGCAAAATCATGAAAATCTCATCCTTCCCCAAAATGCTTTATCTACTTGATTCGATTTGGGAAGTGATGTTGATATCTTTAGAAAATGGTAATCAAAGAAGTTAATTCTTTCTCTTGCCTCCGTGTGCAAAACATTTTCAAATACTTGATGCACATGTTGAGGGGTAGTTCTCGTTCTAAAAATATCAAAAACAATTCACGTACAAAATGCTTTGATAATATATCACAAGTATCTGAATTGATTTTCAAATGGTTTTCAATTGGTTCCAACGGCCGATGAACAATACCAAATAGACCGACCAACTTTACTTTATGTACGGTGATATAAGGATGATAAGGTTAGGTTTTGTTCCCATGATCCGCCAGAACCGGAGGGATCTAACCAGGAACTATCCACTAGTTAGTGTAGAGTTCTTAGGTATGATAATAAAAGGAGAAAAATGCGATATGGGAAGAGTGCGGATGAGGCTGAGCTAGTCTTGGAATAAACCCAACAAGGTTCTAGCTATGAAGTCTCGGTAAGCACAGAAGGGGTTGAAGAATGAAAAAGAATTGAATGAGAAAAGGGTGAAAACAAATAGCCCTCCAATTATTCAACCTTAGGCGTAAACCGGGTTCAATTCATATGCTACTGATGGTAACATCGGTATTGAAGACAAGGCGTCATGGACCCAAAGGACGCATTGCACTTCAACTTCCCAAACCACTCAAGTTCCTCTTAAAAGGACTTGTTTCATTCTCACGGGAACCGACATTATCTATCGACTTTCTCTTAGAGATTGTTGATATTGAAGGAGGAGACCCTCTCCCTAGTCTCCGATATAGGATCCAAATATGCACAAATTGAGTCTAGAGCCACGAGATCATCAATAAATCTCATTAGGACACTTTCAATGAAGACTCTCTCTTTCACACAATGTGGAAAGAGAGATTATATCTTGAGTCCTACGCACTATCCTTGTGGTATTGCCGAACATCGGTGATGTGTCTACACACTCACAATGAAGATGGAAAGCCTTCTCGAGCCAACATCTAACAAGCTCCTGGTAGGTGGCATGTGAGATCTATTATACAAGATCAACCATGTGACAAGCGAACGAAACAATGGGGCGATTCATTCTTTTGAATCAATCCTGGTTCAGGTTATGGATTGACGGATACCTTTGAAAAACCGGTCTTTGTGCTTTAAAAACTCTTTTCATTAAGCACGTCGACCGTGTACTAATTTTTCAAATCAAAAGGTGTTTTATGATTGATAATTGATTTTCATTAAAACCTTCGTTATATTGCAAAAACAATTTCTATTGAGCAATACACGATTGTTTTTCAAATCTCTTTTCATCAATCATTGGACGAAAATTCGCTGGTTCACTCACTCCGTGTTGTCTTCTTTGAGACGTTTTGGTTTGAGAACGGCTAGAGCATTTCGAAAACCTGTCAAGGAAATTCTTCGAATTATACGATCACAGGCGATACTTGTCGATCAGCGGGGAACCGTGGGCCGTGTACCTCAATTCATCGAAAGTGATCAAAAACACTTTCTTGCGCTTTATTGCTAACTGTCTTATGCGGTACACCCGACGTTTGCGGTGATCGAGAATGAAGCGGTCAATCCATAGCTGCATGCTCACTTAACACATTCATCTCAAAAAAATCATGATTAATGCATCAATGACTCTGATATTTTCACTCCATGCTTCGCTATCGCGCCAATATCATGAATCAACTAAAGCTTCCGCTACTCTGATGAGAAGATATCATGATCCCGAATGTGAGCATGTCGGTCCGAATGTCACAACATCACATAATACCAACACCACAATGGATGTATTAGAGATTTTCTATTAGTGATGATCTCAAATCTGGCTCAACATTATTATCACGTGGATCAAGAAAGACCTCCACTTGGATTAACCAAACATGCAATGAGTGGAATCAATGACTACGAGCTTTTGAGCAAAGTACTACATCAAGAATGCAAGATCAATTGTTAATGTAATATCCGATTGTATTCAATGTCATTTTAGTATATGTTTGAGGTGACCTCCCTTAGGGGAGATTGTTAGGAATTAGAAATTCTCGGTATTAAAGAGTCGGTCACCTCAAGTATATGTAATCGTTAGAAAGCTCGTAGTCATAGTAATATTTAGTTAAGTAGTATTTAGTTAAGTAACACCGTGGAGGACGGACAGGTCTTTACCCACTATGCACGATCCACAGCCCGTTGTGTGGCGATTTATGTAAGACTATAAATACTCTCTACCTCCCAAGGTAGAGAGTTGGAGCTCATAATAATATCTTTCACTTTCTCTCACTAAGTTCCCTAAACCTCTAACTTTCTCTCTCTAGAATTCCATCTATATGCTACCTTGTGTTAATGTTATGATGTGTATGTGAAAAGTTATATCTTACAGAGAACCTTGTCCCAATCCCGAGAGAGTCACAGGGAACTTCTGATCATATGTGTGATTCTCTTTCCCCTCTTGAGTGTTCAATAGATCATTTTGAAACTTTCTCCGATCTTAGCGATGATTGTGCTTCCTATGGAAACATCGAGTATGTTGAGGCATCACTCCACAATGCGATCCTCTTCTTGAGGAGTTCACCGATGAACTCGCTCACATCAATCCACTTTCATCAAAAAGTGATGATGATATCTTTGATTTCGAAGCCGACCTAGGAGAAATTGAAAGTCTCCTTTATAATGATCGTTCACTCACTTCTCACCCTAACATTCCAATAGAGAATGTTGATCACTTTGTTCCTGGAGCGTTCAAAACAACTCTCACTAATCCTCTATTTGAATTCGACTCTCAATTCACTTTAATTTCTGAGAATCCACTCTTTGATACTCAGATTGAGGATAGTGATGAGTCTACAGTGGAACAAGAATTCACATATTTACATCTTGTGATTGATTCTCTTCACGAGGAGTTCGCTGGTGAACTCACTCATATCATATCTCGCCGAGTATGATAACTTTACTTTGATCTAGACACACTCGGGATATGTCTAGACCAATTGAGCTTAAATGATGAGATTCATGCTATTATGAATTCTCCTGTGGTTGATGATGAGTTAGTCATGATGTTTATCATGACTTTCTTTCTCTTCTTCACCTATCCCGTGGCTTCTCCTGTTCTTCACTCCTTCGGGAATGAAGACACTATCTTTGACCCAGGCATTTCCATGTACCATTTGTGAGTGCGTCATGTATACCTCATCGGTGTGGAACTTTCACGTACTTCAAATGTTTGTCCAAACATCTTGAATGAAAGTCCGATGGAGATTGTCTCTTCCACTTACTTCCCCATGAACAAATTAATTCGGGGATCGAGTCAAGCTAGCGACTCGGTAATCAAAAACAGTAGTTAAACATGGGTTTTCACCCGTGTACCACCTAGTGTGGGGAGTTGCCCGTTGTATATAAGTTTTCATAAAAAAATCACAAAAATAATGGCCGTAGTATTTTCCTTTTACGTTCTATGTTTCGGCATAACCACCGGTACTTTGAATATTGAGGGCAATATTCATTTCTAGTGTGGTGGGGAATTCTCACGAATTTTATCATGTAATTATACCACCCAATTCCCCATTTTTGGCCAAAATTTTTTTTGGAGTAAGTGTTTTGCACTTACTCGGCTTACGGTTATCAATCCGCCATGTCTAATAAACAAAAGGATTGGCTAATCCAGGAACAAACGGCTCTTGGTAAAGATATCTCAAACCGTTGTGGCTTGCAATTTGCCCAAAATTGTATGGTGTTCAACTCACCATATCTTTAATTAGTGAAGAGTTGGCTAGCCCGCAAGTTTATGGCTTGTGGTAAAGGCAATTGGAAAGCCATAATTGGTAATCGACTCACCAAAGATATTTTATCTAAGAGTTGGCTAGTCCTGAAGCAAACGGCTTTTGGTAAAGACAAATCAAATCCGTTCGACGCCTTATGATTTGCTCAAAATCATTTGGTTATCATTGTACCAAGGTTCTTACTTGAATTGAAACAATTGGCTACTCCGAGTAATGGCTTTTGATAAAGAGATGAAATCCATTAATTTTTCATAAAAGATTGCTAGGGACTAGCAATAGTTTAGTGTGGGGGATTTGATATGTGTCTAAATACACATATATTTTATATTATTTAAACCCACAAAAACAGCCAAAAACACACAAATGACTATATAAATGTTACAAATATCATGAAAATGTGTTTTATATGAATCAGGTACAAAAAGATTGAAAACAAGTGAAAAATGATCAAAGTTCACAACATTGTCATTTTCAGTCCCTGGAGTTTCACAAAATGGCAAAACTAGTCCCTGAAGGTTTAAAATAAATGAAAAGTCAACTTTAGTCCTTGGGATATCAAACTTGTTCATTTTTAGTCCCTGGATGAAAGTTTTATAAAACGGCAACTTTACCCCTAAGAATCCAAAAATGACACAAATGGTCCTTATAAGTTTTAAAACAGAAAAAATACAACTTTGGTCCTTGTGTTATTATTATATGACAGGTTTGGTACTTGGAAGGAAGTTTGGAAAGATGGCATGATCAGTCCTTAAAGTTTCAGAATATTACAAATATGGTCCTTGTGATTAATCTACAAACCAAATGGACCCTTTGTTTTATTAAACCCAAAACCAAGCCCACTACTCCCCTTGAACCCCCTGCCAAATAAAACCCCGTGAACCCTCAAATGAACCCCCGTTTTATTAATATCTTCCCCAGTCAAATCTTCTTCTTCCTCCCACTTGCCCACCATTTCCTCCCACCTGTTACTCCCCCTCATAAATGCTTCCCCACTCCTTTCCTCTTCACCAACACACTAACCATCACCTCTTGTCCCCCCTCCTCTTCACCCTGGTCCAAAACCCATCAAAGATAGCAGACGCCACTGTTCACTTTTGGCGCCAAAAGTAAAATCAAAGGCTGAGATTGATTCAGAGCATCCAAAGGCTAGGATTATTGGTGGGAAATGATCAGAAGGGTATCACAAACCCTAATTTGAGCATATAAAAGACAAGAGAAGACAGAGAAGACGAGGAGAGATATTATTCTTGTATAAATAGACAAGTAGGATTAGTGTAAAAGAGAGTCTAGAAAATCCATATTCTAGTCCCATTTACTGTTATCAGTTAAACTTCATTGCATTTTTAATTTCAGTTGAATCCATTTTACAATTCAGTTTTTAATTACTTCAAGCTGTTTGTATGTTCTATTTTTTTTAATCTGTCTCGAATATTTTGTGTGTTAGAAAGTGTTGCTTAATTGTTTAAAAATCATTTTGAGTTTCTGGTAGTAGTGCAAGTTAAGTTTTTAAAATCTTATGCGAAGATTTGTGAAAACATTTTCTATTTTGCCATAAGGCGTGTTTGGGTCGATGAAATTTTTGGGTCAAAATTCAGTTTTTGACCCACTTTAGAAGTTGAAATGGTTTAATGCAAATGTTAGTAATTCGTAATTGTTTTGAAGTTGGTGTTAGTTTTAATTAGATAAAAATCAGTTTGGGTAGTGTTTATATAATCGTTTTCTGTCTTGTCTTAACTGCTGCCTTCATCATTTTTTTAGCTTAGATTTAGATAGGTTAGGAGTTGGATTTAGGATTAGTTTTGTTTGCAATCAGTAGTTAGGTGCATAGTATTCATATTTTTATGCTTTGGTTAGGACTTAGTGCTTGATTAGTAGCTTATTTTTGCCTCTAATAAGCCCTCTTAATGCCCATTTCAGTTCGTCCCGACGGGCCCTTAGAAGCTTGTTTTAATCTTGTTAAAAAGCGTTTAACTTTGTTTTGTGGGGGCAAAAGCTTGGCCCCCAGCTTGTCTTTAAGAATCCAAAAGCTCATAAGCTCACTCCCCTTGTAGCTTAGTTAGAATAAGCTCAAAAGACCCCTCGTTGGGCTGTTTTGAAAAAATGGTACGAACCCACATCAGCAGGCCCATAGTGTTTCATTTGCTTATTGTAGCTTATTTAGGATTAGGTTATTTCTTATTTAAAAAAAAAGTGTCAAGTCAGTTTTTAACCAAACTTTGTGGATTTTTAATTCACTCAATTCTGAGTCAATCTTGCTGAAATTTTGGATGAAGAATCTCTTGTTCGTTGTGGACATCATGGCCATTTTAGTTTATTTTTAGAAAATTTTCTAGCTGGCTTAATTTAGCTCAAAGTAAGCCAGTTAGGGCCGTTTGGCGTGTTGAGACTTGAAATCTGGTCTCGAGCTTTTTTTCTGTAGCTTGTGCTTTTTAGGTCCCAATCAGTTGCATTAGCTCATTTTAGGTTAGATTTAGGCTGTAGTAGCTTATGGTAGCTTTTGAATAGCTTATTGCTTATTTGAAGTGCTTATTCAAACTGCTTATTTGCCCAATTCAGCTTATTAGTAGGCTTATTTAACTTTTTATATTTTTCCCAGGCTTAGTATAATATTTTAGATTTTCCATAAAATTTCCAGATTTTTCCTAGCTCATTTAGTCCTGTTCTTATTTAATATTAGTTTTAAGTATTTTTAAATCATTTTTAATTAATAATAAATACATAAAAAGTCTAAAAAATATATTTTCAGTTTTAACATTAGTTTTATAATATTTTAGATTTTTCCAATTTATAATTTCATTTTTTAGGTTAATTTCCTATTTTCTTGTATTTTAATGTATTTTTAAATAGTTAAAAATAGTTTTAATTAATAATAATTAAATAAATAGTCATAAAAATAATTTTATTTTTCCAATAATTTTCTTGCATCATTAGGATTGTAAAAATGTATTTTCCATATCCGTAGGTATTTTACTTCTTTATTTTCACGTTTTATTTCGTACGTTCACGTAATTTTATTTAAACGTACGTTTTAGGTTTTAAACATTAATCGATTTTAAATATAGAATTAAAATGACTTCAAAGTCTTTATTAGATTTAATTTCCTTAGTGTAATCAATCATAACCTTTTCCTGCTCAATATTCACCCGATCACAGATTCGTTGTATTACGTTACACACCTCGTTGGGACTTAACGACCCGGGGATACACTAAACTCCTCTGGACTTAATTGCATTTTGTTTTGAGCTGTTTGAATTTTATGGTTGACCATTCACAAGTGGTTGACTAATAAAAGATAGACCGTTCGGAGCGAACCAATAGGCTCTATGTGCTTGAACTCGTTAAGCTTGTGTTCAGTGCCGAAGGGCTTTCCATCTATGATGAGGCCGTCATATTAGAGTATGTCCATGCAAAGACATCTGCGTTAGCCCTTAGTAACTTCTCCAATTCTACCTTAAAGGTGGCAGGAAGTTGCTTTCCAATGACCACCGTCTGTTTCTGATGTAGATCGTTTACTACGATACGTTCTTCGGCATCAGTGCAGCTGAGAATATCCTTCAGAACTTCTTCGGGATTTTGTCTGACCCTTTTTCCTACATATGTAGGCTTCTTCACGCTGTAGCTAGAGAATACCATTCCAATACCGTAGGGTGTTTGGAATT
This sequence comes from Chrysanthemum makinoi, assembly GCA_910596185.1. NCBI lineage: Eukaryota > Viridiplantae > Streptophyta > Magnoliopsida > Asterales > Asteraceae > Chrysanthemum > Chrysanthemum makinoi. Next base: position 216,771,079 of record OU343218.1, on the reverse strand, counting down.
TGATAACAGCATGTATGGTGGAGACAACGATTCCAATTTTCTGCATTGCGGTTCTCCTTATTAACAGGTTATAGGGAGATTCAGACCTTACGATCGTGAAAACCAGGGTTTCTGCTCTTTTAACCTTCCTTCTCCAATCGTTACCTCCAGAGGGACTTCTCCCAGTGGCCATGAATGTTCCCATGAGAATCCCACCAAAGGTATCTTCGAGTCTACCCACTTTGACCTTATCGAAGGCTTGAGCTTAAGGAAACAATGCTCATAGATGACTTCGCAAGAGCTTCCGCAATCCAAGTAGGCTCTGTTTACTTCCCTATTGGAGATCAAGACTTTGATGACCACGGGGTCATTTGAGAGAACCCTGCCAGTAATCAAAGGTAACGTCACATCCCCTACCCCGCATAAACCTTTCTCTACTGCCTTTCTCTTTAAACCAGAATCATCCCTATGAACCATGAGGATTGGAGCTTCAACAGGCGTAGTATCTTTCCCCAACTTTGTGTCGGAGACCTTCTCTTTACCTTTCTTTATACCCTTCACCAAATGTCCCAATTGGCCAGACTTAATGGCCTCTTCTATCTGTTTTTTAAGCTCTCTGCAACTATTGGTGTCGTAACCGTAATCTTCGTGGAAATAGCAGTACTTGGACGTATCCCCGCTTCTACCTCTACTTGCCAAACGAGGGGGAGGTTCGAAGGCCTTCGCAGCCCTTTCCATAGCAAGTATTTCCCTTAGAGATTTAGACAGATTTGCCAAGAGTCCATGGTTGGTGTTTTTGTTGTAGGGTGTGAACCTGTCCCTGCCTTTGTGTCTGTTCTTGGACCCTTCCCATGAAGAATGCTTTGGGAACTTGTTGTGACTTTCTTTGCTTTCGATCGGAGCCCCATTAGTAGCCACTTCTCTGGCTTCAATCCAGTTGTATATCTTCTCCATTTAACTCTTGTAGGTTGTGGGAAGGTTAGTGGATAAGAATTCCACCAGGCTTCTGTTTCGCAGGCCATGCACAAAACCAGAGATGCACTGGTCTTCGTGCAGACCTAGAATCTGCAAGGTGTCATCAGTGTATCTAGTAACGAAAGCCCTAGTGTACTCGTTCTCCCTTTGTTTGATGTTATGCACTGTCAAATGAGTCCTTGTGAACTTCTTCTGCTGGCTGAAGTGTAATCTAAAATTGGCCTTGAGATCATCCAAATTCACTATACTACCTGCTTTTTGCCCATTTCACCATATACGAGCGACGTCTCGCAAGGTATATGTGAACATGTGGCAAGCAACCGGCATAACCCATTTCTGCATTCTAATAGCCCCTTCGAACAGATGTAAGAAATTATCCGGGTCCCCCTTCCCATCATAAGTACCAATGTGTGCGGGCATTTTCAACCCGTCGGGTAGAGGGTAGTCTACTATCCATCTTACAAAAGGTGTTGTGGAACCCATGGGCTCCGAATAAAGGCAGTTGTAAGGTGGCATGTAAGTGGGGACATTGTTGCATGGGTTATGGTTCGGAGGTATTCCGATAGGATTTTGGTCAACATAAGGAGGGTAAGCAGTTGGTATAAAAGATGGGTGGCTTCCTACATGTTACAAAGGGTATACCATAGGTTGCCCGTTGGGCATGTTCCCATATGGTTGAGGAAAGCTAGGGTTGCTAGTCTTCCCATTAGGTGGGGGATAGAACCCATGGGGATAAGATTGAGTCTGAAAAGGAGGGTACATATCATGAGGAGGAAGATTTCCTCCCCCATTCATTTGAGGTGGATTGCCTTCTATGGCGGATGCGTGAGAAGGCTGCAACAGAACCCCTACTTCAGGTCTCCCCAAGTGGGCTGCCAAGAGTGGTGGCAAGTTAACCTACGTAGTCTCCCTTCGGTGACTCCTTCCGTTGGAGCCTTCCATCGTTCCTTCCCTTCTCTTCGGAGCCCTCTCCGGAACATCTTCGATACCCACCGATCTTCCACTCGGCCTTCGACTTCCCAGAGATCCTATCCTTAGCACTGAGCTTATAGCCTCAGAAGCTGAGGGTCTAGTCTCCATCTCTATCTCTTCGTCATACTCATCACTAGATTATTCCAACTCCCTTCGCATCTCTACGTTCCGAGTCTGCCTCCTTCGAGCCCTTAATAAGGACTCCAGTGCTTCGATGTTACCTTCGACGAACGCAGGGCGATAACTGGTTCGGGGTTGGCCGACGTCGAAGCATGGTTGTTGGGAGATATTTCATGGTGAGATCGTATGGTGAAAGTGGACGCGGTTATGTTGGGAAGGTTGTTAGGATCGTTGACTGGATTGGTGTGAAGGTTGAGAAACCCGAAGGGGGAGTATCTTCTCTTCCTTGATTCATGCCGTAAAAGTAGTGAGCGCGATTGACTGGTTATAAGTTTGGAATAACGAGACCAATTGTAGCGGGTCGCACGGATGGCGCCACTGATTGTACAATAATTCGTACGACCAGGCCTTCGATGGTGATCGAAGGGTATGAGGGGTGATATGTTTACGCCAAACTTGTAGCCAATCTGCAATAAGAAATAGTAGACACTTCGTTAAGTGATTGCGCAGGGGTTGGACCCTGCGAACCACCTCTGGCGTGAGAGTAAGTATGTTATACCTGTTGTAAGTAATGTAGAGTATGTGAAATACTGTGTTGAGTGAACATACCATTGAAATGACTCGTCCAACCTATTTATAGATAGAGAAATAAGCTTGGAGAGTGTTTGCGCACGTTTCGGAGATCATAGGGCCGTTCCATGATTTGTGGTAACCGCTAAGGCTTCATCCCCACTTTCTCTGTCTTGGCGGGGAAGCTAAGGAGATAGTGGGAACGTGGGGGAAGACCAAGTCAATATTCTCCTTTGTCTTAGTGTCTTCAAGGTAAGACCGCGAAGGGCATAGGCCTTCGGTTGGCGAATTCCCAACTGGCAACCATATCAATGATCAATGGTTTTACACCACCGATGACTTAGGAAGATAGACTTGGTCCTTCATAATGCAAATTCAACTGAGGTCGAAGGGGAGTCCTTCGACCTGATCGGAGGGTACGTCATCAATAACTGTATAAACTCAGAAGTTAATTGTTTTAATTATCCTTAAACTCTTAATTATAGATTATGAACATAAATTTTATAAACCCTAACTCAATCTATGTAAGTTACAATAAAAGTATAAAGATTAAAACTCAATAAGTAAGTAATTAGGAGATGAAAACTAACTCAATCTTGAACTTAAAAACCCAAGGCCTAGTTTTCTTCTTCTTCTTCTTCTTTTTGATCGACTGAATATAAAAGGGGGTGAGTTTTATTTTTATTTATTTTTATTTTTTTGTTTTTGTTTTTGTATTTGCATTTGTATATATGGGGTGTTGAGGACGTGTTTGATTGACTTAAGGATTAAGCTACACAATTATATGGTAATTATTTAAAATAAAACTTTTTCTTTCTTTCTTTTTTTTACCCAAAACAGATCAGGCCATTATATATATATATATATATATATATATATATATATATATATATATATATATATATATATATATATATATATATAGAGTGAGGATCAGATGCGGATTTTTTTAATTCGTGCGGATGTGCGGATAGATCTGGACCGCCCATTTCAGATCTGATCTTGACTTTTGTAAAAAGTCAAGATTTGCGCTAACTTCACGGTAGCAATTGACCATGTAAACGATTTTTTTAATTTTTTTCCTTTTGAGGGATCGTTACTATTGTTATCTTCTTTCATTTTTTTTATTTTTTCAGATTTTTATGAGCACTTTTTTTTTTGATTATGAGTCCTACCGTGATATTAACGATATTATGAGTCCTACTGTGATATTAAGAAACTGTGATATTATAAAATGGTGATATTATAAAATCAACTGTGATATTAAGCTTTTTTACATGTAAAAAATGAACCGTGATATTAAGAAACATATGATAGTTACTATGGTATTAACATTTTATTAAAAAAAAACATATGATAGTTACGGTGATATTAACAATTATATTAAAAAAAGAAAAAAAGTTTTTGTGATATATAAAGTAACCCTGATATTAACATTTTTTTATTAAAAAAGTTACGATGATATTAACAATATTAGTAAAAAAAACAAAAAGGTACTGTGATATAAAAAAAAGTTAGTGTGATATTAACAATTTGTATTTAAAACAAAAGTTTATGTGATATTAAGATCAGATCTTGACTTTTGTAAAAAAAGTCAAAATCGACCTTAATATCATATTACCTTTAATCATGAAAACGATTTTTTTTTTGAAATTTTTTTCACCGATTCTTAATAATTTATCATCCTCTTTATATTTTTAATTTTTTCAGATTTTTTTGATTTTTTTATAAAAAGCTACTGTGATATTTTCGCACCATCCCTATTTAAAAGCCTAAAACTCACCCGATCCCTTCCCTATATATATATATATATATATATATATTCTCTTTTACTTATTGTACACAATTAATAATTCACAAAATTTTCTAGCTACTAAGTATAACCCGTTAGTTCTCGTTTTGTCATAAAACGACTCAAAACAAATTATAATTAAGAATGAATTTTCCAAAAATAAAAATACACTTATAAAATACTATATTATTATTATTTTCATACATAAAGATTGTTTAAAAGGTTATAGATTCATTTAATGAGCTTAAATCAATATCGTGAATTCGATAATTGTCGAAAAGACCCTAACGTTATGTTGCAAATGTCAAAAGGAGAAAAAAAGATAGGGGTGTCAAGGCCCCTCCAACTCCAAACCTTTCTCCAAATTGACATCACACGAGGGTAGACGAGGCGGCAATGGAAGATTGATTCACTACAAACTTCATAAAATGGCATATATCCGAATCAATGTTAACATCTCTTGTAACACCTCCAATCTTGGATAGCAAAGGAAGCTAAGTGAAGGTATTACTTCATAACACAAAATACAAGTTACAGAAAACGACCTTTAAATGAGAAGTTTTGAAATAAATTATCATTCGATTAATATAAAACATCAGAGTTTATAAACAGGTGCCAACAAGTTCAAAGTACAAAAGTAATACAACATAAAAGTTTTAAAGTTTTATCGAATGATAATGATATGCAAAGTGTTCAAAATATCCGTGCGACTTCATGCCAACTAATACTTTAAGGACCTGAGATAAAACATGCTAAAACGTTAACACAACGGTTGAGTGAAATTCATAGGTTTAATATTTAAAGTAATGGATAACAAGTTTTCAGAGTTATGACGATAATTGCAACGAATACAATAATCGTTAAAATAGTTATTAGTAACAATTGCCCTGGTATGTATTTTTCCACTTACCTATTTATATAGTGCGTTTGGTTGTATATCTAATCAACACAAATGAGATTCGTCAATCCCAATAGGCCTACTCACAATATTTGCTCTTACACAAAGTAATTAATGGCTCATGATGTAGGGACTTTCTGGCAAAAGGGGTGCTCAGGTAATAATACTTTCAGATAAGCGTACAGTTTTAAATGTTAGGATTTAGAAAATCCAGTAGTTAAATACTCGGTCACCTCAAGTATATGTATTCGTTAGAAAGCTCGTAGTCGTAGTCATTTAGTAATAATTAGTAGTTAGTTAAGTAACACCGTGGAAGACGGACGGGTCTTTACCCACTGTATGCCTGATCCACATCCCGTAGGAGGCGTTTCATGTAAGACACTATCTAAACCTCATCTCATTCGACTACATTTTTCTTTGTCTCACTAGAAGTTCCCAACTCTCTTTACTTTCTCTATCTAAACCTCATCTCATTCGAACCTCATGTGTGATTGATTATGTGTTTGTGAAAACCAATATGTTACATTAAATACTTGTCCATAGTAAAAAGTAGCATGTTTCTCCCACAAGGAGTTTATAAAATAGTTAAGTGAAAATGGGGCTATGAACTCACCGTAATGATTGGAAATAGTAAACGATGATTTAATAGGATACGAGAAGCTGTGAGCTTTAAAGACGACCTAAAACAGAAAGGGTTGCGTCTTAGGTTTAAAAAAATAACAAGAATGCACGCAATAAGTTATATAACAGTTTTTGTACACTTTAGACATTATACTTACGTTTATAAGTTTATAAAATGTAAAAGTTTAGTTTTGTCAAGTTTAAGAAATATTTACAAGCCCTAATTTATAAGTTATCTGAAGTTCGGATTTTATGTCATTTTTAATAGTCCATCTATTCCATAAATAGTTATGTCTAAGTCTATTTAATCCATAGAAACGTACCCGAGTCTATTTTTCTGATAGTGGATCCTACAACTTCAGTTTTCTTGTAAAATAAGTCAAAATGGTTTAAATAATACTAATTTGTCGAAGTTGAGTTTTTATTTATTAAGTTTCCCGACTTTAAAAATTCATTACTTCTAAACCATAAAGAGTTATAATTTGATTTTTACGTTCTTGGAAAGGCATTTAAATTTATTTATCAAATTTACAAATCTCTTGGTCTTAAAAATTTCATAACATATGTAAAATTACTAATATACCATTAAATGTCAAAACTGATTTTTGGCTGCACAAATCTGTCCCACCAAAATGGCGATATCTTAAGTTCTACAATTCTGTTTGATGTTGTTCAAGCGGCTACGTTTAATTTAAAGAGTCCTTTACAACCTACATTTGAACTCAATATGGAGTTCTTAACAAGTTTTATGTGGTTTTAGCCAATAAAGTTCGGTGTGTAGTTTTTGAAATAGTTTACCATTTATTTTTTATTTAATTCATCAGGAGGAGTTACAGAACGAGCCTCCTAACAAATCGAAGCTAAGAAATAACGCTACAACCTTATATTTTTATCTAAAGTTCAATACGATTTATCTAGTTAATTCTGTCTTTGGGGCTGATCAAATAATGAGTTTTATAACTATGATATAGGGCTTGTTTAAGCTAGTTTATATATGGTTTATAAGTTATGTACAATGTCTAAATATTACAAAACCAAGATTACAACATAAAATTACATAGGGATCAGTAGCCTTTACAAATAAAATGAATAGATACATCAAAATAATATCATGATCTTACAAGGAAATGAAGGACAACAGCAAGAACACCAAACAAGAAACCCTTGAAATTACCAACAACTAAACCCAATCCTCAAATCTTTAACCAACCCTTATGAACCCTTGATCTATTTAGAACACATGATAAACCCTTGCAAGAATATCTTAATTAAGCCCTTATTGTTGGGATTTAGTAAATCCAGTTATTAAAGAGTCGGTCACCTCAAGTATATGTAATCGTTAGAAAGCTCGTAGTCGTAGATTATTTAAAGTTAAGTAGTATTTAGTTAAGTAACACCGTGGAGGACGGAAGGGTCTTTACCCACTGTATGCCTGATCCACAGCCCGTAGGTGGCGATTTATGTAAGAACTATAAATACTCTCTACCTCCCAAGGTAGAGAGTTGGAGCTCATAATAATACTTTCATTTTCTCTCACTAAGTTCCCAAACCTCTAACTCTTTCTCTCTCTAAAACCTTTAAGTATACGCCTATCTTGGCTATGGTTTAGTGTGTTTATGAAATCAAATATGTTACAAATGGTATCAAGGGCCATGGTTTGATCATCTCTTATATATCCTTGGATTTCTAGTGGTTTTTAGATGGTTTTTTTAGTTTGAAAAATTTTAGTGGTTTTTGCATCATTTGGTTCATTTCTAGTGTTAAAGTTTGAATTTTGGGTGTACTTTAGTGTTTAGAATCATTGTATGTGCTTGGGTTTTGATTTGGTAAGCTTGACTTACTGTGGTTGAGCTTGTTTTGGATTGAAAAGTGTGTTTTTGAAGTTTTTCTTGGTAGCGACTTGGTTCTTGTAGTGAATTTCATCTTAGCGACTTGCTTCAGTTAAAAGTAGCGAGTTTTAGTGCTTTTTGGTAGCGACTTGGTCCTAGCGACTTGTCTTTTGAGACAAGCCGACAAACAATACACTTAGTGGATTCTCCACTACGGGTAGCGACTTGATGAAGGTAGCGACTTGCTTTCAATTTTGTTAGCGACTTGTACTCAGGTTTCTTAGCGACTTGGTGTTAGCGACTTGGACCTTAGCGAGTTGGTATTTAGCGACTTGATGACTTAGCGACTTGGTGCTTAGCGACTTGTTGTCATAATTCTCAGCGACTTGGTGTTAGCGACTTGGATCTTAGCGAGTTGTTCTTTAGCAACTTGACTTTGTCTTAGCGACTTGGCATTATAGCGACTTGATTTCATAATACTTAGCAACTTGGTGCTTAGCGACTTGGTTCAAGTTTTCTTAGCGACTTGGTTGAATTTTTTTTTTGTAATACGGTTTTCTCTTGATTTAGTAAAATCCCGTGAAATAATATATTTCCCGGTTTAATCATTGGGTTATAAAATCTCGTGTAATCTTTAAACATGTCTACCAACGTACCTACAATTATCTCCACTGTTGCCGAGGATGTTCAAGCGGCTGGTTGGATACTCGTCCACCTATGCTTGACAGAACTGACTACGACTCTTGGGCTCAACGAATCAGATTGTACTATCTTGGAAAGGAAAATGGGGTCAACATTCTCAAATCCATTGATGAAGGACCTTATCAGATTGAGACTACAAGAGACTTAATTGATACAACTGCAGATGGAACAATGATTTATGGAATAGACAGACCAAAGACGTATGATGAGCTCAATGATAAGGAGAAAAAGAGATTCGATGTTGATATCAGGGCTTCTAACATTATACTTCAAGGTCTTCCAAAAGATATCTACAAGCTTATCAATCACAACACCGAAGCCAAGGCAGTTTGGGATAATGTCAAGATGCTTCTCTCAGGTTCTGAATTAACCAAGGAAGACAGAGAATCACAACCGTATGATGAGTTTGAGCACTTCAAGATGAAACCTGATGAGAGTATCTATGAGTACTACGTGAGATTCCACAAACTTGTGAATGACATGAGGAACATCAAAATGACCATGCCAAACATTCAATTGAACTCAAAGTTTGTGAACAACATGAATCCCGAATGGCACAAGTTTGTCACCTCTGTGAAGCTAACCAAAGGATTGAAGAACACCAACTATGAGAAACTGTATGCCTTCCTTCTCCAGAATGAGAGACATGCTATGTTTGAGAAAAAGGATTCTAGAACAGTTCAAAACCAACCAGGGAGAAACAAGTTCCTCAAATGACTCAACAGCCTTTTACACGAATGTTGGTATTACTACCAAAGCTTCTCAAGTCATTCCCATGGGTGATGGTAATTACAAACTCATCCTTGATCCAGCATATAAGCCTCCAGACCCAAACACATTCATGGAAAACTTCATCAATCAACTGTCTCTCATGGTCAGTCAAAACATGAACTCTCTTCCACAAACCAACAATAACCTCGAGCGACATCCAATCTACACAATCAAGCAACCTGTCCAGAGATGGGAAGGTTATGGTGCAACCAGTTCAAGAAAGGTCGTATGAACAGGGAAGAGGAGGAGTTGGTAGAGGATATGGGGTAAATCAGAATAGGGGAAGGAATGGGAATCAAGGTCAAGAAAAGCCAATTAAGTGCTACAACTGTGGTGGTGAGGGACATATTGCTAGGAACTGCACATCTCCAAAACGTCCACAGAATGCATAATACTTCAGAGACAAGATGCTGCTTGTGCAAGCTCGTGATAATGGAGCAGCTTTTGGATGAAGATGAGTTGTTGTTCCTTGTGAGGGGAAATTGCCGAACCTATGATCGATGTTGATGAACGTACCAATTCATGAGATAGTTCATAATCATCAAAATGCATTTCAAGTACCTGACTGTGATGCATTTGACTCTGATGTCGATGATGAACCTACTGCCCAAACAATCTTCATGGCTAACATCTCACCTATGGTCTCTCCAATGGTCTCTCCACCACAACATGCTGGTCCATCCAAAGACAAAATCATTTCAGAGGTATTAAAACTATATGATGATGTTGATGGGCAAAAGATGCATAATAAAGTACAGTCTCTTGAAACTTATGAATCATATATTGAAGATGTGGGTAATAGTAATATTGTCCCATATGATCAATATGTGAAGCAAAGTGAAAGTGAGATTGTACCACGTAATGCATCTTCTGTAGTCAATGATGATTATGTTTTTGATGAATACACTGCATGTGCCCCTGATGATTCTGTTATCTCAACAATGCCTATAAAGAACAAGTTGCTATTTATGAACAACGTGCTAAGTTTGAGTTGACCACCCGTGAGCAGGAAATGGATGACCAAATGCATACAGTTATTAGAAAAAGTAACTTTAGAAAAGAAGTCTTAAAACAAGAGTTAAACTCCTTACAAGAAAAGCTTTCTAAAACTGCTAAGCAAAAACAAGAACTTCAAGAAAATGTTAAAATGCTTAAGCAAGAATTCAATGCTAAGGAATCAAAACTTTTGAATGATTTTTCCAATCTAAAAACTTTGAAAAACAAGCTCAAAAATAAGTTGTACGTACAAGGGAATACCATACAGACTGCTCACTTGATCACTAAGCATAGAGTTTTAAGCGATAAGCACAGTATTCCCCTTGTTGAGGAACCAAATCCAAAGGTCATTAAAAAGGCTAAAGCTGCTAATAATGTATTCTATGATGGAAATGAGATTCTTAAACTTAGACAGAAACCTAGTTGCGTTGAGTGCACTGAGGAAGATAGAAAATTAGATGATGCATCTAGGGAGAAAATGAATAAGAAGCTAGAAGATCCTGAATGTAAAGAGAACAACATAACGATCAAACCCCATGATTACAAAAAGGAAAATTGGATTTCCTTGAACAATTTTAAGCCTCAAACGTTGTTAACACCCTCAAACGTTGTTAACACCCGAACAAGTGTTCTGGAAAAAGGATTTAGATAAGCAAAAAGCAGAGAGTCTTGTTGTAACAAACCCTTCCCTTAGGAAAATGCCTTCAGCGACTGTGTATCCTCCGAATACACCAATGCATTTAGTTCCTAGAACTATTGCCACTAAAAGCAAGACCTTAATCAGTCAATATGTTATTTTTCAATTATTTGTTGATTTTGAGAAAACTTGTAAGAAAAGGATCACACCCACTGGGATAACTGAAGGGGAAAGGGGTTTTGAGCAAACTAAGGAATGCTATTTAACTGAGGTCTTGCCTTTCTTTAAACAACTAAAAGGTCAATTTGAGATTCTTAAAAAGGGGATGGATTCAGATATTAAAGAAATGGAAAAGGAATTTGATGCTATGATAGTTGAGGTTAGTGACTATGAGCGAGAATTAAAATATAATGAGATTGAGAGGAAAAACTTGCATACCTTGAATGAGAATCTTATTTCTAAATGTATTACTCAAGATGTGTTTTACACTGCTACGAATTGTTCCATTAATGCTTCTCAAAATTTCATGAATTATGGTGTCTCGAAAGTCTCCCATGATCGTGTCATTGAGCTTGAAATAACTAACTCTAAACTGCATGATAAAGTTGAACAGATGATCATGATAACTGGTGAAAGCTTCAGTTTTCTAAATTTGAAGTTGAGCATCTTGCTTTGCAATTAAAATATCAACATCTGAAAGAAAATGATAAAACCTCAAATATCAAGACATCCTTGGATACTCCTGAATTTGATGCAGTTTTTGAAATTAGCAAACGTGATGAACAGATTCGAGCTCATTGTAACACGATCATAAAGTTGAAAGCCCAAATCTCTCAATTAAAGGGTGAAAAGAACAATGTGACTGGCTCCCAAATGCCTCCTCCTTTAGATTCTCAGTATTCTCAAACTTTTCATCTTCAAAACTTGGTTAATGCTTTACAAAAGGAAAATGAGAGTTTTCTAGAAGAAAATGAAAAGGTTAAACGACACTTTAAAGAGTTATATGATTCAATGAAAGTCACTCGTGACAAAAACAACGAAAAAAATAACGTCTTTACAAAAAGAAATTAAGAATCTGAGGAGTCAGAAAAAAGGGAAACTGCCACTTGTTTTTAATGATAATGTTGCATCAAAGTCATCCTCGACTTCAAAATATCTTAGACTGTTAAATACATTCCACCTCATCTTAGGAATAATGAACCTGTGTTTCATAACTATTGTGCTCACCTTAAGGATAGTCTAGAATGTCTCCGTGAGATTATGGAAGAGGATTTCATTAATAAACCTCTTGATCGAGAAATTAGGTTTGCGTGCATTCAGGCCAAATAATCTCAAGAGCTGCTAGAATGTGTAATTGCAACAGGTCCTAAATCCTTAGGTGCAAAAGGCAAAGCTGTGATGCCTTGTTCCATGCCTAGTGCCAAGCATTCAAATCATTCTATGCCCAGTTTTAAGAAAGTGAACACTAATATGCCTTCAAGTAGTTGAGATCCCGCACATCTAGTTCAGGAATGCAAAAAGTAGATCAACCAACTAATGTTCCCATAATTCCCTCTGAGGGTAATCAGTGACATTAAAGCAAGTGGGTCAAAGCCTCCAAGCAATACCAAGCAAGATAGGACCTCGCAAGCTAAGAATGTGCATTGGAAGAAAGTAGAAGATCAACCTAGGAATATTAAGTTTGAGTTGAATAAAACGAATCGTGTTGATTCTAGTATTAGCTATAAGCTGTAATTAATTCGAATTCTGCTACTATTAAAACCATGTAATGATGACACTTGATTTACATTTACTAATCATGAATGTGGTGAGAATGTTTTGTCTAATGTTGTCAAATGTACTGATAAAATCTGTTAATGTTAAAATTCAAGCTAAGAAGGCTAAAAGGCAAAGGCGAAAGAAAGTCAGAAAACAGTGGAAACCCACAGGAAGGAAATTTAATAATATAGGTTATCAATGGATACCTATTGGCCGTAAGATTAATGAGCTTTGCCCTAACGTTGCTAAATCAATGCCCACTAGAAAATGGATGCCCACTGGTAGAACTATTCCCTTAAGAAGCGAACATACTTTGAATAGGTTAAATACGGACACTAGCAGCATCTATTTAATGAGCCCATTGTTTCTACCTCTGATGTGGGTGTTCCAATCACTGTTACTAACCAAGTGGAACCCATTCTTGCATGGGGATCCCAATTATCCAGTTATCCATTCTTGTTTGTGTTCAACTGCAGATCGTTCAAATCGTTCTGTGGTACCTGGACTCAGGCTGTTCCAAGCATATGACTGGAGATCGCTCGCGGCTCATGAACTTCGTGAGTAAATTCATCGGGACTGTTAGATTCGGGAACGACCATTTTGGTGCTATTATGGGTTATGAAGATTATGTGGTTGGTAAAAGTGTTATTTCCAGGGTATATTATGTGGAAGGTCTTGGTCATAATTTGTTCTCTGTTTGTTAATTCTGTGATTCCGATCTAGAAGTGGCCTTTAGAAAACATACTTGCTTCGTTAAAAGAACTTGATGGTGTGGAATTATTAAGAGGTACTCGTGGTTCTAACCTATACACCATCTCTATCGAAGACATGATGAAGTCTTCTCCAATCTGTTTGTTGTCAAAGGCCTCTAAAACAAAGTCATGGTTATCGCATCGTCGTCTCAATCACTTGAACTTCGGCACCATTAATAACCTTTCCAGAAAGGATCTTGTCAGAGGCTTACCAAGATTAAAATATGAAAAAGATCATCTTTGTTCAGCATGTCAATTGGGAAAAAGCATGAAATATGCCCATAAACCAAAACCCACAAACTCAGTAATGGAAGTCCTTCATACCCTTCATATGGATTTATGTTTACCAATGAGAGTACAAACGATAAATGGGAAGAAATACATTCTAGTCGTTGTGGATGACTACTCTCGATTTACTTGGGTAAAGTTTTTGAGGACAAAGGATGAAACTCCAGATGTCATCATCAAACTTATCAAACAGCTACAAGTTCGACTCAACAATACTGTAAGAATAGTTCGAACAGCACAATGGCACGAGTTTGTTAACAAAGACTTAATTCAGTTTTATGAAAGTGTTGGAATCAGTCATCAAAGAAGTGTTCCATGAACTCCTCAAAAGAACGGTGTAGTTGAAAGACGAAATCGAACTCTTGTGGAAGCCGCAAGAACAATGCTAATTTATTCAAAGGTTCCAATGTTTCTATGGGCTGAAGCCATTGCCACTGCTTGCTACACCCAAAATTATTCCCTTATTCATACCTCTCATGGAAAAACTCCATATGAACTTGTTCATAAACGAAAACCTGATCTCTCCTACCTTCGTGTGTTTGGTGCTTTGTGCTATCCAACGAATGACGGTCAAGATTCAGGTAAATTAAGAGCAAAGGCAGATATTGGAGTTTTGTTTGGTTATGCACCAAACAAGAAGGGTTACCGAATCTACAACAAAAGAACTCGAGATATCATGGAAACTATTCACGTCATGTTCGATGAGCTGTCCGGGCAAATGGCTCCAGGACAAACCAGTTCTGGACCCGCATCTCAACTTTCATCAGGTAGTCTTATCAGTTCTACTCTTGTTTCTAATACCACTCCAACAACTCCTTATATACCCCCATCAGAAGATGATTTAAAGAAATTATTTGATCCAATGTTTGATGAACACTATGAACCAAATGCTGATGAAATGTCAATTCCATCAGTAGAGGCTGCTCCTATACCTGTGAATAAAGTCAACCCTTCAGTCTCAATATCATTAAGTCAAGAAGCGGGTGCTGCTGATCACTCTGTCTCATCAACAAATCATCAATCGTCGAATGTACATCATGGAATTGTTTCTGGCATCAATGATAAAGTTAATCACTTTGCTACTCTCGAAGATGCTCCATTTGAAAACATATTTGCTCCTAAATCATCATCAGAACCATCTTCATCAGGAGATATCAACTCTGCTACCTCAGTCCCTCAACAATAGCCACATGAACACCTCAGAAAATGGACACATGATCATCCATTGGACAACATCATTGGAAACCCCTCTCGTCTAGTATCCACACGGAAACAACTTGCAACCGATGCCTTATGGTGCTTCTTCAACTCCGTACTCTCTAAGATCGAACAAAAAGATGTTAAAACCGCCATGAATGAAGACAGTTGGTTCAATGCCGTGCAAGAAGAAATTCATGAGTTTGATCGACTTGATGTATGGGAATTAGTACCTGCTCCAGATTGTGCTATGATCATTGCTCTAAAACGGATCTTCAAAGTGAAACTTGATGAGCATGGTGATGTTTTAAAGAACAAGGCTCGATTGGTTGCAAAAGGATATCGTCAAGAGGAGGGTATTGACTTTGATGAATCATTTGCTCCTGTTGCTCATATCGAGGCAATCAGAATCTTCTTGGCTAATGCTGCAAGTAAGAACATGGTAGTCTATCAAATGGATGTAAAGACGGCGTTTTTTAACGGAGATCTGAAAGAATTCGTTTACGTCAGCCAACTTGAAGGCTTTGTGAATCCAGAGCATCCTACTCACGTTTATCATTTGAAGAAGGCTCTGTACGGTTTAAAGCAAGCTCCAAGGGCATGGTATGATACGCTATCAAAGTTTCTTCTATCCACTGGTTTCAGCAAAGGAGCAGTTGATCCAACATTGTTCACCAGAAAGTCAGGCAAACATTTAATTCACGTTCAAATATATGTTGATGATATTATCTTTGCCTCGACTGACCCTAATGAGTGTGACCGTTTTTTAAATGAAATGGGTTCCAAATTCCAAATGTCAATGATGGGACAAATGTCATTTTTCTTGGGATTACAAATTTCACAAAGTCCCGGAAGCATTTTTATAAATCAATCTAAATATGCAAATGAGATTTTAAAGAAATTTGGATTTAATTCTGGTGACCCTGTTGACACTGTCACACCCCCAAATTACCTGTTTTGCAGCGGAATGGAATTCCTGGGGGTTGACTATCATAGCATCACAGTTACAGTTATATTGAACGACCTAAAGTGTCGTTTGGAAAATACATCGTTTGATTGAGTAAAATAATCAGAGTTTACAAAGTTTAGGTCCCAAATAAAAATCAACGTGTGCGGAAATAAGTTTGATACAAGCCAAACGATGTTATTAAAGTGTATAAATCCCATGTGAAACGCGTCGTCACCACGACTCTATGATAAGTCCACATCCATGCCATGAAGTGTATGCCTTAGATACCTGAGATAAAACATGCTAAAAAGTGTCAACACAAAGGTTGAGTGAGTTCATAGAGTTTGTGTTGAAATGTAAAGCCTTTCAAAATCGTTTATGCAGCAAAGGCATTGTAAATCCACTCAATTCCAAGTTCCGCCCATACAAAACTTGCAACCTGTGTGTTCACAATCCACTGCCAAGATGTGTATAATTTATGTTCAAGCACATGATGTCAAATGAATTCACAATAGTACCTAACTCGACGTAGAACCATAGCACATAATCAATAGTACATGACTCAATGTATCAGTAGTCAACTGACATAGCACTTTATTCGACGTATAACTATAGCACATAATCGATAGTACATGACTTAATGTATCAGTAGTCAGCTGATATAGCACATTATTCGACGTAGAACTATAGCACGCAAACAAGAACAATTGATATAGTACAACATTCGGTTTTGAAACGATGGTGATCATGATAGAAGTTATCCTTAGAAATCTAAAGTACTTGTGAAAAATAGTTAAGCATGTATCTCCCCCAAAAATAGTACAAAACAATTGAAAATGGGGCTATGAAAACTCACCTGGTGCAATGTTTATGATGATATAATGGCAATACTGAAATGAGGCGCAACCTCTAACCGCGACCTATTATGAATGATATGTTCTAATGTAAATCATGAAACAATGTTGTGCATGCAAACTCATATGATATCCATACCACTTGTACATTTGAAAATAATGTTTATCGTCGAAATATATGTTTATGACATCTCGTCATGTTATAAAATACTTTACAAGTATTTACGTTTAAATGATGTCCTACGATAGTCGTTTAGTGATTTATCAAAAAATTATAGTTTTTAGTCGCAAAACAATATAATTTGACAATTCATGAAAGTGACTAAATGGCCTCGAAAAGCTAGTCGTAAAATAGTGAATATCGAGTGTTAGGAAACAAACTCAATGGTTTTGGAAAGCTTGTAGCATTATCTCAAAGTTTTAGCTTTTAAATTTTCATCATAGAGGTCTCGATCATGGAGAAAAACATAGGTAAAGTAGGGTACTTGTACCAAAATATTGTTTAAGGGTAACTTTCGGCAAAGTTTGAGTGACCGCATTTTACTCGTTACAACTCCGTTTAACGAACGGTTGGACATTTTGGAAAATAGGCTAGGCGAACATACTTTTACTAGAAGACATCATTTTATAAAAAGTATTCCATCGATGTTAAAAACGACCCTCAACATGGTCACTAGCGACAACTAGTTTTTGCTAATAGGAAATATTTATATGTTATACTTGTGAAAATAGTTACGTCAACTTTATTTAAAAACGTGTAATTTAATCGTTATAAGTCCGTTTTCTACGTTTTATATGTCCTTAGCTTCGTCTTAAAGTATACTTATATATTTTTGATAAATCGACTCATTTAGATAATGCTTAAGACACATTTTTGACTCGTAAAAATTCTGGACAGCTTGCTATTTTCCGGAAAATATAGTTTTCGTCGTTAAACTTGAAAATAGCATAACTTCTTCGTTATAACTCCGTTTTAACCCGTTCAAGCGGCCACGTTTTCGTTTTAAAGTATATTTTTTGAATATCTAGCCCAAAATATTTTACAAACTGTCGAAATTTTCAGATTTCACAAATAAGATCAGACCACTATTTATTGTTGTCTAAATGGGTTTTTCTCGCGTAATACTTATTCTAACCACTTCAAATCAACGCCAAAGCTATTCTAAACCTACCATACACATTCTTAGGGTGTCATGGGTTCCTAAACATCATCAAAAATGATATGTTTCAAAGGATTAATTATAGGATGATTATAATTCATAATAAGTAATAAAAACACTAAAAGTGGTATAGACACACATGATACTTGCAAGTTTTCTTGCAAAAATGATGAAATAACATAAATATGAATATGAAAGAGTTATGAAGATCATGAAATGCTTACTTGAATGATTATGTGAAGAAGATGATGAAAACCTTATTAATCTATAGGTTTTTATTTCAAAACCTTAACATAGATCACTAAATGAGTTTGATAAACACTTGATCATGAAAAATTTATGGTTTTCTCTTGTGTTCTTGATATGGCCGGTTTGCAAGAGTAAGATAGAGAGAGTATACTTTTTTTTTTCACTTAAGTCTTGAATAAATGAATGTTATAATGAGTATATATTTAAAAATACAACAAGTGTAGCTCTAGTGTTAACTAGTTAGGAAGATATTTGTGTCAAAATGGTTGTGGTGTCATCTCTTGTGTCGACAAGAGTAAGAATAAAATAAAAGTAATGTATTTTGTAATAGATAATGTATAAATGTATTAGTATAATTGGTGATTTGTGTATATAATTAAGTATTTAGGGTAGCGTTAGCTATAAATAAATTTTAACAGAACAAAATAAAATATATAGATGTCATAAAAATTATAAAAATACATTTCTTACAAGAATTTAGTGAAATATTAATTATCGAGTAGTATTTACGAAAACCGTCGTAAATATATAAATATAACAATTTATATAAAAAAATAAATTTAAAACACCGGGTAAACTAATAATATTATTTTTATAATCTTAATATGAGTATAAAAATATATCAGAATAATTTTTGGAAGTGTCGGATCAAATGTTCAAAATAAATGATTGCGCGATAGCGTTTATTTAAAAGGAAATTATGCGTTTAATGTAAAATGCAAAATCATGCGTGAACTAATATGATGATGATGTTACTAATGATATGTAGACTAATACTAGTCTATATGAAATGTCCTCGATGATATGCTCATGAATTCGCAGCTAAACCATTAAGGTTACGCGAATTTGATACTCGTAAACCTAGTTTACGATAAATGATGAATAGTGAATCATGAATAGTGATTTTTCTCCAGGAATGAATAGTGTTTCGTGAATAGTAAAATTTTGAAAAACGTTCTCAGAATATCAAATCGACTTCAAAAACGATGAATAGTAAAATGATGAATAGTAACCGGTGAATATTAATTTCCCGAGATGAATAGTGAAATTTTCAAAGTTTGTAAAATGACCTGAAATTACGATTTGTCACATTCGCCAAAAGGAATCCACTGAATTCATTCGTGTTGGTCTCTC
Source organism: Chrysanthemum makinoi (assembly GCA_910596185.1). Classification (NCBI taxonomy): domain Eukaryota; kingdom Viridiplantae; phylum Streptophyta; class Magnoliopsida; order Asterales; family Asteraceae; genus Chrysanthemum; species Chrysanthemum makinoi. Next base: position 216,751,876 of record OU343218.1, on the reverse strand, counting down.
AAGTTTAGGGTTGATGAGGCAAGCTTTCCCATTCTCGAGCAAAACCCTCAAAAGACTTTTAGGTAACCAATTTTTACTTAATCTCACAACTCATCAAACGAGAATTGTCATGAGATTAGGCTAAATTGGTTTGAAGGAGGTCTTCCGAAAATTTGGCTCGATTACGAAATTGCTTACACATATGAGACTACTACTCCCTTCATTGCATGATTCTTTCTGAATTAGACATAGGTGATCAGGCTATGTATAATTTAGGATTAACTATGCAATGCTTGGACTAATTGACGCATATGATGTTTGGTGTTGAGTCATAAACCCGCATGTATAATGAGTATGCACTTATAATGATATGATGAGATGCTATGATGATGTAGTTATAGTCTAGGGTCAGTGATGCAACCTAGTTCTCTATAACCGATGCTCTGATACCAATCTGTCACACCCCCAAATTACCTGTTTTGCTGCGGAATGGAATTCCTGGGGGTTGACTATCATAGCATCTCGATTCTGATTATATTGAATGACCTAAAGTGTCGTTTGGAAAATACATCGTTTGATTGAGTAAAATAAATCGAGTTTACAAAGTGTAGGTCCCAAATGAAAATCAACGTGGGCGGAAATAAGTTTGATAAAAGCCAAACGATGTTTTTAAAGTGTATAAATCCCATGTGAGACGCGTCGTCACCACGACTCTATGATAAGTCCACATGCATGCCATGAAGTGTATGCCTTATATACTTGAGATAAAACATGCTAAAAAGTGTCAACACAAAGGTTGAGTGAGTTCATAGAGTTTGTGTTGAAATGTAAAGCCTTTCAAAATCGTTTATGCAGCAAAGGCATTGTAAATCCACTCAGTTCCAAGTTCCGCCCATACAAAACTTGCAACCTGTGTGTTCACAATCCACTGCCAAGATGTGTATAATTTATGTTCAAGCACATGATGTCAAATGAATTCACAATAGTACCTAACTCGACGTAGAACCATAGCACATAATCAATAGTACATGACTCAATGTATCAGTAGTCAAGTGACATAGCACTTTATTCGACGTAGAACTATAGCACATAATCGATAGTACATGACTTAATGTATCAGTAGTCAGCTGATATAGCACATTATTCGACGTAGAACTATAGCACGCAAACAAGAACAATTGATATAGTACAACATTCGGTTTTGAAACGATGGTGATCATGATAGAAGTTATCCTTAGAAATCTAAAGTACTTGTGAAAAATAGTTAAGCATGTATCTCCCCCAAAATAGTACAAAACAATTGAAAATGGGGCTATGAAAACTCACCTGGTGCAATGTTTATGATGATATAATGGCAATCTGAAATGAGCAACCTCTAACCGCGACCTATTATGAATGATATGTTCTAATGTAAATCATGAAACAATGTTGTGCATGCAAACTCATATGATATCCATACCACTTGTACATTTGAAAATAATGTTTATCGTCGAAATATATGTTTATGACATCTCGTCATGTTATAAAATACTTTACAAGTATTTACGTTTAAATGATGTCCTACGATATTCGTTTAGTGATTTATCAAGAAATTATAGTTTTTAGTCGCAAAACAATATAATTTGACAATTCATGCAAGTGACTAAATGGCCTCGAAAAGCTAGTCGTAAAATAGTGAATATCGAGTGTTAGGAAACAAACTCAATGGTTTTGGAAAGCTTGTAGCATTATCTCAAAGTTTTAGCTTTTAAATTTTCATCATAGAGGTCTCGATCATGGAGAAAAACATAGGTAAAGTAGGGTACTTGTACCAAAATATTGTTTAAGGGTAACTTTCGGTAAAGTTTGAGTGACCGCATTTTACTCGTTACAACTCCGTTTAACGAACGGTTGGACATTTTGGAAAATAGGCTAGGCGAACGTACTTTTACTAGAAGACATCATTTTATAAAAAGTATTCCATCGATGTTAAAAACGACCCTCAACATGGTCACTAGCGACAACTAGTTTTTGCTAATAGGAAATATTTATATGTTATACTTGTGAAAATAGTTACGTCAACTTTATTTAAACACGTGTAATTTAATCGTTATAAGTCCGTTTTCTACGTTTTATATGTCCTTAGCTTCGTGTTAAAGTATACTTATATATTTTTGATAAATCGACTCATTTAGATAATGCTTAAGACTCATTTTTGACTCGTAAAAATTCTGGACAGCTTTTTATTTTCCGGAAAATATAGTTTTCGTCGTTAAACTTGAAAATAGCATAACTTCTTCGTTATAACTCCGTTTTAACCCGTTCAAGCGGCCACGTTTTCGTTTTTAAGTATATTTTTTGAATATCTAGCCCAAAATATTTTACAAACTGTCGAAATTTCCAGATTTCACAAATAAGATCAGACCACTATTTATTGTTGTCGAAATGGGTTTTTCTCGCGTAATACTTATTCTAACCACTTCAAATCAACGCCAAAGCTATTCTAAACCTACCATACACCTTCTTAGGGTGTCATGGGTTCCTAAAAATCATCAAAAATGATATGTTTCAAGGGATTAATTATAGGATGATTATAATTCATAATAAGTAATAAAAACACTAAAAGTGGTATAGACACACATGATACTTGCATGTTTTCTTGCAAAAATGATGAAATAACATAAATATGAATATGAAAGAGTTATGAAGATCATGAAATGCTTACTTGAATGATTATGTGAAGAAGATGATGAAAACCTTGTTAATCTATAGGTTTTTATTTCAAAACCTTAACATAGATCACTAAATGAGTTTGATAAACACTTGATCATGAAAAATTTATGGTTTTCTCTTGTGTTCTTGATATGGCCGGTTTGCAAGAGTAAGATAGAGAGAGTATACTTTTTTTTTCACTTAAGTCTTGAATGAATGAATGTTATAATGAGTATATATTTAAAAATACAACAAGTGTAGCTCTAGTGTTAACTAGTTAGGAAGATATTTGTGTCAAAATGGTTGTGGTGTCATCTCTTGTGTCGACAAGAGTAAGAATAAAATAAAAGTAATGTATTTTGTAATAGATAATGTATAAATGTATTAGTATAATTGGTGATTTGTGTATATAATTAAGTATTTAGGGTAGCGTTAGCTATAAATAAATTTTAACGAAACAAAATAAAATATATAGATGTCATAAAAATTATAAAAATACATTTCTTACAAGAATTTAGTGAAATATTAATTATCGAGTAGTATTTACGAAAACCGTCGTAAATATATAAATATAACAATTTATATAAAAAAATAAATTTAAAACACCGGGTAAACTAATAATATTATTTTTATAATCTTAATATGAGTATAAAAATATATCAGAATAATTTTTGGAAGTGTCGGATCAAATGTTCAAAATAAATGATTGCGCGATAGCGTTTATTTAAAAGGAAATTATGCGTTTAATGTAAAATGCAAAATCATGCGTGAACTAATATGATGATGATGTTACTAATGATATGTAGACTAATCCTAGTCTATATGAAATGTCCTCGATGATATGCTCATGAATTCGCAGCTAAACCATTAAGGTTACGCGAATTTGATACTCGTAAACCTAGTTTACGATAAATGATGAATAGTGATTTTTCTCCGGGAATGAATAGTGTTTCGTGAATAGTAAAATTTTGAAATACGGTCTCAGAATATCAAATCGACTTTAAAAACGATGAATAGTAAAATGATGAATAGTAACCGGTGAATATTAATTTCCCGAGATGAATAGTGAAATTTTCAAAGTTTGCAAAATGACCTGAAATTACGATTTGTCACATTCGCCCACCCAAAAAGGAATTCAGTCCCTGAATTCAGTTCGTGTTGGTCTCTCAAGTTTAGGGTTGATGAGGCAAGCTTTCCCATTCTCGAGCAAAACCCTCAAAAGACTTTTTGGTAACCAATTTTTACTTAATCTCACAACTCATCAAACGAGAACTGTCATGAGATTAGGCTAAATTGGTTTGAAGGAGGTCTTCCGAAAATTTGGCTCGATTACGGAATTGCTTACACATATGAGACTACTACTCCCTTCATTGCATGATTCTTTCTGAATTAGACATAGGTGATCAGGCTATGTATAATTTAGGATTAACTATGCAATGCTTGGACTAATTGACGCATATGATGTTTGGTGTTGAGTCATAAACCCGCATGTATAATGAGTATGCACTTATAATGATATGATGAGATGCTATGATGATGTAGTTATAGTCTAGGGTCAGTGATGCAACCTAGTTCTCTATAACCGATGCTCTGATACCAATCTGTCACACCCCCAAATTACCTGTTTTGCAGCGGAATGGAATTCCTGGGGGTTGACTATCATAGCATCTCAGTTACAGTTATATTGAATGACCTAAAGTGTCGTTTGGAAAATACATCATTTGATTGAGTAAAATAATCAGAGTTTACAAAGTGTAGGTCCCAAATGAAAATCAACGTGGGCGGAAATAAGTTTGATAAAAGCCAAACGATGTTTTTAAAGTGTATAAATCCCATGTGAGACGCGTCGTCACCACACGACTCTATGATAAGTCCACATGCATGCCATGAAGTGTATGCCTTAGATACCCGAGATAAAACATGCTAAAAGTGTCAACACAAAGGTTGAGTGAGTTCATAGAGTTTGTGTTGAAATGTAAAGCCTTTCAAAATCGTTTATGCAGCAAAGGCATTGTAAATCCACTCAGTTCCAAGTTCCGCCCATACAAAACTTGCAACCTGTGTGTTCACAATCCACTGCCAAGATGTGTATAATTTATGTTCAAGCACATGATGTCAAATGAATTCACAATAGTACCTAACTCGACGTAGAACCATAGCACATAATCAATAGTACATGACTCAATGTATCAGTAGTCAACTGATATAGCACTTTATTCGACGTAGAACTATAGCACATAATCGATAGTACATGACTTAATGTATCAGTAGTCAGCTGATATAGCACATTATTCGACGTAGAACTATAGCACGCAAACAAGAACAATTGATATAGTACAACATTCGGTTTTGAAACGATGGTGATCATGATAGAAGTTATCCTTAGAAATCTAAAGTACTTGTGAAAAATAGTTAAGCATGTATCTCCCCCAAAAATAGTACAAAACAATTGAAAATGGGGCTATGAAAACTCACCTGGTGCAATGTTTATGATGATATAATGGCAATACTGAAATGAGGCGCAACCTCTAACCGCGACCTATTATGAATGATATGTTCTAATGTAAATCATGAAACAATGTTGTGCATGCAAACTCATATGATATCCATACCACTTGTACATTTGAAAATAATGTTTATCGTCGAAATATATGTTTATGACATCTCGTCATGTTATAAAATACTTTACAAGTATTTACGTTTAAATGATGTCCTACGATAGTTGGTATGTGCTAAAACACATACCTTTTCTATATCAAAACTGACCCAAAACAACCAAGAAAGAGCCGTTTATTGTTAATATTTGTGGTTTTCTTGAGTTTTTGCATGTGCAGGTACGGATATGACGAAACACGCAAAAAGGAGCCAAAACCGAAGGAAAACCGAGCACGAGAGAGAGAAGTGTGCAGAAGCCGATGCCGGGGATGCTATTTCATGGATTTTGGTGCTCAAAAGATCAAAATGCGGAGTTCGGGACATGGTTTGGGAGATTTCACTGTAAACACGTCATTGTATCACATTTTCACATTACACCCTTCACTTTACCATTTTACACAAATAACCCCTCAAGTTATCCAAATTTACACTTTCACACCTTTTACTTTTCCATATTTACCCTTATTACCCTCACCTCTCACTTTTCCCAATATCCCAAATTCACCCTTCACTTTCACTAAATGTCATATTAGGCCCTTGGTCTTTGTCACAATACACCTTTGGTCCTTTAAGTTAAAATAACAATACAAGTCTAAAAATCCTAAGTCCAAAATCCATATACCAACTCTTGGCCCAAAACAGAAAACCCGGATCTAGGCCCATTCCTAAACTATCCAACACCCGGCCACATTTAAATAACATCCTTACCCGAATAAACCCTCCAACCCGTATTTTACCCTGGTCAAAGATCCACAAGACCCGGTCAAACACCCTTCAAATAAATATAAACAAACACCTCTGAAAACCACCCGCGCCCAAAACACAGATAAACCCCATTGATTTACTGTTTCACTTCACCTCCCATTTACCCACATGTCCCAACCTTTTACCCTCACTTAAATACCTTCTAGAAGGTCTGACAAACGTGTCAGAGGTGATACTCACAAAGAATGCCAAGGTGGACAAAAGAAAGCATCTCATTGGATGAAACACATCACAAGGGTGATCCAAGGGCCAAGAAATGATTTGATGATGCAATGATGAATCAAAGGCTCAGATTAGAAGTCCCAGAACCTTCCCAATTCCAAGCTCAGCTATAAAATGACCCCATGGCTCACATTTACAAGTGGTCCAGTTTTCACACTTTTAGAAATTCTGTTACCATTTTTAATACTGTTTTTACTGCTTTTTAATAGATTAAATTTGGTTGTAATTTCATTCTTGTAACTTCATTTTGTTAAGCACAAATTCAGTTTACTTTACCTTGTTTCAAGCCTAATTCAATTCTTCAATAATACTGTTCTTTAGCTTTTATTACTGTTGATATAAGCTCAATTAAGTTCATTGTAGCTTGACTGAGCTTATTCATGTTTATACTATTTTAATTTCAAGTTTTACACAAAAGTCAACATAAGTCAACTCGGGTTAAATTTGAGAGTCAAATTGGTTTGGGTAAGTTTCTTGTTTAAATCTATTTTCTGGTTAAGATTTTATGTTTATGAGGTCAGTTAGATTCATATTCAGTGAGGATTAGAGTTATAGTGCAAGTCAAGTTTTCATAAGGTGTGTTTGGTTTAGCCACATTGTTTAACTTGAACAAGTTTTGGTAAGTAAAAGTTGGTTTGTTTAGTATTAACTACTGGTTTTAAAACCTTCTTCAATCATAGTTTTGGGTTTCAAGTAAGTAATTTAGTTTTTATCTTAAATCTGCTACTGATTCTGTCCATGGCAGTTTATTCAAGCATGTTTCTCTCTTTATCTCTTTTAGTTATTTGCTTGAATTTTGTTTCCATAGGGAGTCTGTAACTTAGAATACCTGATTTTGCCATTATTTGCACCTTAGGAGCTTTTTAGATAGCTTATCTAGGTGTTTTTCTAGGCATGTGATCTGATTTTTCTTCCTTTAAGTCTGCTGATACAGTTAATAATAAGTGCTTATATTCATTTTGCTATTGCTTATTTGCTAAGTCTAGTTGCTTGTTTAGGTCCTCTATTAGTTGTTTATTAGTATTTCTAGCTTATTTTAGGAATCATGTAGCTTATTGAGTAGCTTATTTAGGCCTGCAACTTCTGTTTTTGTCCACTGTTCTGCATCATAAATCTGTCAAAATGGCCAGTTAGGTTTTACACTCTAATTGCTTCATTACTAGTCCTATTTAGCTGATATTTTAGATATAGTATCTTGGGTTGGTTGTTTTGAGATCCACACTTCTGCTTTTCAGTTTAGCTTATTGAATAAGCAGATATAGTAGTAGAAAATAGGGTCCCTGTCCCTGTATACACATCAGTGACTGTCCCTTTGGTCACTTTTGTTTTGCTTTCTAGCTTCTTCATTAATAGTTCTCATTAGCTATAAACCTGGATAAGCACTCTCTGCTAGGTAGGCTTGAGTCCTACTCTCTTGTTTTTCCTTTAGCTTAACAAATAAGCAATTTGCAAGTGCTTAAACTTAGGGTCAATTTCCTGTTTTGCTTATAAGTGCAGTTAACTATAATCCTTGGTAATCTGATCATTAAGTGTTAGGAGTAGTTGAATATAGTTGTTTTAGAGTAGACTTAGTGTTATTAAGCTTCTGTAGTAGTTTGGTTGAATGTAGTGCTTATTAGCTTATTATCTAGTGCTTCTTTAATCTCAGTTTGTACTACAGCTCTGATTTCTTCCACTTTAGCCCTAGTTTTTATATTTTTCTCTGTTTTAGAATAACATTTTAGAATTTCCCTGCATTTTTCATAATTTTTAGACACTGTTTAGTATTTTTCTTATTTAAAAATAGTTTTTAATCATTTTTAATTAGCTTAAATTGCAATTAATTCAGAAAAAGTTCCAAAAAATAATTTTTCAATTTTAATAGATTAAGATAAATATAAAAAGTATAAAAAATATTTTTCCTTATTTTTCTCCTTTTATTTGGTATTTTTATCAATTTTAATTAGATTTAAATAGTATTAAATTCACAGAAATTAGGAAAATAATCTGAAAAATACAAAAATAGTTTTTAAAAGTCTTTTATGATATTTTAGATTTTTAGAAAGTAATTCCATAATTTTCCTCTCTCTCTCATAATTTTTAGATAATTAGTTCATTTTTATTAGTTAATAATTAGTTTTTAATTAAAATAAAATCCAAGAAAATTCCTAAAAAAATAGTTTTAATTCATAATTAGTTTTCTAATATCATTTTTAGAGTAAAAGTAGTTTTTGGTTATTTTTAGGAGTTAGATTGGTCATATTTGCTTTTTATTCGCGTTTCGTTTAATTCCCGTTTTTGCGTTTTAGCGTAGAATTGCGTAGTTTGCCGTAGTTCTTAGGATTTCCCGTAGATTTTAGTTCATTTATGCTTTCCTTATCCCGTAGTTTAGATAATATCATCTTATGCCCCTTTTCTTATTCGAATCCCGATTATTGAGACGTGAGTTGGAAATTCCATTCAACCCTCGTTCGGAACGATCTCGGTGCTCAAACCTAACACGTTTGAGTTACCCACGTACTACACAACTTCTTATTATTGATTTTTAACCAAATCAATTTTTGGCGCCGCTGCCGGGGATTGTTTTGGACATCGAAATCAATTTTTGGCGCCGCTGCCGGGGAGGGCTTGTAGCGAGTTTTCGTATTCCGTCTCGTATCGTGTGCATTTGAAGATCCTTCCTCGTGAAGTTATCGTTGATATTTGTACATATCCCTTTTATAAAAACCCAAAAAGATTTTCCTTTTTAAAATATGTTTTCTAAAACCCAAAAATATTCTTCTTTGCCCTCTGATTCGATAATTCTTTCCTCTTATCCCTCTTATATTTGATTCTTATGGACTCCTTCGACTATTTCTGTCAGTGTTGTAATTCTCGTTTGGGATATGATTATCGATGTTATAATCATATGTGCCCCAATGCTTTCACTAACCTTCAAAATTTTTCCGATTACCCTCCACAGCCCGAGATATCTTCGTATGATCCATATTATTGTTATGGCTGTGGAGATATGGTAGATTCGTCAAATGATTTTCGATGTTTACGGTGTATGCCCGAGATACATTCTAATTATGAAGAACCCGTGCCGATTGAGAATTATGATTCCATAATTGAAGAACCCACCGGGGGCGTCGTGGACGATTTTTCATGGATTGGCGACATTTTTGCGCAACATCGAATTGCAATGGAATGCATGTTAATAACTTTCATGAGTCAATATCAACAAAGTATTAATGCAGAACCCGTTCAAGTTACGGAAGATGATCACACTATTCCGGAGCTACCCGAAGAACCCACCGAGGGTCACAGATACGATTTTTTTGAACTAAATGCTTTAAATCACGAACTTGAAAGACTTCAAGCCTTGTCAAAAATATCGAAAATGAATGATAAGTATAAAGAATCCTCGATTCCTACTCCCTCTCCGGTGAGGGAGATGGAACATATTTCTGAACCCGAGGTGATTCCCGTTTGTACTCTCGACTCTAATCCGAAGAATTCTAGAATCGATCCTTATCTTTCACGATTCACCGTTACGAGTCCGTTGAGTTACAACAAAACGGAACGAACTTATGAGCTTAAAACGATTTCTAAACAGAAAGAACCGGAGATCACAACGGAAGTGGTGGAACTTGCTAGCTCTAAGAGCACACCACTTGTCCCACCTCCGGATTCTTATCCCTCTCTCATTTATGAGCCTTTCATTTCCGACCCTTCCCCTTCACTCACGCCGGTTGAGAGAAGTAACGTTCTTTTGGAAGAGGTCGATGATCATATTGCTTCAAACATTGTTGAACCCGTTGACTCTCTTGAGTCTGGGGTTGTTGATATTTGTGATGAGCCTTCTCTTGATATTTCAAACGATCATGATGAGATGTTCTCCGATTCCGATGACGATTCTTATGGAGACATCGACTTCGTCGACGATTTACCTTCTGAGCCCGTTCACATAGAAGAAGTAAATGATTTTGAGCCAGAAGAAGAAGAGATTGAGCTTAATGATATAGAGACCGAGGATCCAGCATTACTAGAAACATTGTCAAATGTTTATCTTCTCATTGCTAAGATTGAAGCCTTGAACGATAATTCAAGTTCGCATCCTATCTCCGTTAAAGATAGTGATTTCTCTCCCGAACTTGAGACCTTCCGATTTGATGAAGAGATTAGTGGCAATCCCACTATTGATGATGTTTATCCTCCGATTCTTGAGCGATTCCACTTCGATGTTGATATGAGTAAGGTTTTGAACGAGATTTCCGATACTCCGACAAATGACCCGATCATTGAGGAAGCCGACTCATTTCTTGCTCTTGATGACCCAATACCACCGGGTATTGAGGATGTTGTTATGAATGATCTCGATGGGGATATGGTGTTTCTTGATGGACTTCTTGACTCTCCTTCTTCTGATGAGTCCACCATCACGTATCCCGTTGAGCCCGCATGTGAAGACAAGATCTTTAAACCCGGGATATTCATAGATGAGCTTTGTGCTAAAACCGTTGTTAGAGAAAAGGATCCTCACTTGGATGCCTTCATTGTTAAGCTTTCACCTCCTTACCATGAGCTCCCATCATTCTTGGAGTTTTCTCATGTTGATCCGTCATTCTTTCGTCCCCCAAAACCACCGGATGATGGATCCTTCTTACATAATATGCCTTATCCACCCATTTTCTTCTCCTCCCAAACCACCCAGTCTCATTCCTTCGGGAATGAGGACACCGTTTTTGACCCTGGTATCTCCACCACTTTCTTCCCCAAGGACAAATGAATTCGGGGACGAGTCAGGGTAGCGACTCGTTTAAGAAAAAATGGCGCTTCGTGGGAGGCACCCCATGCTTATCCTTCTCTTCTTTCTATTTTCTAATAAGTGACGCGAAGAGGTCTGCCTCTTCGATTTCTCGTGTTTGGTTGTTTGTGATGTTGTTTAGGATGTTCCCGATATGAAGACTCTCGTGCTCGAAGTTTGTCTTTTCTCCACTCGAGTTTCATGATCGATGCTGATGGAAATCCGATATCCTAATCTTATCGACTAACGTTTATCTTCTAGCATACTTAATAAACGGCTTTTAGATTTTCGTGATACCCTTGCTTTAAACATTGAGGACAATGTTTCGTTCTAGTCTGGGGTAGGGTAATCTTCGATTTGATTTGACCGCACTTGCTTATTTCGTCGTGTTTCTCTCGTAACCCCGTTTTTCCTTATAAAATGAAAAATTGTGCAAAAATGTGAAAATTTAAAAATTTTTGTAAGCTTTTGTTAGTCTTTTTGATTGAAAGGTTTTGCTAGTCTCTTAGATTAGAAGCTATAAAATGCGAATTCTAGCTCAAAAGGCCAAGATTTTGCAAGTTTCCCTGAGTGACTTTAAATATGCATGACTTGATTTCATTAGACGAAGCATTTGCTAAGTTAACATATGTTTTGACACCTTGATTGACTTTCCGCTGGTGAGAGTAGGAATAGAATTCTGACTTGACCGGGCGTGTTGAGCCCTAGCTTGTTCCCTTAACCATAGGTAATCTAAAAATTATCGGCTAAGCATCTGCGGATCTCATTATTTGGGATTTTAAATTTGCAGAGATCGAGAAATGATAGAGTTACTTATGAGTTTAGATGCTAAGCGTGGAGTAGTTGGTTCTCTTTAGAGCCCATCGAAGGTACTTATGGCTTTTTGTTCCCACAAAATTGTTTCACCCCATATCTGTCTAAATAATTAGAGATGTCGAGTTTTTGGCGATAGTTAGTTCTTTATCTTCTTAAAAGAATCTTTGTTTTAAAAATTGGGTACACATCAGGGATCCGTAATAAATAAGTGCTGAGTATCAAGTAATAAAGTAATAAGTAAAGTTGTGAGCTGCGGTGTCGAGATCGGACCCTTGGATCTTTAGCCGGGATTGAATGAGGTCTTAGCCTAACCAGCCGGGATTCTCATCTCATGAAGCCTATAGTCTTGGAATTACCCCGTGAAGCTCCGTGGTTCACAGCTCATATAAAGAAAAGTAAAAGTTCATGTAAAAAAAAAAAAAATAAAAAAAAAAAAAAAATAATATGAAAAATGTTGAAAAGTGAAAAAATCAAAAGTTAGTGAATAAAATTCTTTGATGTGGACCTCATTTTTACGACAATGGTTCTTGAGAGAAGACGGATAACTAATTATCGACTTAGCTTTGTATCTTTATCGGAATAATTCTTATCGAAACGAGAATTTGAAGAAATTCATTTCTCACAAAAATAAAAAAATCTAGAGAAAATAGGAAAATGGGAACAAAAGGTAATTACACAAGTAACTTCCATGGGTAGTGTTAGCATCTAGAGTCATATGTAACAATGATTTCGGTTTTACGCTTAGTTTGGGACTTGTGAAAAATCAGGGACGATGTATTCTATCCGTATGGTCACTTCACGCTGTGTTGTGTTTTCTACTCCGTGATCCTAACATGTCGTTTGAAAAATGTTGGAGTTATTGATCGACACGAAAGTTCAACAAACCGTCATTCATAATCGGAATGTGCTTAATCGTAATATCTACATGTGAATTGAAAGGTAAACGGGGCGTTTTTAGAATTAAGGCTATCTTAATCTCTTTTGAGGAATTTTTGCTACTTCTTCATAGGTTTAGTAGAAAGAGATTGAAATCCTTGGTTTTAGAAGCGTGAGTTGATTGCATTGCGTGAGGACACGGCAATAGTCTCGTCTGGGGTATTTTGGTATGTGCTAAAACACATACCTTTTCTATATCAAAACTGACCCAAAACAACCAAGAAAGAGCCGTTTATTGTTAATATTTGTGGTTTTCTTGAGTTTTTGCATGTGCAGGTACGGATATGACGAAACACGCAAAAAGGAGCCAAAACCGAAGGAAAACCGAGCACGAGAGAGAGAAGTGTGCAGAAGCCGATGCCGGGGATGCTATTTCATGGATTTTGGTGCTCAAAAGATCAAAATGCGGAGTTCGGGACATGGTTTGGGAGATTTCACTGTAAACACGTCATTGTATCACATTTTCACATTACACCCTTCACTTTACCATTTTACACAAATAACCCCTCAAGTTATCCAAATTTACACTTTCACACCTTTTACTTTTCCATATTTACCCTTATTACCCTCACCTCTCACTTTTCCCAATATCCCAAATTCACCCTTCACTTTCACTAAATGTCATATTAGGCCCTTGGTCTTTGTCACAATACACCTTTGGTCCTTTAAGTTAAAATAACAATACAAGTCTAAAAATCCTAAGTCCAAAATCCATATACCAACTCTTGGCCCAAAACAGAAAACCCGGATCTAGGCCCATTCCTAAACTATCCAACACCCGGCCACATTTAAATAACATCCTTACCCGAATAAACCCTCCAACCCGTATTTTACCCTGGTCAAAGATCCACAAGACCCGGTCAAACACCCTTCAAATAAATATAAACAAACACCTCTGAAAACCACCCGCGCCCAAAACACAGATAAACCCCATTGATTTACTGTTTCACTTCACCTCCCATTTACCCACATGTCCCAACCTTTTACCCTCACTTAAATACCTTCTAGAAGGTCTGACAAACGTGTCAGAGGTGATACTCACAAAGAATGCCAAGGTGGACAAAAGAAAGCATATCATTGGATGAAACACATCACAAGGGTGATCCAAGGGCCAAGAAATGATTTGATGATGCAATGATGAATCAAAGGCTCAAATTAGAAGTCCCAGAACCTTCCCAATTCCAAGCTCAGCTATAAAATGACCCCATGGCTCACATTTACAATTGGTCCAGTTTTTCACAGCTTTTAGAAATTCTGTTACCATTTTTAATATTGTTTTTACTGCTTTTTAATAGATTAAATTTAGTTGTAATTTCATTCTCAACCTTGTAACTTCATTTTGTTAAGCACAAATTCAGTTTACTTTACCTTGTTTCAAGCTTAACTCAATTCTTCAATAGTACTGTTCTTTAGCTTTTATCACTGTTGATATAAGCTCAATTAAGTTCATTATAGCTTTATTGAGCTTATTCATGTTTATACTGTTTTAATTTCAAGTTTTACACATAAGTCAACTCGGGTTAAATTTGAGAGTCAAATTGGTTTGGGTAAGTTTCTTGTTTAAATCTATTTTCTGGTTAAGATTTTATGTTTATGAGGTCAGTTAGATTCATATTCAGTGAGGATTTGAGTTATAGTGCAAGTCAAGTTTTCATAAGGTGTGTTTGGTTTAGCCACATTGTTTAACTTGAACAAGTTTTGGTAAGTAAAAGTTGGTTTGTTTAGTATTAACTACTGGTTTTAAAACCTTCTTCAATCATAGTTTTGGGTTTCAAGTAAGTAATTTAGTTTTTATCTTAAATCTCTCTGATTCTGTCCATGGCAGTTTATTCAAGCATGTTTCTCTCTTTATCTCTTTAAGTTATTTGCTTGAATTTTGTTTCCATAGGGAGTCTGTAACTTAGAATACCTGATTTTGCCATTAGTTGCACCTTAGGAGCTTTTTAGATAGCTTATTTAGGTGTTTTTCTAGGCATGTGATCTGATTTTTCTTCCTTTAAGTCTGCTGATCTGAGTTAATAATAAGTGCTTATATTCATTTTGCTATTGCTTATTTGCTAAGTCTAGTTGCTTGTTTAGGTCCTCTATTAGTTGTTTATTAGTATTGCTAGCTTATTTTAGGAATCATGTAGCTTATTGAGTAGCTTATTTAGGCCTGCAACTTCTGTTTTTGTCCACTGTTCTGCATCATAAATCTGTCAAAATGGCCAGTTAGGTTTTACACTCTAATTGCTTCATTACTAGTCCTATTTAGCTGATATTTTAGATATAGTATCTTGGGTTGGTTGTTTTGAGATCCACACTTCTGCTTTTCAGTTTAGCTTATTGAATAAGCAGATACAGTAGTAGAAAATAGGGTCCCTGTCCACTGTATCTGCACATCAGCAGCCTGTCCCTTTTGGTCACTTTTGTTTTGCTTTCTAGCTTCTTCATTAATAGTTCTCATTAGCTATAAACCTGGATAAGTACTCTCTGCTAGGTAGGCTTGAGTCCTACTCTCTTGTTTTTCCTTTAGCTTAACAAATAAGCAATTTGCAAGTGCTTAAACTTAGGGTCAATTTCCTGTTTTGCTTATAAGTGCAGTTAACTATAATCCTTGGTAATCTGATCATTAAGTGTTAGGAGTAGTTGAATATAGTTGTTTTAGAGTAGACTTAGTGTTATTAAGCTTCTGTAGTAGTTTGGTTGAATGTAGTGCTTATTAGCTTATTATCTAGTGCTTCTTTAATCTCAGTTTGTACTACAGCTCTGATTTCTTCCACTTTAGCCCTAGTTTTTATATTTTTCTCTGTTTTAGAATAACATTTTAGAATTTCCCTGCATTTTTCATAATTTTTAGACACTGTTTAGTATTTTTCTTATTTAAAAATAGTTTTTAATCATTTTTAATTAGCTTAAATTGCAATTAATTCAGAAAAAGTTCCAAAAAATAATTTTTCAATTTTAATAGATTAAGATAAATATAAAAAGTATAAAAAATATTTTTCCTTATTTTTCTCCTTTTATTTGGTATTTTTATCAATTTTAATTAGATTTAAATAGTATTAAATTCACAGAAATTAGGAAAATAATCTGAAAAATACAAAAATAGTTTTTAAAAGTCTTTTATGATATTTTAGATTTTTAGAAAGTAATTCCATAATTTTCCTCTCTCTCTCATAATTTTTAGATAATTAGTTCATTTTTATTAGTTAATAATTAGTTTTTAATTAAAATAAAATCCAAGAAAATTCCTAAAAAAATAGTTTTAATTCATAATTAGTTTTCTAATATCATTTTTAGAGTAAAAGTAGTTTTTGGTTATTTTTAGGAGTTAGATTGGTCATATTTGCTTTTTATTCGCGTTTCGTTTAATTCCCGTTTTTGCGTTTTAGCGTAGAATTGCGTAGTTTGCCGTAGTTCTTAGGATTTCCCGTAGATTTTAGTTCATTTATGCTTTCCTTATCCCGTAGTTTAGATAATATCATCTTATGCCCCTTTTCTTATTCGAATCCCGATTATTGAGACGTGAGTTGGAAATTCCATTCAACCCTCGTTCGGAACGATCTCGGTGCTCAAACCTAACACGTTTGAGTTACCCACGTACTACACAATTCTTATTATTGATTTTATTTTACCAAATCAATAGTCGTTTAGTGATTTATCAAGAAATTATAGTTTTTAGTCGCAAAACAATATAATTTGACAATTCATGAAAGTGACTAAATGGCCTCGAAAAGCTAGTCGTAAAATAGTGAATATCGAGTGTTAGGAAACAAACTCAATGGTTTTGGAAAGCTTGTAGCATTATCTCAAAGTTTTAGCTTTTAAATTTTCATCATAGAGGTCTCGATCATGGAGAAAAACATAGGTAAAGTAGGGTACTTGTACCAAAATATTGTTTAAGGGTAACTTTCGGCAAAGTTTGAGTGACCGTATTTTACTCGTTACAAATCCGTTTAACGAACGGTTGGACATTTTGGAAAATAGGCTAGGCGAACGTACTTTTACTAGAAGACATCATTTTATAAAAAGTATTCCATCGATGTTAAAAACGACCCTCAACATGGTCACTAGCGACAACTAGTTTTTGCTAATAGGAAATACGAGTGGGGGAGCCCGCGCGTTGCTGCGGAAATGTTTCGTTCAAAACTCATTGTACACTTTCATATAACAATAAAATGCACTTGCGTTGACCTATCGACAAAAGGCTAAAAATACAACAAATGACATAACGCACAACTTAACAGTAAAACGCAGTTCGCGAGTAACAATCTCCCATAACACAATCTCAAACGTCACCTTAGTTGGCGTTCTCGTGGCTGGTCCTTGAAAGTCTCCGACATTGTGACAATCTTTCTGTGTCCCATATATGCTATACCTCTTCTCTTAATTTATTTCATTGTGTTGTGCTAGTGCCAATATCCATCTGCAATTCCAAGATGATTTACTAAATCATATACCGTGGCATTTTTTTAATCAAAAGTGAGCCTAGCTGTCTCAAATGTCTTGTATACTTGTTGGCATTGTACATTTAATGGCTAAAATCACCCATATATGTCACCATTTACCTTGAGCCTTGAAGTATATCATTATAGATGTCGACATCTGCATATATGTCACCATTTGCTGTTGAAGCAACAGAACCGCCTACTATAACCACAACAGTAGCATCTGTTTCACAATTCAGTTAGCTCATTTTGTCTTCACCTAATCCAAACCGGACAGGTAACTTCCCTACCATGCGATGACCTTGAAACTCATATACATGGACAACCTTTACATGACCCTGATAAAAAAAATACAGATGTAACCATCATGGACTATAAACTTATGACACTTCATTTGAAGATCAATGATTAACAGAAACTATGAAAGATTTGGTGTGTGCAACACAATATTTCAGTCATCAGTTAATAACTATAAACTAATTAAATCATGTCAAAACGGATCACAAAAAACTCAAACACTATGATTTCTGGATTTATTATGAAAAAGTGTCGTAACTGATTTACTAAGAACTGTAAGAGGGATCCTATATTGGTAAGGCGTTGTGTTTTTTAAGAGACACAAAAATCCTAACACTACATCCTGGAGTGGTTATTGTTAAGCAGTGATTATGTACCACTCAAGCATAAGCAGGCAATCCCAAAAAGCCTCTAAAGGAAATTAATTTGACTGAAAATATTTTTATAATATAAGGGGATGTTTGGGATTACTTATTACTTCTGCTTATTTTTTGGCAGATGCGGTTTTTCATCATCGAAACTAATTTTGATTAATTAATAGGCATCTAGGAAGCTATTGTATAAACGACTATCATATGCGCATAAAATGTAGACACACACACGAACCTTAGCGAAAGTGACAGGTCAACGGTTCTTTAGCACTCTAGTTCCCCTGCTTACTTTCCTCGTCGACTTCAGACTTTGACTTTTTTTAATTCTTGATCATCTTCAGCCGCATCCTTGTAGAAACGCTAATTAAGTAACTTCTTTGTTGCTGTACCAAAATGGATGAACAGTTGGTACTATAGTGCTCTCATGGAACGGGGTCAAAGTATCCGTTTAAAGTATACATAAGCTGAAAAAAGTGAATGAAGAAGCCATAAGCTTGAAGTACACATAAATAAAATAGCTTCACCAAAATTAGATGCAATTAGTAGTTCTTTATTGTATTATGAACAATTAGTGGTTCTTTATTGTACCTTTCTATTGTAAATGATATTATCAGAACCCGACAGCTGACCAAATGGGTGTTGCTTATTGTATCTTCGCAACTCTACAGTCCCCTTTTGGTTTTTAACATCCGCAACCCCGATATATCTTAGAACCTGACAAATAAACAAATATTAAATCAAGCAACGGAAAAGAATTAATGGTTCCGCATAATAACGAAGTATAAGTTACTCACTTCTCCAACATCCTCAGCTTAGTACTATTTGCTTCATGTTGCCGTGCCCGTGTATATATTGTGTCCAAATTTATTCATATGTGACCTGACCAAACAATTTTAAACTGCTTAAAAATTTGGCGAACAAAAGACATGACCGAACGTGAACAAAAATACTTGATAATTTTACCTATATATCCTTTACTTTATAGTGTCGATAGATATTATGAGAAGTTTTTGCACATGCTTGTAACTGATCTATTAGTACACAATTCAATAACACAAACCTTGTTTCTTCTTCTTCTTCTTCTTTTTTAATGGATATGTAATGGCATATGACTACATCCACCTGACACGGTTGAACTTCAATATGTCGGGGCCCGCCCACACTTTTCCTGTAAAAAAAAACAGGTAAACGCTCACCTTAATTGAACACTCATATATTGAATTCAATATATTGCATGTACATTACATAACTAAAATTGCATCAATGAGACTGATCCTTTCTTTTTTTTTAAGACATACCTGATCAACCATCAATAGTTGGTGCTTTATTTTTAGGCAAATCCAATGACCCTTAAAACGACCCAATTCCCCCTTTAAAACCGTTTTTTGGAATCAGTCCCGAGTATTACATAGAAAATCTTAAAACAAATACTTATTACCTTGACAGCGGGTTGGACTCTTTAATTTCAGGAAAATTAGGTTTGTAGATGGGTATAAATTGCACCCATTATGCATCTGGCTCACGTCCACAACTCTTGCAGGCATCTGTTAATACCAACCGCAGAATATAACTTGCATATGTCGTGCTAAATTTTATTTCAAAGTTAACTTTGACAGAAAAGTATTTGAATTTGATACCTGTTGCGAATCAGGTTACTATTTCCATGTCTTTGGCCATCGTGGCCAACTTAGGAAGCTGAGCAGGTGTATTTTCAGGCACCACTGCTGGTTCAGCTGCAGCCGTCACGCATGGGAATGGCATGTACCATTGTTTGATCACGATCCTTCACTTTCACTCGTTGGCTCATCTTTAGGACCTGAAACACCATTTTCTTATATTACGGTATATCTTATTCCACTTACATGAATTTCATAGATTTAATCATTACAGTTAGTAGAAAATAAAATGGATAAAACTAAGCCAAGCCACTGAGCAACCTGCATATTGTAGTACATGATGCTCCTACCCCAGCTACACCCACTTCACAACCACCTACGGATATTAGTCTTCCGCATTTGTCACCTGTTGTTGGCCCTCATCCAGCTGTAAAATGCCCACCAACTTCGGTTTTATCCGCACCCCCACTCCACCGGCAGATGTTTCACCAAAATGCTTCTCTTCCGGCTCCAAGCCAACCTGACCCCTCTCCACCACCTCCCCCACCAGTTGCGGCTTCCCCATCTCCTCCTCTTAATAATCCTACACACATATATTAACATTACATCACCAGTTCGTAACCAAAACTACATTTTCAGAATAACAAAATTAATAAAAGTAACCTCAAATTTGGCGGCAAGTTCCATTTGTTGTTTCATCAAAGCATAACTCTGACTCCTTTGAAAAACCAAAGAGGAAGAAGAAGAACTTTGTTGATTTAGATTCTCGGGCTCAGCTCCAGCACCACTGTCGCGATCCAACTTATTACCTTTCAGCCAAACCATATAACATTTAGTCAAACACATTGTAAGCACCATTCAACCCGACATCAAACAATTATATTTTGTTAACATCCTAAATAATATTATCAATTCAATACCTTTCAGCCAAACAAAATACCATTTAGTCAAACACATTGTAAGCACCATTCAACCCGACATCAAACAATTATATTTTGTTAACATCCTAAATAATATTATTAATTCAATACAAACCAATATCATCTAAACTAACAAAATAAATAAAGCCCAACTAAATTGAAAACTGTATCAATCAATACAAATCCGTATTTCAATGTTTATTTCTTTTCTTTTTCCTTAGCTGAAAGTATAAGCTCAAATAAACTCTTTTCACTTCTGAAAATCAACAACCCAAGTCATCAATCACACATATAAACTTAAATTCTAACTAATCAAAACATAAAAACAAAATCCCTATTTTTTTTAATGTAAACCTAAAAACATAATTACCAAGAGAGGGGGCAAAAAAAAAGTCAAGTTTGCAGACAATATGTTACTGATTTATGTTCCTTTAATTAGGTAAATTTCTAGAGAGAAATCGAAAGAGATAAAGAGGTGGGTGTTTGAGTTTTTTGTGAGTATGAATTAGGTAAAACAATTAATTATAGAGATATTAATCTTACCTAATAAGAAAAATCAGAAGACAATGATAACCGAAAATCAATAACCAATCCGGTGACTTTAAGTTCATAACTTTAAAACGAATTTAGTGATCAGGAGTGTTAGGTTTGCTTAGGTGTGTGTGTTTTGATGATAAAAAGGCGGTTGTGGATATGAAGGTGTGTGTGTTTTTGATGATAAAAGGCGGTTATGGAAGGTGCTGGAAATTTACCTGTGCGTGTTGTTTGTGTGAGAGTGAAAGGACATAGAGAAGAACCACCATTAAATTTATAAAACGTGTCCACGTTCATTAAATGCACACCCACTCATGTAGAGACACGTCATAGGCAAACACAATTGTGAGAGGAGCTTGTGTAAACACACTTTGTGCAAACTTACTTCCCCGATTTTTAGTATATATATAAATTTATATGTTATACTTGTGGAAATAGTTACGTCAACTTTATTTAAACACGTGTAATTTAATCGTTATAAGTCCGTTTTCTACGTTTTATATGTCCTTAGCTTCGTGTTAAAGTATACTTATATATTTTTGATAAATCGACTCATTTAGATAAGGCTTAAGATTCATTTTTGACTCGTAAAAATTCTGGACAGCTTGCTATTTTCCGGAAAATATAGTTTTCGTCGTTAAACTTGAAAATAGCATAACTTCTTCGTTATAACTCCGTTTTAACCCGTTCAAGCGGCCACGTTTTCGTTTTAAAGTATATTTTTTGAATATCTAGCCCAAAATATTTTACAAACTGTTGAAATTTCCAGATTTCACAAATAAGATCAGACCACTATTTATTGTTGTCGAAATGGGTTTTTCTCGCGTAATACTTATTCTAACCACTTCAAATCAACGCCAAAGCTATTCTAAACCTACCATACACCTTCTTAGGGTGTCATGGGTTCCTAAACATCATCAAAAATGATATGTTTCAAGGGATTAATTATAGGATGATTATAATTCATAATAAGTAATAAAAACACTAAAAGTGGTATAGACACACATGATACTTGCATGTTTTCTTGCAAAAATGACGAAATAACATAAATATGAATATGAAAGAGTTATGAAGATCATGAAATGCTTACTTGAATGATTATGTGAAGAAGATGATGAAAACCTTATTAATCTATAGGTTTTTATTTCAAAACCTTAACATAGATCACTAAATGAGTTTGATAAACACTTGATCATGAAAAATTTATGGTTTTCTCTTGTGTTCTTGATATGGCCGGTTTGCAAGAGTAAGATAGAGAGAGTATACTTTTTTTTTCACTTAAGTCTTGAATGAATGAATGTTATAATGAGTATATATTTAAAAATACAACAAGTGTAGCTCTAGTGTTAACTAGTTAGGAAGATATTTGTGTCAAAATGGTTGTGGTGTCATCTCTTGTGTCGACAAGAGTAAGAATAAAATAAAAGTAATGTATTTTGTAATAGATAATGTATAAATGTATTAGTATAATTGGTGATTTGTGTATATAATTAAGTATTTAGGGTAGCGTTAGCTATAAATAAATTTTAACGGAACAAAATAAAATATATCGATGTCATAAAAATTATAAAAATACATTTCTTACAAGAATTTAGTGAAATATTAATTATCGAGTAGTATTTACGAAAACCGTCGTAAATATATAAATATAACAATTTATATAAAAAAAATAAATTTAAAACACCGGGTAAACTAATAATATTATTTTTATAATCTTAATATAAGTATAAAAATATATCAGAATAATTTTTGGAAGTGTCGGATCAAATGTTCAAAATAAATGATTACGCGATAGCGTTTATTTAATAGGAAATTATGCGTTTAATGTAAAATGCAAAATCATGCGTGAACTAATATGATGATGATGTTACTAATTATATGTAGACTAATTCTAGTCTATATGAAATGTCCTCGATGATATGCTCATGAATTCGCAGCTAAACCATTAAGGTTACGCGAATTTGATACTCGTAAACCTAGTTTACGATAAATGATGAATAGTGAATCATGAATAGTGATTTTTCTCCGGGAATGAATAGTGTTTCGTGAATAGTAAAATTTTGAAATACGTTCTCAGAATATCAAATCGACTTCAAAAACGATGAATAGTAAAATGATGAATAGTAACCAGTGAATAGTAATTTCCCAAGATGAATAGTGAAATTTTCAAAGTTTGCAAAATGACCTGAAATTACGATTTGTCACAGACACCCCCATGATAGACCAAACGAAATATCGTAGTATGATTGGATCCCTGATGTACCTCACAGCTAGTAGACCAGACATCTTGTTCGCTGTTTGCATGTGTGCTAGATATCAGGCTAAGCCTACCAAAAAGCACCTTGAAGCAGTTAAACGGGTCTTTCGGTATCTCCAAGGAACCATCAATATGGGACTTTGGTACCCGAAGGTCACCGGTATGTCACTAACAGCCTATGCAGATGCTGATCATGCAGGATGTCAAGATACTCGTCGAAGTACGTCTAGAGGTGCTCAGTTTCTGGGTGATAAGCTTGTGAGCTGGTCTTCAAAGAAGCAAATGAGTACTTCTATTTCCTCTATAGAGGCTGAATACATAGCCATGTCATCTTGATGTGCTCAAATCCTATGGATGAGATCCCAATTATCTGACTATGGCTTTGAATTCAACAAAATCCCTCTGTACTGTGATAATAAAAGTGCTATTGCTCTCTCATGCAACAACGTTCAACACTCAAGAGCAAAGCACATCGACATACGACATCATTTCATCAGGGAGCAAATAGAAAACGGTGTGGTGGAACTTTATTTTGTAAGGACTGAATACCAGTTAGCAGACATCTTCACCAAAGCTCTTCCTAGAGAACGTTTTGAGTTTATCCTTCCACGACTTGGTCTTAAGAGCCTACAACCGGAAACACTGAAACGTCTTCAAGAGGAAGAAGAGGAGTAAAAGGTTTTCTTTCATCTATCTCTTGTAAATATCTATTCGAAAAGAAAAATACAAAATTACAAAACCTTTAAAAAGCAAATAGAAAAATATAAAACTTTCAAAAAATCCATAAAAATTTGAAAAATCTTGAAAAATTTCAAAAAATATTGTCATTTTGTCATGTTTTTCTCAATTCGAAAATATATACGGTCTTTGTGTTGTCATTCAAAGAATGACACGGGACTTTAGATATTTTTCGAATATTCTTATTAAAAAAAAATCAAAAAATCAAAAAATATTTTTGGGAGAAAGTGAAACTATGGTTTATTGTCATTTCAGGCAGTAACGCGCTCTTCAATGAAAGAACAGAGCCATACTTTATCTTGGTTTTCAAATATCATGCTCTGATTCTCTAAAACAATTACTTACCATCTAATGAAAACTAATTGCTTTGTTAAATAACTCGAACTCTATTTTTGACAATCATCTGGACTTAACGTTCGTCAAAATATCTATCTCTCAATCAACAACTTATGTCATTGATTGAGGGGGAGAATGATTTCAATTCAATCAAAAATTTGTTCGACATACAATTGTTTTCAAAAAGATATTCATGCATGTTTAATCAATGGAGTTTAAAGTCTCAAAATCCGATCCTTATCAGTTAAAACGTTTTCATAATCAAGTCACAATTCTCCTTAAAAGCTTTCAAAATCAATTTAAATCTATAGAGATCACAAATCTCAAATGATTTGATAATTGTGATCGGGGAGAATTTGTGATTTAAATTGGATTTAAACTGATAAATTGGTAAATGGTTTTATAAGGATGTACAAGCTCTCCTTCCCACATGTGCCAAACGATTTCAAATTTTTCATGCACATGTTGAGGGGGAGCATCTATCTTAAACCACAAAGATTTGAAACGTGATCAATTTAGTTCAATGTGCAGTCTTTTCCTAATATGTGCAAAACATTTTCAAATATCTATGCACATATTGAGGGGGAGCAACTATTTTGAAAACCACATTCTTTATATAACTACTCTTAGATGCAAGCCAACCCCTCAAAATGAAAAATTATCTATATTACAAAATGATGCATGATGCACATGTTGAGGGGGAGCTCTTGTTCTAAAAATATCAAAAACAATTCAGGTACAAAATGCTTTGATAATATATCACAAGTATCTGGATTGACTTTCAAATGGTTTTCAATTGGTTCCAATGGCAGATGAACAATACCAAATAGACCGACCAACTTTACTTTATGTATGGTGATATAAAGATGATAAGGTTAGGTATTTGTTCCCATGATCCGCCAGAACCGGAGGGATCTACCCAGGGACAATCCACTAGTTAGTATAGAAGTCCTTAGGTTTGATGAAAAAAGGAGAAAAGTGAGATACTGGAAGAGTGCGGTGAGGACTGAGCTAGTCTGGAATAAACCCAACAAGGTTCTAGTTATGAAGTCTCGGTAAGCGCTGAAGGGGTTGAAGAATGAAAAAGAAATGAATGTGAAAAGGGTGAAAATAAATAGCCCTCCAACAGTTCAACCTTAGGGCAGATACCAGGTTCAATCCATATGCTACTGGTGATTACTAAGGTAACACTGGTATTGAAGACAAGACGTCATGGACCCAGTGACGCACTGCACTACAACTTCCCAAACCACTCAAGTTCCTCTTAAAAGGACTTGTTTCATTCTCACGGGGAACCGACATTATCTATCGACTTTCTCTTAGAGATTCTTGATATTGAAGAAGGAGACCCTCTCCCTAGTCTCCAGCATAGGAACCAAATATGCACAATTGAGTCTAGAGCCACGAGATCATCTATAAATCTCATTAGGACACTTTCAATGAAGACTCTCTGTTTCACACAATGTGGAAAGAGAGATTATATCTTATGAGTCCTACGCATTATCCTTGTGGTATTGCCAGAACATCTGAGTGATATGCAAACATATTCACAATGAAGATGGAAAGCCTTCTGGAGCCAACATCAAACAAGCTCCTGGTGGGTGGCATGTGAGATCTATTCAATAGATTAACCATGTGACAACTGAACAGAAACAATGGGGAGATTCAATCTATTGAATCAATCCTGGTTCAGGTTATGGATTGACGGATGCCTTTGAAAAACCAGTCGTTGTACTTAAAAACTCTTTTCTTTAGCACATCGACTCAGTACTAATATTTCAAAATGAAAGGTGTTTATGATTGATAATTGATTTTCATTAAAACCTTCGTTGTATTGCAAAAACAATTTTTATTGAGCGATACTCGATTGTTTTTCAAATCTCTTTTCATCAATCAGTGAATCTCAATTCGCTGGTTCACTCACTCCGTGTTGTCTTCTTTGAGATGTTCCGGTTTGAGAACAGCTAGAGCAGCTGCGAAACCCTGTCAAGAAGATTCTTTGGAATTTTACGATCACGAGCGTACTTGTACTGATCAACGGGGAACCGTGGGCCGTGTACCTCAATTCAACAAAAGTGATCAAAGACACTTTTGTGCGCTTTATTGCTAACTGTTGTATGCAGGAACGCCCGACGTTTGCTGATCGAGAATGATGCAGTCAATCTATAGCCGCATGCTCACACATCACATTCATTTCAAAAGAAATCATGATTAGTGCATCAATGACTCTGATATTCTCACTCCATGCTTACGCTTCTGCTGCGCCAATATCGTGAATCAATGAAAGCTTCTGCCACTCTGATGAGAAGAAATCATGATCCAGAATGTGAGCATGTCGGTCCAAAAGTCACAACATCACATAATACCAACACCACAAAGGATGAGTCAGAGATTTATGATAGCTGATGATCTCAAAGCTGGCTCAAAACTCATTATCACGTGGATCAGTAAAAGACCTCCACTTGGTTTAACCAATCATGCAATTATGAAGAATCAATGACTACGAGCTCCTGAGCAAAGAACTACATCAAGAATGCAAAAACCATTTAAAATGTAATATCTGTTTGTATTCAATGTAATTTTGAGGTGATCTTGAGGTGACCTCCCTTAGGGGGAGATTGTTGGGATTTAGTAAATCCAGTTATTAAAGAGTCGGTCACCTCAAGTATATGTAATCATTAGAAAGCTCGTAGTCATAGATTATTTAAAGTTAAGTAGTATTTAGTTAAGTAACACCGTGGAGGACGGAAGGGTCTTTACCCACTGTATGCCTGATCCACAGCCCGTAGGTGGTGATTTATGTAAGAACTATAAATACTCTCTACCTCCCAAGGTAGAGACTTGGAGCTCATAATAATACTTTCATTTTCTCTCACTAAGTTCTCAAACCTCTAACTCTTTCTCTCTTTAAAACCTTTAAGTATACGCCTATCTTGGCTATGGTTTAGTGTGTTTATTAAATCCAATATGTTACACTAGTTATAACCCACGAAAATGTTGTTGTAAATGAAGTTTTAAAGTGATTTGATCTAGGAACCAAGAACTACAACCAAGACCTTTAATATAAGTTCAAAATAGCTAGTAAATCAAAGATGAAAGGGGGTGATTATTTTAGTTTAATTGGGGTAGAAAAAGAGAGATGAAAGAAAAGGGTGATATGGGTTGCAGTGTGTGAAGATGCATATGTTAAGTGAAAGGTTCAAGGCATGCAATTGCCTTGGACAAGTGTCTTCTTTGTTAAGACAATATGGGACACCTTGTGTTGTTGACTCACCATATCTAGAAACCTCAAAAGGATTAAGGAGGTGTAATATTTTGTATAAAACTTGAGCTACGATGTGTAATTTGATCTCGGTAATTGACTAATTGTAAATGTAAAGTTTTTAAGACGTGAAACGTAAAATCGGGTAGTAAAATCTAAAAATTATAAAAAAGTTAAAACTTGTCAACATAACCAATTTAAATATTTAAGATGAGTCATGAGTTTAACAGAATGTTTAAATGTCGTTAAAACTGGAAACGTAACCCGTAAACGCGTAAACGTAAAAGATACAAGGTTTACGTAAAAGTAGAAAAAGTAAAATATGACATATAAAATATGAACATAAGGAAAATAAAATGCATAAAACACGTAGACTGAACATAGTCTAGGGTTGGTTACGAGTTAAGTGCACGCGAATGAACTTACTTAGTTACACGTAAAAGTAAGTTTACTTAAAATCAAAATAATAGTAAATAAATGTAATTGATTAAATATTAACTTGAAAGGTACACGTGGTTACACCTCTAGCAACCAAACTTGGTTTAGTCACTAGTCGATCTATCGAGCTCTCCAAATCATGAACATTGACTTTTCTATGGATCTACAGTGTCCATATCTGATGTGAGTTGAGACTGTCATTTGAGACAGCTGTTCTTGAAGAATAGATGATATAGTCTTTACCTTGAAGAACCTCGAGGCGTTGATAGAACATACCCATTTATCCACCCCCTCATATTCAAAAACAAGATTACCAATGATAAAAGAGAAGATAAAAATTTTAGGGTCCTACCACGGAGGGTTGGCGCCAGGCCTACAACCCACACCACAAACCATTAACCAAACCCCCATTTATATTTGACAAAACAATCACAACGTCCAAAGCATATAAGCGCAAGAAATCGTCCATGAGGCAATGACGTAGAACAGAAGCGTGAATAGAAACCCTAATACGGTTTAACCGTCACAATGGATTTAAAGACTAGAAGTCAAGAATTTTATGGATAATTGAATTTCCAAATAATGAACCCAAGCCTAATATTTATTAGGAAGTAAAAGTTGGGGAATAAGAAACCTAAACAAAGTTAAATTCGACTTAAACTAAAACTGGAATCTCATCTATCAAGCTCTCTACGGTGTAGAGAGGTTTTTCCTTCTACGACATAGAGAGATTTGACGCATGAAAATTCTTTATTCAATAGCTCTAGGGCATAGGGGGGCAAATGTTCTACACCATAGAGAAGTTACGACACAAATTAAATAAAAGACGTAGCTTCTACGGCATAGACAAGGAAATAACTCTACACCATAGAGAAAATCACACTACGTTTTCTTGTTTTGAGCTCTCTTAGAGCAAAGGGTATAATAACGCTTGGTAGCATTGACTGTATGTATTGAGAATGGAAAAATTATCCGGTGGGATGGCAAGGGAAATATGTCAGTACGAAGTTACTAGGATAAGTAGAATCATGTATTCTTGCATCATATTGCATAACATGATTTTAAAAGATCAAAAGTTTGCAATAAATGAGTACCACGAAATGTTTGTGAATCCGACACCACATAGGCAACAAAGGTGGATCGGCAGATGTGATGTCCATCGTTGAAAGGAAAGAGAAATACGTGACAAAAATACGCATATTAGTCTCCAACGAAACATTAAGCACCATATTTGACGAAAACATCAAGAACGAGAACAAGAACAAAATGAATAAGTTTTTATAATTCGTTTTTTTGTTTTTTTTGTTTTTAAATTTTCCGCGCGTTTTTAAATTTCCTTATGTTTTTCTTTTTGTATGTTTTTTTAATTTCCGTATGTTTTTATTAGTATTTGTAATTTGTACTAGACTTTAATGAATTATATT
The DNA here is from genome assembly GCA_910596185.1 of Chrysanthemum makinoi. Lineage (NCBI taxonomy): Eukaryota > Viridiplantae > Streptophyta > Magnoliopsida > Asterales > Asteraceae > Chrysanthemum > Chrysanthemum makinoi. Next base: position 216,722,421 of record OU343218.1, on the reverse strand, counting down.
ATTTATGATGTGATGTTATGAATGAAATATTATTTTAAAGGTTTAAATTGTAATTTGTAAGTTTTTAAATAAATGTGGATCCCAAAAAATGATGTTTAGGTTGTATTATGATAAGATGTGTCTTTTTTGTGTTAATGTCGAAATGTTATAGTTGATGTGACACTAACGTAACGAAACTTTTTTTATAACTTAACTTAAGGATACCTAGTGCCCTTATCATGCTCCAAATTCTCCATATGCTCTTCAAATTCTCCACGTTTGGAGTTTTCTTAATATGTTTGTTTAATTATTTCTAAGCTATATATCCGCATGCACTCCTTCCGTTTAAAAATAATTATCGTCTCGAGTTTAACGCTAGTACATACGATAGAAAACAAATACACACCTTTGCAAAGGAGTGATGATTTGCACATTCCAACTATTGATTGGCACATTCTGTCTCATGCTTTAAACATTGTGCAAATCATTAATCTTTGCAAAGGACTCTCGATCCGCCTTTCGCTACGGACGCATATAATCTATAAAAATAACTCAAAGCGACAATGGTACATGGAAGAAAGTACGAGTAATGTGCAGTTCGATATATTATGTAATAATTTATCCATGTCAATGCGGCCAATAATTACGTACGAACTAATTATTTTATACAAAAGTGACGTGCCTTTTATTTAAGGGAATTGATTGGCACACTCTCATTTGTTATTTGTACACTCAAATGTACAAACTGGTAAAGCAGCATATAATAAATGTACAACTGATTAATGCACAGATTTGAGTGTACAAATAAAAAATTGGAGTGTACAAATCATTAGCCTTTATTTAAACGGCTGTGACGTGTCTACTTCTTTGGATGGTTCCAATTATTGCTAAGACCGTTTAGTAAATTTTAAAGTCATGACTCATGATCTTAAAAATCTAAATTATTTTGTAAAACAAGTGCATAGCTTTTATTACTAAAAAAATAAACACAGAAAGTATGTAGACAATATTAGGGGTGTGCACGGTCGGAAAACCGGACCGGACCGGCCAAGACCGGACCGGACCGAAAACCGAGTTCGACGAAAAGCCAAGACCGAGACCGAGACGAATGTGGTCGGTCGGTCTCGGTCCGTGTCGGTCCGGTCGGTCCTTCGGTCGGTCCGGTCCAACAAAGCCAAATTCGTCGGTTTTGGTCCGGACCAGACCGGACCGAGGACCAATTTGCCAAAAAGCCGAGACCGCGGACCGGACCGAATGTGGTCGGTCCGGTCTCGGTCCGTGTCGGTCCGGTCGGTCCTTCGGTCGGTCCGGTCCGGCCGATCCGTTTGCTCACCCTTAGACAATATAATGATTCCAAATTTTGCCATAAGAAATACATTCTTATTTCTATTTAAATGCAAAAAGCCTATATGAAATTCCTTAAAACATGTAGTGTATATTTGGTGAAAATAGTAGTAGTTAGCGATAACAGTAAGCAGTAGCGGAAAATAGTAGAAGAAATCGATATTTGTTTGTTTTGATAAAGTGTTTAGTAACCTAGTTATATAGCCATAATCACTAAGCGTAAACGTTAGTTGCTTGTAAATGCTACTAGAAGTAGCGCTTTAATTTGAAGCATTTAGAAAGAAAAAAAAAAGAATGAGAATGCTAGTTGATTGTTTACTTGTTTTTTTTTTTTTTTTTTTGAGCAAAGATTGTTTACTTGTTTGCAAACAAGCATTTTCTGCAAAATGTTAAAAAAGCTAGTTGCTAGTCGATTGCTTTCAAACATACCCTATCCTAAATAGGTCAATAAACTTTAAAACATGTAATCCAAACACCATGTATCTAAATATCTTACAGTAATTTTTACGTAAAAGTCGATATGTTAGTTTAGTTAACCTATACCACATTAATGATTAGTAAACGTCGATATGTTAACCTTGAATGATCTTATGACCAAACAACTTCTACATAGGGGTGCTCATCGGTTTGGTTTTCGGGTTAATCGATTTATTCGGTTCGGTTAATTTTTTTTTTTGGTATAACCAAAAACCGAACCGAACCGAAAACATATGTGATCAAACCGAACCGAGAAAACCGAAAACCGAATTTTTATATTTTTTTAATTTAATTAAATAGATTCTTGGCAAAAAAAAATCATTTCAAGCATAAAAAGTGTTTTTTAATATTAAGATAAAATTTTAATGATCTTTTTGTATATATAAATATATAAAGTGATTTTGTGTGTGTATATATATATATATATATATATATATATATATATATATATATATAGAATCATTTAAATTGAGAAGAAAATTGAGAAGGCTCAAAAACACTATATTTTAACTCCGATTCATGTTTTTCAAGTCTAGAACTCATTTTAATTTGATTCAAATCCAAAATGTGTAAAAAATAATTAAATCAATGTTGAAAATTTCACGATTTTGTGATATATGTACAATTCTGAATCATATGTAAGTATTTAGTGAATCATTATAGGGCTAATAACTTTTTAAAGCACTATACTTGTCAAGAATGACAGTTTTGTGTAGCGAACTAAAAAAATAACTCTTTTAGACATTAATGTTGACATTTTTATCTTTCTTTAAGTATTATGACCATATTATGACCATTTTACCATTTCTAAATATTTTTCGAAATACTTTTTTTTTCGAAAATTTTTTTTTCCAAAATTTTTTTTTGAATTTTTTTCTGAAATTTTTTGAATTTTTTTTTCGAAATTTTTTCCTAAAATTTTTGAAATTTTTTTACGATTTTTTTTTTGAATTATTTTTCGAAGGGTAAAATGGTCATAATATGGTCATAATACTTAAAGAATGACGAAAATGTCAACATTAATGTCTAAAAGAGTTATTTTTTTAGTTCGCTACGCATAACTGCTATTCTTGACAAGTATAGTGATTTAATAGGTTATTAGCCTATCATTATAATAACTCGATTTTTACAAAGATTTGTGAATCAAATTTGTGATTTATAGATTCGATTAACTATTAATTGATGTATACTAGTGAATCAAATCAAAAATTATGAACCATTAGCTCAAACGAAGCATTTTCAATTTCCTTCTCAATATAACTCTTCTCAATAGAACCAAAGTTTATATATATATATATATATATATATATATATATATATATATATATATATATATATATATATATATATATATATATATATATACTAGCTTCATAACCGCCCGATGGTAGCTAGCTTTATTTAAACATTAGTAATCATAGTTAGAATAACATTGCGAATACTAATATAAATGGATTATTGAAATAAAAGTACTTAAGTTGTATGGAAAATTCAAATTAGTTTATTATATAAAAAAAAAAGACATGTGAATAAAACAATAGTCGATTGAACCAACATTAATAAAACATTATAGTAATATGCACAATTGAACAAATACACTTGAATTGTGCTACTCGTTCTGACATTACAAAATACAAAATGTCAACTGTATTATATTTAATAATTTAGTTTTTTGAACAAAACCTGGACATAAATGGCAAATGGTTGAACAATAACACGTTCTCATTGAATGTTTTATCTAACCTATTAGACTTATCATTGTTTCGTGCCTCATGATGATCTGCAAACGATTGGTTTAATAATTTTTGTAAATAATAAGAATAATGAAATGATGAATGAAACATATTGTGAAATAAGTAAACTAATAATCACTTGTCATAAATTAGTTAACATATCATGAGATAAATAAGCATTGACATGAAATTTTGTATTCAAATTGTTGTGATATAAAACTTTGTTGGAGCTGATATTGTTGGATGGGCATTTTTGATTGTTTGAATGATTATCTTGTACACCAATCGATTCATTAACATGTTGATACATGTTATTTGGATAATGATGGTCCTTGTCTTTCTTTCTCATGGAATAATGTTCAAAGACATTTCATTAAAATGCTTTGTTTGTGAAAAACAGATTTGGTGTTGATTTGATAACATGAAAATTGGTAATCTAAAATCAGAATTAAGGAGATGAATTAGTGCAGAAAAATACACTTTGTATAAATATGTAAGCCAAACATGGAATGTAATTAATTAGTAATTAGTAATTACTAATGAAATGTATCCAAAATTGAACCACTTATATGTTAAAAGGGCCATTGTTAGTTTAAACCAGAGTTGCAAAAATCGGCCGAATCGGACAATTAATCGCCGATTAATCGGTAATCGGCAATTCACCTTGTAGAATTTTGAAAATCGGTCAAAAAATCGGCCAGGTAAAAAAATCGCCCAAAAATCGGCCGAATCGGTCAACTTTAAAAAAGTAATAATTTCACTTATGACGCACAATGGGGATCGTTTATTTCACTTATAACGCACAATGGGCCTTATAATCAGAATTGGAGCCTTTTATTGAGGTTTGGAAACATAGTAGGCTTGGAATCAGTTAAGATCTTTAGTTTGGTCTCTAGAAATACTCAAAACTTGCAGAAATGCCAATCCGATTAATCACCGATTAATCTCGCCTTGACCGATTACTCGCTGCAGGGTGGTTGACCGCCCGACTACCGATTCACGATTTTTGCAACATTGGTTTAAACTAAGTAGGCCCATTAAATGCCCACAAGCCCACAACCCGGATTATATACTTGAATGTAATTAACCCGTATTCAAAAGATTACATGCAAAAAAATCTTTGGTAGAGTGTAACATGGCAAATACAATCATTACGGCACACTCCCCAAATTTACTACCTAATCATCTTCCCAATCTCAAGGTTAGTCATTGTTTTTTACCCCTAACTACCCAAACAATCAAAAACTCTGTAAGTGTAAGTTTGAGAGCGATGGATCATCCAAATGTTATGGTGTCCTCGTAATGTTGTTTTGCATGTTTATTTTTTTTCTTCAAGTTCATATGAACAGTGATCGATTGCAATGAGCCCTAAAAAAAGTTTTGTATGTTATATGGTTGAAAATAAGTTAACATATATTGTTTTAGGCAATGTTGCAAAAATCGTGAATCGGTAGTCGGGCGGTCGACCACCCTGCAGCGAGTAATCGGTCAAGTCGGGATTAATCGGATTGGCATTTCTTGCAATTTTATGGTATTTTCGGAAACCAAACTAAAAATCTTAACCGATTCCAAGCCTGCTATGTTCTCAAACCTCAATAAAAGGCTCAAATTCTTATTATGATGCCCATTGTACGTTATAAGTGAAATATACGATCCCCAAATTAAGTAGAATACCTAAATTATTATATTTTTAAAATGACCGATTTGCTCGATTCGGCCGATTTTTGACCGATTCGGCCAATTAATCGGCCGATTCAGCCGATTTTTTGACTGCTTAGTGTCGATTTTTTTTCTAGGCCGATTTTTCGACCGATTTTTAAAAATCGACAAGGTACTCGGCTGATTAACGATTAATCGACGATTAATCGGCCGAGTTGACCGATTTTTGCAACATTGGTTTTAGGTGATAATAGAGCGTGATTAAGTTCGTATTTCTTATCTAGGTTATTTGATTGGGATTCATCTGATTTTTTTTATACATATTTAATTAGACTGTTGACTGATAATGATATTTGACATACATATGGCATAAAAAGTATCTGATAGGGTATGATTTTGGAAATGGATGGTTATGATACTGATTAAGTACATAAGCATGATACTAAAATAGTAGATGTTAGTTGCTATCAAGTGAAGTGTTTACATATATTTAAGAGGTAAGTAATTTGGCAATTGTATGTTGATTTAGTGAAAAAACATGTTTCATTGTTTTGTAGTAGGATGTCGTACATAAACACGATGGTTAAAATAGAAGATGTTACTTGCTTGAAAATGAACTGTTGTACATATCTTTGTGTCAAAACTTATTTGTATAGTAGTTATTGATTGTCACATTGTATGTTGACTTGGTATAATAAAATGTTTCATGTTTTTTGTAATGAAGTTAGCATTTGATAATGGTTAAGTACGTAACCATCAAAATATACAATAGTAAATGTTTTGTGCTTAAAAAAAACCGGTGTTTACAACTCTTTATAAAGAAATTCATTTGTAGTTCCTAATTAAAACAATGAATGGAAGTTACATACATAGACCACCAAGTTTATTATATTGCAGGATTTGAGAAAGCGATGCTTATGATGATGTTTTAGTACAAAAGCAGCGTACAAAAAAAGTGGATATTACGTGTTTTGAAGAGAATTGTCTACATGTATTTGTAACGAACTTGATTTGTAGTTACTGATTAGCCCAATGTAAATTAATTCTTTACTACAAAATGGTTTGATAGTTTTTGTAGTAGTATGCCATCTGATATGGCATAAGTACAAAAACATCATGCTAAAAACAACTGATTTGTGAGTGATTTCAAATGAAGTGTTTACATCTGTTTATACCAAACAAGTTTGTAGTAAATGATTTGAGCATCGTATGTTTATTTTGGTCTAATAACAGTATCATTGTTTTTGTAGTAAAGAGGCATTTTATATTTATTAGATAGATAATCATGATACTAAAAATAGTATATGTTATGTGCTTATACAAAAATTGTGTTTACATCTTTTTTTAAAACGAAAACTAATATGCAGTTACTGATTTGCTCATTGTTTGTTTATTTGCTCTAATAACATGTTTCATTCTTTTTGTACTAAGGTTCCATATGATATTGATTAAGTACATAACGATCATACTAAAAAAGTATATGTTAGGTGCTTTCAAAATACATGTGTTTTACATCTGTTTATAAAGAAAGTGTTTTGTAGTTACTGATATGGACATTTTTTGCTGATTTGGTATATAAACATGTTTCTGTCTTTTTGTAGTAAGATGCCATTTGAATTTGTTGTTTGGCTTGACCGTAGAACCTTTCCGAAATCACAGGTAATTCTTTACAATGACATATCTAATTTTACAATTGTAATCTATTTAAAATGATATAAAATGGAATAAATCTGTTTCAGGATCTACCTGAAATCTTTTGGGAAGATGGATATAATGGGAACAAACATGTGTACTTGATAAGCACCAATAGGATTCGTGTGAAAGTTAAGATAGTGAAAGCACACAATCGGCCATTTAAAGCTGAAGGGAACAAATGGATGAATTTGCAATAGATAATATCGGACAGCATGTTAGGTTGTTGCATTTTATACAGGAAGGAGATGATACATACTATGTGACGGGGTATGATGGTCATGGGGAGGAATTCGGAGGATACGAAGGGATAGAGGGACGTTATAAACGGTTCCATAGTCGTGTTTGGGCATCATCATTTAGGGCTCAAGTATTATATTTTGTAGTTAAATTAAAATATCATTACTTTTTTATTATACTAATGTATTAATTAGCATTTTGATCTTTGGATATATAGTAACGATTTTGAATTTTAACAAATGTAACCTTTGTTTTCAGAAATTGTCAGGAGCTTTCTTAACTGGGCTAGGCCAAACAGGGAATATTGCTATTAATGTTGAAGGTCATAGGTTTATAGTTCCTCTCCGGTCATGTTCAAGTGAATGGGGTTAACGTTGGTAACGACTATGAACTGATACGGCAATCTTGGGATGAAATTCAAACAACTTTGCATTTGAACACTGGAATGCATCTCGTTTTCACAAAATATGTGAATCTGAATTTTGGATGATGGCTTTTAATCTTGATGGGAGTCAACATCTGAGGTGCATTTCTTTGGAGCAACACGATTGAATATGAACCAACCTCCAATACCTCACAGAAAGGTGCGATATCTATTTCGTTATACTTATATAAACTTAATTGTTTGCGTTATAACTTGTGACGATATACTTAGTTATAATATTACTTTTAATGATATGGGAAAAACTAATTTAACCCTATTTGACGTAGTATCATCTGTACATGCTTGAGCGGTTGAGTATATGCAAAAAGGTATTAGTGATTATTAAGAAATTGCGTTTGAGTGATGTAAGGTGTTTAGCAATAACATTGATAATGCTACACGCGTCGTTCAGGGTCAAAGGAACTTCCTTTTCTTCGAGCAAGTTTTATAACACCCTAGGCAGTGAACCTAATCGTTGTAGTGTAGTATTAGGGTAAGCCACGGGTATTGATATCGTTCTCTAGGGGAATATGAATGCTAATGAGAAGTTACTACGCTAAGGTTGGGATTGAGGAAGATTATTTTTTATCTTTTTTATGTTTTTTAGGAATTAGAAAGGTACGAATCTCGGGGTTTGGATTTGGGGGTTGGTATTTCTACCGATTACTCTACTTGTCTAATTATCTAATCTAAGGTGTATGTAGTCTATGTCTAATTATTGTGTGCTCGTATGATAGTTTAAAGATGTGTTCACTTAGGTTTTATTACTCCTTAATTATCTCCTATTGATGGTTGAATTGTCACGTCCTTATTCTTAATCGCGTTGTGTGTCTAAGGTCGTAGGGTATGCGTTTGTCCCTAACTCTTTGAAACTACCAAAAGGGTCTCGTCTACAATATCTCTAGGAATTATAAACTCTAACTCTAAGGTACTCTTTGGATGGTTTAGCCTAAAACTACTCTAGTTGTTATAGTCTAAGGTTCACAAAGATTAATCAAGCCTTAACTACACAACGAATGACCTATCGCATTACTAGATAATTAACAATTAAGATAAGAGACAACCAATCAATATTCAATAATTAAGTTTCATATTCCCTAAGCAAACACACACAAAAATTAGTCGGACATGGAAAACATGCAAGCATACACACAAATAATTGAAGACATAATTGAATTAATGAAGTAAAACACTTATCTTGTGGTAAGATAGGGTTTGGAACCCTAAAATACTGTACAAGACAGCCTTGGTTCGGTTTAGGTTTTTACTCCAAAAGACTACACACTAAAACTAAAAAATTCGGATTCTATATATAAGATTACAATCGCGACGGCGTCACCTTATGATTTGTGACGCTGTCGGGTCGCCGTCATTATGGATTCGTCTTGGCCACGTTAGTCTTCGGCGGCGTCACCTTATGCTTGGCCTTGCGTCCGCCTCAGTCTCGGCGCCGTCTGGATCAAATCTAGGCCGTTTTGAGGACGGCCTACTCTTTTAAAGCGCTGACACCGTCACTTGAAAATAAGCAATTTGGCTCTTGAGCCGTCACAGAAGTGCTCGACGGCGTCGCTTGTTAAGATGGCCGTCCCCTTGTATTTCAGCGGCTTGAGTGTCTCGATTCTTGACTTTGGCCATTTTCTTCGTATATTCGCGCATTTTCGTCCAAATAAGTGCCATTCCAGCAATTTGCCTTCAAGAGACCTAAAAAGTGAAAAGGAGCGATATTAAGTAATAACGGATACAAAAGTGATCAAATAAGGGCTTAAACGACCCCTCAAAAGGTACATTTTAAAACCTTATCAAATAACCCTACACTTGGTATTTGCTTGTCCTCAAGCAAATGTGCTTTAGCCAATTAATTTATAAGTTAGGGGTCATGAAGCATTGGTTTAAAACAGTCCACAACACATATAAGCCCCGCAAAAGTCATAACAAGCACTGAAATTACATACTAGCACCTCACATGGGGTGTTTGGATACTCACATCTCTCGGGTGTATATGAAATATATCAAGTTGGAAATGGAAGATAAACAATCATTAACCGGTCCTAGTACATAGATTACCATAGGCTTGAGAATAGATCAAACCTCCATCGATTTGGCGTAAGCACCTAAGAAAGACTATCAAAGAGGTCTTTAAAGGGTTGTAATATTAGGCTTATGGTAGGGAAATAAAGGGTTTGGTGGGATAGGCTATTTAGTGGTGGCAAGTCAAAAATCTCTATGCTAAGCCAAGACTCGACACTCTAAACTCTAGATAACTGAAATACACAAACATAAATTTAAAGATAGATGTAGGATGGTAGCCCGTATGGTTTTTTTTTTTTTTTTTTTTCATACACTTTTACTCTACCATCCTCTACGGTAACATCAAAATGATAGGGATTTATAGGCACATCCCTACACTTGAGTTTTTATTACTCTAACACTAATTTGACCCGAATTGAAAAGATCAAAACACTTGGGGTACGTTATTAAGGAAATAAGGGAATTTATGTTCCCTTCCAGTCATTTCATAAACTTTAACTTTTCCCATGAGTCCCAATCGTCCCAAAACTGTGTACAAAGGATATGACTCGACTTAGCAACTAATGCAAGCAACTGGATAATTGAACTAAGGGTTTGGGGTGATAACAATAATGCACTAAAAGTGAGTGCATACTAGGTAGGCTAAGGCGATTTGGGTGTACATTTGGGGGTGGGGTGTAAACAATGCTCTTCATTGATATTCCGGAAAATCCGAAACATCACGAGAATTGCGAAAAGGATAGGCTTTGAGGGGTTAACTAGGGGTATCGTGTACTAAAAATGAGTACAACGCAAAGGGTGTGGGGGAATTACTCAACCGATGTGGAAGAAGTAATTATATTACGGGTATCAAACAAGAGTTATCCTAATGACTATTATCATTTAGTTATTCCTAACTACACAAGTGTAGTCTTACTAGCGATCTCGGGATGCATCACAAAACAAGTTCTAGAATCTATTATACTACCGGTTCACACTCTAAGCATTAAAGATGAATGCTTTAAGTCCTACTAATATAAGGGCGATCCTCACATTTTGGGTGGAATTTAGGTGGTAAAGGGTTTTTGTGCTAGTCATGCAACTTCCTATCCGTGAGACGCTTTTGTTAAGACTAATGGCCCACTCCTATATGTCATGAAAATTTTTAAATTTGGTGCCAAAATTAGCCTAACCGACATTTTCTCATGGTTTATTACACAAATACAATTGGACAAAGCAAATAATCAAGGATAAGCATAGTTTCAAAGTTCCCGTTTTATTTTCCCTCCCTACACTTAAACTGAACATTGTCCCCAATGTTCCCCGAAAATATCAAAGTTATGATAATAGAAGGTGATTAAAAATGAAAGAAACTAATACTCCCCTGATTAGCTCGGTAGGATCCGTGTGTGAAGTAGTGGTTAAATCCTTTCCAAGAAAAATGTATGCGTGAAAAGCTCCTTCCAACCTTGTGTATCTTCTTCTTGATAAATAAATCCTGCACACTTGAAGAAAACAAACGAAACCTTCGCGTAAAATCGGCGATAATAATATATATAGGACTCTACTAAACTAGGATATAATGCTTGTGAAATGGATGTTTATAGAATTTCTGGAAAATTAAGACCTGTAAAATTCCAAAAATTTATAAGTAGCTCGAGAAAGCGAGAAAAAGTAATCTGTTATTTTACTCCTTCTGGCGCCGTCAGTTGCAATCTGACGCCGTCAGTTTATCTGACAAAAACGGTCTGCGATTTTCTGGAAAAAATTCTGGAAAATTTACATCTTTAGAATCTGGAAAACTCTCTGCAAAACATCCATTATGACTCGATACAAGCATTTGACTTGAACAAACACACATATATATCTTTTAATTAATTGCTATTCTCATGTTTACGTTTCTTTTGAAAACGTGTGTAATCCTCCATACACTTATCCTTTATGTAAAATACCTTTATATGCAATTAAGACGAGGTTAAAAACAAAATAAAGCATTTTTACAAATTTAAACATGAGAATAAGCAATCAATAAAAGATATATGACACTAACAAGCAAACAATTAAGCATGGATTGCCTCCCACTAAGCGCTTTTCTTTATTTATGAGTCTTGTAGCAAGACTCGTAGTCGTGCTCCTACGTACCGATATAAGTAAGCCTATCCTTAACAATGTCATAAGGATCAAACTTATCATTTAAGTTCCTAGTAGTACGTTCAGTTCGGTATGCCTTTTCAAACCTCTCTCCATCGGGATCATAGATTGTTATCCTAATGTGCCACTCTCCATTACCATCACTAGGCGGTCTATCCCAATCCCACTTATGTTTAGGCTTCTCAATCTTCCACCTATTCATGACAATGTTGACGGGCAAACTTCCTAGGAACTCGGTCATCTTCCTAAATACTAAGGCGTCCTCGAACGGGTTCACTTCCATGTCCCTAGCCATTTCTCTTTCATGGAAAGTTGGTTTGCTAGTAAAGGCTTTATCTAAGTAGAAAGGTCGTTGGGGACCTATGAGGTTCTTATCTATCCAAGGTCCATATCTAGAAGGCGCTCTATCCAACCTAATCTCATGTGGGATTTCCTCTTCTTTGTAGTACGTATGCTTTTTGACATCGTAGATTGACCTAGCACTCCCCTCTCCTATCACTATCTTGGACATCTTACAATCGATGATAGCACTAGCGGTAGCTAAGAATCCTCTTCCTACTAGTAATGGGCATGTCGGGTCCTTATTCATGTCTAGCACATGAAAGTCGGCCAAAAGAGTCAACTCTCCTACGTGTACTACCATGTCTTTTATTATCCCTACCGGATATGCAACACTACCGTCTGCTAGACCTAAGATGGTTTCCGTTGGTTCTAGTTTACCTAAGTTAAGGCTTCTATGGAGGGACAACGGAACAAGATTGATGCATGATCCTAAGTCGGCTAAAGCATCGAGAGGTTTGGAAGTTCCAAGCCTACGCGGAAGAGTAAATAGCCCGGGATCGTCTAACTTCTTAGGTAGAATATTTCGCACAAAAGAGGACCCATGTTTTCCAAGTTTAAGTTCTAACTCATATTTTTCTTTTAAAGCATTATAATAAGGTGCATGAGCTAAGACTTCAAGAACCGGTTTTTCTTGATGGAGTTCCTTGTACTCCTCTTCTAGATTAGGGTTGGGTTCTTGGTTGACGGGTTTCTCAAGAATAGGTTCTAGCAATGGTGCAGGGCCTTGGTACCTCATTTTTGATTGCTTGGAACCCTTGTTGATAGCATTTACCGAGTGAACCGTTGGGTGTGAGGGGCATGGATGTGCACTCTCCCATGGTGAACAAGAACATGAAGTCGACGAAATCGAATTCACTTTTGGGTTCTTTATAGTATCACTTGGGAGTGCTCCAATTTCCCGTTCATTAAAGGCCTTTAAAAGGGCATCAAGCTTGTTTGTCATCTCGCCTTGTCTTCACTTAAAATCGGCTTCAAGCTTAGTCAATTGAGTTTCTTGAGATGACATGAATCTAGATGCAATTGCCTCAAGATTAGTGGGGTTCTCGGTGTTTAGAGAATTGAACTTATTAGGTGGACTAGATGAGCTTTGGGGCGTGCTTGAGTTTTGGTTCCACTTAAGGTTAGGGTGATTTCTCCATGAGGGATTGTAAGAGTTTCCTAAGTTGTTTTGTTCGGGCTTGAAAGTGTACCACTTCTCTCCTGCTCCATCGGTACGCGTGGAGGTGTAGTCATAAGCTTGTTCAGGAGTCTTGTGCAATCACGAGTGTCATGGGGACCACTACATAACTCACAAGGTAGAGTGATTTTATTCACTTGATGTGAAGACTTAGGATTTTTGTAGGATCTCATTAGGAATTTTACTTGATCTTCAAGCTCGATCATCCTACGATCGGAAGATTGTGAGTCAATGGAAGGCAAGGAGATTGCCTTAACGGTTTTGGGCAACTCAGGGGGGTCATTCCAACTTTCGTTGTCATAGAGAGCAAGGTCCTCTATTATACCCCATGATTTTTCCGCGGTAAGATCACTAAGTTTTCCACCGGCCGCTTGGTCAATGGATCGCTTAGTGGGGAAGTTGACATGATCATAGAAGATTTGAACTTGGAGCCAAAGATCAATGCCATGATGAGGGACTTTATGAAGTAAGTCCTTGAATCAAGTCCATGCTTCGTAGAGAGATTCACCTTGACGTTGTTGGAACATCAAGATGTCATTCCTAAGCTTAGTGGTTCTCCCTGGTGGGAAAAATTGAGCAAAGAAGCGAGATGTGAGATCATCCCAACTTGAGATGGAGCCGGCGGGAAGTCGCTTAAGCCAATTACTAGCTTGGTCCCGTAGAGAGAATTCGAAGAGACGCAGACGCGTGGTCTCCCGAGTAGTAGCATCAAGGTCAATGGAATCGACAATTTTGAGGAAATTCCTTAGATGCTGATTTGGATCTTTGGAACGAAGTCCATGGAATGCACATCCGTTTTGCACCAACCAGATGGTATCGGATCGCAGGTCCGTAGTTTGGGCTTTGTCGGGAAGCTCAATGGTGTTCCTATAACCTAGGTGGCTTGGTCTCGAGTATTCACCAAGAGTACGGGCTCTTGGCGGGTCATTTGGTGGTAGGTTGATGAATGGTGGTTGGTTATCACCTTCCATGATGAAAAGTGATGGGATTACGAACAAAGGTCACAAAGAAGGGGGATAGACTACGAGGAAGCTAAAATGAGAAAAATTTACTTGATAGGAATCAAGCAAAGAAACCTAAACGAGGTGGACTACTAACTAGCTATTCTATTCCTCGGCAGCGGTGCCAAAAACTTGATAACGCTACACGCGTCGTTTGGGGTCAAAGGAACTTCCTTTTCTTTGAGAAAGTTTTATAACACCCTAGGCAGTGAACCTAATCGTTGTAGTGTAGTATTAGGGTAAGCCACTGGTATTGATATCGTTCTCTAGGGGAATAGGAATGCTAATGAGAAGTTACTACGCTAAGGTTGGGGTTGAGGAAGATTATTTTTTATCTTTTTTATGTTTTTTAGGAATTAGAAAGGTACGAATCTCGGGGTTTGGATTTGGGGGTTGGTATTTCTACCGATTACTCTACTTGTCTAATTATCTAATCTAAGGTGTATGTAGTCTATGTCTAATTATTGTGTGCTCGTATGATAGTTTAAAGATGTGTTCACTTAGGTTTTATTACTCCTTAATTATCTCCTATTGATGGTTGAATTGTCACGTCCTTATTCTTAATCGCGTTGTGTGTCTAAGGTCGTAGGGTATGCGTTTGTCCCTAACTCTTTGAAACTACCAAAAGGGTCTCATCTACAATATCTCTTGGAATTATAAACTCTAACTCTAAGGTACTCTTTGGATGGTTTAGCCTACAACTACTCTAGTTGTTATAGTCTAAGGTTCACAAAGATTAATCAAGCATTAACTACACAACGAATGACCTATCGCATTACTAGATCATTAACAATTAAGATAAGAGACAACCAATCAATATTCAATAATTAAGTTTCATATTCCCTAAGCAAACACACAAATAAATTAGCCGGACATGGAGAACATGCAAGCATACACACAAATAATTGGAGACATAATTGAATTAATAAAATAAAACACTTATCTTGTGGTAAGATAGGGTTTGGAACCCTAAAATACTGTACAAGACAGCCTTGGTTCGGTTTAGATTTTTACTCCAAAAGACTACACACCAAAACTGAAAAATTCGAATTCTATATATAAGATTACAATCGCGACGGCGTCACCTTATGATTTGTGGCCGGGTGGTCGCCGTCATTAGGGTTTCGTCTTGGCCACGTTAGTCTTGTGACGGCGTCACCTTATACTTGTGGCGTCGTCCCTTCAGTCTCGGCGCGTGCGGATCAAATCTAGGCGTCGAGTTGCGACGGCCTACTCTTTTAAAGCGACACCGTCACGAAAATAAGCAATTTGGCTCTTACGACCCATCACAGAAGTGCTCCGACGGCGTCGCAGTTAAGCAGTGACGCCGTCCCCTTGTATTTCAGCAGCTTGAGTGTCTCGATTCTTGACTTTGGCCATTTTCTTCGTATATCCGCGCCTTTTCATCCAAATAAGTGCCATTCCAGCAATTTGCCTTCAAAATACCTAAAAAGTGAAAAGGAACGATATTAAGTAATAACGGATACAAAAGTGATCAAATAAGGGCTTAAACGACCCCTCAAAAAGGTACATTTTAAAACTTTATCAAACATATCCTACGGTTTGGTTATAATAATCATTGAATATCTTGTATTGACATACAAATCAGTTATTGATCCTAAATATGTTAACCTTTTCTGTAGATGACGACAAAATGTATGACCGGTGTCGCTGGCCGAGACATACTGAACATTTTGGTGAATTCCGTGATGTATTCTATAAGAGGTTCTCTTATATAGTCGTTATACAACGACTGGTAAGTAGTATTTTTATATATTTACTTTTACGATTTGCGTCTTTAAATAAGTATTTAGTATTATACGTTATTCTTAATACATTGCAGACAATACCAGAAGACTTCTTGGCTTACCATCCAATGCACACATACACTCATGCCTTGATGAGAAACCAAAATGTTGAATACAGAATGACTGTCAAGATGGAGTTTCACAAGGAGGACCCAGAAAGGACAAATCATATCAACGTATTCGGTGCATGGAGTGAGTTTCTTGAGGAATGTCGATTTGAGTATGATAAGATGATACGCTTCAAGTACATGTATCTGCTAACAGATTTGGATGGAGAAGAGGAGGCGATTCCCATGTTTCATGTCTGTTAAACAATCCTGTGTTATGCATGTTTGAATAATCTTTTGGGTGTTTTGTACTGCCGTAGTTAGGCTGGCCTTAGATGGCAATGAACAATATTATATAACAGTATGTTAGTAAAATAATGGAGCGATATATAGTTTAAATATGTTAGTAAACTAAATATAGTGTAGAAAAAGGATTTTGTGACTTGTTTATAAACGTATTTGTCGGAGACTTAAAACAATATAGTTTATATATGTTTGTTTTTTATTTTTTTTTTGGTATAAGTATCAACGTTTAACAAATATGCTGAGTTTAAATAAGCTGAATAGTATAAAGGTAATATATAGTGTAGCTGTCTATATACTGTTTTACTATTCACGTCACTAAATTAGTAGGAGTACTAGAGATAGTGGCAACGTTGACGAAACTTTTTTTTATACATTTTGGCACTTCATTCGTCCAAAAAAACACATTTAGCGCAAACATTGGAGATGCTCTTATCCCAACATAAACTTCTATCCAGTAACATAATCACATACTAAACATAAACACATGTCGTATAACTCATGTATTATCTCATTGTTTAGCTGGTATATGAATGGAACATGTTTGCTTTCTTCGTTTTCTTTTTATCTCATTTTCATATTCTTTTAAACATAACTACTTCAATGATCACCATAATGTGATTATACGAAACTTATAACTTTGACGTTCACATTATTTTACGAATGGATTATGGAATTTGTATTCTATTTGTAGATTAACCATCATTTTGTAAGTTACAAATACATTTTAAAAGATGTATTAGTGTTATTAGTGTATGTTTTAAAACAATGATACATAATACCCAAAAGAAAATATATTACTTCTATCAATGCATATCATCATTGCAAAAATTAGTTGATATTCGTGTATACAAATATTACTGCTATGATTTAAGTTTCATTTATAGACCAAAGACTTTCCGTTTACTACACATCACATCTGCTTCCTCCTCGAGCAAACTATCTCAAGAATAAGTTAGGTGCCTCTTATGTTAATTTTTTTTTTAATTTTTTATTTTGTTGTTGTTGGTAACACTGTTACTTGGTTTTCAATATTTGAATGATTATCTCATTTTTAGAATAAAGATCTAGATTATCTTGAAACTGACCAAATAATGTGCCGATTCAGTATGCATGTGTAGTAGACTTGTAAAGTTAAAGAAGTTACTTATGATATTGCAGCCCATGATATTCAAAAACAAGGTTTTTAGAAATAATAGGCACGATCAATTGATAAGTTAAGATATTGGCTTAAATATAGATGTATGGTCAATTTAGTAATATGAGTAATGATGTTTTGGTTGATATTATGATTTATTTAGAACAACTTGTTTATTGAAAGATATAATTTTAGTTCAAGCAAAAGATCTTTTGAATGATGATCAATTAGTGGCGAAATTAAATTTCTTATTAGTATCATCAGTTAATGATACATGTTTCATGAGTTAAGGATTATGTTAGTGGTGTTAGATGTGTCATATGGTATCGTGAAGTAAAAATAATTTGTATTGTTAGTTAGGTTTTCTTTAAATGAGCTTGATTAAGTGATTAGATGACATAACTTAGGATAAGCTTTCATATAGTTATTCATAAAGTAAAAGGCAGTAAGTTTATGCGTTAATACGATGAAAGTAAGATAGATAAAGTATCATACGATGTCGGCATATAGATTTCGTAAACCATGTTGCACTATGATAACGGTTTGAAACTTATATTTCATGCGGAAAACTAAAAATAACATACTTTCAATATGACCGAATAATACTTGTGTTAGGAGCCTACTTTGTTAATGAATACTAAAACAGTTATTTAGATTAAAAGGGCAATATTCAGAAATAACATTGTAGGTTAAGATGGGTTATTGAAACAAACATGTAGCTTTGCTAAGTTTTTGAAAATTTGTAACTTCCTTCTAATACACGTTTCTTTTTTGATTAAATAGAATGACCACTCAATTTATCGTGGAGGCGAACATACAAAACTTTCGAACGCTGCAGGTAATTTGTAACCATTGTTACTTATAATAGATATCATACTAAATTTACAAATATGGATATCAAAACGAAAATAAATTTACATAATACGTTTTTGAATGCAGATCCTACCAAGTGTGTTTACGGATGAGTTGTACACAGGCAGCAGATGGTTATATTTAATTAACAACAGATGTACAATGCACAAAGTATGGCTCAAGAAAGTAAGGTAACCGTAATAATGCCCTGTCGAATGAATGGAAGCAATTTGTTGATGACAGCCATTACCGAAACGTGGCAATACTACATTTCATTCGTAAAGGAAAAGACATGTACTATGTCACGCCTATGACAATCTGGTCTGAAATTGGTGGATATTTGAATCCTGATATAGGAAATCGTCAAAGAAGATGCTTTGGAAGTTTAGGAAACCTTGACCAGTCAGATATAAGTACTTCATCAATCATATATTGATGGTCATAGTTTAATGAAAATTGTATAAACTCTGTTTAATAGATACTAACAAATAGCAACATTATATTTACTCGTTATGCAGCTCCTTCCTCATCAATTTCTGCCACAATTTAACAGAGTGAGTGTTAAGGTGGGTGGCCTGCTGACTGCGACCGTCGCACAGCGTCGAATTGATCTGCCTGGTAACACGGAAGGCCATGTTTTTAGTGGAACGGGATGGGATTTACTGGTTTTTTTTGGAAGGCCTGAAGGTTGGATCGCGTATGGTGTTCCGAAATTGAGGAAGCTCTTGTCTCGATGATCTCATTTTCGATCTTTGGCTTAGGAATGCGTTTGGAGAACCTACCGCGTGTAATCTTGAACGACGATACTCCGTTCAAAATAAGTCCAATAGACAAAGGTATGTTTATTACATTTTAATTCTTAAAAACATGTGTTTCGTCGTTTTTAAATATTTTAAATAATATAGTTGCATCTTATAATGTCATTGGAATCTTCAAATTGTAGATCCTCGCATGAAACATAAATGTGACTGGTTTAATCACTCCGACCATGATGATGAGAAAGACTGCTTTTATCAAGATGTTCTGGATTACGTAAATGGAAGAGGTCGGCTGGTAAGCGTATGGTATTTTTATAGCAACAATGTTTCGATATTCATTTATAGTATCATCTTTTTGTGAATAGTAGATGCCTTTACTTATATTGGCTATTCGACATTCATTTGTTGAATGCAGACCATACCACATCATTTTGCGGGGCCTTATGAAATGTATAAGTACCACAAGGAAATTCTAATACACCATGATGAATCTTTCTATGTGACCGTGGATTGGGAAAAACATTTGGACATGCCAAATAGCAAAAATCATGTCACCATAAAGACTAATTGGAAGACCATTGAGAAGAGGTGTGAGTAGGAGAAAGACAAAATGGTAAGGTTCAAACTTATGAGGATGGTCAAATATGATGCTCAAACGGTTGATGTACGTAAATCGGTGATGATTCCATTGTTCCATATGTGTTAGAAGAAGCTGCTTTGGGTATTTGATGTATTTTGGTACTGTGTCGAAAGCTGTTATGATGAAGGCTTGGAACATCTTTAATGACTTGTTTTATTTCTTTGCTTTATGTATAATTTCTGGGTGCTTGTGAAGTTGACAATAGTGTTTTGATTAACCGTTGTGTAAGGCGGTTATAAGTTAATGTGTCGTATGTTTGGGACGTAATATTTCTGTATGGTTTGAAATTGCCACAGACATAATATTATGTATCTGGATGATCTATATTATCAACTAATTTGTATCCATATTATGTATCTGGATTGATCTTGTAAGAACTTGTAATTATAATAGTTAAGAAGACTATTCTACATGCTTAAATATAGTTAGAAACAAAATATTACATTGAAATACTCTTGTGTTAATAAGACTATTGTACATGGTTAGGCAAGTATGTTTGTGTAAGTAAGACGAAATTTGTTTGCAAAATGCTATACATTGGGTTGCCTATTTTATGATTTATTGATATACAATGGTCTAACATTGGGTCAATGGTTTTTCACTTGTATACAAAGATAACAAAGATACTTACAAAAATGGCATTTATATTAAGCGTGTATTTTTCAAAGGTAATGATTGTTGCATCTTAAAAATATCAACTTTTCCTTGGTAAATGAAACGGTGGTAGATGAAATCTCACACACACCTCATTTATTGAGAAGCAAGCACTGTTGCAATGTTAGTACCAAGAACAGGTAATGATCTAAAAAAAATCTAATAATTTTATTGTTAATTTTCTTTTGATCTGCATGTAAGTAAGAATGACAACTATAATATAGTCAACAACAACGGTTTAGGGTTTAGGTTGATTCTTATGCTTTACGATTATAGTGATTTATAGTATGTTGATACATAGTTAGTTGTTTGGGATATGCGGTTTCGTATTTGATAAAAAATACTTAACTTGAAAGATTTTTTGTTTTGTAATTTGTATAAACTCTATTCGATATGGATAAAAGTCTTGAAGCATATAAGTAAAGATTAATGATCTATGGTGTATGCATAGAGTCTGATTGCTTATATTTGTTTTGATTGTTGTTACTAAATCACTCATTTAGCTAATATATGTTGACTATATGATCCATGATGTATGTTATGTTTAAAAGTTAGTTAGGACAATAAGACAGTATCGTCTCCATTAATTTGTTAGATGGTATGTATGCTATGATTATTGGGTGAAATCATATAGTCGAAAGTTTACGGAAAAAAGAAAGTGTAGTCTTAGTGTATAACTTTTATAAAGGTATAAAGATACTCAACTAAGGAATATAGTGACTCAACGTAAACCATTTGTGTATTTATGATATACGATATGCAAATTTATATTTGTAAAGTGATTCATATGTTTTAAAATGGATCATTGTTTTGATATTTGTGTTATGCATATAGTCTGATTGGTTAAATTTGTTTTGATTGTTTTTACTAAATGAGTCATTTAGCTAATATATTATTTATGTTAATGATAATTTGACAGGATGAGTCTTCAATTTGTTTTTTATGTAAACAAAGCAAAGTTTGCGGAAAGTCAGGTATGCGCATAAGGTCATAATTTAAAATTTGTATAATGTTAGACTATTTATAAAGAAATAATAGTTGTATCTTGTTTGTGTTGTCAGCATTTACCGTCTCTGTTCACTAAAAGCTTCTACAATGGAACGCCGTAGCTATACTTAATACACAACCCTGGAACAAAACACAAATTATGGATCAAACAAAAGTCAGAAAACCATAAAAAATTGTATGGAGATGAGTGGGCCAAGTTTGTGGAAGACAGTAGGTACAAAAATGTGGAAATGTTACACTTTATCAAGGAAGAAGAAGATACTTATTACGTAATTTCCTACAATCACGCTGGTATTGAATGCGGTGAGGAAGATAGGCAGCAGGCAAATGAGATGCTTAGTAATTCAGGGGCAGAATCTTGGACGTTCTCCGGTAAGCATACACGAACTAATCTTTTTTTTAAAGTGGTTTGTTAAGTTGCTATAAGTATTGTTTAGTGTGTAAATATGTTTACTATTTATAATTGTGTGTAGTTGCTTCTCGGAGATTTCCTGCAAGATATAGTGACTAAAGAATATGAAATTCGGATGGGAGGAATGAATTTAGCAACAGTAAACCATTGTCGTGTTCATATTCGAGGAACAGATCATCCGAAAATATATGCAAACTTGTTTTACGGAGATGGCTGGAATACATCTTGTTGTTGAGAGTCAACACCTGGTACCCGGGAAACCAATGGTTTTCACAAAACTTGGTGGTGCAGTCATTAATATGATTACTTTTGGAAGGGATGGACTTGGTTTAGGCTTTGAAGACATCCCGAGAACATAATTGAATGATGCTTTTCCTATCTGTCGAGGTCCCCTGGACAAAGGTATGTTCCGCTATTGTTAGCAACTTTATCATTATTTATGGTACCTTATTATATATATAATTATATAATTCTAATATTTCGTGTTAATAAAATGCAATATAGATCCAAGGATGTTTCACATATGCGACTGGGAAGGCCATGATCAGCACATGAACGAAGATGCATGTTTTTACACACCAATGCTGGCCTATGTCATAGATAGAAACCGTTTGGTAAGTAGCTATAATTGTTAGTGCATGTCAGTGTTTCTATATTTAAGTTTTGGTTAAGTTGTCTTAAAATAGAGCTTGTTGTGGTTTTATATTTGACTATAGACTGTACCTGCCAAGTATGTTGAGAAGAGTGTACTGTACACGTTTGACAACGCAATTGTTCGCCACGGTGGGATGGAGTTTCCGATGGACCTTGAAGTTATAAGGCACAAAAAGACCCCGAAGCGGAAGGTGAGAAAGAACCATCTGACCATGGTTGCAAAGGACAAATGGAAACATATCAACAGACAATGCCGTTTCAGGAAAGACAAAATGATACGCTTCCAGCTGGTTGACGTGATGACGGATTTGGTGGAGACAGTTGATCCCGAGTTTCCTGTGCTTGTTCCAATCTTTGATATGTGTTGAATGAAGGGTATTGAAGCGAAGACTCGTCTTTTGTTTTAAGGCTTCAGTGGTTTGTGCCTTTTCAACGTATGTTTAATATCAAGACTTTTCTAGTTTTGTTATGTGTTAAGTTTAATAATGTCTGGATACATGATAATGACAGCCGTCTATTATCCTAAGTTGTTTAAGGTGTTATCCATATGCTATCGACATGTTTCGTATGTTAACAATCAGCTCTTATTGCTAATGTTGTTAAATCAACTACTTTAAACTACTGCAAATTCATGGTTGATATAATATTTGTCGTTATCTGTTAATTAGCTTAATTCCTTTTAGGAGTGTTTGCTATTGTTTAAAGAGCTTACTTCATTTTGTAGTAAGAAGTTTACTTGGGTTACTTCCCATTTGAAACTGGATGATAGTCTTGGGTTTAGTACCTTTTTAGAGTGTTTGTTATACTTCACTGGGCTTTGGTTCCCACATAACCATTAAAAGCATTGTGCTTTTATAAGATAATTGCCAAAATCATATTCACCCCTAAAGTGTCAAATAATATCAATGCTACTGTTACATGTGCAACAAAATTCTATTATACTTGATTCATTTGAGTCCAAATATTCCAATATGCCCTAAAGTGTCGAATGATTTGAGTTTGTTTGTTTTTAATTTAAGAAGTTTCAAACATAACATCTAAGAGATGAAGTTTTGTTTTTCAAAAATTATCATCAATGTTACCCATGTTTGCAAGAATATTAGGATGGTATTGCATATGTAAATACTGAATTGGTATTGTCATGACCATAATAACATTTATGTTTTTGTTCAACATACTTTTCCTAAATGTGTAATTAAATGTTGTAAAATATCCAAAGAGCAATGAATCAAATGGTAACTACAAATAAACATCATTAAAATGCCAAAACGTGGCAAACTTGATTAACAAATTCCATCTCCATGATATACTTATAAAATAACAATTGCTTTCATAAGAAAGAAAACATATTGTTTGAAACAAATTATTCAAAAATAAAAATTGTTCTTGCAAAATGCATCATGCCAAATAAAGAAACAAAATGATATGAACCATGGAGTGGTTGGGTTGGATCTAATCTTCAGGTTCAATCTTGACTTGAACCAAATTTTGGGTAGTCTGTATTCCTTCTTCACCACTGGGTTCACTGTTAATCTCTTCCAAATCAACAAACACACGTTGCTTCTTTTCAGCACTGCCTGATGATTCACCTGTTGAAGGAGTTGACTGCAAATCAATCGCACGGCCCTTCTTTGAACCGGAAGTTGATCCACTCCCAGATGCATCACTATGTCCAGTAGGTGACTGCAAATCCAACACGCGGCTTAAACTTGCATCAGACATTGTTACCTTCTTTATAAGAGTAGAAGGTGTGGCAAACTCCTGAGATTGATCCTGAAATACAAAAACATTAATAAAATGTAGTTAGGCACTAAAAAGATTAATGTTTGTAGTAATTCAATATGTTATATGATAATTTACCTCATCAGGCACATCGTCAATCACATCTTCATCCAAAAACTCTTTCTTAAAATGAGTGATAAATTCAACATTATCAGAAAAACCGTCACACCGGTAAGTGTGATTGTTGTAGTTGACATTGTACTTAGAGAAGTAGATCTTAAAGAGAAATTTCTTGCCTACTATCTTGTCCAACTCCTGCGGCGGTATTCGATTGGATCCATACCACGCTTCTCCATCAGTTCCCATGCAGTATGCCCAGCAAGCTTGTAAAACTTTTTGTTAAAAAAAACAACAGTGCAGATCCCGACTCATCAATCAGCCTTACAATGACCTTAAACCTTTGATAATAAAATAACAAAAAACATAAGATTCATAAATTAAAAAACAATGGATAGGCTTTGTTAATGGTTATTACCTGGATGCAGCCTGGACAAACCCATGGTCCTCGCAAATAAAAGCAGGTTTGCGATTCCTTCCCTATTCAACATGAACTCTTTTGTTACACTCTTTGCATGCGGTGTAGGCCCAACCATGCTCTTTGTGGATCATGTGTATTGTTGCCAAAACAATACAATGTGAAACCTGCATTTTATAGTCCAAATTTAGGGCGTGCTTGGTTAGGGGGTTAAGGGGGTGGGGAATGGGTAAGGTATTCAAAAGGGCCCACATCACAAATAATTTAGTGCTTGGTTGGGGAGGGGTAAGGGATTGATTACCCCGTAATGGGTAATGAACCATTATAGAATAAATTGAGGGGTAAGGGATTGATTACCCACCTTTCCCTTTCCTTTTCCCTTTCTCTTTCCCCACTTTGAACCAATTATAGAATAAATTGAGGGGTAAGAGATTAAACGTTAAATATAGTTTGTTAATCTTTAATAATCTAAATCACTAACATACCGGTTCACATTCACGAATCAATCAAACAATCTTTTTCACACAACCGTGAAAAAACTCTGATATGGTTTGAACCTTTACATCTGGTGAGAACACCGCAATCTTCAACTGATCAGCCTGAAACCCCTCACGCTATTGAACCCTAAAATACATAACAAAAAGCGAAAATGATATTTTTGTTACTAACAATAAAATATTCGATCGTTGAACTAACAGAATTAACAAACAGGTAATAACCTTGTTTTGAATGAAACAATCTCTGGTATATCACGATTGATATATATCTTCGAACCAAATAGAGCATTGTGAATAGCGGCAATGCCTACTATGTGGAAATTGAAGACATATACTTAAAACTGAATTAATAAAGTAACTATATTAAATATTTGAAATGAAGAACAATGCACATACCGTCCTAATAAGTCACTTTCCCAAGCTGAAGTATAACTACCAAATGATCAATTAATGCACGCTTACATGAATATGGATCCCACATGCTCGCCCATTGGTCCTAGAAAGTCAAGTTCAAACGGTTGGCCCTGTAATTTATTTAAAATATAGGCTACTTAAATACATACAAAAAGAAATCATTAACATCAAATTGATTCAAAAATGAAATATAATTGGAAAATGTATACTTACTCAGCATCCTCAACGACAATAGTTCTACGAAACTTTTACCGAACAGACATAACCGGGACACTCTCCTCGATACCAATTACGGAACCAATGATATCTATTTAAATAATCCATGAATAAAATAAGCAAACAATAATAGTATCAATTTTAATCAGGGAAAATAAAATTGATATTATTCATAATGGATCAAGTGCGTACCAACAGCATCATTGTCATAGTATTCGTGATGTTCAGGATCCAGTAAATGACTATATGGTTCAAAAATAAAACCATATGTGTTGGTGTCAAAAGGTTCCGTGTGTGACAATTGTTGTCTGTAGAAAGTTATTTTGAAACGATGTGGTAGCAAAGGAAGTTTCCCACAATTCTCAGCTATACCAAAATTGGAAATGATGTAACATTTTCCCTCTTCGAACAGCGGCTCGAATTTGAACATAAACTCCTTCTTGATATACACCTGAATCCTTGTGTTCTGAGTTACAAATAAGATATGGTTAATAAAAACATAAAAAAGTATTATGAATCTACTGTATACATAA
>OU343218.1:216464631-216695904 GCA_910596185.1 Chrysanthemum makinoi | reverse complement strand
AAACAAAATGACGAGGCATGGAGGGGCATGGAGGAGATCTTCTTATGGTCCTTGGGTGGGAAATGTGGAGGCATGGAGGATGATTCACCTGCTTTCTTCTTGGCGCTAGATTTCCTTTTATCCTTATCCCGCCTCATCATCGCCTTCTAGGATCTTTTAGCCGCTTTTAGCCGCCAGCTTTGCATGATGTTTTAAGTTGGTAATCTAGCACGCGCCAAGCGCTTTACTCGCCGAGAGGTAAACATTGCGTAACGCTTGAAATTTGAAGTACAAGCTTTGGAAACCAGTGCAGATCGAAGAAAGCCAGAGGTTCGGGGTTGATTGTAATCTGTAAAGCGCGCTTGATCTTATTGTTTGTTTGGCCAATCGTGATGAGATTCTGGATAGAGTTGTCCGTGAACATTTCTCTAGTCACGCCAGTGACAAGGTCGAAAGAAACTTGTGAGTATATTCTCTGGCGAGTCGTTCATTTCACCGTAAATCTCTATTAAGAAGTGTTGGATTTGTTCTTTCTCCCAACATCTCGCTTTATCACTTTCTCAGTAGATTGATTCGCTTTGTCGCGATCTAGTTTCTTGTTGACCACATTCTTTTTCCTTGCTTGCTTGATAGCTTTAACAATCTTAGACTTAGCTCATGATGCCCAAGTGTCGGTAGGTTTCTTTACCGATTCGATGCCGATCTTATGCTATCCTTTGATGTTGGTGGTGATGAATGAGAAGATGAGTCTGATGATGAGTCATGAGATGGCTTAGGGTCTTTTGGTGGCTCGTTCGTTCGTATGTTAGCGGGATCGTCAAGAAGATAATCTTTAGCTTCTTTCTCAACTTGAGCCTTTTCTTCAAATTTTAATACGAGCTTCTTCACCTTAGCACGATCTTCTTTTTCGCTTTTCTTTAGCCTAAAGACCTTCATCGGAATTTTCTTAGACTTCTCCATTTCTGGTTCCTCAATGTCATAAGTGATCGAATCCTCAAGTTGCTTTTGTTGTTGTTCGCGGTGGTGGTACCAGCTTCCCTTATCGGGTTGATTAACCGCATTGGAAACTGGTGTAGTTAGTGCACCACCACTTAACCCTCCAAGGCCATGAGTTTGTTCACCGGTGAATTTAGAAACATGTTGAAGTCCGAGATTCTTCAACTTCTTTCAGAAGTCTCTCATCATCCAAAGTGGATCTTCTTTTGAGATCTCTTCTTCTTGCTCTAGCACTGAGTTTTCCTTTTATCGCCTTGGGACTTGGAGGTTTTGCAATCTGTTAAGGTCATCTCGGGGAGTTTCGAGTAGATAACCTCTTCATCGGTTTATGTATCCTCCTAATCTCGCCCATTAGTTTTCATCAGTTTAGGTTTGGGAATAGGGATGGCTTCAAGACGAGGAACTCTTCTTGAGTGTGTGAGTTCTCTTTGGATACTCGTATCTCGCTCGCAATACTTCTAGCACTACCTCTCCTAGTCTTCCTAACCGTGTACTTAAGACTTACCATTAGTGAAACCTACTTTCCGTGTTTCAATCTGCACGATATCGTTTGTATGATTGAAGTCCTTTGATAGCATCAGAAGAAGATAATCTGGCACACTACATCCTGTTTCTTTGTAGTTTATTCCTTAAATCTTACCACATTGAGTGTGGGTTCAAGTAGCACGGAGTGATGTTTGGGGTCTTCAAGTCTTTGGGGAATATCTAGATTGGTTTCAAGAACCCTTTTGATCAACAATTTTGTGTATTCGACATAAGGATTTTGGAGCCGGCCTTTTCGTAAGTCATCATGTCATCCCGCATCGAAATGCATTGATGTTTCATGTTGACCATGCCCCAAAAGATCTGGGTTCCATGAGCCGGATGCTCATAGCCACTGCCACGTCCGGAACGGATTTAGCAATCATAATGTACAATGTTCTCCATGGTTGAGGAATATTCTTGAGATCGAGGAGTGTTTTTGTGATAACTCAGCAGCTTCATCATAGCCGATGTCGCACCATGAATTGGAGAAACCCTCTCAGAGTAGTAGTGAGAGAACTCGGAGGCTCAATGGTTGGAAGAAGAAGAACATCCCTTAAATCTGCAAGAGTGATGGTGACTTGTTTGTGATTAAGCCGCCACCGTCACAGACTTTGACCTTTGACCTTTGTATCGTATACCGTAATTGGTGAAGATAGATCTACGCACAGAGCAGAATTTGTGAGCATGTTCCGTATGGATGAGTCTTCTAATATCCACCGTATCCGACAAGAAGACTCAAAACATGTGAAGTTATCAAATCGACTCGAGGTTGTTCTTTCCAGTCTTCATTGTGTAACCATCGGGGAAGATGTCTTCCATTGAGAGAAAGTTTGGTGCATCAACATTTTCCATTTGGACGCCCATATCGTGATCCGAAAGACATTTAGCCAAAAGAACCAACATATCGAAGACATTATGTTAGTTAACATTGATTTTATTGTCCAATTATTGAATATGTTATGTTAATGAATGTTACGAGTCCAACGTCACTTTTTTGTCCAATAGTCCAAAGTAGTCGTGAAAAGTTTCGTGAGTTTGTTAATTTTGAATTTTCAAGTCCAAATTTTAACTTATTTTCACAACATATATACCATTTAAGCTAATTAGTGACATTTTGGTTTCGTGATGTTATGATATATTTGTTTACAAGTTTGTACTTTAACAATTCACAATTTTGGTTAATATATACGAAGCGATAGTAAGCTTATGCATAGCAAAGTATACCATACGCCGAGGTATAAGCTTATGCGTGATCTTGACTTTCACGTAAGAAATATTTCGCGTAGGAAAAGAGGGCCTTAGGCATAGAGCTTACGCTGCAATGCAGGGAGCCACGCCTAAGGTTTACTTAAGAGTGAACCTATCGCGTAGGCCTCACTGTTTATGCATATCATTCACAGGATACGCCAGTAGTCCTTTGTAGAACCATACGCGCGTAAATGTTACACGAAGATTTCTTACGCATAACATTCTACGCGTAAGGTGATCCTTGGCGTAGGAGCTCGCTTAACCTTGATTTTGAATATTTCACGATAATAACTCAAACAAATGCATCATAACACTCTCATTAACACAACATTCAATCCATTTCAGTCTAACATGAAGTCTCAATCAAAACTAGTTACAGACGATATGACACAGAAACTTAAACCCTAGGATTCAAAAACTACGAGTATGAAATCTAGCCATATGATTGACACCAAATCTTTTATGGGATATCTAAGTGTCCTAATGAGTTGTTTTAAACAAGTTATAACATCAAAACCCCTTGTAATCAAGAATACCTAATTCATATGAACATAAACCCTAAACCACAATTAATTAAGTTTTGATGTTTCTGGGTATGTTTCAAGCTTGGATTAACTCAATTAAACATGTCTAAAGTATATCTTAACCTTCATATTGACCGTAAACTCTCCCAAGTGAAAATGCCCAATTCATGGGTATGAACCCTAATTTGAAAAATGATCAATTTATGTTTTCGGTGGAGTTGATTGATAAAAATGGTTATGGCACTTAATTTTGAACATTTTAACACCATTTTATCATCACAAACACCCTTTGATGATTTTGTGTTCATAATATGTAGAACATGAAATCACTCATAACATGAAATCAAGCCGTTGGATGTTTGTGAAATTAAAAACCAACGTTTGTATTACCACAAAGATCATGAAAACACTTACAAATTTGGATTACAAAGCACGGATTTAAAGATCAAATATTGCGTGGATTGGTAGATGAAGTATTAAATGTTTGAATTTAATGTGAAAGGTTGTGGAAGACTTTTGTTAAAATTAGTTTAAGCATTTGACAACTTTAGTCCCTCCACCATAACCATTTTCATCCAACGCCCATAACTTCCATTTTGGTTACGCAAGGTATGATATTTGGAAAGAAACTTGACGACACTCCCCTTGACTTAAGAAATAATGAAATTTTACAAATTTGAGTCCCGTAATGTCAATTAACGAAATGTGACCACCATTACCAAAGAAACAACCTAAGGTAACATAAATACAAGATTTTATGAAATCGAAAAATATTTACTTTTCCCCTCAACACTTGACCAAGAAAATACTAATTTTGAAAGTGAAAAGTGTGACGAAGATTTGTACTTGCCATGTTGAGAGAAATTTGAATAGAAGAATATTTTTGAGTTTTATAAGTTTTATATTTTTGTATTTTGTTTTTGAAAAATATTTACAAAAGAGATTTTGGAGTTTGACTGGTTTTAAGATTGTTTTAAAAGTTCATCACCTCCGAGTCAAACACCACATACCAACTGGACCAACTCAAGAAACCTAGCAGGCCAAGGCTTTGGTGAGAAGATCCAAGTTGGTTCGTACTCCACAAAGTATAATTCAACAGTACCCTTTTCCACATGCTCCTTGATGAAATGATATCGAAGATCAATGTGCTTTGATTTTGAATGTTGAAAAGTTGCACGAGATCGCAATAGCACTTTCGATTGTCGCAGACATTGGATTCTCAAACACGTAACCATAGTCTTTGAGTTGTGTCCATCCAAATGACTTGAGAGCAACACCGACATGGCTAGATATTCTGCTTCTGTGGAGGACATGATGTACAACTGTTAATACAAATAAGCCGTAAAAACCTTTATTTATATCTTACATCTTCTAATGTTTTGTCATAACAAACGAAAATAATTTTAATGAAACAAAAAGAATACGTAGATAGTTTGAGTCAATAGTTTCCTAACACACTTACGTTTTCACATAAAACACTAAAATAAGTATAAGTGATTTTATGATTTAGATACATATGTACAACAACTAGTGTTTACATATTGGGTTAGCATATACTTAAACTAAGTATACTAAAATGGGTAAAAACAAGTATATACTAAAATTGGTAAAAACAAGTATATACCAAATGGGTAAAAACTAGCAAATGGTATTGACCCATAACCCATGGTTTTATATATACCACTTAACCAAGTTCATTGTATATAGAAAGAAAACCATGGATCAACCCATGACCCATGACCCATAACCAAAAATACCCATGGGCAAAGAGAGCGTCCACGGATCCCTAGCTTTGTGCTAGCGGATCCCAAGTGGAAGGGATCTGTGGGATCCGGGAACGGTAGAGAATTTTCTATAAATAGAGAGCCATTTCTTCCTTTTACTTAGATGAGTTAGAGGTTAAATACTTCCAAGTATTCTAACCCTCCGACCTCATATCTAAGTGATATATGTAGTTTCTTTTTTTGTGTGATCTTCTAGGTTCCTCTTAAAGGCAACATCGCCATCTTGAAGACGAAAGCTCAAGTCCATGAGTTGCCATGCCTCATCATCATCAAGACAACTAAGGTTCTCTTGTTGATAGTTCTTCCTTTCTCTCCATAGATGTTGGGTTGAAGGCATTAGTGAAGAATGCCGAAAGTGTCAAGATGAAAGCATTAGTGAAAGGTGCTCATCATCCGTGTTAAAGCATTAGTGAAGAATGCTAAAGGTGTCAAGACGAAGGCATTAGTGAAGGGTGCCAAGCGTTGTGTCAAAGGCATTAGTGAAGGATGCCTAAAGAATCAAATCAAGTCGCATTTGGGAAGAATGCCTAGGTCGTATAATCGATGAGGTGCATCGTTATACATATATGTATTTGTTTATTTGCAAGGATGGTGATATCCTTGATGGGGTTGTAACAAGGAGAGGATCTCCTTGATATTAGGTGTTGTGTTGTGAAGGGTAGTAGTTCCTCCATGGTAATGGAACTAGGTGCTTAGCCTAGTACCTAATAAAGGGTAGGCGACATTGTGATAGGATTAGTTCTCCTTGGTTTGAAAGAAATCGGTGGTTAGCCTAGCAACCGATAAAGGGTAGGCTACTGTGTTAGGTGTGGTTCGCCTTGGTGTGAAAGAACTCGGTATTTAGCTTAGTACCGAAAAAGGTTGCTTTAATGCTGAAGCCTTCTCCGCCATAAGGATTTGGTGTAGTGCTTACAATCTCTCGAGTAGGTGACTCGGGGAGTGGAGTAGGGAAAGGAAGGTGTCCTTGTAGCCGAACGACTATAAATAACTTGTGTCGTGGTGATGTGCTTCTTACTCCTTATCTTTCATTACACATTTATATATTTATCTATCAACGTCCAACATAAACAACCAAATAGATTGACATAAGTCGATCTAAATATTTAAAAAAAAGTTTTAAATTGGTAAAACTATTCAACCCCCCTTCTAGTTTTCCACAATTGGCATCAGAGCTTCGTTACCAAGTTTCTTAAAGTATGTTGTACTTTAAAGACTTGATACGATCCGTGTATGTTTGAAAACTACAAAGAAGGATTTTTTTTAAAAGGTCATATTTTCTTTTAAATCATTTTGTTGGACATTGATAGATGATTCTAACAACTTTTGTTCTCAAGAAATCTTCATGCTAGAATCTCTCCAAAATCTTCATTCAAAGAATAATGAAGTCAACATTCAAGGAAGGATCTAAAAAGTAATCACAACTTATGTACACCAAGTACAAAGGATTACTTTAAAAGCTCATGAAGAATTTTTGGTATTATGCCAAACCAAGAAGCATAGAGGTATGGTTTACTTTTCATTAGATAGGTTACATGAGTTCAAATTTTTTAAAGTTCTCTTTGTTTATTAATCACTAGTATCGTTAAAAGTCTCTTTCGTCACTTCTCCGTCTACTTCATCATCAGGAATAGTATTCCTCTTGATTCGTCAAACTAACGCCGTTGTTACATATGAACCCTCGATATGTGATTCATCAAAACCCGTCATTCATCTAAACTATTTTTTAAGCTAGTTATAAAAATAATGCCAAACAACCCTTTTTCTGTCCACATTAGCCGGATCCCTCTAGTTGTACTAGCGGATCCCAAATACAAGGATCCAGGGAACCGTGGAATAGAACTCAGCTATACGCTTTCAAAAATCACCATCGATCTTTTTCCTCTATTCACACAACACAAAAATGACTAAGCTACAGAATTCATCCTCATTGGCTTCCATACATTCAAGTATTCCTTTCTAGAACACCATTGTAAGTAATTACATTAACTTGTTCTGATTTTCATCATCCTCATCCTAGGGTTTATGGTTTCTTAATTTCTAATCAATTAAGTCAATTAGGGCTTTTCAAATTAATCATGAAAAAGGGGTTTTTAACAAAATCACATTATGTTCAAAACATTGTTAATACAAATCAAAACCATAAATCCATCCCAACTAAGCTTACCTAATTGAAATTTTGTATTTTTAGGACCAACCATGCCCAAAGTCACTCAACAAGATCATCATGACACCGTCCATTACCTTACTCATTACTATCGTAAAAAGGGATTGACCAAAACCGACCGTAAAATACTCAAAAGCCTTGTAAAACGACTTATCCACGAAGGTCGTGTAGTCAAGGAATATTTTCTTGAAGATACCGATATTCGTCAAGTTTTCTCGACAATCAACTTTGATTGTCTCCTTGACATAGATGAACAAATTTGTCCGGTCTTCATTTTTGAATTTTACAAAAGTTTTAGGATCATTAGAAACATCGATAATAGCATTTCAATCGCCTTTATCATCAACAAACAAAACTTTATTCTTCCTCTCAACACCTTTGCTCAAATTCTTCGCATTCCTTGTGAAG
The DNA here is from genome assembly GCA_910596185.1 of Chrysanthemum makinoi. Lineage (NCBI taxonomy): Eukaryota > Viridiplantae > Streptophyta > Magnoliopsida > Asterales > Asteraceae > Chrysanthemum > Chrysanthemum makinoi. Next base: position 216,688,276 of record OU343218.1, on the reverse strand, counting down.
GAATTTGTATGTACTCTCAAGACTGGGCAATTAACGCTCAAAACCTTGCACTTGATCCTAAGCCTCTCTATAACACTCCTCTCGACGATCCCGAAACCATTCGAGATACTATCTTCAAAATTAGGACCGACCAATCCCGTTACAACCATAACAAAAATCTCATTCACCGTGATCCCTTTCAAATGGAACTTTTCGAAATGTATCCCATGTTTAGAAAATGGGAAGAAATTCTTAGGAAAACGTCATTAGCCTAGTTGGAAACAAAGATCATCCAAACGCATGTCTTGTGCAAATGATCTATTGTCTTACCCACCAAAGGCCATTTAATCTTGCCTATTACATGGTAAGGAGAATGGCTGGGGTATTCAAAGCTTCCAACATGATACTTCCGTATGGTATGCTCCTAACACGACTTTGTAAGTATGTTGGTGCATTGCAACCATCTCCTATCAACGATGATCATTACCTTTCCGATCACGTCATGGTACCTCTTACCAAACAACCCTCTAAACGGTTCATGGTCAATGGAGAGAAACCTGAAGCTCTCTTGGACTCCTCGGCCGGTGAAGAAGAAGATGATGATGAGGAAGACATCGACCCCATAGCCAACATCAAATTGGGAATCCTTGAATACCATGAACAACTTCCAACCATTCCAAACGAGACCGCGGAATTTAAACAATTGAGGGGCATGATTCAAAACCTCGCTTACAACCTCACTAAGCCGTCAAAAAGGAAAAGAAAGGATTGACAAAAGAGACAATGGGAATGTGCTTATTTTCGTTTATTTTATGTTTGGAAGATTACGTTTTAGCACTTTTGGTTTATGGTAATTTTGGATATTGTTACTTTATCATACTTTTATAAGTGGTGTTTTATGATGACATACTTGCTCCTATTACTTTATTTATAGATTTATTAGTATGCATAATCTGCACATCACTTCTGTGTAGATTCTGATATGCAGATGCCGGATCCCTAGGATTAGCCTAGCCGGATCCCTCCCTTGAGGGAACCGTGGGATCCGTGACATCAGATCAGCAATACAGCATTTCTTGCATCAAGATAACTTTCTAGATAACATCTCATCAGCTAAGAATATGATTTTAGAATCCAACTAGAACCACTTCAAGGATGAGAAAGGCTTAGACTCACTAAAGGCTTACTTAAGATCTTAGTCAAAAAAACCTCTTGATTTATCAACACATCAAAACTCACCATATTTCCGCTTCAATAACTCACAAACTGTTTCTCATCTTTCAAAACACTTAAGTGAACAAATTAAACAATTTTAGGAAATTGTTTCTAATCTTTTTTATCTCAAAGTGAGACAAAAATTAGCTTTTTCAATTCTTGTGATTTTTAAGATTTTTTCAAATTTTAACTCAAGCTTAAATCTGATCACTAGGATCATTTATTATGACTTGACACCACAAAAGTTCTTAGTGTTATCCTTGAACATCCATTGGTAGTCATCTTGTCCCATCTCCTTTCCATAAGAAGCAATCATTTGCTATAACACTTATTATCTTTGATCATTCAAGTACCCTTTCATCTTAAAACACTTAGGAGAACTGAAACACTCAAAATGAGATAGGCCTTAGCTTCTAGAAATCTCATTTCAAACCTGTCATAACTGCTGAGAGCCGGATCCCTAGGATTGGCCTAGCCGGATCCCTCCAAGGAGGGAACCGTGGGATCCGGGTGACAGTTTATGTCGAACATTGCTAAAACAATCATTTCAACTCATCTTCCTAACTCAAACACTCCATCTCATCTTAAATGAGTTCCTAGATCAGTGAAACTCTGAACCTCAACCTTGTGCATATTAATCATCACATTTCCAAGAACATTAGTGGATTAAGTCTTAAATGCAATTGCCAAGTTCTTCCCTTTATAAGCCATATTGCTAAAAACACTTTAGTCATCAAACACAAACACAATTATCAGCAATTGCAACCATCTCCCTTAGTCATTTCATCATGAGAAAAGCTCCTAGTGCTAACTCATCCACTCAAGAACCACCAAGAAACTTGCTAGAATCATACACGAAGTTTCCTCAACCGAATCATCTCCGGTTAAGTCCACCAATGCTAGGATTTCCCCTTCACAAAGGAAACCAATCAAACTAATCCCCAAGAAGAGTGTTTCTACTAGGATTTCATCACCAAACTCTACTATACCAAACATACCCTCCACAACTCAACCAACACCATTAGTGCCTAGAGCTACCTCACAATCATCTCCACATTCTCACAATGTAGAAGATTTACCTTCTTGGCCATCTTATCTTTCACCATTACCAACAAATTCACTTGAAAAGGTTGGGCAACAAAACCAAAATATTGAATCAACACTTGATCCAATATCAAACTCTCTCATTCCCCCCAATAGTCCATTTTGGATTATGAGAAGACATCAAAGTCAACCACTCGACCACATGGAAGTTGAGGCCTCTTTAATCCCACCCTCAAACATTGTAGAACCATAACTTAATGAGCCTCCACCAATTCCTCCTTCATTTGAAGATCCTCAACCCACTTCACTTGAACTTCCACTTCAAGAAATTCAAAACCATGACAAGGATTGCTATCATTGTAAACATGTTGAAAGATTGATACATGAACTACGTGAAGAGCAACGTTTCATGTTTCATCACCTCCTTGAACGTTTCGAAGAGGTCAACAAGCCTAAGCTACAATGAGCATCATAGTCACAAGCTCAAACTTAGAATGTTTAGGGAAACTTATCTCATCCTTGATCATCATTAAGCATTTAGTTGAATTTAGAGTTTGGGTAACTAATTAGCATTAGTAGCACTTATATAGCTAGTTCATTCTCTTAGTTTTAGAGATTTGGTTAATCATCTCTTGTTTTTATTGAATGAATATCTATATGTCATAGTTGTTATGTGCTTTATGCGTTGTGCTTGATATACTACTTCACCTATTCGTTAGCATTGAGTGAAATACTCTCATTGCTGAAAGCTAACTGTCAACAGACGCCAGATCCCTCCAAAATACCTGGACGGATCCCTCCAAGAAGGGAACCGTGGGATCCATGGTACAGATGCACAAATTTCTACTAACTTGAGTTTTATTTGCAGGAAATTATGCATTATACTCTTGTTTTTCTAACCTTTACTTTGTAGATTTTCAAAATAACACATGAAGATTTTGACACCATAAAGCTAGGGGGAGCTTTGTGTCAAACGAAATTGCAAAAACACTTGCAACTTAATCCAATTTCGGAATATACTTCATGACACCCCATTTCAATTTTGCAATCTTCAAGGTGGAGCAAGCTTTCGTCACTTCGACGAACCATTTGCAAACATAATTGCAAACACAATTAGTTTATTTTATGTCCTCGACGCCCTCTCAAAGGGATGGACTCGTCAAGGGGGAGTTAAGACGAACGAGTACCATTTCCGTCACTTGCTCTCTTTACATTTTTCTTTTACATATTTTTCTTATAAAAATTGTGTTAGTTTCTTTTAACACTTTTTGTTTCGACAAAAAGGGGGAGAAGAAAGTAAAAACTACTAATTCAAACACGCTACGAATTTTAGGTTTTCTTAAAATAATTTTATGTTTTGTCATCAACAAAAGCGGGAGAATATTAATACAAATAAGCCATAAAAACGTTTATTTATATCTTACGATCTTCTAATGTTTTGTCGATAACAAACGTAAAGTCATTTTAATGAAACAAAAAGAATACATAAATAGTTTGAGTCAATAGTTTCCTAACACACTTACGTTTTCACATAAAACACTAAAACAAGTATAAGTGATTTTATGATTTAGATACATATGTACAACAACTAGTGTTTACATATTGGGTTAGCATATACTTAAACTAAGTATACTAAAATGGGTAAAAACAAGTATATACTAAAATGGGTAAAAACAAGTATATACTAAATGGGTAGAAACTAGCAAATGGTATTGACCCATAACCCATGGTTTTATATATACCACTTAACCAAGTTCATTGTATCTAGAAAGAAAACCATGGATCAACCCATAACCCATGACCCATGACCCATAACCAATATTACCCATGGGCAAAGAGGAGCGTTCCACGGATCCCTAGCTTTGTGCTAGCCGGATCCCAAGTGGAAGGGATCCGTGGGATCCGGGGAATGGTAGAGAATTTTCTCTATAAATAGAGAGCCATTTCTTCCTTTCTACTTATCACTTTACATACATACTTCCCCAAGTATTCTAACCCTCTAACCTCAGATCTAAGTGATCTATGTAGTTTGTCTTTTGTTTTTGTGTGATCTTCTAGGTTCCTCTTAAAGGCAAGATCACCACTTCTTGAAGACGAGCAAGCTCAAGTCCATGAGTTGCCATGCTTCGTCATCATCAAGACAACTAAGGTTCTCTTGTTGATAGTTCTTCCTTTCTCCATAGATGTTGGGTTGAAGGCATTAGTGAAGAATGCCGAAAGTGTCAAGATGAAAGCATTAGTGAAAGGTGCTCATCATCCGTGTTAAAGCATTAGTGAAGAATACTAAAGGTGTCAAGCCGAAGGCATTAGTGAAGGGTTCCAAGCGTTGTGTCAAAGGCATTAGTGAAGGATGCCTAAAGAATCAAATCAAGTCGCATTTGGGAAGAATGCCTAGGTCGTATAATCGATGAGGTGCATCGTTATACATATATGTATTTGTTTATTTCCAAGGATGGTGATATCCTTGTTGGTGTTGTAACAAGGAGAGGATCTCCTTGATATTAGGTGTTGTGTTGTGAAGGGTAGTAGTTCCTCCATAGTAATGGAACTAGGTGCTTAGCCTAGTACCTAATAAAGGGTAGGCGACGTTGTGATAGGATTAGTTCTCCTTGGTGTGAAAGAACTCGGTGGTTAGCCTAGCACCGTATAAAGGGTAGGCGACGTTGTGTTAGGTGTGGTTCGCCTTGGTGTGAAGGAACTCGGTATTTAGCTTTGTACCGAAAAGGTTAAGCGTTGTGAAGCCTTCTCCGCCATAAGGAGTTGGTGTAGTGCTTACGAACTCTCGAGTAGGTGACTCGGGAGTGGAGTAGGTCAAGGAAGGTGTCCTTGTAGCCGAACCACTATAAATAACTTGTGTCGTGGTGATGTGCTTCTTACTCCTTATCTTTCATTACACGTTTATATATCTATCTATCAACGTCCAACATAAACAACCAAATAGATTGACATAAGTCGATCTAAATATTTAAAAGGAAGTTTTAAATTGGTAAAACTATTCAACCCCTTTTCTAGTTTTCCACACAATCTGCTTCTTCGATTGCCATGACACCAGTTTATCACCAAGAAATTGTAGAGCTCCTGAAGTACTTTTCCGAGAATCTAAGAAACCTGCGTGATCAGCGTCTGGAAAAGCTATTAGTTCAAAACCAGAATCCTTCGGATACCAGATCCCCAAGTTAATGGTTCCCTTGATGTATCGGAGGATTCTTTTCGCCTCAGAGAGGTGTTTCTCAGTTGGTCGTGACTGATAACGGGAGCAAAGATATACTAAAAATACAATGTTAGGTCTACTGGCTGTTAGATACAGGAGAGACCCAATGATACTTCGGTATTTGGTAGGGTCAACCAGTTTCCCATGTAAATCAGCATCCAGTTTGTTGGTGTATGCCATTGGGGTGGCATAGGTATCACAACTTGTCATTCCATGTTTGTTTAAAATTTCAATGGCATATTTGGACTGCCTCAAGAAAATACCACGGGGTGATTGATGAACTTGAAGTCCTAGAAAAAACGTAAGTTCACCCATCATGGGCATTTCAAAATGTTTTTTCATGAGTTTTGAAAAAGCGTTTGAGTATTTTAGATGTGTTGACCCAAAAATGGTGTCATCCACATAAATTTGAACGATTAAAATGTGTGCCCCATGATGTTGTATGAATAGTGTAGGGTAGACCGAACCTTTGACGAAATTATTGGTGATAAGAAAGGATGATAACTTATCATACCACGCCCGAGGGGCTTGTTTGAGACCGTAGAGAGCCTTCTTCAGTTTGAAGACGTGATTAGGGAACTCTGGATCAACGAATCCTTCTGGCTGGCTAACATGACCGTTTCTTTCAGTTGTCCATTGAAAAGCGGTTTGACATCCATCGAAAGACCATGATGTTCATGTGAGCCATAACGCCATAAAAATCGTGCGACCTCAAGACGAGCAACCAGAGCGAATGATTCTTCAAAGTAAATACCCTCTTCATGTCTATAACCCTTAGCCACCAGACATGACTTATTTCTGATTACGGTTCCTTCAACATCTAATTTGTTTTTCCAAATCCATTTGAGACCAATGACGAAGACCCCTGTTGGTCTTTCAACCAATTCCCATACTTCAGGATGTTTAAACTGATTGAGTTCTTCTTGCATGGATTCAATCTAGTTGTCTTTGGTAAATTGCATCTTTAATGTTTTTAGGTTCAGATTGGCAGACAGTGAGTGCATAAATGCAATGTTCACCGTCTGTGTGAAGACGTTGTCTAGTTACGACTGGTTGATTCGGGTTACCAATAATGTTCTCAAGAGGATGGTCTTTCGTCCAACGATGTGTGGAAGGTTGATGTTGATATACATTTTGCAGATTGGGAGGATTCAAATGGCTTGTAGATGATTCCGCAACATCAGGTGTGGCAGTTTCATTAGCAAATGGATTGAAGAACGCATTTGGATCATTGTTCAGAAGATCATCAGCTGGTTCAGCATCGTTGGATGCGGTTTGTTTAACTGTTGTTGTAGAATCAACTGGTGGTGCTTCCTCAATAGTAGTTGTTGTAGCAGGTGTATCAGGTATTGGATTTTGATCAGGTTGAGCGGAAACATTTGATACGCTGAGCACGTTCATCAATATCATCACTAAACGAAGGAGCAAACAAATTGTTCCATTTGACGTCGAGTTAGTTGTAAACTAGGTTCAACTGATGATGGGGTATGAGGGAAGTTTAAACGGTTATGACCGGGTTCCAAGCTGTTATGCTCAGAAGCCATTTCTGTAAGCTCATCAAAATTTGCATGAATCGTTTCCATAATCTCTCTTGTACAACGATTCCAGATCCGGAAACCCTTAGAGTTTTCACAATATCCAACAAAGACTCCAATGTCAGCTTTGGCTTTGAGCTTACCAAAGTCATCACGATCATCATTCGGATAACAAAGAGATCCAAATACATGAAAGTATTTTAGATTCGGTTTTCGGTTTTGGATAAGCTCATAAGGTGTTTTGTTGTGGCGTTTGGAAATCATTGAGCGATTCTGAGTGTAGCATCCAGTTGACACGCTTCACCCATAAGTAATCTGGAAGTTTAGCATTAATTAACATTGTTCTTGCAGCTTCCACTAACGTACGGTTTCGTCTTTCAACTACTCCGTTTTGTTCTGGTGTTCCAGCAATAGATGTTTGATACTCAATTCCCACTTTCTCATAAAATGGACGAAGAGATTGATTCACAAATTCGTTCCTTTGTCGTTCGATTTGTCCGATGTGTTCGAGCTGAACTTGAATTTTCGTGAGAAAGGTGATGATCATATGTGGAGCTTGATCTTTACTTCGAAGAAAATAAACCCAAGTCCATCTTGAGTAGTCATCTACAATTACCAAGATGTAGAGTTTTCCATTAATCGTCTGCACGCGCATCGGGCCACACAAATCCATGTGAAGAAGATGAAACACATGATGTGAGCTGTGTTCCACCTTTGAAGGAAAGTGAGCACGAGTGCTTTTCCCTTGTTCACAAGCTGAGCATAGGTGATCTTTAGAATACCAAAATCTTGGGAGACCTTCAACAAGTTTGTACCGTGCAAGATTGGTTATGGTTTGAAAGTTTAAATGTGAGAGACGACGGTGCCATAGCCATGATTTTGTAGATGTAGCCTTAGAAAGTAGACAGATGGGAGATGAAGCAATCATGTCTTGCATTGAGATTGTGTAGAGACTTGATGTGCGTTGATCAGACATAAGATCGTTTCCTTGTAGATCACGAATGAAACAAGTTTTCTCCCTAAAAGAAACTTCCAAATCTCCATCACAAAATTGACGGACTGAAAAGAGATTGTGACCAAGGCCTTCCACATAATAAACTCTGCTAATTTCAATGTTACCATTGATGTAATCTCCGTAGCCCATAATAGCTGCGAAGTGATCATTCCCGAACCTAACAGTGCCAATGAACTTTGAAATAAAGTTTGATAACAGTTTGAGATTGCCTGTCATGTTCCGGGAACATCCGCTATCAACAACCCAGAGGATGATCTGTATCACCTACATTACACACAGACAACACAGATGGAATAGAAGTAGATTTGGAACCCAAAGAGTTAGAGGGTTCCGATGCAGATATAGATGAAACACACATGGTCATGATTTTAGGTATCCATGTAAAGCCAAGTGTATTATGTAAGCATTTCTTCCATCTCCAACTAGTCTTAGCTTTGGTCTTAGTGAATGCACTAGGTGATAAGTTCTTACTAGGAGGTGAAGGGGGTACTATGGGTACATCAATGATCTTAGCCGGAACTCTAGAAGGTGGTTTACCTAGCACAGACTTAGAAGCATTAGTGGGCCTAGAGGTATTCCATTTTCTATTATTTCGCTTACGATTCAAGATAGCCTTAGCAACACATTTATCATGACAACCAGAAAACATGCTTTTATGACAACCAACACAAGAGTCTTCAAACAAAACATTAAGAGTACTTAAAGATTCAGCATTCGTTACATCACTTTGTTCATTACAATTGTCAGATGCAATATCTAAAGTGGGTGCGACTTGAGTTTTATTCAAAGTCCTAGGGTGTTCTTCTACTTCAGCATTCTTTATTTTTCTTTTCTTACGTCGCAACTTCCTATTCTTCCTTGTATTGCTCCTAGGTTGTGAAGTGCGGGCGTTGGGAAAAGAGGCAACTATTCCTGTTTCAGTAGAGGGAAGCACATTAGTTTCTTGTGGTTTGTCATTAGATGTTCTAGAGATATTTTGAATCTGTGTAGGTGCAGTTACTACAGTGTTACTATCCCTATCTTGCTTAAGTTTCACCATCTCTGCTTTTAGGTCATGGATAGTGTGCAACAAATCTTTATTTTTAGAGTGAGTTTGTGCATTTCTATGCACGACATCGTTTGTGTGTGCAAGATAATTATCAAGTTCTTGTGATGCTTTAGCACGAGTCTTTTTGAGTAAATCAAATATGACACTATATTCCTTTTTAACTTTTGAAATTTCTTGTTCATATTTTGAAATTTGACACTTCAAAGACACATTTTCATCATCCAGTTGCTCAACTTTTGGATTAAGAGTTTTGGTATGCAACTGGTGGAGTTTGTTTTGCCAAGCGAGTTCACGAGTGTGACAATATTTTTGACACCATTGAAGAAAACGTTTTGCATTTGAAAGCTCATTTAACAATCGCTCATTTTCGACTTTTAAAGATGTGATTTGTGACACAGTATCAGTATTCTCAACATTTTCAACAGAATTACCAGAATCAGCAGATATATAATCAAATGCATATGCAACAGAATGTAATAACACAACCTTATTGATATCAGCACAGATAACATATTCCAAGAGTCGATCAACATCTTTTCTTAACATTTTCTTTTTTACGTTTAGTATTTGAAATCGATGTTTCTGTTTGTTCGAAAACTCTTTTCATAAGTCCAAGTCCCTTGTGAAAATCCCTTTCCCAATATATTGCACAGTTTTTCAAATTTAGGACATGTGGTAAAATTCTTTTCTGAAAAATATCTCTTTGGGCTCGTGCTTGAGGCGATTGAAAATGTTCAACTTTTATTTCAGAATTGATTTCAATTTCACGTTCCAAAAGTTTGATGTCCGATAAGAATATTTCAAAATATTTTATAACTTTACATTGTTCGGCTAATGGCTTTATCTCACTGAGTGAAGGTAAAGGACCATTAATTTGTGCAGTATTGGAAAGAGGACCCTCATTAGAAGAATCACAAGTAGGTGTGATAACCCAAGGTGTGTTAGAAAAATCCTGTTGTGTGACAAAAGTAACGGCTTTTGAATAGTTAAATGGTTTGTTATAAACAACATTTTCCAATTTTGACCGACTCTCGTCTTCTGCATCTAATTCCTCTTGACGATTGTATTCAACAACACTCATAATTGAATCATCAATTCTATGTTCTGCACTGTAAACTTCAGGATTTGGTTTGAATGCTCTATTTGAAAACTTTGGTTTGTAATCAGCAAGATTCGGTCCATATCCATTTGGATTTGGTTTAAAAGTAAACTTTTGAATAGTTGTGATTGACTCACCGTGTTTATAAACAACATTTCGAAACTCTTTGAGTTTGTTTTGTAAGTCAACAATTTCTTCAAGATAGTTATCTATTCGTTTCGTTGAATGCTTTTGTACTCAGAAAACTATTTTTGACAATTTAACAACTCAGACTTGGCTCTTTGAGTTTCCAAAGTAAGAGCGTTAAGTTGTTGTTTATGATCATATTGCAGTTGTTCAATTTGAGACAGCAAAGCATTCTTAGATGCGACTAGATCACGTATCTGTTGTTCTAATGATTTTTCATTTTGGTAAGATTTAGCAAGAGCGACTTCAAAACCTTTTTCACGTTTTTCTTGAGTTTGAAAAATGTTGAGTTGATACTTTAAGCATTCATTATCCTTAGTTAACAGTGCATTTTTGTATTTTAATTGCTTATTGATGTCCTTGCAAATTTCCAGTCGGGATTCTTGGTCTTTAAGTAAGGTCATGAGCTCAATATCTAGATTAGACAAAAGCTCAGCTTGTTCAACGTGAGTCTCAACATGATCATTATTCATATCCTCAAGTATAACCACGGAGTCAACTTGATTATCAATGGTAACCGTAAGGTCATCTTGATCGTCAAATATAACTACGGGATCTATTTGATTATCATTGGAATGAGATGTTGAAGGCTCATGTTGAACATTCTGATCCTTGTCGGATGCAGATGTTGGCGGAGATATCAGATCATTAATGAATATAGTTTGATCCGGTACCTGAGACAAGCCGTCAGTGTCATACACTGGGCCTGTGTCACTCATGTAGAGTTCTTGCATGTTTGCCATTAACATCACAGCTGCATTAGCCTGCAAGTCCTCCATATCATCATCAGAATCTGCATTGGCCATAAAGCTATGCTCCTTGTTGGTAAGAGTTCCACCAGCTTCATCCTTGAGAGCCAAGAGTAAAGCCTCTTTGTGGTAAGCGTTGCCTCTTATCCTCGGCTTTGGGCATGCATTAGCTAGATGACCCTTCTCATTACAGTTATAACAACGAAGACCATTAACCCCATTCTGAGCATTACCTTGTTCAACCACTTGAGCCCTTTGTTGTTGTGGAGCACCCATGTTATTCCTTCCCATTTGATTAAACCCTTGACCACCGCCCATCTGACGAACGTTACCACGATTATGAACTTCAACACGTCCATTGTTAACAACAGCTTGATTCCTTGTGTTTGATGAGGTACGCATGCGATTGTTGGATTTGTTAGAGTATCGGCCGAAAGCTCTAGCAATCATAACAAACCCTTGTTGCAATGCATCAAAAGCTTCTTTATCCTCATTTGATTTACTGTAGAGTGCTTGATCATTATTGTTGTTGTATGGAACCAATTGAGTTTCTTGAGGTTGTTGCTGTGATGGATCATATGGGGTAATTGTAGCAGTTGGTTGTGGAGGATTTGTGAAGACAGTTTGTAGAGTTGGAAATTGAGGATAACAAGCTTGAGCCCACAAAGCTAATTGTTGATTATCCGGAAGTGAAGGTGAAACAGTTTGTCCACGGATAACCCTTTCTTTGTCAACTTGTTTTTGATGGGGCTTCAAATAGTCGTACAATAATCCGTATGTAGCATGATGAAGATTCTTTGCTTGACGGATGAAAATGACATACTTTTCCCAATCAGGACCAAGACTACTCAGGAATTTAGTGTTGACAGCAATTCTTGGCATGATGATGTTATGTTTGTCCAAGTCATTGATGATATCTGAGAATCGATGATGATATGACTCTAATGTCTCCCCTGGTTCAATCATGAAGTGTTCATAAGCCAAGTAGATTTTGGATTCCATGTCTTCTTGATTGAGTTTTGTGCCTTCCATGAGTAGATGAATATGCTCCCACATTGCTTTAGCAGTCTTTTGAGCAACAACACTTCAAAGTATCAGATTAGGTAGTCCTAAAAGGATGTATTGCATTGCCAGTTCATCGGCTTCAAAGTGTAGAAGTTGATCAGTAGTGAGTTCATTAAGACTGACAACGTTGGTGATATCACCTCTTGGTGGATTAACATTTGGATCTCCGGGTGTAGTGACAGTAGGCATCTGAAACGGACCTTCCAGGATGACCTTCTTCAAGAACTTTCCATGTGGCTTCTTTAGATCACAGAACCTAAAGAACCGTATCACCCATTGATCGTAGTTTCCGGGAGTGAGCATTGGAGGTCTATCAAGTGATCCAGCCTCATGAATGGATTGTTGGCTACTTAAGGCTTCAAACATCTTTGCAAACCAAGACGGTTCCTTTATAGTATTCCTGGATGGATGTTGATTGTGAAAGTTTGTGTAAGGTTGTACTTGAAGACTAGGGGGTGGTTGAATAATTTGTGATTGAATTGCTCCTTGAGGAAATTGTTGTTGAAGTTGTTGTTGTTGTTGTTGTTGTAGTTGTTGATAAAATTGTTGTTGTTGTTGATTGAGTTGTTGTTGTTGTTGTTGTTGAGGATACACATGAGGGAAGTAGCTAGAGTATGGTGGTTGAGACATCTTGAAAACTTGTGTTGAAAAATGGATCTTTGTAGACGAATGAAACTTTGTTGATGAAGTATCCTTATGCGTAGAAATCAAGCTTAGGCAAAGAAAAAAACCTTAGGCGTAAAAACACCAACGTACGCGTAAGAGGTTAGCTTACGCGTAGGGTTAAGGAATCCTTAGCTTATGTGTAAGACAAAAGCTTAGTAGTAGAATGCTTATGCGTAGGATTTTCTTATGCGTAAGACAATGCTTAGGCGTAAGAAAATGCTTATGCGTAAATATTCTACGCGTAAGAGTTTGTTTAGGCGTAAAAACTAGGGTTTAGCCCAAAAATCCTTTACACTTATTCCAGTGTAGAAGATATCCAAAGTCGAAGTATTTTCAGGCTTATCCAAGCAAGAAAACACTGAGTAAACCAAAAACACTGAAGATCAAACTTTAAGATGCTTATGCGTAACAACTAGGGTTTTGTTATGCGTAGGTTTTGGCAAAACTGAGATTTCTGTCCAAAAGTGTTTCTAAACCAGATTTTTATAACGAAATAGCTTCAATATCACCAAAATAACACAAAAGTGTGAAACTTGATGATCCAAAACTCTTATACACCTTACGCGTGTAAATAAACACACGATTAAAACCAAGCTTAAAAACAATGAAATACACGTAAAGTTTCAAACTTTTTGCCAAAAACTTAAGTTTTAACACCAAATAACCTTTAAAGTACAAGAATCTTGGATTGTAACGTGTAAAAATTAAGTTTTTCAAGCGTATAAAGATTTCAGTACCGAGAATTATTCATAGACACTATGTTTCAAAAACAAAATCGTTTCACCCAACTATTTGGCGAATGATACCACTGTTAGGTCACCATTTATGTAACACAAGCATCAATATGAAGAAATGAGAAAGAGAGTGATCGGATGAACACTTAACCAATTATACGAATAACAATGATGAAGGTTTCGGCGTAAGTAATATTGATAAGTGAACAACCAACTCCCAAATGGAAGTTTACAAGGCTATTTATAGGAGAGAGAGCTAGGGCAACACTCCTAGTCCCTTCCTTTCCTTATTAGGCTTGGGCCTAGGCTTATGGGCCTTCTACATAAGCCTAAGCATAATAACAAACATAAGGGCTTGTAACTATTACATAAGCCTAAGCATAATAACAAACATAAAGGCCTAAGTAAGACCTCGATGCACCATATGGAATTCATCATTGGCCTGAACGAAGAAGAGTATACTACAAAGCTGCCAGGTACTCAAATCGAAAAAGGAGGTGTACAGTGACCAAAGGATCGTTGCCATTATGCATGTTAGCCTGTCTACCAAATGGGACTACTCATTCCTGAAGAAAATCGTAGTCAAACGCCAAGACGAACAGGAATATGACTTTTCTGAAGCGGATTTTCCGAGGTTGTCACTCAATGACATTGAAGATATGTATCTTGCCAAGGTACAAGGACGAATGCGACACTTCTCCACGAACATCCAGCTCTAGTACATCAAGTCATTGCTAATATTCATCAGAAGCATCGTTATCCAGGAACGTGTTGAAGACCTTCAACTTGCCGTGGAATCTTACCAAAAACGTGTTAATCTCACCAGACCACAGCTAGACCTTCCCGATATCAACCATCTTGCTCAGTTCACCATCCTTAATAAACCAACGTTTGGGATAGTGTACCGCAGTGAACTTCACCGTAATTGCTTCATGGCGTGCAAGGAGCTTCACAAGTTTTGTGATCACACCTTAAAGAAGGTTCGGGACGGGTTAGAATATCGGTTAAAGGAGATTCATAAAGGCATAGGGTCGAAGAAGAGGTGGAATTCGAGGGAAAAGAGGGATGTGTTGGGAATAATACTATCAGTTACCACTAATACGCTTGTCGTTAACACTGCTAAAGATTACACTAGCAGTGGAAACTCATTACCACTGCCAGTACAAATGGTACCACTGATGTTAGGATAATTGATAAGCATTCGTGTATTGATAAGTATAGAAAAAATCTTGTGTATATTCTATATTGTTAGGATTATACTTATCTTGTAAAGGACTCCTTGTGCTATAAAAGGAGATCCTAGGTCATTGTCTTACATACGTATAACGTATTGTTCATATTAGCTTCAAGGTGTAACCCTAGTGATAAAGAAGATCACTCGTATTATTTCTTAATAATATTGAAGCTTTGTGTTAAACTGTTCTCACTTACAATACATCATATAATCCATCTTCTAAGTATTACTAAGTAAATTTCGCGTGCTTATTAATATAACTCAAAATATCACTGACACAAGGTGTGTGTCTAGATCCATCAAGTGGTATCAGAGACAGGTTTTGATATTTTGATTTAGAAGATCCAAGGAATACGCTTAACCTACTCACTCAATTCAATGGAGATAGAAAACAACCAGTCCAACTCTTCTACTCCAAGACTTCCTAAGCTCAAACTTAATGAGTTTGAGATGTGGAGGATAATGATTGAGCAATACTTTCTCATTCAAGACTATGCTCTATGGGAGATCATCTTAACTGGTGATTCTTTCAAGCCTGTGACAAAGACTCAGAAGGTTGGTGACACAGATGTTGTGACAGTTTCTGTGCCTGAGACTAATACTGAAAAAGCACTGAGGAAGAATGATCTAAAGGCCGAAGTTTGTTCTTGATGACTCTCCCTAGAGACCAGATCATAGCATTCAGCAAGTTCAAGACAACTAAAGAACTATTCGAAGAAATTTGCTCAGTGTTTGGTGGCAATGATGCTACAAAGAAGACACAAAAGACATTGTTGAAGCAAAGTTATGAAAACTTCTTTGCTTCAAGCAATGACTCACTTGATAGCATCTTCACTAAACTCCAGAAGATTGTTACACAACTGACTGTGTTTGGCATTGAGGTAGAAAAGGAAGACCTCAATTTGAAGTTTCTAAGAATTTTGCCTTCAGAGTTTCATACTAATGTTACAGTCTGGGAAAATAAACCAGATATTGAAACTATGAAGCTCAATGATCTTTACAACAATTTCAAACTCATTGAACAAATATTGAAGAAGGCTGGGAAACTTGGTACAAGCTCAAGCAGCTTGGCATTGTTGTCGACCTCTGTTGATAGTGATGATTCTGAAGATGACTGTGATAATAATTTTGCCACTGCTGGTTCTACAGTTTCCACTGGTAATTCTAGTGTTACCATTGCAGGTTCAAAGAATAAGGTTGATGGTATTGGAGATCCTACCTTTTATGCTTTTATCTCCACTCAATTTAATGGCTCTATATTAACTCATGAAGATATAGAGCAAATTGTTGAAGATGACTTGGAGGAGATGGATATTAAATAGCAAATAGCTCTTCTTAGCAAGAGGGCTAGGAAATTCTGCAAGAAAACTGGCAAGCCAATTCACATCAATGGTGGTGAAACTGCAGGGTTCGACAAAAAGAAAGTAGAGTGCTTCAATTGTCACAAGTTGGGTCATTTTGCTAGGGAATGCAGAAGACCAAAGATGAAGGACAACAGGTCTACTTGGTACAAGCAAAAGAAAGAACCAACTATGGAAGAACTAAAGGCAATGTTGGCAATTGATGGTGTGAGCTATGATTGGAGTTTCATGGCTGATGAACAAGAGGAAGAACCTTCAGATGCTGCTCTTGTGTCTACTGAATTTGCTCTCATGGCTTTCTCTGACTCTGAGGTACAAAACTTTGAAAGTTGTTCTAAAACATGTAGGGCTGCTAGAGAAGTTGAAAGACTTAATGAATCTTATGAAAGTAAAAGAACAGAGTTGTTTGCTGCTAATTATGTTGTGTCAAACCTTAGGAGAGGTATAACTGTATTAGAAAAACAACTAGAGCCGTATAGAGATAATGAGTCAAAATATAATGATGATATGATTCTTCTTAGAAGAGAGGTAGATCATACGACAGCTGTGAATGAGGCTTTCCAAAAAGAGCTTGAAAAACTTAGAAAGAAAAATGAGAATGTCAATTTAACTGTTGACACCTGTTATTATCAGTCTAAGTCAATTGATAAAATTTAAATGCTCAAATACATAGTAAATTTAAGTCTGGTATGGGTTATAATACAGTGCCTCCACCACTAAGAGGTGTTCCATCACCTCCAGGTATAGATTTAGCTCATACAGGTCTAGAAGACTTTCAGGAACCTATTCTTGAATATGGTCCTCCCAAAACTGTGAAATGTGAGGAAGAGGTTAAGCCTGAGAATGATGTTTTTGAAAGTGCTAGTGACTCATCAGTTGTTGAAGAGAATGTTAAAAAGAATGTAGAAGCTTCTATCCCAAAAGTTGTTAATACTGTTACAGAGGAACCTAGGAGACAGGCTAATAAACCTAGATCAACTGTAAGGTATGCTGAGATGTATAGGAACAAGTCATCAGCTCCTAGGGGTAACCAGAGGACTTGGAATCATGTTAAATCTCAACAACTAGGTAGTGACTTTGTGATGAATAATAAAGCATGCTATATATGTGGTAGTTTTGATCATTTACATGCTTATTGTGACTACCATGTTGGGAGAAGGGAAGTCCATGGGAATAAAATGGTAGAATCTAACAGGTTTCAAAACAATATACCCCCTAATTCTCACAACAAAATGATCCCAAGAGCAGTTCAACTAAGAAGTGGTCTTAAAACTTTTGCCACTGCTAAAGCTGTTAACGCTGCTCACCCTAAATCACCTGTTACAAGTGCAAAATCCAAAACAACTTTTGCAAAATCTGCACAAACAGAAAAAAGAACTTTTCAAACAAAGAGGGTTCATTATAACCAACAGTGGGTACCTAAAACTAAACCAGCAGTTACCACTGCTCATTTAAAAGTTTCCACTACAAGGGGTGTAAACAAGAAAAGGGGGACATGGGCAATGCTGTGAAAGCCTTAGCACGTTGGGAATGGAAACCTAAAGGAATTACCTCACCAACCATTCCCAATGGTGTATCAATGACCTTTGATAGATTTAACTATATTGATACACGAGGCAGATCCAAGTCGATCATGGCTTGGGTCCCCAAAAGAAACTAACTCTTTACTTTTATGTGCAGGAACATCCAAGGACAAAAAGATCAGATCAAGGCTACACAGATAGTGGATGTTCAAGGCACATGACTGGCAACAAGTCCTATCTCTTAGATTTTGAACATTATGATGGACAGTTTGTCAGCTTTGGAGTAAAAAGTTTAACACAACCAGTATGATGCAAGGAATTTAAATTAAAAGACATGGATTGTTATTAATATTTGTTAGGTCCAATAATTAACCCAATCACCCTGAACAAGATTTAAAAATAAAATAGCCTAACTCAGTAAATAAATAGTGAGTGACTCACTGATAAAAGAAATCAGTGAGTGTTGTTTAGTGCTCTTTACTTACTGATACGGTGTCACTGAGTAAAATATATGAGCTACAAACAACACTAGTGACACTGAGATTTTGACAAATGTCTCAGTGATCCTGAAGACGCTATCTCTACATACAGACTGAAAAATATGGGTGGGAACTTCCAAGAGAAGAAGTCAAACAAGTACAAGACTTTACCAAAGAAGTGAGAACATTGTTATGACTCATTTAAAAGAGTGGTTGGTACTTTTCCAAAAGTTGAAGAAGATGGACCACATGGGGGACCACATGTCACCTACCTTCACAAGTCTTTGTATCTTTTGTTCATATAAATGTCTGTAATTGTAATAGATAGGTATGCATTCCTAAACAAACACAATACATAGTATTAGTTGATAGGATCATCCTCTCATTGAAACACAAGCATAGCTTGGATCAATGAGAGTTTATTTGTCATTCAATGGGGATAATATACCGAGATTATCCCCGTAAAAAGTTTAGGATGTTATCATGTAGTCTAGTTGGTATTGAGAAATCTTGTAACTATTGTTCTTCTTTATTAATGAAGTTGTTCTTTATTTTTATCAAGATTTACTCTATTATTTGGACCAACAAGTGGTATCAGAGCGGGTGGATTATTCTCATAATCCAGATCCGTTCATGGCTGCTGATAACATTCTGAGCTATGTCAATATTAGTGTAAAAAGCTTCAAAATTTGCTACTGTTGTTACAACTTTTGAAGGGGAGAAAACTCACTGATATTGATTGTTTGACAAAAACATCACCTAAAAATTTGCCACTGATTGAAATAATCAGTCAAAAATAATGCTTTACCCACCAAACAAAACCATATCTTCACTCAAAACCACACATATCTTATCAAAAAAAACCCCAAAACCTTCATCTCTACAAAACAACGACACATCAAAACCATATCGAGAGACACAAAAAAAACCATCCTTTATATAAAAACAAAAAAGAGGATTCCAGATTCGGATCTACAAAACCCATCACCAACAAAAACAACCAATCCCCAATCTCGCATCAAACCCAGATCCAGCGACACCAACTGGTATCTCTGATGGCGGGAGCAAAGTCAACCGTCAACTCAAGAACAATTAATAACTTCCAAATCCCAACACCGACACAAATTCAGGCTTCACTCCAAAGAAACCCTAACCAAAAACCTAACAAACCCTAATCAATCAGACTACAATCACGACTGTTAAAACTCAGGAAGATACAACGACAATGGTAAATCGACCGGCGACTGAGATTGATGGCGGGTATGTGAAGAGGGTCAAGAAAGAAAGGGAATGGCTGAAATGGATGTAATGTGTTCAGTTCGTGTGTTGGAATATGGTTTGGGATTATAGAAGTGTTTGTGATGTAGTGGTATTCGTGGGTTATGATTATCCATCAGGGAGTAGTAAAAAATTTGGATGAGGTCTATCAGGTTGTGTGGAAATCGGGTGTCGTAGTTTGCAACACGTGTGGTTCGGATGTAGTAAGGGCATGAAAGAATCAGGAGGCTGTGAATAATCAGGGGCACTGAGTGCTAATGTGTTATTCATGCTGAGCGTTGTGCTACTCAGGGAGTGATATGATCAGGGGGTAAATCTGCTGATAATCACATCAGGGAGTATAACAAGAGTTTTCGGGTTAAACTGAAGATGTTTAAAACCTGAATCATTGTTGTGGTTAAAACTGAGTGGGTATGTAAAGGGCAGGCAATGTGGGTTAATCAGGGAAAAGCTTTTTTATCAGCGAGTGGGTTGAAATCTCATATGTGGCTAAGTGAAGCAAGTCTTTTTGGTTGAACCAGAAGTGTGTAAATCATGTTAGAATTGTTTCTCCTTAGACTACCTGATGAAGCAGGACTGAGTCTAAAGAAGTCCCTGATGACAACGTATCGGTGTGCGCTGGAAAGCTTATTAAGCTTGTGTCTTTAGGGTGTGCTGAAAAAATCAGGGTGTGATAAAATGTACAGGCTGTGGAGATTACTAGTACGAGTTGTGACCCAGTGAGATAAATCTGGGGTTATTTGTGTTGTAGTTTTGGGCTAAAGTCTAAACTGATGACTATTTCAGTGGTGTAGTGAAGCCAATGGTGGTATGTCAGTGTGATAAACATCAGTGGGTAAAAAATCAGTGATTAGAGTAACGCAGCGGAAGCGCTGTGAGCCCATAATGTGTCAAGACATCAGGTGTGTACCAAGGAGTGGGCTAAATGAGTTAATCAGGGAAAGTTTTTTTTTAGCTTCGATAGCTTGGAGGTGTTGGTTCCGATTCCATTTGATTAAGCTAGATGCTTGATTCAAAACTGCTTTTTATATAGCAGTTTTGAGGGGGAGAATAAGCATCTTTTATGGCGACCTTAATCATCAACATGGTGACCTTAATCATCAACAATACTCACCACCTAAACCTTAACATATTACTCGAAGCCAATCAGGTAGTGTGGAATCCTGAACCTCATTCACTCAACGCAATCAAAACACTACAACAAAATCAACACAAAAAAAACCTTCTCACTGAAATGAGTAACTGTACCCTAACCCCTGAATCTATCTCTGAAAGCTTGATGCTGAACCTAAAATTAGACTCCCTGAACATAAAGAAGCTCAAAAACCCAAGTCACTGAAACCCGAGTCCTTGAACTCGCAGTGACTGAGCCCGAGTCACTGAGAAAACATTAGAACCTGAACAAGATCGTGACTCCTTTAGTGAACCTGAGGCATCAATGAGTTGTAAGAAAAGCTGATGTCATTAACTCAGGGTGTAAAAAGGATCAAGGAGCAGTAATGTGTAGATGGAAAATGTGGGGTGATACTTGCAGTATCCCTGAAAATTCTTTGAGATTCGGGGAGTAATAAGGATACCTCAGGAAATGTGTACTCACGCATACTTGAATGTTGAAGTGTGTACTCAGGCTGGTGGTATATGGGTTTCAAGTGGTTTTTCAGGCTAAAGATAGAAAGGATTGAATCAAAGGCGGATAGGCATTTCGGGTTTAAACTGAGCCTAACCAATGGCCTGATTCGAGTGTGGTACAACTTCAGGGAGTGTGTATGTGATTCAGGCTAAGCTTGAATAAGAGCTTGAAAATGAGAACTCCCTTTGAAGTCGTTGGAAGAATACTAACCCGAGACTATCTAGTATCTAGTGGTGTCCCTGATAAGTTTCAGGATATGGGTTAAAAGAGTGTTGATAGGGTATGGGATTTACGGGCCTGTTGATGCCATCTTTGCAACATCAGGGAATGTTGTAATTATAAGTTTATTGGGGTGTATTTTCACCAGTGTATTTGTATTCATAAATGTATATACCAAGTCAAGTGACAAATTAAAATGGACACTGATGTATCAAATTTAACCAGGTCCTTAATTGTATCATTGGAATCAAAACATGTAAGAGGGTGGACACTGATGAATCAAAGTGAACCAGGTCCCTCAGGGTCTAAATGAGGACATTGAACCCTCAAAACTGAACCCCTCAAACATGTCAAAGTGAGCGAGGTCACTGAATATTTGAACCTGGTCACTGACCAATGAACTAGATTATTGATACCTCACTCGCTGAACCCCCACTCACTGAACTAGGCATTGAACCCACTGAAATGGGTCACTGAACCCTAGTCACTGAATAACCTGAACCCTTAGACTAAACCCTCAGTCTTACACCTTTTACCAATCACTTTAGGCTATTTGTATATTCAAATAGGGGGAGACTGTTGGGTCCAATAATTAACTCAATCACCCTGAACAAGATTTGAAAATAAAATAGCCTAACTCACTAAATAAATAGTGAGTGACTCACTGATAAAAGAAATCAGTGAGTGTTGTTTAGTGCTCTTTACTTACTGATACAGTGTCAGTGAGTAAAATATATGAGCTACAAACAACACTAGATACACTGAGATTTTGACAAATGTCTCAGTGATCCTAAAGACGCTATCTCTACATACAGACTGAAAAATATGGGTGGGAACTTCCAAGAGAAGAAGTCAAACAAGTACAAGACTTTACCATAGAAGTGAGAACATTGTTATGACTCATTCAAAAGAGTGGTTGGTGCTTTTCCAAAAGTAGAAGAAGATGGACCACATGAGGGACCACATGTCACCTACCTTCACAAGTCTTTGTATCTTTTGTTCATATAAATGTCTGTAATTGTAATAGATATGTATGCATTCCTAAACAAACACAATACATAGTATTAGTTGACAGGATCATCCTCTCATTGAAACACAAGCATAGCTTGGATCAATGAGAGTTTATTTGTCATTCAATGGGGATAATATACCGAGATTATCCCCGTAAAAAGTTGAGGATGTTATCATGTAGTCTAGTTTGTATTGAGAAATCTTGTAACTATTGTTCTTCTTTATTAATGAAGTTGTTCTTTATTTTTATTAAGATTTACTCAATTATTTGGACCAACAATATTTAACAAATCTGCACACTGAGTGCAGAGGTTACATCCATTGGGTTCTTACAACCAGCATCATTACATAAAAGAGAAACAGAACACATCATAAAACTACAAACTGATCACAAAAGCTTCACATCCTACCCCAACCCTACTCCAATCTAACCACCATCTACCACCTATGGCTTCTTTGGGAAGGCCCGCTTTAGCATCACTTTAGGCGCCATACGCCTATCAATCACGTTGTACACCTTAGGGCTTGTTAGCCCCATCACCACTATTCCAACAGGTGGTGAGGATGATGAAGGTCCCTCTTGTGGTGGTGCTGACAACAGTGGTGGAAAAGGTGGCATCTGGAGTTCTCCTAATGGAAGGATTCTAGCAAGGGGAGGCACATCCAAGACCCTTGAAGTAGTATCATTATTTGTGCTTGCACATTGGGAAATGTAGCTTGACATGGAGTCTGAGCTATCTTCAGTGATAACAGCATCTTGTGGCATTGGTTGAGTTGAAGAAGGACTAGCAGCAACAGGGTTTGAATAAGCATCTGCATGAGTTCTTTTTCTTGATGAAATTGCTTTAAACACCTCGTTCTTCTTCTTACCTAGATTGTTCAGAATATAAAGCCAAGCATTTTCATCCCACATACTGTGTGACAAGGATCTGTCAGAAGAGACATTGATGGGGTTTGAATTACTCATGGTGATTTTTGAGAGAAAAATGTTTTTGGAGTATGTGTGATATGTATGGCTTGTATGTTAAAGGTTCTTTAATACAAGTTAAGTTGAATTTAGTAAGTTAATGTGGGGAAGGTATAAGTTGTTGAGAAGTAAATGAATTCTTTGACTTTGGTAGCCGGATTAATGACTTGGAGTTGACCTATTGACTGGGTGGTTTAGTATTGGACTAACCACTGTCAGCATAAATCTTTATCCTCTTTTAGTTATTTTCTAACCACTGCAAATCTTAACAATGCTTTCAGTGTATGGTTTATGTTTGTGACATGCAGATTTGAAGGATTCTTTGTTTACATTGAAGTTATTGCTGTTTAGTGCTAGTATGTTTAGTTGTCCACTAACTCTTATGAAGAAATTATGCTTAACAGTGGAAACTACAATGCAAGCAGTGGTAACAGGTACTCTCACAGAGAAATCAGTAAAACAAAGAAATTTTATTCATGTAATCATGAAGATTCATTACAACCAAAGAGAAATTGCTCCTAACCACAATCAAAACACAAAAGACTGCAATCTAACACATCCTACATTCCTACACCCTACACCAGCTACTTTATTGGCTTCTTGCCCTTGCCCACATAGTCATGCTTGTTCTTCTGTGCTCTCTTTCTTTTGTTCTCAAAGGTTGACTGCATTCTTGGACAAGGAAGACCAAGAACTTGTGGAGGAGGCCTTGGTAGCATTGCAGGCTTCTTTGGTATGGATATCTGCTTTATGTTGGAGAGAGCTGCTCCCAATGCTTTTGTCAGAGCCCTTGGCAACTCTTTGGTCAAGGAATAGGTCTCATCATTATTCTCATCATCATCTGATGAGCTGGAGTAGAACTCGAGAGAAGCTGCAGGTTTAGCAACAGGTGCACGCTTGGCAGTCTCCTTAGTTTGCGTCTTGAAAGAAGTGCTTGCAGCCCATGGTGGAAAGTATCCATCCCACCCTGATGCCTCTGAGGAAGACTCTGAAGCGTTCACAAACTCTTCCTCAGAATCAGAGAAGATGTCAATGATGTTGGAAGGATTGCTCATGATGATATTTAGGGTTTTTGTGGGTTTGAATGTGTTTTTGATAAAGATTATGATCTGCCGAGCCTCTTTATATAGGCAAAGTCGATCTCAAGGGTTCATTAAAGAATATATTTACTTTTCCCTATTTTGGTAGGTTAAAAAGTAAATATAGATATTATCGGGTTGACTTTGGAAGATATTTTTAGATAGTGGCTTGGTTAAAAGTAACTTTGGTTAAAACAAGTTGGTTATTCATATTCTTTGTATTATGATAACACATGCAGGTACATAACCAATCTTGGATGGGAGTTGATCATAAAAGGTGTGTATCTGAGACACACAACGTATGGTTATTGATTCACCATGTCTAACCCACATAAGAATCAACTAGTCCTAAGCAAACGGCTACTGGTAAAGAATTGACAAATCCGTTTATGGTTGATAGTTTACCAAAAACTATATGGTTATCAACTCACCATATTCTCTATGATTAAGAGTTGGCTAGTCCATAGCAAACGGCTCATGGTAAAGACATATCAAATCCGTTGATAGCTGGTAGTTTGCTAAAAACTATGATAAGAGAAGTCAATTTTCATATGTTTTTCTTTACCCTGCTCTTTGAAAAATTTTGTGAAAAATTACCACTGCTAGTTCACAGTTTCCACTGATAGTGTTATTTTTACCACTGTTGTTCTAGCCGTTACAACTGTTGTGTCAGTAACAAATTTTTTACTAGCCGTTGAGAGTTATTTGCTATCCATATATATATAGGGTAACTTTTTAGAAGATTATCTACTTTTCTTATTGATATTTATCCTTTAAAGATAAATCCTTTCCTTAGATAATCTTTCTTGCGCAAAACTCTTAAACCCTAACACTATATAACTTTCTCTCTCAATTGGCGAGTTCTTTATACAATTCATACTGACACATTATATTTTTCATCTAAATATTCTATGGAACCTATCACCTTTGCAGATGAGCACAACCAAGTGGCCTACTTGGAAAAGTCAAACGAGAAGAGTGGTCCTGTTTTTCATCAGATTGTGGACTTTCTCAATACTCCCCATATAAGGAATGCTTTAATTTTAAATCCCACAATCTATATCTCTCAAATCAAACAGTTTTGGACTTCTGTTCAGTCCATAACACTTGAGAATAGAGATACACATGAAACAGTGGATGCTCTTAGAGCCATTGTGCACGGGGTAACTATTGATGTTACTGAGGCATCCTTGAGAAGAATTCTCCAATTGGATGATCTCAATGGTATCATCACATTACCTATGCCAGAAATTCATGAACATCTTGCTTCCATGGGGTTTGATACCACTGGCAAAAAGGCTACTTTCAAAAAGAGTGGTTTCTGTCCCCACTGGAGATTTTTTATACATACTCTTTTGCATTGCGTAAGTCCTAAGAAAACTTCTTATGAACAATTCAGTTCAACCATGGCTTACTGTTGGGATACTGAAAGCTAAAGTACTGAAGAGTTAATGTGCTGAAGAATGACAAAGTACTAGAAAAAGTCAAAGAGTCAAAGTACTGCTAAAGAGGAAGTCAAAGTACTGCTGAAGAAGTCAAAGTACTGCAAGGCTAAAAGAACTGTTATATTCGTTTATAGAAAGTCTTGTAATTCTAGAATATTCTTTATTAGATTACTTGTCGTATAAGGATACAAATTGTAAATCGTTTAGGGTTATCCTTGAGCCTATAAAAGGACCCCTAGATTGATATTAGACGTACGTGACATTATTAGAGTTTTAGAGAGAATTTCGATATTATTAGAGTTGTTAAAGAGTCTGCATAATAAGCAGAGTTAGAGTTATTAATAAAATCGTTCAAAGTTAAAGGTATTCTTCTTAGCTTTGTTAAGTAAATTCCGCATACTTAAGAGAGTTTGCTCAGTGTTTCTTTGTTAATAACTTAGGATTTATCCGAGGTTATTAAACCTTAAACAAGCTATTTAAGTTAGTTTGGTTAGAGTACATCGATCCAACAAGTGGTATCAGAGCTTGTGTGGAAACTCTGACTAGGAAGAAACCCTATAACTTTACTACAACAAAACCTAAAGATGTCGACTGAAGCTGTTCCACCACCATCAATCACCTCACTTAGAATTCCAATCATCAAGAAGAGAGAATATGACCTATGGTGTATGAAGATGAAGCAGTACATTGCCATTACAGACCATGCACTATGGAATGTAATTTTCAATGGTAATGAAGTAGTTCCAGAACCCGTGGAGATTGCTGGATGTTAGGTCACAAGGTTTACAACACAAGCTTATAAGAAAGATAGAGAGGCGATTGAACAAGATTCCAAACACACACACACGTTAATATGAAACGGTTATGCGAAGAGGTGAGTGAAAGAGAATAACTTGAACAACCAACCTTCAAATGAAGGTTTACAAGGGGTATTTATAGGAGGGAAACTAGGGCAACACTCCTAGTTCCCTTCCTTTCCTTATTGGGCTAGGCCTTGGCTTATGGGCCTTCTACATAAGCCTAAGGCTAATAACAAACATAAAGGCCATAATAAGCTAACTATTACATATGAGTAACTAACACTTGAATAAGGTTTAGGAGTGATTCCAACAATCTCCCCCTCAAGTGTTATTACATATGAGTAACAAACACTCAAGTGTTGGTGATGAAAACGGTGAAGGCGTTGATGTAATAGCAGCTTTGACGTCTTCTGACATTCTTCTTTCTTGTGAGAAGAATTGCCTTTATTTAAACAATCTCCCAAAGTGTAGAGATAGTTTACTTTGAACGGTTATGCTTTGACGTCATCATCAACCTTGTTCTTTGATCATTGTTCTTTGTGGTGAAAGTGATAGTATGTTGTTGTTGTCAGCATCAAGTCTGCCTCAGTCGCTTTGCTGCTACGGTGTCTCCACATCGTTCTTCAACATGCTCACACGCTCTTTGACGTTTGGAATTCAGATCTGATGGAGTTCTTTAAGTCTTTAACTTTGTAGATTCTCTGTATTGACGAAGAATCATTCTGACTGTTTTGTTGCTTTTGGATAGAACTTCCATTAGTGATGATGTTGGCGTGAGTATGAGAAGAATCTGCACGATCATTCCGCTCCCGAGCTTCCATAAGAAGAAAACATTTAAACGGTTAGTAATAAGCGGATTCCGGCACTTACAAGTTTGAACTTCGAGAGTGTTAACAGCATAGTGTGAAATCACAACTCTAATTCTTACAAAGGCCGTTTCTGAATCGGAGTCCCATAAGTGAGATAACACGATGTACCGAAGTACACCTACGATTCAGATGAGTCGCTGAGGTACCACGAAGCATCACCTCACGACTGTAGACCGTTTGAGACCACTAAGCGCAATCCACCGGGAGTTGCCAAAGCGACCTGCTGTTAGGGCTGTTTGATGTTGACCCTGGCAGGAGTTTCCATTCAATCACTGAGGATCACAAATATGAACCTCTCATAAATGTTCTCGACAGATTGCTAAGATCTGTGAAGGACTCGATATGAACCACTGATAACCTTATTGTTGATCATCAAGTGATTAAATGTCAAGTGTACCTAAGAGATCTTTTGATGAATCTCGTGGCTCTAGACTCAATAGTGCGTTTTGGTTTTCCTGAGCGGAGACTAGGGAGAGGGTCTCCTTCTTCAATACCAGCAATCTCTAAGAGAAAGCCGATAGTTTACGTAGGGTTCCCAGTGAGAATGAAACAAGCTTCTGTTAAGAGAAACTTGAGTGGATAAGAAGATTTAGTGCATGCGTCACTGGGTCCATGACGAATTTTAATCTTCAATACCGGCGTCACTAAGTGACAACCAGTAGCATATGAATTGAACCCGGTGTCTGCCCTAAGTTGAATAATCTGGAGGGCTATTTCTTTTCACCATTTTCTTTGCATTTCTTTTTAATTCTTCAACTCCTTCTTTCTCCGATTCTCATTTTCTCCTTTTTACAATCATACCTAAGGACTTCTAAATACTAACTATTTGTGGTGTCCTGGGGTAGATCCCTCCGGCTCTGGCGGATCATAGGACGGTTATTCCTAACCTTAGTCACCTTATAACTCCATGACTAACCTATGTTGCCATAAAAACCACTGATGTGAAAAATCTCTCACAGTGTATATGAATGAAAAGAATTTTAGTACCACTGTTGAGATAAGATTTTGCATAAATACTCCCCCTCCACATGTGCTTAAGTGTTTTAACGGTTAAAATGCACAGTGAGGAAAGAGCGCGCACACTTTGAATTGATTCACTCAAGATAGACAATCCTCCGCGAGACACGGTTACGTGGCATAGTTAAAGAGTTGCATTGTCAGCTTTTAGGTGACAACTAGCTCTAATAACTACCTTGAAGGCGTAGACAATCCTCGAAAGGTCGTCAAACCCGTCCGAGTTCATGTTTATCAAGAGTTTCTCGAATGGTACATTCTACTCAGACAAGTCCTTTGCGAGACACGTTTACATCACTAGCGAACTAGCTTGAAATTATTACCCGTCCAGGACAAGTCTTTTCGAGTTACTAACTGTTAAGCATCGTCAATTCGTTGGTTAAGTCTGAATCACACAGATTCATTTGCATTTTACACAACATATTTCTTATCACATATTTTTCTCCCCCTCAAAAATGGCATATTAAAATGTTATTTTTGAAACGTTTGAGAATAAATATGACCATTTCGAGTGTTGCGGGAAGAATGACTACTGAGAACAATTTTTGAACAAAGTTTTGATTCAAGTACTCCCCCTCAACGAGTGATATAAACGGTTGAGGTTTTGAAAATCATAAGGGAAAGTACTTGTTCTTTTGAGCAAAACCTTGAAAAGTGAAAGGTTTGATAGGTTTTACTCAAAAGTAAGAAGCTTTCGCTCCTTTTATAAGGATTATGGCGCTGAAGCGTACCACGAGGGTCCTTATTTACAAGTACGGGTTGTACACTGTAATGTGTGCACAAGCCATAGACATATTCAATCAAACATCCAAAATGATATGAAGAAACAATTCAAGGGGTACCAGGAAGTGCAGTGATGTTCCCAGGAGTGTGCGCAGGGCGTTGAAATCCGGTTATGTTTCTCCTGGGTCGACCACCAACATAAATCTCCAATCGTCTGAACGATCCCTTGAAACAACCGTTCATCAATCATTGTGATGATCCATCTCACATCCCTCCTTTCCCGAGAATTCAGTAGCTTAGGAGACCCAATTTTCTGGCGTATATCCTTCAACCTGTATGCCAATCCATCCCTAACCAGCTTCAAAGTATGATCCCCGAACTTGTGGAGTTCACTACACGCCATTAAGCAATTTCTTTGAAGTTCACTACGGTAAACAACGCCGAAAGGTTTGCTGATGAGTGTATATTGAGATAGCTGGTTGATGTCGGGAAGATCAAGCTTTGGAGGAGTGAAGTTGACACGCGTCTGATAGGATTCAACAGCCAGCTGGAGATCTTCTACACGTTCCTTGATGACAATCCGTCTTATGAAGATGAGAAGTGACTTGATAAATTCACGTTGTACTGCAGTTGAGAATTGTCTCATGCGACCCTGTACCTTGGCAAGGTACATGTCTTCGATGTCATTGAGAGACAAGTTCTCAAAGTCAGCCTCAGAGAAAGCATAGTCCCGTTCATCTTGTCGTTTGACTACGATCTTCTTTAGGAATGTGTAGTCCCACTTAGACGAAAGTTCAACGTGTATGATGGCAACGATATCTTTAGAACTATGCACGGCATGTTGAGACTTCTGAACCTGACAGCTTCTATAGTAGATTCATCGGCGTTCGGCCGATGAATCCCATACAATGCATCTCGGGCGTATGCCTCCACTGTGTTGGAGAACAAGTGATTGGCACGTTCCTCAATGGCTATGCAGTTTGAGTAGAAAGCTGCTGGGAATGGAAGTGTCAACGACGTAGCATATTTTCTTGAATCATCGTCACCGTGTAGAAGAAAATCCAGGTCTTTGTTGAAGAAGTATCTGAAAGGAATCCTTGGTTCAGTTGTTTGTCCAAGTGTTGGTAGAGGTTTGGTCCAATCGGTGTAGTATGGAGGGTTGTCCCTTTGTGTGAAGTCAATGTTTGCTTCCGGGTTGAGCCAATCCATTTTGTTAGACATAGCTCGAGCAATGTTTTCAAAGTGATATTCGACCTCGGCGCACTTTTCGAGCTGTCTTTTAGAAGTTGAAATGCTTCATTTTTATTCGCTTCACTCAGATTTCGTCATTTTCTTCACATGGAACTTTTCTTGCAGAATTTTTGCATGCTCCAATGTAGAACCGTCTACCAAATTCTGACCTTCTTCGGGGTAGGGAGTGTTGTTAACAAGATTAGAAAACCATTCAAATTCCTCTGTTTTATCGTCATCTAGCCATGATACGACGTCGGTTTGAGGCGTCTTCTTCTTCTTCTTTTCAAGGCCTAGATGATGATTCTTGAACTTGTTTGGGAGAGGTGGGTCGTTGTAGGGGCTCAAGGACCTCTTCATCGTCACCACCCGTATACTCAAAGTGATCATCGGTTTTCTGAGTCGGGGGTGGTAACTCGGAATCGTCCTGAGGTTTTTAAGTAGAAGAACGAGGAGGAGATTTTTGTTGAACAGGAGCCCGTTGTGGAGGAGGTTGCTTCAAAGAAGATTCACCGATCTGCTTCGACGTTTAGGTGCGAGTCTTTATCCTTATCCTTGTCTTCATCGTCTCTAGGACGTTTAGACTTTTCTACTTCAAATCTACAAGCTTCTTGAAGTTGGTAGTCCAGCAATGCTTGAAACAGTTTTCCTTCATCAGAAGTAAATGTCCCATCATCGTGCAGACATTTGTGTGACAAGCTTGGCCACCAATTCATTATCCGAGAAAACTAACGGATCGGTTGGATTGATTGTGACGGTTAAGGGCGTTGATCGAATAGTTTCTTGGCGATCTGCATGAGATTTGGATAAAGTTGTTTGGTGAACAACTCCTTTGTGACTTTAGGAACGTACTCCAGAAGGTACTTTTCGTGTAGCCTTCGATCATTTCGTTCAGTTCCTCTTGACGGTGATTTTTCATGAATTTCTGAACAAACTTCCTTTCTCCTTTTATCTTTTCATGCTCGTCATACATATGCTGTATGTGATCAGCAAAGAAATTTAGCTTTTTGTTGAGCACGTTTTTCTTTCTGACTTGTTTGACAGCTTTGGTAATCCGTTCATGAGCTTGAGAAATCCAAGATTTAGATGGTTTCTTCACGGATTTGGATGATGATTTGGTTGACTTCTTTGATGGTGGTGGTGAGGAGTGAGAAGACGAATCTGATGATGAAGAGATATGAGGAGACTCTGGATCCTTCGGAGGTTCAGAGGTTTCTCCCTTTGATCGCGCAGGACTATCTAGAAGAAACGTATCATAATCCACATCTTGATCTTTTTCGGACTTCTCAGTTTCCGGTTCCTCGAACTCATATTCGATAGTATCCTCCACAAGCTTTTGTTGTTGCATAAGAGTGGTGGCACCAGCTCCCTTATCGGGTTGATTAACCGCATCAGGAGATGGTTCAGAGTGGGCAGCACCACTTGATCCTCCGGGACCACCCATTTGGTCTTTAGCAAATTCTTCAGCCTTTTGAAGGTGTCTAACGATATGAAACTTCTTCCTGTATGATATTTCCAGTTGCTCTTCTTCATCATCTGAGCTTTCATCATACGGTACAAGTACAGGAGTCTTTCCTTTTCCTTTATCAGCTAGTGGACTTTGAGGTTTAGCTGCTGACGGAGGTGTTACGGTTGCAGATTCTGAGTAGGTAATCTCTTCATCTGTGTCAGTACCTTCAGAGCTTTCGTCCACAAGCTTTCTTTGTGGTTCAGATGTGGGAATAGGTTCAGCTTCCTTTACAGGAACAATCCTTTTACGAGGAGGATTCCTTTTGGGAAGCTTCCTTTGACTCACAGTACTTGTTGCGCTTCCTGCACTTCCTCTTCTGGTTCTCCTTACAGGTGTTCCAGAAGATTTTTCGTCGAGATGACCAACTTTGCCTTGTCTAACTGCTTCCAGATACCTTTTGTACGTTTCGAGCTTTCTGACATCTTCAGTTAGAAGGAAATCTGGGAACGCAGCACCTTGTTTCTTTGAAGACGATTCCTTGATTCTGACCGATAGAATAGGTTCCGTCAACATATCGTGATTGTCGGGGTCATTTAGCCTCTTGGGAATATCAGGATGAAGTCCAAGTGCTCTCTGGATCAACAGTTTAGTATATCCGATGTAGGGAATCTTTGAGCCAAGTTTGTTGAGAAATGACATCATGTCATCCCAAATCAGAGCTTCGATAGCGATGTGTTTCATGTTGACCAATGCCCAAAATATTTGCAGTTCCATGAGCTTAGGATGCTCATAGCCACTGCCACGACCAAAACAGACTTGGTGATGATCATGTAGAGAGTTCTCCATGGTTGAGGAATACTCTTAAGCTCTACGTGAGAATGCTTGGTGATTATCCCTGTAGCCTCGTCATAACCGATATTGATTAAGAATTGGAGAGTGAGCTCTTCGTCAGGTGTGGCATAAAGTTTGGTTGGTTCGACTTGTGAATTAGGAGAACAGCCCTTAAGTCTGCAGGTGTAATGGTGACTTGTTTGTGATTCAGAGTCACCGTCACAGCAGTCCGTCCTTTGACCCTTTCCATAGTGTTCCAGAACTGTTGGATATAGATCTCAGGAACAGTTGCAGAGTGAGTGAGCATATTCTGATATGGATGAGTCCTCAGAATATCAATAGCAATTAAACACGAAGACTTGTTGGATCGATATACTTTAATCAAACTATCTTAACTAGCTTGTTAAGGTTTAATAACCTCGGATAAATCCTAAGTTATTAACAAAGAAACACTGAGCAATCTTTATTAAGTACGCGGAATTTACTTAACAAAGCTAAGAAGAATAACCTTTTATTATAAACTCTAAATCTGCTTATTATGCAGATACTCTAATACAACTCTAAGATAATCGAACTTTTCTCTAAAACACTAATTCGTAAACTCTAAAACTCTTTTTCTGAAATCGTACCTCTAATGCCAATCTAGGAGTCCTTTTATAGGCTCAAGGATATCCTAGTCGGTTTACAATTGATAACCTTGTACGACAAGTAATCTAAACATAGAATACAATTCTTTCCATAAACAAATATAACAGTTCTTTTGTTCTTGCAGTACTTTGACTTCATATTGCAGTACTTTGACTTTGTCTTTAACAGTACTTTGAGTCTTTGACTTCTTCCAGTACTTTGCAGCTTACAGTACTTTCATATCTTCAGTACTTTGATATCTTCAGCACTTTCATATCCCAACAATCCTCCCCTAACTTGAATTCTACTTGCTTGACTTCAAGTTCCTTTGTGAATGTATCTTTAACAGCTTCATCTTTTAAAAACGGATTGTTTCTTAGTCTTTAAGCTTTTATCTCTGTAACATCTGTTCTTGTCAAAGTATCTCTTAGAATTGTTCTCTTTACAGCAGCATCCAGCAAGCTCCATCTTTTCAGCAACACAGCAACATATGACAATTTGTACATTTAATTCAGTTTAAGTTGCATACTATTCTCATCACTTCCAAGTGAATCATTGAAAAATTAATGGATTTAGATCTCTTTACCAAAGCCATTATCTCTGGAGTAGCCAAATGTTTTGGTGTGTAAGACCATGGTACATTGATAACCATATGATTTTTAGCAAACCACCAGCTATCAACAGATTTGATTTGTCTTTACCAAAAGCTGTACCCTTCTGGACTAGTTAGTTCTTCTATCTAATGGTGAACTAATTACCAATAATGGTTTTTCCACAGCCTTTACCACAAGCCATTTTCTTGTGGGCTAGCCAACTCTTCACATTACTGATATGGTGAGTTGAATACCATCCAACTTATTAGCAAGTTGTCAACTAAAAACGGATTTGATATATCTTTACCAGAGCCGTTTGCTCATGGATTAGTCAATCCTTTTGTAACCATGGTGGATTGATAACCTATTGATGTTATCATCACAAAAACCATTTATTCAACCTTTAGTTCAAAATATTTATTACTTAGCAAAAGGTTTCTTCTAAAATTTATTTAACTGGTTTAGTTCAGCAAACAGTACTTTGATGAAAGTACTGTCTGATCAGCAGTACTTTGAATAAAAGTACTGATATATCAAAAGTATTTATTCAAATAAAATTCATACCAGTTATTGATCATTCTCAGCAATGGTAGTCCAGTTTATAAACAAGTTGATAACCATGCAAGCAGTTTCATTATCCTCTTCTACTTCCAATCCATGCTCTAGCATTCTTCTCATGAGCTCAACTGTGAGAGGGTATCTTCTTTCTGCAAACATGTGTATCATTGTTCCATTTTCCAGCTCCAAAACATGAACTCCAGATTCTTCAAAGAATCTCCAGCAAACTATTTCCCAGCTTTCTTGATTCTTCCAGATATCATCAGTGCTCTCTTCTTCAGTTTCCCATATAGTTATGAGATCACCATGTAAAACCAAACCAATCCCTTCCAATGGATTATTTTCAAAGTAAGCCTTCACAACATGATATAAGTAGAATAGGTCTACTCTATCTATAATATGCAGTAAATCCCATAGCCTTTTGAAAACTTTGAAGCTTTCATCTTCTTTATGAAAAATCATGTAATCTCCATTCTTGGATTTCACAACTTTAAAAACACTGATCTTTGATCTGTTCATCTTCATGTCATCATCTTCCTTTGTATAATCAAAATCTACCACTCTGAGATAATTCTTCAATTCATCTCTAGTCTCAGATCTTAATTCAACCTTTTCTTTCTTTGAAAACTGAACATCTGTAACTTCAGTTTTTCTTTTTCTCTTTAAGCTCTTCTTCCTTTCAGATTCAGTCCAATGAGCTTCTTCTCTAAAGTCTTTAATATCAGCAACACTCTTCTTATAAGCTTCTGTTTCAGCATCATAGAGTCTTTTCATATCAACATAGTTTAACTTCTGCAAACCCTTATATCCTCGACCTTTTAAATAAGCCATCATAGCATTCCTGTCCTTAGCTAAATTAGGTCTTCTTGGCATATATCTAACAGGTGTAGGGGACTGTAAAGGTTCAGTAGCTTCAGCATCTAATTCATCTTGCACCTTTTGAGCTGCTTCTCTATTCAGAGCTTCTTGAGCTTCCTGTTCTTCTCTATCTTTAGCATCTAACTCTTCTTGAACTTTTCTAGCTGCAGCTTCATTCCTAGCAACTTCAATTGCTCTAAGTTCTGCCAAAGTGAGTTTCTTTTTCTTTGTTTCAACCAGAATACCTTTCCCTTTATCTTTTGGATCAATTGCAGGTTGAGATGTTCTTGGTTGTTCTTCTTCTTGTACATCTCTAATAGTAACTCCTCCTCTTGGTTGTGACAAATCTAATATTGTAGCAATTAATTCATCATCACTTGCAGAATGAATAGGTTTGAATGTAGCTTCCTCCTCTTCTTCTATAACAATTGTAGAAGGACCAGCATCTTCTTCAAAATTCAATACCCTTGGTGTTATCACTTCTTGCCTAGATGTATCATGAAAAACATTACTTTGATGTTCAGTACCTTGATCATCAGTACCTTGAACTTGCACTTCTTCCTCAGAATCTGAAATAATCTTTTCTGCAGTACTTACAGATTCTTTCTTCTTCGCAACATCTTCTTTCAAATTTTCCTTTTCTAAATTCCTCCCCAAGTTGACAGAAGATGATTTAGGAACCTTCTTTCGTTTTAATTCCTTTCGAAGTTGTTTACGACGTTTGTTTTCCTCTTTAACCCATAAGTTGAAACCTTGAATATATGGTTTAATAAAATTCCTCAACCAGATATACTTACGCTTCAATTTCCTAAGCGCTTTAGCTTGAAACTCAACAGTCTTGTTCAACCTAACGAGCTCCCTTGTCAAAGCATAATTATCCAAAGTCAAACCTTCACGAGGTATAGTATGATCGTCACCTTGAAGATGTGAATGTTCCTCTGAAACAGGAACAGAACGTTGTGGAGATGTAGTAGGTGTTCTTTCAATCTCTGCTTGAACCTCAGGGCTTGGAGAAACAGTACCCTGTAAAGATGCAGTACCTTCAATAGAAGCAGTACTTGCAGATGCAGTACCTTGTGAGGCAGCACTTTGTGAAGCAGATCTTGGAGAAACAGAACTTTGAGAGGCAACACTTTGTGAAGCAGTACCATGTACAGAATCAGGACCTTCACTTTCTTCATCCTCTCCAGCTTCATTACGTACAGCTTGAACAACTTCCATCATTGTAGGAGTTAATGGAATATCTCCACCTCTGAACAAATCACTTCGCCTAGCCATAAATGTAAAGATTTTGGCTTGTTGCACAATGACAGGTAACAAAGCAGCAGGTTTTGGAACATCAGCCAATTGCTTGTTTAAGAAAACCTGTACAAACCTTGGGTACATCAGCCATTTTGACCCAGAGGATATATGTGATAGCATCCCATCCAAAATAAGCTTTGAAAAATTAAACACTCTGTCAGTAGCTAGTCCAACCACTGCAGATGCTATATTGGACCCAAACTGCTCCCAAGAAGTACTTTTAGAACTTATGCAATGAAGCAGTACATGAATCAAGAACTTCCATTGAGGACAGAATAATGCTTTCTTGAATGTTTGTTCTGTTAAAGATCCTTCATAACCAAGATTCCTAAAAGTATCCCAAATCAGTTGCTTGTCAAATCGAATAGCCCCATCTTCATCTCCAAATAATAAATCTTCTCGAATAGAGGCTTCTGTAATCTTGATAGTCCGTCCAGCAACTGTAGATCTAATATAATATTCATCCTCCTCCATGTTATCTCTAGCATTAGCCCAAAATTCTTGAATCCATGGTTCAATAATATCCGGTTCAACTAAAAGAGCATAACTAATAGGCGACCCAGTAAGATAATCAACAATATCATAAAAAGCCATATTCGCCTCAGTCTTGTCCAAATTAGCCACCATATTGTGCTTTGAAACAGTTAAACGATTCGCCATTGTTGAATAAGTGAGCACAATAAAGATTTTATCGAAGAATAAAGAGATGGTGATTGGGAGATAAGTATGGAAAAGATGTAAAGTAATAATATGAGAGGGAAAATCAGGAAGTAGTTATTTATAGGTAGGATTTGAAAAATCACAGCCTATAATAACAAAGTTACCGTTACTATCAATTACCCATCAATATTACCGTTGGAACAGTACTTTAATACGACAAACAGTACTTTCCACATAAGCAGTACTTTCCCAAGCAGTACTTTCCAAGCAGTACTTTCAGGAAAAACAGTACTTTGCCAAATTCCTTCATATAAACTAAGTATAAACAAGCATCCTCCCCTCAAGCAATACACAGGACTATACTAACACCTTATAGTCCTCCCCTTAAACATAGCTTAGTAGTTAATCATTCCAATGCTCACGACCAAGTGATTGAATCGTGACACATCAAAACCTTTTGTGAGTAAATCAGCTACATTGTCATCCGTGTGAACCTTAACAACATTGATGAGCCTGTGCTCATAACAATCTCTGATAAAGTGATGCCTAATCTGAATATGCTTTGTCTTGGAATGATACACAGGATTCTTCACAATACAAATTGTACTCTCATTATCAATATTGATAGGAGTATTTTTGAAATTGAACCCATAGTCCAAGAGTTGATTTTGCATCCACAAAACTTGTCCACAACAACTTGCAGCAGCTACATATTCAGCTTCAGTAGATGATGTTGCTGCAATTGTCTGCTTTTTGCATTGCCAGGAGACTAGCCTTCTTCCAAGATATTGGCATCCACCAGTTGTGGATCTTCTATCATAATTATCACCTGCATAGTCACTATCTGAAAAAGCTTCCAAGTGAAAAGGTGACTCTTTAGGATACCACAACCCCAACTTAGGTTGTTGTTTCAAATAACAGAAAATTCTTTTTACTGCATTCATGTGAGAGATCTTTGGTGAGACTTGATATCTTGCACATAGACAAACTGCAAACATGATATCAGGCCTGGATGCAGTAAGATACATAAGAGAGCCAATCATTGATCTATAAAGCTTGACTTCAACAGGGTGTCCATCTTCATCTTTGCCCAATGAATTGATAGATTTAATAGGTGTAGTAACAGCCTTCATATCATCAAAATTGAATTTCTTAAGTATGTCAGTAACATACTTGTCTTGACTGATAAAAATACCTTCCTTTGACTGCTTAACCTGAAGTCCTAAAAAGAAAGTCAACTCTCCCATTGAACTCATTTGAAATTCTTTCTGCATCAGCTGCTCAAACTCCTTAACCATGGACTGTTTGGTAGCCCCAAAGATGATATCATCAACATAAACTTGAACTAACATGATATCTTTCTTGTCTCTCTTGATAAACAAAGTCTTGTCAATAGCTCCCCTTCTATATCCATGTTGCAATAAGAATGTGGAGAGTCTCTCATACCAAGCTCTAGGTGCCTGATGAAGGCCATAAAGAGCCTTAACAACCTTGTAGACTTTGTTTGGATGTTTAGGATCTTCAAAACCAGGAGGTTGTTTGACATAAACTTCCTCTGTAATCTTGCCATATAAAAAGGCACTTTTGACATCCATCTGGTAAACTTGAAAGCCCATATAAGAAGCAAAAGCAAGAAATATTCTAATAGCTTCTATTCTTGCTACAGGAGCAAATACCTCATCATAATCTACCCCTTCCTCCTGTCTATAACCCTGAGCAACTAACCTTGCCTTGTTTTTGATAACATTGCCTCTTTCATCTCTTTTAACTCTAAAAACCCACCTGGTTCCAATAACTCTCTTCCCATCTGGAAGATCACATAAAACCCAAACTTCTTGAAGTTTAAATTGAAGAAGTTCTTCCTGCATAGCTTCAACCCAGCTTTCTTTAGTCAAAGCTTGAGCAATATTCTTGGGTTCCTCTTGAGAGATAAAACAAGTAAATAGACAGGTTTGATGGTCCTTATGATTCAGCCTGTTTTGTTTATACACAAAGCTAAGTAAAGCATTGTGAGATGTAGAGAAAGTCTTAGCTCTGTGTCTAGTCATTACTCCAGAAGTAGAAGGACCAATGATTTGATCAGAAGGATGATCCTTATGAGTTCTTAAGTTTGGAGACTGTGGAACTTCATAATTATCCTCTAAATTAGTAACATCAGCACCTTCATTGGAATTTGGGAAAATACCTTCATCTTCAAATTCATCATCAGTATCTTCTAATCCAGGCATGGTATGATCATCCAGATCAGCTAAAGTACTGTCAACAGGAGCAGCAGTACTTTGTACAAAAGTACTGTCCAAAGTACTGTGAGAGTACTCTGCAGTCTTGTTCTTCTTCTTTGCCTCTTCATAAGCTCTCCTTTGTTCATCAGTGTAAGAATGTGCTAAAACATCTTGAAGAAGCATCTGATTAAGTTCCTCTTGAATAGATTGATCCTCAGCAGATAAAGAAGATTCTGGAACAACAGTACTTTGTTTTGGAACTTCAGTACTTTGTTTTGGACTAACAGGATCTTCATCAGGAACAGCATCAGGTCTAATATGAACTCCATGAACCACATATTGTAAATCTTCTCCACTGTGCACTGGTTGATTTTCTTCTCTAACAGGTACATAGTTCATAGATGGAGTTAAAACCTCAAGATCAAACATCCAATCAGGACCTTTACCTTTCTCATTGTCTTGATCTTCTAAAAACTCAACATGAAGACAATCTTGAACCTTCTTAGTAACTTTGTTGTATACTCTAAAGCCCTTACTGTTAGTGCAATAACCCAATAAGTATCCTTCTTCTGACTTGCCATCAAACTTCCCCAGATTATCAATAGTGTTTAAAATAGTAAGAGGGCATCCAAAAGGTTTCATAAAACGAATGTTGGGTTTAGTGCCCATCAGCAATTCATAAGGTGTCTTCATCTGTGGTTTAGTGACTGAGACTCTGTTAAGTACATAACAAGCAGTACTTACAGCTTCTGCCCAGAACTGAATAGGTAGGTGAGAATCTGCTAACATTGTTCTTGCTGCTTCAATCAAAGTCCTATTCTTCCTTTCTGCAACACCATTCTGTTGTGGTGTTCTTGCAATACTAAACTCCCTTTTTATGCCTTTGTTTGCACAAAATTCATCCATAAGTTTGTTCTTGAATTCAGTCCCATTGTCACATCTAATACCTCTAACCTTGAGTCTCAATTGGTTTTCAAGAGCAATAATCAGTGTCTGGATAGCATCAAAAGTATCATCTTTAAAACCCAAAAAGAAAACCCAACTGAATCTACTACAATCATCAGTAACAACCAAACAGTACTTTTTCTTATTTAAACTTGCCACAGAGACAGGTCCAAATAAATCCATATGTAACAGCTCCAATGGTTCTCTAATAGATCTCTCCTCAAGCTTCTTGCAGGAAGCTTTGTGTTGTTTACCCTTCTTGCATGCCAAGCATGATTGTTCATTCTTGTAAGTCTTTGAAGGTAAACCTCTAACTAAATTGCCTTTCACCAGTTTGTTGATGTTCTTGAAATTAACATGGCCCAATCTTCTATGCCATTGATGTGCCTCTTCAGATGTTGCTTTAGCCACCAAACATGTGGCTCTGCCATAAGAATGTAGACTCTTCATGTCTAAACTATACACATCATTTGTCCTTGGTACTCTAAGTACTACCAAGTCATCATCAACAGGTTTAAAGTCAGAGGAAAGGATGAGACATTCTGTGTCAGTGAATAACACAGGATGCTTTTTATCACAAATTTGAGAGACTGACAACAAGTTGAACTTAAGCTCCTTCACATATCTGACATTCTCAAAATCGATTCTTCCAGCTTTAATTGTTCCTTTCCCAGTAATCCTTCCTCCATTGGGATCATTCCCAAATGCAACTTTTCCTCCACTAATCTTCCTAAAATCAGACAGGATCTCTTTGTCTCCTGTCATACTTCCAGAGCAACCACTATCCACAATAAGATGATCTTTAAGCTCCTCTTCCGGGTTGCCCTGCACATAAAGAAAAGAGTTAGAAACTTTTAGGAACCCAAGCCATTACTGACTTGTGTTCCCCTTGTGGAGTTACAAACTCAAATTCTTTGAGTATGTAATTACCACTATCTTTCAAATGATGATCCAAAATTATCTTTTGATCTTTAGCATGTGGATTTTCAAAACTTTCTGGTTTTTCAACACAAATCTCTTTTTCTGTCATCACAAAAACATCTGATTCACTTTTGGTTGAAAGTACTGTCTGTCCCTCTGCAGTACTTTCCCTTTTAACCCATTCTTTTTTAACACTTGGTTCCTCTGATCTAAATCTCCTATGTGAATTGGAATACCTTCTAGGTTGATAGTGAGATTGCCTAGAATTTCTATACCAAGTATTGTGATCAGTACCTTGTTTTGTCTGAGCAGTACTTTGTGAAAGTACTGGGCCAGAGTTAACAGTACTTTGGAAAGTACTGTGAGATACTGAAGGTTTTGAAAAAGGTTTTCGCTGGTGTGGGTATTTATGATCTGGTGAGAAATTTCTGTGATTGACCCTATTTGAATTATTCCAAACTGGTTTGTACTCTCTAGGTTTCTGGTTGGCAGTCCTGTTCTTTGGAAATTTTCTAAGGTATTTTGAGTGATGTTCACAATCCTTAATTAGATGAGTAGGACTGAAACACACAAAACACAGTTTCTGACCCATACTGTCAAAGTGACATCTTCTATGTCTATGCCCAAAATTATTTTGCCTTCTTGGTGAGTGATTAAACCTGTTTTGACCAAAATTATCCCAAAAAGGTTTAGCAGTACTGTTTTGAAAAGGTTTTGAAGAAGGTACTGCTTGTGGAGCAGTACTTTGATTTAAAGGTACTGCTTGATTTTGAACACCGTTTTCAACAGATTCTTTGGGTTTTTCAGACCTAGATTTAGCAACTAGCTTTTTCCTAAACTCTAGACTGTCTACTCCAAAACGAGAAACATCAGGCCTAAGGGGTTGATGAATGCCAGTAGGATGTGGAACAGCATGATAATCATTAGCTTTCTTATATGCAGGAGGTGAGTCACTTATTGAACCATCATTACTAGATGTATCTACATAATTAATGAGTTCTTCATCACTAGTGGTTATATCCTCATACTCACCTTCATCCTGATTACTAGATTGGTTTTCTTCTATCTTACTAAAATCCATACCAAAACCTAATCCAGTTTTAAGATAGGCTCTTTGCTGTTTTTGAACATAAGAAACATGTGACAGACCAGCTTCACCCCAAGCAGCAAACTTAGCTAACAAATCATCTCTTTCCTTAGTTAATTTCTCAATTTCAGCAATTTTACAGTTTAATTTCCATTCACTAAGCTTTAACTGGTAATCCTGTTGTGCATATTTTTCAGCCCAAGCTACTTCATTAGTTTCATGTGCTAAAATTTTGGCTTCCATAGATTCTAAGGTTATTTGATAACCTGCTACCTCAGACCTAGCCTTAACACAATTATCTCTCTCAATCACATAACTGCTAAGCAATTTATGATAAAAATCATAGCAATTTGAGCATACCTCAGAGATAGGAGATTGATTTGGTGAAGTAGCCACCAATGCTAGTTGAACAGGATCATCTTCACTTTCCTTGCTCCAGTCAAATCCTCCAAAGCCATCATCAGATTCCAAAACAGCATGTTCAAGTTCTTCAGCAAAAACAGTGCTCCAATCCAATGCTTCTACTGAATCTTCAATTTCTTCTTCCACTGCTATCATGCAATAAGTTACTGGTTCATCATCAAACTCTTCACTCCAGTCAACTTCTGATAACTTCTCTTGAGCAACCAAAGCCTTTGTTTCAGTAATGGGAATTTCCTTAAGCTCAAGTTTTGGCTTTTCAGATGTCCTGTTTGCTTGATACTTAGCAAACCTGCACTCCCTTGCAAAGTGACCAGTCTTTTGACAATTGAAGCATTCAATTTTAGATTTGTCAAAAGTTATGCCCTGTTTTGGTTTGAAATCAATGCTTTTGCCTGTCTTCTTCATGTACTTTTTGATTCTTGCAGTGATCATAGCAACTTGCCACCTGATATCAATTTCTTCAAGTGCATCTTCTTCAATCTGTGCTAGATCTTCTTCATAAGTGACAGGTAAACTAGCTTGTTGTGCAAAGAAGGAGCACATAACTTCATCTGAGGCCATAGTGGTAGTTGGTGGGGCCTGTTGAACATATGAGGGGGTGTATAGACAGCAGTACTTTGAGAAACAGTACTTTGAGGAGAAGCAGTACTTTTGGAAGTACTGGCCTTCTTTTCAGATGATAGAAAAGCAATACTGTGAGACTTAGAACTTGTTTGACCACTCATCTCATGCTCATACACCTTAAGTTGATGATATAGATCATCAAAGTCCATGACATCCAAACCTTGTTGTCCTCTGATCATTGTAGCAATCACATGCCATGAAGATGGCAAACTCCTTAGAAACTTCAAATTAGCATCTTCAACTGATACTTCTGCCTTGTATAGCTCCAACATGTTCAGTAGATTCTGAAACCTATCATATGCAGCATCAAGACTCTCTCTTTCACCAACTGTGAAAGTTTCAAACTGTTGCTTTAGCAAATTTCTGTGCATCTTTTTAGAGGCTTCATTCCCTCCAAATCTGGTCTTGAGAGCAGCCCAGAGCTGCTTAGCATCTTTAGCATCATGAAATTTGAGAAGATGACCATCTGGAATGGCAGATAAGAGAATATTGAGTGCCTTCTCTTGATTCCTTAAGGTTGCTGCTGGTAATACTGGTTTAGGTGCCTTTGGTTGTCCAGGAATATCAATGGGGTCTGCTACAACTTCATTCC
Source organism: Chrysanthemum makinoi (assembly GCA_910596185.1). Lineage (NCBI taxonomy): Eukaryota > Viridiplantae > Streptophyta > Magnoliopsida > Asterales > Asteraceae > Chrysanthemum > Chrysanthemum makinoi. Next base: position 216,644,175 of record OU343218.1, on the reverse strand, counting down.
CATTCACAATAACATTCCAAAGAGCATGGTCTGTAATGGCAATGTACTGCCTCATCTTCATGCACCAGAGATCATATTCTCCCTTCTTGATTATTGGAATTCTGAGTGAGGTGATTGAGGGTGGTGGAACAGCTTCAGTCGACATCTTGAATATAGTTGAAGTAGGGTTTCTTCCTAGTCAGAGTTTCCACACAAGCTCTGATACCACTTGTTGGATCGATATACTTTAATCAAACTATCTTAACTAGCTTGTTAAGGTTTAATAACCTCGGATAAATCCTAAGTTATTAACAAAGAAACACTGAGCAATCTTTATTAAGTACGCGGAATTTACTTAACAAAGCTAAGAAGAATAACCTTTTATTATAAACTCTAAATCTGCTTATTATGCAGATACTCTAATACAACTCTAAGATAATCGAACTTTTCTCTAAAACACTAATTCGTAAACTCTAAAACTCTTTTTCTGAAATCGTACCTCTAATGCCAATCTAGGAGTCCTTTTATAGGCTCAAGGATATCCTAGTCGGTTTACAATTGATAACCTTGTACGACAAGTAATCTAAACATAGAATACAATTCTTTCCATAAACAAATATAACAGTTCTTTTGTTCTTGCAGTACTTTGACTTCATATTGCAGTACTTTGACTTTGTCTTTAACAGTACTTTGAGTCTTTGACTTCTTCCAGTACTTTGCAGCTTACAGTACTTTCATATCTTCAGTACTTTGATATCTTCAGCACTTTCATATCCCAACAAGACTCTGAGCAAGTGAGGGTGTCAAAGTCAACACAGAGATTATTCTTTCCTATCTTCATTGGATAGCCATAAGGATAGATATCAGCAATGGAGAGAACTTCAAATGCATCCATATTCATTTGTTCAGCCATGTCGTGATCTGAAATAACATTAGACAAAAGCACCAACATATCGAAGGACATAATGTTAGTCAACAGAAGGACTTATTGTCTAGTTGTTGAATGTACAGTATCAATGATTGTTACGAGTCCTAAGTCACTTGTATGTTCAATAGTTCAATGACGTCGTGAAATGTTTCGTGAGTTAGTTAACTTTAAGTTTTAAAGTTTATTTTATCACTTATTGTTCACAACATGTCAAACGATTTAAGTTTATTAGTGACATTATTGGATTCGTGATGATATGATTAGTTTATTTACAAGTTTGTACACGTAACAATTCATAACGAAGGTATGATCCAGGCTTATGCGTAGGATTGGTAAAGTTATGCGTAGACAGAAATGATATATGCGTAGGCGTAAACTTACGCGTAGGATCCTAACTTACGCGTAAGAAATATTACGTGTAAGAAAAATTGGACCTTATGCGTAGAGGTTACGCGTAGGCATATATTAACCTTACGCGTAAGGCTACTCGTAAGAGTTGACCTTATGCGTAGAGGTCACTGTTTACGCATATCCTTCACAGGATACGCGTAGTCCCATATGTAGAACCTTATGCGTAGAAGCTACGCATAAGACTAATCTTACGCATAACAAGCTACGCTTAAGGTGATCCTTATGCGTAGAGTTACAACAACCTTGATTCTGAATTTTAAGTGTAGCAAGCCTGAAACAAAGCATCATATCATCAATTTTGACACATAACATTCATTTTATGACAGATCAAAACACAATTGTTCATATAAACAGTTAAGCGTAGAAAACCTTACGCGTAGTCTAAAACCTAAATCTACGCGTATGAAATCTAGCCATGGAATATGCACAAAAGCTTTTTCCTGGTAGTTTAAGAGTGTTGAGGAGTCTTTATACCAAGTTATTAACACTTAACTCAAGCTTGTGAATCAATAGTTACCAAATATTATGAACTTTAAACCCTAAATCCAAAATGTTTAACCAATTCGTGTTTCTGGGTGGTTAATAACCATGGAAATCATTAATTCAACCACTTAAGACTATAACCCAACAATCTTTTATACCAAAACACTTCACATTTGGAAAAACCCAAATTGACACATAAACCCTAATTTCGTAAATCATTTAATTCGTGATCCTGGGCGAGTTTTGATGATTAAAACTGTATCATTGATGTGTTAGAAACGTTTTGACACTATTCTTTTAATCATAAACACCCAATCTTGATCATGTGATCATACACATATGCGTAGACCACAAAAACGAGATTATACAAAGTTTTAACCGTTGGATTTTTGAAAAATTCAAAACCATTGCTTAAAAACATGTTGTAAACACGAAATCACTTACAAAATGATGATCTGAAACACGGATTACTTGAGTGAATTCTTATGCGTAGGATGGTTTTAGGTTTTGAGTAATAAATGAGAAGTGAAAGTTAGGTGGGGGTGTTATTAAAAATAACTTTAAGGTTTTGACAGTTTTGGTCCCTCCACCTTTTCCTTTTTTCAAACAAAGCCTTTTAACTTCCATTTTGGTTACCAAACAAAGTTTTTAGGAAAGAAACATGACGACACTCCCCCTCGACTTAAGAAATAATGAAAGGTTATAAATTTAGTCCGAGGAGTGTCATTGTACCAGAAAATTTATCACCAATGATAAAAGAAACAACCGGGATAGGATAACATGCAAGTACACAGATGTTTTGAAGCAGTTAAGTGAACAATAAAAAATTATTTACAAAAGAGATTTTGGTGTTTGACAGGTTTTTAAGACTGTTTTAGGAGTTCATCCAATTCCTCTTGAGTCAAACACCTCATACCAATCCGGTGGACCAACTCATTAAACCTAGCGGGAGGCAAGGCTTTGGTGAGAAGGTTTGCCAATTGGTATTCTCACCCACAAAATATAATTCAACGGTACCACTTCCACGTGATCCTTGATGAAATGATATCGAAGATCGATGTGCTTTGATTTCGAGTGCTGAACTGAGTTGCACGAGATTGCAATGGCACTCCGATTGTCGCGATACATCGGGATTCTGTCAAATACGTAACCATAGTCTTTGAGTTGTGTTCTCATCCAGATGACTTGAGCACAACATGCGGAAATGGCTACATATTCTCGCCGGTTGAGGACAGCGATGTACAATCCTGCTTTTTCGATTGCCATGACACCAGTTTATCACCAAGAAATTGTAAAGCTCCCGAAGTGCTTTTCCGTGAGTCTAAGCATCCTGCGTGGTCAGCGTCTGAAAAGGCGATTAGTTCAAAACCAGAATCCTTCGGATACCGGATCCCCAAGTTAATGGTTCCCTTTATGTATCGGAGGATTCTTTTAGCCTCAGAGAGGTGGGTTTCAGTTGGTCGCGACTGATAACGGTAGCATAGATAAACGGCAAAGACAATATCGCTAGCTGTTAGATACATGAGAGACCCAATAATACTACGGTATTTTGTAGGGTCCACCAATTTCCCATGTAAATCAGCGTCTAGCTTCTTGGTATGAGCCATTGGTGTGGCATAGGTGTCACAGGTTTTCATTCCAAATTTGTTTAACAATTCAAGGGCATATTTGGACTGACTCAAGAAAATACCACGGGGTGATTGATGAACTTGTGGTCCGAGAAAGAATGTAAGTTCACCCATCATGGACATTTCAAAATTTTTCTTCATTAGTTTTGCAAAAGCGATTGAAAACTTTTATGTGTAGACCCAAAAATGATGTCATCCACGTAAATTTGAACAATTAAGATATGTTCCCGTGATATTGTATAAAAAGAGTTGGGTCAACCGAACCTTTGGTGAAATTATTAGCAATGAGGAAGGATGATAGCTTATCGTACCATGCCCGAGGAGCTTGTTTGAGACCATAAGCTTTGTTCAGTTTGTAGACGTGATTCGAAACTCGGGATCAACGAATCCATCCTGGTTGGTGACATAAACCGTTTCTTTAAGTTGTCCATTGAGAAACGCAGTTTTGACATCCATCCGATAGACCGTCATATTCATATGAGCCGCGAACGCTAGAAATATCCGAACAACCTCAAGACGAGCAACCGGAGCAAAAGATTCTTCAAAGTCAATACCCTCTTCCTGATGATAACCCTTAGCCACCGACGTGACTTATTTGGATAACATTTCCTTCAGCATCCAATTTGTTTTTCCAAATCCATTTTAGACCAATGACGTAGACTCCTGTTGGTCTTTCAACCAGTTCCCATACTTCAAGACGTTTGAATTGGTTGAGTTCTTCTTGCATGGATTCAATCCAGTTGTCTTTTGTCATTGCGTCTTTGATGTTTTTAGGTTCAGATTGGCAGACGGTGAGTGCATAAATGCAATGTTCACCGTCCGTGTGAAGACGTTGTCTTGTAACGACTGGTTGATTCGGGTTGCCAATAATATTTTCCCGAGGATGGTCTTTTGTCCATCTATGTGTGGAGGGTTGATGTTGGTATACATTGTGCAGATTCTGAGGATTCAAATGGTTTGTTGAAGATTCCGCGACATCTCGTGCAGCAGTCTCATTAGCAAACGGGTTGAAGAACGCATTTGGATCAAAATCTGCAGGTGGGGTACTTCATTCAGAACATCATCAACGGATTCATCATTGTTGGAAGCGGTTTGTTCAACTGTTGTGTTGGAGTCAACTGGTGGTGCTTCTTCAACCGTAGTTGTTGTAGCAGGTGTATCAAGTATAAGATTATTATCAGGTTGAGCGGAAATGAAACGGATACACTGGAGCACGTTCATCAATATCTTCACTGAACAGTGGAGCAAATAACCTTTCCATTTGTTGACGAGTAAGCCGGGGGCTTTGTTCAGCTGATGATGGGGTTTGGGGAAGTTTAAGCGGTTGTGTCCGGGTTCCAAGCGTTATACTCGAAGCCATTTCCGTAAGTTCATCGAAATGAGCATGAATCGTTTCCATCACCTGTTTTGTACGACGATTCCAGATTCGGAAACCTTTGGAATTATCACGGTATCCGATAAAGACTCCAATGTGAGCTTTGGCTTTGAGCTTTCCAAAGTCATCACGATCATTATTCGGATAGCAAAGAGATCCAAATACATGAAAGTGTTTTAGATTCGGTTTTTTTGTTATGGACGAAGCTCGAAAGGTGTTTTGTTGTGGCGTTTTGTAATCATAGAACGGTTTTGAGTATAGCATGCAGTAGATACAGCTTCGGCCCATAAGTAATCTGGAAGTTTAGCATTGATTAACATTGTTCTTGCGGCTTCCACTAACGCGTTCGGTTTCGTCTTTCGACAACTCCGTTTTGTTCTGGTGTACGTGCAATAGATGTGTGATGCTGAATTCCCACTTTCTCATAGAATTCACGAAGAGTTTGATTAACAAATTCAGTGCCTTTATCTGTTCCGATTAGTCGAACGGTGTTTCGTAGCTGAACTTGTATTTTCGTGAGAAAGGTGATGATCATTTGTGGAGCTTGATCTTTGCTTCGAAGAAAGTAGACCCAAGTCCAGCGTGAATAGTCATCAACAATTACTAAGATGTAGCGTTTGCCATTGATCGTTTGCACGCGCATCGGGCCACACAAATCCATGTGAAGAAGATGAAGCACATGCTGAGAGTTGTGTTCCACCTTTGAAGGAAAATGAGCACGAGTGCTTTTGCCTTGTTCACAAGCTGAGCAAAGGTGATCTTTAGAATACCGAAACCGTGGAAGTCCTTCAACTAGTTTGTGTCGAGCAAGGTTGGTGATGGTTTGAAAGTTTAGATGTGAGAGACGACGGTGCCATAGCCCGGATTTTGTTGATGTTGCCTTTGAAAGTAAACATATGGGAGATGAAGCAACCATGTCTTTCATAGAGATAGTGTAGAGACTAGAATTACGCGATCCGGACATAAGGTCATTTCCTTGTAGATCACTAATGAAACAAGTTTTCTCCCGGAAAGCAACCTCCAAATCTCCATCACAAAACTGACCTACTGAAAACAGATTATGACCGAGGCCTTCCACATAGTAAACCCCGCTAATTTCGATGTTCCCATTGACATAGTCTCCGTAGCCCATGATAGCTGCGAAGTGATCATTCCCGAACCCGACAGTGCCAATGAACTTTGCAATAAAGTTTGATAACAGTTTAAGATTGCTGTCATGTGTCGGGAACATCCGCTATCAACAATCCAGAGAATGATCTGTATCACCTGCATTACACACAGACGACACGGATGGAATAGAAGTAGATTTGGAACCCGAAATGTTAGAGGGTTCCGTAGCAGATATAGTAGATATACACACATCAATAGCTTTAGGTATCCACTTAAATCCTAGTGTGTTATATATCCATTTCCGCCATCTATAACTACTCTTTGCTTTAGTCTTAGTGAATTCACTAGGTGGTACTACATTCTTAGGAGGTGAAACAGGAGCTACAGGGACAGCAATGCGTTTCTTAGAATCTAAAGATGGCGGTCTACCAAGCACAGACTTAGAAATATTAGTGGGCCTAGAGGTATTCGGTTCTTAGGATTCCTTAAACGAGAGATGATAGCTTTAGCAACACATTTATCATGACAATAATTCATACTTTTACGACAAATATCACAAGGTGCATCGATGAATATCAAAAGTACTTAACGGTTTAGCATTCGTTACATCACTATTTCTATTACATTTGCCGGACGCAATATCTATAGTGGAGGCAACGTGAGTCTTATTCATAGTCCTAGGGTGTTCTTTTACTTTAGCATTCTTGATTGATCTTTTCTTAGGTCGCAACTTCCTATTCTTCGATTTGAGTGCTCCTAGGTCGTGAAGTGCGGCGTTTGGAAAAGGCTCAACTATTCCTGTTTCAGTAGAAGGAAGCACGTTAGCTACTTGTGATTTGGGAGTAGGAATTCTAGGTTCATGAGTACTAAGTGTTACTGGGGCTAATCTCTTAATGATGGTTGGCGGAAGTTGTTCATACTTTCCTAACATTTCTCTTAACTTGATGATAGTGTGATTCAGATCTTGATTTTCAGACCGAACATTTCCAAAGCAAAATGCATAACTTCTTTAGTGTGTGCAAGATAATGATCAAGTTCATTTGATGCTTCATCACGAGTCTTTTGAGTAAATCAAATATGACACCATATTCCTTTTTGACTTTTAAAAGTTCTTGTTCATATTTTGAGATTTGACACTTAAAAGACACGTTTTGATCATCCAATTGCTCAAATTTAGGATCGAGAAGATTTTGCACGAATCTGGGCGATTTTGTGTTGAAAAGCAATTTGTTGATCGTGAATATCTTTTGACACCAATTAAGACGACGAATTGCATTTGAAAGTTCGTTTGACAATCGTTTGTTTTCAACTTTTAAGGACTCGATCTAAAGCACATTATTAGTGTTCTCAACATTTATCCACAGATTCAACAAGTATCGCAGAGGTATGATCAAATGCATATGACAAAGAATTCTTTAGCACAACATTATGGACATCAGCACAGATGACATCTTCCAAGAGTCGATCAACATCTTTTCTCAACAGTTTCTTTTTACGCTTAGTATTAGAAATAGATGTTTCTCTTTTCTCGAAAACGACCTTCATCACTCCAAGTTCCTTATGAAAATCCTTTTCCCAGGCTAATGCACAATTTTTCAAATTTTTAACATTAGGTAAAAGATTTTTCTGAAAAATGTCTCTTTGTTCTCGTGCTAGAGGCGATTGAAAAGTGATCAATTTTGATTTCAGAACGATATTCTATCTCATGTTGTAAAATTTTGAGGTCATCCATGAAGATGTCAAAATATCTAAGAATTTTTCGATTTTCGTGTTTGAATTTACTTCATGATGGAAGGTAAAGGACCATAAGTTTGTGCATAATCTGGTTGGGGATTAACATTAGAAGACTCAAGTGTTTTGATGATAACCCTTGGTGTGTTAGAAGAATCCGTTGGTGTGACGAAAGTGACCGCTTTTGAATAGTTAAAAGGTTTGTTGTAAACAACTTTTTCTAATTTTGATCGACTCTCGTCTTCTGCATCTAATTCCTCTTGACGATGATATTCAACAACACTCATATCAGAATTATCAACTTTATATTCTGACCTGGAAACTTCGTGATTTGGTTTGAATGCTTTTGTTGAAAGCTTAGGTTTGTAATCCGCAAGATTCGGTCCATATCCATTTGGATTGGGTTTTAAAGTAAACTTTTCAATGGTTGTGACCGACTCGCCATGTTTGTAAACAACAGTTTTAAACTCTTTAAGTTTGTTTTGCAAGCCGATGATTTCTTCAAGATGATCATCTATTCGCTTCGTTGAATGCTTTTTGTATGCAGAGAACTGCTTTTTGACAAGTTAACAACTCAGCCTTAGCTTTTTGATTTTCCAAGGTGAGAGCGTTAATTTGCTTTTTATGTTCATGTTTCAGTTGTTCTATTTCGGACAACAAAGCATTCTTCGAGGCGGCTAGATCACGCATCTGTCTTTCTAAATATTTTTCATTTTGATAAGATTTGGCAAAGGCCGCTTCAAAACCGTTTTCACGTTTTTCTTGAGTTTTGAAAAAGTTGAGTTGCTTTTGTAAACATTCAAAATCCTTGGTTAACAGTGCATTTTTGCATTTCAAGTCCTGATTAATGGCACGACATTCTTCCACTATGGTTTGTTGATCTTGTATTAAACGAGCAAAATCTGATGAGGCAAAAGTTCGGCGTGTTCAACGTGAGTCTCAACATGATCATTACGGAGATCCTCAAGTATGACCACCGAGTCAATTTGATTATCAAGGGAAACCGGTTGGTCATCTTGATCGTCAAATATAACTACGGGTCTAGTTGAAAATCGTCGGAATGAGATGTGGACGACTCATTTTGAACATTCGATCCTTGCGGATCAGATGTTGGCGGAGATATGAGATCGAGATAAATATGGTTTGTTCGGTACTGAGACAAGCCATCGATGTCATACACGGGCTGTATCACGCATGTGTAACTCACGCATATTAGCCATCAACATAACAGCTGCATTGGCCTGCAAATCCTCCATATCATCATCGAGTCGAGCATTTGCCATAAAGCTCTGTTCTTTTGTCTCGTGAGAGTTCCACCGCTTCATCCTTAAGAGCCAAAAGAAGAGCCTCTTTGAAATAAGCACGCCCTTAGTCCTGGCTTTGGGCATGCATTAGCCAGGTGTCCCTTCTCATTGCGGTTGTAGCATCGAAGACCATTCAACCCATGCTGAGCATTTCCCTGTTCCACCACTTGAGCTCGTTGTTATTCCTACCCACAGCATTAAACCCTTGACCACCGCCCATCCGACGACCATAACCACGATTCTGAACTTCAACTCGTCCATTGTTTACAACAACTTGATTCCTTGTATTAGATGAGGAACGAATACGGTTGTTGGATTTGTTGGTATAACGGCTAAAGGCATTAGCAATCATAGCAAATCCTTGTTGCAATGCTTGGAACGGATCGGATTCCTCATTATGAAGTGCTTGATCATTGTTGTTGTTGTATGGAACCAATTGATTTTGTTGAGGTTGCTGTGATTGATCGTTTGGTGGGTTTGAAGCAGCTTGGTTGAGTTTGGTTGAGGAGAATAATTTTGTTGAGCATATAAGGCAAGTTGTTTATTTTCCGGATGTGTGGGTGGAGCAATTTGAGCACGGAGAATCCTTTCCCTATCAACTTCCTTTTCATGAGGCTTCAAGTAATCGTACAACAATCCGTAGGTAGACTGATGCATGCTTTTAGCTTGACGGAGAAAAATGACATACTTCTCCCATTCAGGACCAAGACTACTTAGGAACTTAGTATTCACTGCAATTCTTGGCATGTGGATGTTGTGTTTATCCAAATCATTGATGATGTCCGAAAATCGGTGATGATAGGACTCGAGTGTCTCTCCCGGTTCAATCATGAAGTGTTCATAAGCCAAGTAAATTTTGGATTCCAAATCTTCCCGATTGAGTACAGATCCTTCCATAAGAAGACGAATATGATCCCACATTTTCTTTGCAGCCTTTTGAGCATCAACACTACGAAGAATTAGGTTTGGTAATCCTAGGAGGATATATTCCATTGCAAGCTCATCTGCTTCATAGTGTAGAAGTTCTTGAGGATTCAAGTCTGCAACAATAGCAATGTTCGTTTGTTCATCTCTTGGTGGAATGGCATTTGGATCTCCGGGTACAATGACAGTAGGCATCTCAAAAGGACCTTCCAAGATAACCTTCTTTAAGAACTTTCCATGTGGCTTCTTTAGATCACAAAATCTAAAGAACCTTATCACCCATTGATCGTAGTTTCCTGGAGTGAGCATTGGAGGTCTATCAAGTGATCCAGCCTCATGAATTGATTGTTGGCCGCTTAAAGTTTCAAACATCTTTGCAAACCAAGTGGGTTCCCTCATAGTGATCCTTGATGGATGTTGATTAAAGTCATTTGTGTATGGTTGAGCTTGAAGACTTTGTGGTGGTTGAACCATTTGAGGTTGTGGATTTGCAGCAAGTTGTGGAGTATGTTGTTGGTTAAATTGTTGTTGATAAATTGCTTGTTGTTGATTCCATTGTTGATGTTGTGGAGTTAGTTGTTGTTGACGTTGAGGATGAGGATAAGTGTAAGGGAAATAGTTAGAGTATGGTGGTTGTGACATGTTGATAAACTTGTGTTGGTAAAAATGGATCTTTGTAGTCGAATGAACCTTTGTTGATGAAGTATCCTTAGGCCTAGAAAAGACAAGAACCAAGTAGCACTTATGCGTAAAAACACCAAAGTTACGCGTAACAACGAGGAGTTACGCGGAGGATTTAGCTTACGCGTAAGTAGGAAAAGACACTAAAGTTAGGCGTAGACAAAAGTTAAGCGTAGAAAGTTAGGCGTAGGATTTTCTTATGCGTAAGACAAGGCTTAGGCGTAAGAAAGATCTTAGGCGTAGGATTTCTACGCGTAAGCCTATGCTTATGCGTAATTTTAGGGTTTTTGCCCAAATGATCTTTTACACTATCACCGTGCAAAAGATATCCAAAGTCGACGTATTTTCAGACTTATCCAAGTAAGAAAACACGGAATAAACCACGAAAATGAAGATCAAACCAAGGATAATCTTACGCGTAATTTTAGGGTTTTAATACGTAGGATTACTCGTAATTTTGATTTTGCCCAAAGATGTTTCTAAACCAGTTTTTGTGTGATGAAATAGCTTCAATAACACCAAAATAACACAAAAGTGTGAAACTTGATGATCCAAAGCACTCAAAACAGTTATGCGTAGAATGACACCCACGAATAAAAACTAGTTCAAAAACAATGATCCACGCATAAAGTTTGAAACTTTTTGCCAAAAACAAGTATTTTAACACCTTAAAACGTTGAAAGTACAAGAATCTTGGATTAAAAAGTGTAAAAAACAAGTTTTTAAGAGAGCTAAAGAATGCGTTATCTTTACGCGTAAGACCCAAAACCAAAAAAACTTCAAAAACAAACGAGTACACCCAACTATTTGGCGATTGATACCACTGTTAGGTCACAAGGTTTACAACACAAGCTTATAAGAAAGATAGAGAGGCGATTGAACAAGATTCCAAACACACACACACGTTAATATGAAACGGTTATGCGAAGAGGTGAGTGAAAGAGAATAACTTGAACAACCAACCTTCAAATGAAGGTTTACAAGGGGTATTTATAGGAGGGAAGCTAGGGCAACACTCCTAGTTCCCTTCCTTTCCTTATTGGGCTAGGCCTAGGCTTATGGGCCTTCTACATAAGCCTAAGGCTAATAACAAACATAAAGGCCATAATAAGCTAACTATTACATATGAGTAACTAACACTTGAATAAGGTTTAGGAGTGATTCCAACACTGGACAACCTAAACCACCCAAACCAGTCTTACCAGCAGCTACCTTAAGGAATCAAGAGAAGGCTCTTAACATTCTCTTATCTGCTATACCTGATGGTAATCTACTGAAGTTTCATGATGCTAAAGATGCAAAGCAACTCTGGGCTGCTCTCAAGACCAGATTTGGAGGGAATGAAGCTTCTAAGAAGATGCACAGAAATATGTTGAAACAACAGTTTGAAACTTTCACTATTGGTGAAAGAGAGAGTCTTGATGCAGCATATGATAGATTTCAAAATCTCCTCAATATGTTGGAGCTATAAAAGGCAGAAGTATCTGTTGAAGATGCAAATTTGAAGTTCTTAAGGAGTTTGCCATCCACATGGCATGTGATTGCTACTATGATCAGAGGACAACCAGGTTTGGATGTCATGGACTTTGATGATCTCTACAATCATCTGAAGGTGCATGAGCATGAGATGAATGGCCAAACCAGTTCCAAATCACACAGTATTGCTTTTCTATCATCTCGAAAGAAGGCGATACTTCCACCAAAAGTACTTGCTACTCCTACTCAAAGTCTTGTGGCTCAAAGTCTTGTTTCATATACTACCCCCACCTATGCTCAGCAAGCCCCACCAACTACTACCATGCACTTAGATGAAGTTGTATGCTCTTTCTTTGCACAGCAAGCTTCTTTACCTGTAACTTATGAAGAAGATCTCTCACAGATTGAAGAGGATGCTTTAAAAGAAATTGATATCAGGTGGCAAGTTGCAATGATCACTGCAAGGATCAAGAAGTACATGAAGAAAACAGGAAAAAGCATTGACTTCAAACCAAAACAAGGTATCACTTTTGACAAATCCAAAATTGAATGCTTCAATTGTCAAAAGACTAGACACTTTGCTAGGGAGTGCAGGTTTGCTAAGTATCAAGCAAAGCAGGTTGATGAAAAACCAAAGCTGGAGCTCAAAGAAATTCCTATTCTTGAAACAAAGGCTTTGGTTGCTCAAGAGAAGTTATCGAGGTTGACTGTAGAGTGAAGAGTTTGATGATGAACGTGACTTATTGTATGGTAGCGATGGAAGAAGCTGAAGATTCAGTGAAGAAGAATTGGAGCACTTGCTTTTGATGAGGAACCGAACATGCTTTGCTTTGGAATCTAGAGATTGTCTAGGAGGATTTGATTGGAGCTTGGAGTGTGAAGATGATCCTGTTCTACTTGCAATGGTAGCTACTTCACCAAGTTCACCCCTATCTCCGAGGTATGCTCAAATTGTCATGATTTTTATCAAAAATTACTTGGCAGTTATGTGATTGAAAGAGATAATTATGTTAGGGCTAGGTGCAGTACTGGTTATCAAATAACTTTAGAATCAATGGAAGCCAAAATCTTAACACATGAAAATAATGAAGTAGCTTGGGTTGAAAAGTATGCACAACAGACTATCGTTAAAACTAAGTGAATGGAAATTAAACTGTAAAATTTCTGATATTGTGAAACTGACTAAGGAAAGAGATGATCTGTTAGCTAAGTTTGCTGCTTGGGATGAATCTGGACTTTCTCATGTTAGTTATGTTGAAAAACAGAGAAGAGCTTACATTAGAATTGGTCTAGATTTTGGTATGGACTTTAGTAAAATAGAAGAAAACCCATCTAGTGATCAGGATGAAGGTGATTTTGAGGATATAACCACTAGTGATGATGAACTCATTAATTATGTAGACACATCTAGTAATGAGGATTCAATAAGTGAAACACCTCCTGAGTTTAAGAAAGACAATGGTTATCATGCAGTTCCCCATCCCACTGGAATTCATCAACCCCCTAGGCCTGATGTTTCTCGTTTTGGAGTAGACATTCTAGAGTTTAGGAAAAAGCTAGTTGGTCAATCTAGGTATGAACCCCCAAAAGAAACTGTTGAAAACAATGTTCAAAGTCAAGCAGTACCTTCAACTCAAAGTACTGCTCCACAAGTAGTACCTTCAGAAAAATATTTTCAAAACAGTACTGCTAAACCTTTTTGGGATAACTTTGGTCAAAACAGGTTTAATCATTCACCTAGAAGGAATAATAGTTTTGGTCATAGACATAGAAGAAGTCACTTTGGGAGTATGGATCAAAAACTGTGTTTTGTGTGCTTTAGTCCTACTCATTTAATCAAGGATTGTGAACACATTCAGAATACCTTAGAACATTTCCAAAGAACAGGTCTGCCAATCAGAAACCTAGAGAGACCAAACTAGTCTGGAATAATTCAAATAGGGTCAATCACAGCAATTTCTCAAGGATCATAGATACCCTCACCAGAGAAGAACTTTTCTAGACCACAGGTACCTTCACAAGCAGTACTTTCCCAAAGTACTGCTCCATCAAAACAAGGTACTGCTAACACCTCTTGGAATAAGAACCCTAGGAGATCTCATTACTATCAACCTAGAAGGTACTACAATTCACATAGGGGATCTAGATCACAGGAACCAAGTGTTAAAACTGAATGGGTTAAGAGAAAAAGTACTGCTGAGGGACAAACAATACTTTCAACAAAAAGTGAATCAGATGTTTTTGTGATACAAGAAAAAGAGAATGAACTTGTAAAAGAGAGTGTTGAAAATCCAGAAAGTTTTGCAAATCCACATGCTAAAAATCAAAAGATAATTCTGGATCATGTTTTGAAAAATAGTGGAAATTACATACTCAAAGAATTTGAGTTTGTAACTCCACAAGGGGAACACAAGTCAGTAATGGCTTGGGTTCCTAAAATTCACTAACTTTTTTATCTTTGTGCAGGCAACCCGAGAAGAGGAGCTTAAAGATAATTTGATTGTAGATAGTGGTTGCTCTGGAAGTATGACAGGAGACAAGGAGATTCAATCGATTTTAGATCTATTAGTGGAGGAAGAGTTGCATTTGGGAATGATCCAAATGGAGGAAGAATTACTGGAAAAGGAACCATCAAAGCGGGGTGTATAGATTTTGAGAATGTTAGATATGTGAAGGAGCTCAAGTTCAACTTATTGTCTCTCAAATCAATGATAAACAGACATCCTGTGTTATTCACTGACACAGAATGTCTCAACCTTTCCCCTGAATTCAAGCCTGTTGATGATAACTTGGTAGTTCTTAGAGTACCAAGAACCAATGATGTGTATAGTCTAGATATGAAGAGTCTACATTCTTATGGGAGAGCCACATGTTTGGTGGCAAAAGCAACATCTGAAGAAGCACATCAGTGGCATAGAAGATTGGGCCATGTTAATTTCAAGAATATCAACAAACTGGTCAAAGGAAATTTAGTTAGAGGTTTACCTTCAAAGACTTACAAGAATGATCACTCCTGTTTGGCATGTAAGAAGGGTAAACAACACAAAGCTTCATGCAAGAAGCTTGAGGAGAGGACTATTAGAGAACCTTTGGAGCTGTTACACATGGATTTGTTTGGACCTGTTTCTGTGGCAAGTTTAAACAAGAAAAATACTGCTTAGTTGTAACAGATGATTGCAGTGGATTCAGTTGGGTATTTTTCTTGGGATTTAAAGATGATACTTTTGATGCTATTTAGACTCTCATAATAGCACTTGAAAACCAATTGAGACTCAAGGTTAGAGGTATTAGATGTGACAATGGGACTGAATTCAAGAACAAGCTTATGGATGAATTTTGTGCAAATAAAGGAATCAAGAGGGAGTTTAGTATTGCAAGAACACCACAGCTGAAATGGTGTTGCAGAGAGAAAGAATAGGACTTTGATTGAAGCAGCCAGAACAATTTTAGCAGATTCACAACTACCTATTCAATTCGGGTGAAGCGTAAGTAATGCTTGTTATGTACTTAACAAAGTATCGTTACTAAGCCACGATGAAGACACCTTATGAGTTGCTGATGGGCAACAAACCCAACATTCGATTTATGAAGCCTTTGGATGCCCTCTTACTATTTTGAATACAATTGATAATCTGGGTAAGTTTGATGGCAAGTCAGAAGAAGGTTATTTATTGGGTTATTGTACCAAAAGTAAGGGTTTTAGAGTGTACAACAGAGTCACTAAGAAGGTTCATGATTGTCTTCATGTTGAGTTTTTAGAAGATCAAGACAATGAGAAAGGTAAAGGTCCTGATTGGATGTTTGATCTTGAAGTTTTAACTCCTTCCATGAACTATGTACCTGTTAGAGAAGAAAATCAACCTGTGCACAATGGAGAAGATTTACAATATGTTGTTCATGGAGTTCATATTAGATCAGATGTTGTTCCTAATGAAGAACCTAAACCTGCTGAAACAGAGAAAAGTACTGATGAGCCAAAATCCTCATTGTCTGTTGAGGATCAATATATTCAAGAAGAACTTAATCAAATGCTTCTTCAAGATGTTTTAGCACATTCTTATACTGATGACCAAAGAAGAGCTTATGAAGAGGCAAAGAAGAAGAACAAGACTGCATAGTACTCTCACAGTACTTTGGACAGTACTTTTGAACAAAGTACTGCTGCACCAGTTACCAGTACTTTGGATGATCCTACCATGCCTGGATTAGAAGATACTGATGATGAGTTTGAAGATGAAGGTATTTTCTCAGATTCTAGTGAAGATGCTGATTTTACTAACTTGGAAGATACTTATGGAGTTTCACAGTCTCCAAACTTACGAATTCATAAGAATCATCCTACTAATCAAATCATTGGTCCTTCTACTTCTGGAGTGATGACTAGACACAGAGCTAAGACTTTCACTATACCTCATAATGCTTTACTTAGCTTTGTCTATAAACAAAACAGACTTAATCATAAGGACCATCAAACATGTCTGTTTACTTGTTTTATCTCTCAAGAGGAACCCAAGAATATTGCTCAAGCATTGACTAAAAAAGTTGGGTTGAAGCTATGCAAGAAGAACTGCTACAATTCAGACTTCTAGAAGTTTGGGTATTATGTGATCTTCCTGATGGTAAGAAGGTTATTGGTACAAGATGGGTGTTCAGAGTCAAGAGAGGTGAAAGAAGGAATGTCATCAAAAACAAAGCAAGGTTAGTTGCACAAGGCTACAGACAAGAAGAAGGAGTTGATTATGATCAAGTGTTTGCTCCTGTATCAAGGATAGAAGCAATTCGAATCTTTCTTGCTTTTGCTTCTTATATGGGATTTCAGGTTTACCAAATGGATGTTAAGAGTGCCTTTTTATATGGCAAGATTACAGAGGAAGTATATGTCAAACAACCTCCTGGTTTTGAAGATCCTAAACATCCTAACAAAGTTTATAAAGTTGTCAAAGCTCTTTATGGCTTACATCAAGCACCAAGAGCTTGGTATGAAAGGCTCTCTACATTTTTATTGAAACATGGCTATAAGAGAGGAGCTATAGATAAGACTTTGTTTATCAAGAGAGATAAGAAGGATATCATGCTAGTTCAAGTGTATGTAGATGATATTATCTTTGGAGCTACCAAACAATCTGTGGTCAAGGAGTTTGAGAAGCGTCTGAGAATGAATTTCAAATGAGTTCAATGGGTGAGTTAACTTTCTTTTGGGACTTCAAGTTAAGCAGTCAAAGGAAGGAATTTTCATAAGTCAAGACAAGTATGTAACTGATATACTTAAGAAGTTCAATTTTGATGATATGAAGTCTGTTACTACACATATTAAATCTATCAACTCATTGGGCAAGGATGAAGATGGAAAACCAGTTGAAGTCAAGTTATACAGATCAATGATTGGCTGTCTTATGTATCTTACTGCATCAAGGCCTGATATCATGTTTGCAGTTTGTTTATGTGCAAGATATCAAGTCACACCTAAGATCTCTCATATGAATGCAGTAAAGAGAATTTTCTGTTATTTGAAACAACAACCTAAGTTGGGGTTATGGTATCCAAAAGATTCACCTTTTCACTTAGAAGCTTTCTCGGATAGTGATTATGCAGGTGAAACCTATGACAGAAGATCAACCACAGGTGGCTGCCAATATCTTGAAAGAAGATTAGTTTCATGGCAGTGTAAAAAGCAAACAATTGCAGCAACATCATCTACTGAAGCTGAATATGTGGCTGATGCAAGTTGTTGTGGACAGGTGTTGTGGATGCAGAATCAGCTCTTGGATTATGGGTTTAATTTCAAGAATACTCCTATCAATATTGATAATGAGAGTACCATTTGCATTGTGAAGAACCCAGTTTATCATTCCAAGACCAAGCATATTCAGATTAGGCACCACTTCATCAGAGATTGTTATGAGCATAGGCTCATTAATGTTGTCAAGGTGCATACAGATGATAATGTAGCTGATTTACTCACCAAAGGATTTGATGTTTCAAGATTTACTCACTTGGTGGTGAGTATTGGCATGATTAATTACTGAGCTACATTTAAGGGGAGGACTATCTAGTGTAAGTATAGTCCTATGCATTGTTTGAGGGGAGGATATTCATGTCTACTTAGTATGCAAGGAAGAAAATGGAAAAGAATGCTTGTTGATTTTATGAAAGTCTTTGCTTGGAAAGTCTGCATACGTGGAAGTTGTTTGTCTTATTAAAAGTATCTTGTTCCAATGGTAATATTGAGGGTAATTATTACTAACGGTAACTTTGTTATTAAGGGCGTGATTTTTAAATCTCACCTATAAATAACTGTTCTCCGATTTTCCCTCTCATATTGATACTTTAGAATCTTTTCCATATTTCTTTCACTTTCACCTATATTATTCGTCATATCTCTTATTGTGATAACATAATCATCAATGGCGCATCGAAATACAGTTTCAAAGCACAATATGGTGGCTAATTTAGACAAGACTGAAGCGAATGCAATCTTTCATGACATCATTGATTATCTTACTGGATCGCCAATTAGTTATGCTCTATTAGTAGAACCAGATGTTATTGAGCCCTGGATTCAACAATTTTGGGAAACAAATAGGGTTCATATGGAGAATGATGAAGAGTATATTCATGCTATGGTTGCTGGGAAAAATATCAAGGTTACTGAAGCCTCTATTCAAGAAGACTTATTGTTTAATGATGCTGATGGGGCTATTCATTTTGATAAGCAACTAATTTGGGATACTTTTGGACACATTGGTTATGAAGGGTCTTTAACTGAACAAACATTCAGGAAACAACTATTTTGTCCTCAATGGAAGTTTTTAGTGCATGTGTTGCTTCATTGTATTAGTGCTAAAAGTACTTCATGGGAGCAATTTGGATCTAACATAGCATCTGCTATAGTGGGATTGGCTACAGATCGTGTTTTCAATTTTTCGAGGCTAATTCTAGATGGAATGCTTTCACACATCACTCATGGCTCAAAATGGTTGATGTATCTAAGGTTTGTTCAAGTATTCCTCAATAAACAACTTTTAGATGTTCCTAAGCCAACAAGTCTTTTACCTGTTGTGGTACAACAAGCCAAGATTTTCACTTTCATGGCTAGGAAGAGTGATTTATTCACTGGAAGGGACACTCCCTTAACTACTTCTATGATGGAAGTTGTTCAAGCTGTTAGAGCTGATGCTGCAGAGGATGAAGATAGAGAAGGTACTGCTTCTGAGGGTACTGAGACTCAAGGTACTGCCTCTGAAGGTACTGCTTCTCAAAGTGCTACATCTCGAGAAGGTACTGCATCTCAAGGTACTGCTTCCCCAAGTACTGAAGTTCAAGAAGATGTTGCAATTTCCCCTTCTCCATCTCCACAAAGATTTGTTCCTGATTCTCAACCAAAGGAACATTCGCCAATTCAAGGAGATGATTCATATACTATACCCCCTGAAGGTTTGACATTGGATAATTATGTTTTGACAAGGGAGTTAGTTAAGTTGAAGAAGATTACTGAGGCTCAAGTTAAACAGATTAAGAAGTTGAAGCTAAAGTTTAAAAGACTCAAGAATTTTGTC
Organism: Chrysanthemum makinoi; assembly: GCA_910596185.1. Taxonomy (NCBI): domain Eukaryota; kingdom Viridiplantae; phylum Streptophyta; class Magnoliopsida; order Asterales; family Asteraceae; genus Chrysanthemum; species Chrysanthemum makinoi. The sequence continues at coordinate 216,624,589 of OU343218.1, read as the reverse complement.
TGGCCATTGGTTCAACATCATCGTATATGGGTCAAATCTAAAAAGAATGAGCAAAGGCAGTTTAAGAAGACAAAACGCCAAAAGGTCCACAAACAATCATTTTCTGTCCAATTGGGGAGGAATTTAGAAGAAGAGAATTTGAAAGAAGATGTTGTTAAGGAGACTGAATCTCAAGGTACTGAAGAATATGTTAATATTGAAAGTACTGAGGAAGAAAGGACTGAAGTTCAAGGAACTGAGGAGCAAGTTATTGATGTTCAAGTTCAAGGTACTGATGATCAAGGTACTGCTGATCAAAGTACTGCTCTTCAAGGAACTTACAGACAAGAATTGATTACTCCAAGGTTGTTAGACTTTGAAGAGGAAGCTGGTCCTTCAACAACTGTACATAAAGAAGCTGTTGGTCCTTCAACTGTCATACAAGAAGAAGAAGCTACACCCAAACCTATACATACTGCAAGTGATGACGATACCATTGCTGAGATCTTGCATGATTTATCAAAACCAAGGGGTGTTAGCATACCAGGAATTTCAGAAGAACAACCACAAACTTCTCAACCTGCAATAGATCCAAAAGATAAAGGTAAGGGCAAGTTGGTAGAGAAAAGGAAGAAAAAGAAACCTACTTTAGCACAGATAAGAGCTGCCCAAGAAGCTATGAATGAAGAAGCAGCTAGAAAGTTTCAAGAGGAATTAAATGCTAAAGATAGAGAAGCTAAGCTAATTGAAGAAGCTCAGAATAGAGAAGCAGCTAAGAAATTGCAAGAGGAATTGAATGCTGAAGCTGATGAACCATTAGAGTCACCTATTCCTGTTACCAAGAAGACCAAATTGAGCTAAAGACAGAAATGCAATGATGGCTTATTTAAAAAGTCAATGATATAAAGGATTGCAGAGGTTTAAATATCATGAGATGAAAGAATTGTATGATGTTGTTAGGGAAGCTTATAAGAAAAATGTTGAAAGCATCAAAGATTATAAAGATGATGTTGCTTGGAAAGAAAAAGATAGAAAAAGAAAAAGAAAAACTGAAGTTGAAGATATTCAGTCATCAAAGAAAGAGAAAGTTGAGTTACGATCTGAAACTAATGATGAATTAAAGAATTACTTAAGAGTAGTGGATTTTGAGTATTCTACAGATGATGCTGAGATGAAAATGAACAAATCTCAAATTATTGCTTTTGAAGTTGTAGACTCAAAAGATGGAAGTTATCTGATGTTTCATAGAGAAGATGAAAGCTTCAAGAGTGTTCAACAGGCTATGGGATTTATTGCACATCATAGATAGAGTGGATGTATTCTATTTATATCATGTGGTGCGAGATTACTTTGAACAAAATCCATCAGAAGGAGTTGGTTTAGTATTGCTTGGAGATCTCACAACTTTATGGGAAACTGAAGAACAAAGCACTGCTGAAATTTGGAAGAATCAATAGAATTGGGAGATTGTTAGCTGGAGATTTTTGAAGAATCGTGTACATGTTCTAGAGCTAGAAGATGGAATTATGATTCACATGTTAGCTAATAGAAGATATTCTCTTACACCAGAACTTATGAGAAGAATGCTTGAGCATGGAATGGAAGTGGAAGAAGATAATGAAATAGCATGTGCGGTCATCAAGCTGTTTATCAGATGGACTACAATTGCTGATGATGATGAATAACTGGTATGAATTTTAATTGAATAAATTCTTTTTGAAATATCAGTACTTTATTCAAAGTACTGGTGATCAAACAGTACTTTCATCAAAGTACTGCTTGCAGCTTTTAACCAGTTAAGTGATTTTTGAAAGAAACCTTTTTGTTAAGTAACAAATATTTTGAAACAAAGGTTGAATAAAATAAATGGTTTTTGAGATGGCAACATCAATAGGTTATCAATCCACCATGGTTACAAAATGAGTGGCTAATCCATGAGCAAACGGCTCTGGTAAAGATATCTCAAATCTGTTTTTAGTTAACAACTTGCTAATAAGTTGTATGGTAATCAACTCACCATATCAGTAAATGTGAAGAGTTGGCTAGCCCACAAGAAAATGGCTTGTGGTAAAGGCTGTGGAAAAACCATTATATGGTAATTAGTTCACCATAATTGAAAGAACTAACTAGTCCAAAAGGGTACAGCTTTTGGTAAAGACAACTCAAATCTGTTGATAGGTGATGATTTGCTAAAAATCATATGGTTATCAATGTACCATGGTCTTACACACCAAAACATTTGGCTACTCCAGAGTTAATGGCTTTGGTAAAGAGATCAAAATCCATTAAAATTTTCAATGATACACCTCTCACAGGAGTTACACACAGAAGTGATGAGAATAGACTCTAACTTAAACTGAATTAATGTACAAATTGTCAATTGTTGCTGTGTTGCTGTAAAGATGGAGCTTGCGGATGATGCTTTGTAAAAGAATAATTCTAAAAGATACTTTGATAATCTGATACAAGCACGAAACGTAAAGATACAATCAAAGACTAAGACATAATCTTTCCTTAAAGATGGTACATTAAAGATAAATTTACAAAGGAACTTGAAGTCAAGCTAGTAGAATTCAAGTTAGGGGAGGATTGTTGGGATACAGAAAGCTAAAGTACTAAAGAGTTAAAGTGCTGAAGAATGACAAAGTACTGGAAAAAGTCTAAGAGTCAAAGTACTGCTAAAGAGGAAGTCAAAGTACTGCTGAAGAAGTCAAAGTACTACAAGGCTAAAAGAACTGTTATATTCATTTATAGAAAGTCTTGTAATTCTAGAATATTCTTTATTAGATTACTTGTCGTACAAGGATACAAATTGTAAATCGTTTAGGGTTATCCTTGAGCCTATAAAAGGACCCCTAGATATTAGAGTTTTAGAGAGAAGTTCGATATTATTAGAGTTGTTAAAGAGTGTGCATAATAAGCAGAGTTAGAGTTATTAATAAAATCGTTCAAAGTTAAAGTTATTCTTCTTAGCTTTGTTAAGTAAATTCCGCATACTTAAGAGAGTTTGCTAAGTGTTTCTTTGTTAATAACTTAGGATTTATCCGAGGTTATTAAACCTTAAACAAGCTATTTAAGTTAGTTTGGTTAGAGTACATCGATCCAACACTTACCCTTTGGTTTGTCTAGCAATTGATAGGACTTTTAATTGGTCAAAATATATTTTTACAAGTATGAAAGGCAATGTAAAGAGTTCAACAAAAATTTTGATGTATCCAAGGTTTGTGCAAGCAGTGCTAAATGAATTTCAACTACAACCCCATAAAAGAATTTACAAAATCCGTTGCCTTAAGCCTAAAGTTTTTCAAAAGATGAATAAAGATGGCAATATGGATTTTACACCCCTCTTTCCTCAAATGCTTGCAAAGATTTCACAAGTACAAAACTCACCCATAATCACTGTTCCAAACATTGATTATACTCCACCAGTTTCTCACACCTATGAGAGGAGGCAAAAACAGCAACTCCTCCCATTACAACACAGCAAGTCCCTGATCCTTTTGGTTTAGGTACAAGCAGTGGTGGTTTCAGGCTTCAACCTAGTCCCACTAGGGAGGAATCTGAGCCAATGCCCTATGATTCACCTCTCCCAATAGGTCACACAGTTGGAAGTGTTGAGGGCAGTGGGCAACCTATGGATTTGATGGCATTTTGTACACATTTAGCTAAGCAGGTTGAATCTCTGGAGAAAGACTTGGCACAACTGAAGGAGCAACATGCCAAGGATATTACACAGTTGAAAGAAGAGATTCAGACCTTGAAGGAAGAGTTTCAGGGGTTAAAGCAAAGAAAAACTACAAAGATAGTGATATCATCTCCATCCTCACCTGATGATGGTGATTCAGTTGATATTAATCAAGATTTGGGAAATTCTCCCAAACATGGGAGGAAAACAGATGCTGAAACTCAGGGGAGGATAATTGATTTTGAAGATGAAGGTGTTTCTAGTAAAGGTGCAGAGGAAGCTGATACTCAAGAAGAGCAACTAGAGCAAGATATTCTTAGTACTGCAACTGCTGATTTTACCACTGATCCAATTTCCACTGCAGAGCCAAATATTCCCACTGCTGGACATGATGTTGCCACTGCAAGTGAAGAAATTGATAAATAGAAGAAAGACAAAGGTAAAGCTGTTATGCAAAGCAAGGAGCAAACAAGAAGAAAGGTTTCAAAGAAAGAACAAGTTCAGATTGCTCATGAAGTTGAAGTTGCTGAAAAGAAAAAGCTTGAAGAATTGGAGATTGCAAGCTTTATGGAGGCTAAAAGGCTGGATAGAATGGAAGATCCAATGGAAGATCCACTTTCCACTGTTCCACCTACAAGATTCAGAGAGAAGACTCCAGAGTTCAGCTATGTACCTACTGAAGAAGATATTGAGTACTTGATTGCTAATGATCCAGTAGTCAAGAAGAAGGCAATTGACCTACTTGCTGATAAGTCCTTAACTGAAGAACAAAGAACTGCTCAGTTGAAGGATTTTATTCAAATGAAGAATAATCAAGCACTTCAAGAAGTAATTTGTTCAGTCAGAAAGGGTCAAAAGAAACCAAGGCAACCAACTAAGGCACAAGTTATTGCATACATGAAGACTTATTGTTGTAATGTTGGTGGTTGAAAAAGACATTAATTCAAAGGAATGCCTGATGATCAAGTTGAAGTTATTTACTACAGAGTTCAAAGACAAGATAAAGATTTTATTCCAATGGGCTCTGAAGAAGAAGCAAGAAGGTATTCTACTTTGAAGAGAAAGGCCAAAGAAAGTGATTCTCAGACTGTTAAGAAGACAAAGGTTGCTGAAGAACAAGAAGTTCCAACTGAGAAATTCACTGAAGAACAACTGAATGAAATGATATTGATTGAAGAAGAAGATTTTTACCTTGAACCACCGCAAGTCAGACATCCTATCATTGATTGGGAAGTATACATTGCTAGCAACTTTGCTCCAACATGGAAGATTACAAGGCTAGGTGGTGAAACTTCATCATTCATTCAATTTGAAGATCTCATCAAAGCTTGTGACAGAGATGATCTTGACACATTATGGAAATTAGTTCAAGAAAGATTTGATGCTGAAGATCTTAAAGATATGAAGGAGATGCAGTTATGGGTTAATCTTAGAAGGCTCTATGAACCAAATATTAATGACGATTTCTGGAAATTCTCATGTTCATGTCCTGGTACTAAATGGTTCTATTATGATTCATGTGAAGTTCATAATGTTTCTACAGCAAATGGAGTAGATACATTCATGCTTGCTGAGAAAGAATATCCACTCAGAGCTGGAACTCTCACTGTGATGCTGTGTACTACCATAAGAGTTCATGAAGATAGTGAGAAGGTCAGAGCATTGTTACTTAGGCTTCAAGATCAATGTTCAAGAGTTATTCAAGTATTGAGAAGAAGATGAAGTGTTTGAAAGAATTCTCCAAATCCTTGCAGATAATGAAGATTGAAGAAACTTATTGATTTTCAGAGAAATCATAAGTTTATGGGAGGATTGTCGGGAATAATACTATCAGTTACCACTGATACGCTTGTGGTTAACACTGCTAAAGATTACACTAGCAGTGGAAACTGATTACCACTGTCAGTACAAATATTACCACTGCTGTTAGGATAATTGATAAGTATTCGTGTATTGATAAGTATAGAAAAGATCTTGTGTATATTCTATATTGTTAGGATTATACTTATCTTGTAAAGGACTCCTTGTTCTATAAAAAGAGATCCTAGGTCATTGTCTTACATACGTATAACATATTGTTCATATTAACTTCAAGGTGTAACCCTAGTGATAAAGAAGATCACTCATACTATTTCTTAATAATATTGAAGCTTTGTGTTAAATTGTTCTCACTTACAATACATCATATAATCCATCTTCTAAGTATTACTAAGTAAATTCCGCGTGCTTATTAATATAACTCAAAATATCACTGACACAAGGTGTGTGTCTAGATCCATCAGGATGCAAGGAAGATCATCACAAGGATTGATGAAAGGTTATTTCGTCGGGATCAGTTAAGGACATTGGAGAGCTTCGTGGGTGGACTTCCGAGCATATCTCTAACAGGCTACCAACGTCCAGAAAGAACTCCTGGTGTTATTGACGGACTTCCTGGTACTCCTTGATTTGTTTCTTTCATTATATTTGGATGTGTTGATCTATATTTGACAATGGCTTGTGCACAAATAATAGTGTACAACCCATTCTTGTAATGAAAGGACCCTGTGGTACGCTTCAGTGCCACAATCCTTATAAAAAGAGCGAAAGCTTCTTACTTTTGAGTAAAACTAATCAAAACTTTCACTTTCAAAGTTTTGCTCAAAAGAACAAGTACTTCCCCTTATAATTTTCAAAACCTCAAAAGTTAATATCACTTGTTGAGGGGGAGTATTTTCTTAAAACTTTGTTCACAAATTGTTCTTCGTGGAAATCTTCCCACAAAACTCAAAATGGACATATTCGATATCAAAATTTCGTCAAAAATAACTATGATATGCCATTTTTGAGTGGGAGAAAAATTATGTGTTAAGACATATATTGTGAATTGCTATTCAATCTTTTTGCTAAAGACTTAACCAATGAATTGATGAGCTCTTAAATGTTAGTAACTCGAAAAGACTTGTCCGGGATGGGTAATAATTTCAAGCTAGTTCGCTAGTGATGTAAACGTGTCTCGTAAAGGACTTGTCCTAGTAGAATGTACCATTCGAGAAATTCTTGGTAGACATGAACCTTGATGGGTCAAACCTCCTCACCAAGGAGTGTGTACAACTTCAAGCTGACCTAATCAGTGATGTAACCGTGTCTCGCGGGGAATTGTCTATCTTGAGTCGATCAATTCAAAAGTGCGCGCTCTTCTCTCACCGTGCAGATTTCTGTCAAAATACTTAAGCACGTGTGGAGGGGGAGTATTTCTCCAAAATATAAAACTCTTTCAGTGGTACTAAATGTTTTTACTCATAACTACTTTGAGAGATTTTTCATGAAAATGGTTTTATGGCAACATAGGTTTGTTATGGAGTTATAAGGTGACTAAGGTTAGAAATAACCGTCCTATGATCCGCCAGAGCCTGAGGGATCTACCCAAGGACACCACCAATAGTTAGAATTTAGAAATCCCTAGGTATGATTATAAAAAGGAGAATATGAGAATCGGAGAAAGAAGGATTTGAAGAATTAAAAAGAAAAGTAAAGAAAAGGGTGAAAATAAATAGCCCTCCAGATTATTCAACCTAGGGAAGACACCTGGTTCAACTCATATGCTACTAGTTGTCACTAGATGACACCGGTATTGAAGATCAAAGTCGTCATGGACCCAGTGACGCATGCACTAAACCTTCTTAACCACTCAAGTTTCTCTCAACAGAAGCTTGTTTCATTCTCACAGGGAACCCTATGTAAACTAACGGTTTTCTCTTAGAGATTGCTGGTATTGAAGAAGGAGACCCTCTCCCTAGTCTTCGCTCAGGAAAACCAAAGCGCACTATTGAGTCTAGAGCCACGAGATTCATTAAAAGATCTCTTAGGAACACTTAACATTTCATCACTTGTCATTCAACAATAAGGACGCAAGTGATACATTCTAGAGTCCTTCACAGATCTTAGCAATCTGTCGAGAACATTTATGAGGGTTTCACAACTGTGACCCTCAGTGATTGAATGGAAACTCCTGCCAGGGTTAACATCAAATAGCCCTGACAGCAGGTCACTTCGGTAACTCCTTGTGGGTTACGCTTAGTGTTGTCTTAAACGGTCTATAGTCGTGGGGTGATGCTTCGGTGTACCTCAGCGACTCACCTGAACCATAGATGTACTTCGGTATATCGTGTTAGCCTTCTTGAGGGCATCTGGTTTCAGGAACAGCCTTTGCTAGAATTAGAGATGTGTCTTCACATTATGCTGTTGACTCTCTCGAAGTTCGAACTTGTAAGTGCTGGAAATCCCGCTAAGGAGATTCCTTTCAAGAATCGAGTCCTGAATATGTGGGTCATTACTTGAACTTGTTCAATGTAATGCCAACTGTCCATTACGGGATTTGGACGGCTGATTCGCCCGACCAAGGTGAATGGAATCAAGACATTCATCAGTAGAACAATTGTAGTAATAAATTCTTTATGAAAAGATTACAATGATCAATTGGTGTTCGTGACTGTACCGAAGATGCTGCTGCTGATGGATGCTCACGGGAGGAAGAGATTGTGCTGATTCTCCACATGCTCATACCAACAACATCACTAAAGAAGTTCTCTCAAAATCAAAGGCAACTCAAAGTTATAATGATTCTTCATCTAATCAAAGAATCTACAAAGTTATAAAGACTCGAGAACTACTTCACATCTGGAATTCATTGTCAAATGAGCGTGTGAGCATGTTGGAGAAAGACGTGGAGACGCTGGAGCAACGAAGTTGACTTGTAGCTGACAACAACATACTATCACAACCACCACAAAGAACAAAGAAATCAAAGACGTCAAAGTAGAATACTTCAAAAGAAACAAGATCCCTACACTGGGGAGATTGCTGGAATCAAGGCACTTCTTCTCACAAGAAAGAAGAATGTCAGAAGACGTCAAAGCAACTATTACATCTGCACCAACAACTGTTCAAGATTACAGAAGATATCAATTACTAACACTTAGGGGGGGATTGTTGGAATCACTCCTAAACTACTTCTCAAGTGTTAGTAATCAATATGTAATAGTTAGCTTAATTAGGCTTTTAAGTTAGTATTAATGGCAAGGCTTATGTAGAAAGCCCATAAGCCTTGGCCCAAGCCCATAAGGAATGAAGGGACTAGATGTGTTGCCCTAGCTCCCTTCCCTTATAAATAATGTTGTAAACTCCCATTTGGGAGTTGGTTGTTCATTTTTACTTAATTCCTACGCCTAAAGGTTTTCATTCATACGTGTGTTTTGTGCTTAGTGTTCATCCGATCCCTTCTCTTCTATATTTCTAACATATTGATGCTTGTGTTACAACATGGTGACCTAACACTTCTTCAAAAACTTACCATGTGGTTTCTTGAGATCACAAAACCTAAAAAACCGTATCACCCATTGATCATAGTTTCCGAGAGTGCGCATTGGAGGTCTATCAAGGGATCCAGCTTCATAAATGGATTGTTGGCTACTTAAAGCTTCACACATCTTTGCAAACCAAGAAGGTTCCTTTTGCGTTGTGACATTCATAGCATACTTAGCGGGAAACTGATATTGGAAGTAGTTACAATGTTGAACTTGTTGACGAGGGTTTAGTTGAGGCATCTGTTATGGAAGAGGGTTTGCTCCTTGAGGAAAGTACTTTTGAGATGGTGGTTAAAATTGTTGTTGAAATTGTTGCAATTGTTGTTGAGATGGTGGAGGATATTGTTGATATTGTTGTTGTTGTTGAGGATACTCATAAGGAAAGTAGTGAGAGTATTGTGGTTGAGACATCTTTGAAACTTGTGTTGATGATGGATCTTTGTAGTCGAATGAAACTTGAGTTTGTTGATGAAATATACTTAAGCGTAGAAAACCAGCTTAGGCATAGATTGAACCTTACGCGTAATTCCCTTCTTACGCGTAGACAGAGGCCTAGGCGTAAATGTTACTTACGCGTAAACTTTAGATAAAACTTAGGTTTAAGCGTAAACCAAATGCTTAATAGTAAGAACCTTATGCGTAAGATTTCTTTAGGCGTAAGATGAGCTTATGCGTAGGAAATACTTAGGCTTAAAGTGTTTACTCGTAAGCTTGTATGCTTAGGCGTAAAACTAGGGTTTTACCCAAAAAATCCTTTACACTTATCCAAGTGTAAAAGATATCCAAAGTCTAAGTGTTTTCAAGCTTATCCAAGCAAGAAACCACTGAGTAAACCAACAGCTTCGAATATCAAATGCAGAAATCCTTAAGCGTAGAAACTGATAGGCGTAGACAGACTTAGGAGTAGAAGTATACGCGTAAAAGTAGGGTTTTACTAGGCGTAGAAAGTACCAAAATTTACCAAAACTGATTTTTATGCCCAAAAGTGTTTTGTAACCTGATTTTAATGATGAAACAGCTTCAAAATCACCAAAATAACAATAAAGTTTAAAACTCGATGATCCAAAACTTGTTTTCAGCTTACGCGTATAATAGTACACACGAATCAAAACCAAGCTTAAAACTAATCTACACGCGTAAAGTTTGAAAATTGATGCAAAAAACTTAAACTTTAACACTAAATAAGCCTTAAACCACAAGAATCTTGAGTTTACAAGTGTAAAAACTAAAGCTTTAAGCGTATAAAAGTTTAACTTGCTAAAACCCACGCGTATAGAAACCAAACTTCAAAAATAAAAATGTTTCACCCAACAAGATGGCGATTGATACCACTGTTAGGTCACCATACGTTAACACAAGGATCAATATGTGAGAAATGGGTAAGAAAGTGTTCGGTTGGACACACACACAATACACACACGTATGAATGATATAACTTTAGGCGTAGGATATATTGATAAGTGAACAATCAACCTTCAAATGAAGGTTTACAACATTATTTATAGGGGAAGGGAGCTAGGGCAACATGTCTAGTCCCTTCCTTCCTTATTGGGCTTGGGCCAAGGCTCATGGGCTTTCTACATAAGCCTTGCCATTAATACACAAATAAAAGCCTAGTTTAAGCAACCTATTACATATTAATTACTAACACTTGAAATACAAGTTAGGAGTGATTCCAACATGGACTATTAAAAATGTTATAAAACCCAAATACCAAATAACTAATATATCAGACTTGTAGCAATTTTGAAATTTGTCAAAACTAAACTTGAACTCTTATTAAATTAACAAACTCTATGTAAAATGGCATAATTGATATAATAACTTTATAAAACTTATTTGCATATCTACAATACTATTTTAAAACCTAAAACGCAACGTATATTTTAGGTTGCTCATAAGACTTTGTCGGCTTGTTCGCTACGTTATTTGCACTTTATTTAAAACCTAAAACTATTACACCTGCATAACCGAATATACCGGATACATAACCGAATGAACCGGCCAGACTGCTATGTACATGCATGACCATATGAAATGGTTACATAACCGAATGAACTGGTAACATGACCAAATGAACTGGTCACATAACCGAATGTACCGGACAAACAAATATTAAATCTTGAACTAAAGGACTTGGTACTATCTTGAACTAGTCAGTAAAATCTTGTGTTTCGTACTTGACTTTTACACTTACATTTACTTTCATCATCATGAATTTATATGTGAACCTAAGATGTTTGAAGTCTTGTATGGGTGGGATTTGTAACAGGATTAGGTTGACATATACTTGTCATGAGGATTTACTTAAGAAGATTTGCATCTTATTTACAATAAACTTATGAACTCACCAACCTTTGTGTTGACACATTTAGCATGTATTTTCTCAAGTTTGTAAGGCATAGCATTGACTTTGAGCAATTGAGTCGCATGGCATGTTTTGAAGACTGGGATGCATTATATTCACGATTCGATGTTATTTTTGATAAACATTTTATGTAATCTTATACTTTAGAACCTTTTGTTATAACTCTGATTTTATTTATCGAACGGTAACTTTTAAAAACGTCGCATTTAGAGTTCGTTTTCTACTTTGTGCTATGAAGTAACACCCTGTAACACTATCTTCCGCTGCAATAGTTTGGGGGTGTTACATCAGAAGAGGGCACGGTTTACATCACCGCCACCTACAAAATTTATTGTCGAGCTACGACCGAGGTGACTGTACCCCGCACGAGGGCTTTCGTTGCTCGTTGTTTTACTTGAATGCCTACTACACTCCGTATTTGGGGCGCCGATGATGGATTAACTCACAGGCTAGAGGTTGGAGAGAGCTCAACAACAACTTATACTCCATCGGTCACGGGATAGCTGATACAACACACGTCCCACTACTTATGTAGCATGTAGCATGCCATGAGGATCCGATCCACGCACTGCAAGACCATATTGATGAGTTTCCGCTAGAGAGACTTGAGGTCATGAAGTAGGAGATTGAGAGACTGCGTGTAGTTGCTAAGGTCGTCGAGCAGACAGTAGAGATGTTGCAGGCCATCCCCCACGAGACCCTAGAGCAAGTTGTTGATCTGTGACTCAGCTAGAGCAGAGCGAAACTCGAGGAGATGAGCTCGAGGAGTGCGTTAGAGCTTTATAGAGGCATTTTAGACCATCTAGTGGTAGTTTGTAGATTAGTATCACTTGTAGCTTTCAATTATTGTTTTAGCCTACTAAGCCGAGTAATACTTGACAAGTAGTATTAATGAGACACTTTTACTCTTTTATATTTTAAAACGATGTATCAAGTATTAATTTTGTTATGTTGATTATGATTATGCTATCTTGTGATGTTTATTTATGTTTGCTATGGTTATTTATATTGTATATATGCGTGTCATGACTTTATCTTATGCAGAATCTCATTATTGTTATCTCTTGTGATTTTAGAGAAATATGCCACCAAGGAGACAACCCCTAAATGCGGCAGCTATTGAGTAACTCATTGCCCAACAAGTTGCTGATGTGATTGCTGCTTATGAGACTAGTCGGAACAACGGAGCAAGAGTCAACAACGAAGTTGAAGCCATCCATGGTTGCTCCTACAAAGAATTCTTGAATTGTAAGCCCCGTAAGTTGAAGCCATGGTATATACAAATCACGAGTACCCAAAAAAACATATCCAAGTTGTGTACATTTTTAAGAAAAAAAAAATGATCAGCCACTCATCCTCAATTGTAATAGATATAGCTAACCTATTTATACAAACTATTGAAAGATATAAGAATAATAGAAGCAACTACCTGAGATGATCGAACAACAGTAAATGCCATTCTAATACAGTACGACACTGGACAAAGGTAGGACACTTTGCTTATTTTGGGCCAAGTTTAAAGCTTTTTTTGGATGTTACCATCTACTGTTCATTGTAAAAAAAACTCAGGTACAATAGGACAAATATATCTGATAACCCTTCATTTGGATGTTGACATGTGTATTATAGATGACCTTTTAAATCTCATGGATACGTGTTATATCTGATTTGTTTACATCCTTGCCTAAGTTACAAAACCAATTGTGAAAAAATTGGGTTGTTTCAGCACGACGGGCCTAAGGCTCAAATAGAGAATCAAAATCTGTTGAACGGGTCATGACTAGATCATGACATATCCAATGTGTCGAATCAGACCACTGATCTAGAAAATTCTCAGCCTAAAACTTTGCTCGATCCTCGATAAACAAATGTCAAGATCCACTATACGATAGGTATAACACCTATCACGTACGCCTCTTGTGGCTCGAGTATTTTAAGGTTGATATACAACGTTAATTTCGTTTGGGATAATTTGAATTAACATCAAAACACTAAAAGAATACTCATTAATTATTGTTTAACTCAACTTGTTGCATAATACAACTGAATACCATTTAATGAATAACCGATCCCTTTGATAAAAAAATAAACAAATTACCGATCCCAATCCTATATATGGGTCTCATTGTTTATACACCATCTTCTATCTATTTGACTTTTTGTTCTTTTGAATGTAATAAATTTTCAACTTTGTACATTATTGTCTCGTATTTAACAACACACGTAGCTACTTTTAATGTTCATATCAAAATGTCAATTTTCATTTCTCTTATATTTTCAACTTCATAAAACTCATTTATAAAAAGTAAGATGAATCTACGCTCCTCGGCCTTAAGTAAATGAGAGGGTATGGGGTTCCGGCTCTTTTTCCAGTCACAATTGACTTATAGGCAATCCCCTTTTTCCGTGGATTTTACAATCAAAATTGAAATATTAAAAAATTTATAAGAAAGAAATCGATTTCTAATCCCGTATTTCCAGATTTTTAGAAACTTTATGAAATGCGGCATTTTAATATCTTTTTATAAAAAATTAGATGTTTACAAATTTAAACTTTCAATAATTTAATTTTTAATAAAAATAACTGAATTTTTGTATCCTTAATTAAAAAACAGAAGTTTTACGAACTTTTAAAAAAAATGGATTTTACAAACTTGATAGGAGACTTCATAATTATTAACTTTATGAAAAACGTAGTTAAAATCTGGATTTTTAAAAAGTGTTTTGCTAATATACGCCCATTGGGCATATCATAAGAAGTAATTAATGAACATAAAATTTATTTTTATATTAAAAAATATATTATTGAACATTAATTAAACTCTAAAATTACCTTGATTAATTAACTAGAAACTTGATATTAATTAACTTGAATCTTCCATATATAAAGAGCTAAATATGTACCCAGCGTGCACACATTACCAAAACTCTTTTAATAATTATATATAAAATGCACTTTTTTTAAGTCTAGTTGAAAAAAATGTATTTCTTTATCTACTTTTAATAACTTTTAATAAAGAAAAGTGCATTCCTTAATTATCAATAACTAGACTCACATTAATGATAAAAAGAAAAACAAATTAAAAAAATGATTGGATAATGATTGACTAGTGATAACATAAAGGAAATATAATGATGACGGTGTTTGAACGAAAAGTAAAGGCATGCAACTTCTGCGCAACTACAAAATATAATCATGTTTTATCTTGTTTTGTAGTCTATTAGACATTAATAACATAAAACTTCTGCACGACTACAAAATATAATCATAAGAATCTAAGATCTGGCTGGTGCGCCATATGGTAATTCAAATACTACACATTTGATTGCAAGGATTAATGAATTGGAAAGTCAGATACTTAATGGGAAAATTATGCTAGTGGGTGATGATGGAAAGGCGTCAAAACCTTGTAAATCAACGCTTCTTAGTTCTTCTAATGTGGCTTCTAAAAAAGTTGATGATCCAGTTAATAAAGATAGAGATAGTCAAGTGTTCGAGGTATATAATGACACTATCAGTTTTATGGTTTCTACGAGCTCCAAGGTTAATAAAGCTTCTAAAAGTGACAGTTGAGTGAGAAATAAAAGTTTATATCAACAATAGAAGGAAACTTATGATGAAGACACGTACGATAATGATGATTGTGTTGATCCTGGTTTGATTGATGCTTAAATGCAGTTTGCTAATGCTTTAGATATTAGTTTTGTGGTCAACTTAGATAGCATTTGTAGTATGTCTTATAAGTGTGACATGTCATTCTTATGATAGTTTAGGATTGAAGCACAACTGATGAGTTTGTTTTCGCCTAGTTTTGAGCTGAGATGTGAAATTCACCCACACTCGTTGTACTTAATTATTTTTTTTAAAGTAATAAACTTACGAAAGAAACCCTTTACCAAAAACAAAATAATAATCATAAGAATACTCAATCTCCAACTTTTATTATAGTAAAAACTTACAATAGGTACTTCAAAGCAAAGGCAAATAGGTATGTAGATAGCTTATCAACCAAATGGTTGTCATCAAGTCTTACAATACGTACTTCAAAGCAAACGCAAATAGATATGTAGATAGCTTATCAACCAAAGGGTTGTCATCAAGTCTCAACATATAATTGTTTCTAATGGTTATATAGGTCTTTGCCATTCAATTATTATTTGAAGGCAATTGACCGTTTTACCATTTTACACCTAGTTAACGAGCTTAGGGGTAGCAACAAGCGGGGTTGCTTTAAGCAATGTTAGACCAAAGATGACATTCATGTCCATTTCTTCTCTAGCATGAGGAAGCTCCCAATCAAAATAATACACAAATGATGCCACCATTAAACTCACCACCCTATGAGCCAAGGGTATCCCTGGACACATTCTTCGACCCGATCCAAATGGTAGAAACGCAAAGTGTTGACCCTTGTAGTCAATTTCGTTTCCTAAGAACCTTTGAGGCATAAATCTCAATGGGTCTTCCCAATACCTGGGATCTCTTGCTATGGCCCAAACATTTACTAGAATTTGGATATTTTTTGGCACAATGTATTCACCGAGCTTTACTTCTTTTTCAGTTTTGTGAGGTGCTAATAGAGGTGCAGACAAATGAAGTTGCATTGTTTCTTTTATAACAGCATGCAAATAAGGCAAGTCGAGGAGTTTGGTTTCTTCAATTTTCCCATCTTTTCCCACTATTGAAGAGACTTCTTTCCGGACTCTTGAGAACATGTCGGGGTTAAGCAACAATTCTTTCATTGCCCATTCAGTTGTGCTTGAGCTTGTTTCTGTCCCACCTATGAACAAATCCTGTATTTAAACAAGAGAATGTTACTTAAGCTTTTTTATTGTTTTAGGAAAATTATTTACATGACTAAAATTCATGTCTAAATATATACCTAACTCTAAGATCAAGACACATGACAAAATTAGTGATAAAGATTATTAAACAGAAAATATACGTTTCCACATGTTAGATAATGAATTATTAAGATATGAATTAGGCCTCCTTATCATTACTTTTTTAATCTATCATTAGGCTTTAATCCGATGACTAGCTTGTACAATGCTTTAATATATTCCACAATTGAAAGTATTGTTGAATTAATATAAAAACTCTGCGTTGTCTTTTAATGCAACAATAGTCTCGTGATATTGTTATAATTAAAAATCAGATAATCATTTGTTTCTTAAGTTACTTTCAATTCGTTTCCTATTAAATAAAATCTGATATTCTTTTTAAATAAAAACAATTTTGTTACAAATTAAAGGCAAATCAAAAGGATTTAGCTCAGTTGGTACCCATCTCCGAAAAATGCATATGTTTACTGAAGAGATTTTGTGGATAAAAGTTCAAAGGTTTGAATCTCTGCTCTTACTCACTTCGGCTAGTTGGTGCCCCACTGGGATAGGAGAGTTGCCGAAATTATTCCTTATGGGGTTGATAATGGTTGGTGCCAAAAGACACCCTAAATCAAAATGTTGTCATGGATTAAAGGCTATGGTCCTATATTCAAATATTTTTCTTTTTACAAGTCACTTTCAATAATTTTATAAAAGATCTATAGGATCTACCTAAAAATCTATCAATGCAGTTATTTATTGTTAATGCTTATAATAAAAAAATTGAACAATGATTTTTTCCGCATAATAAAAAAATTGAACAATGATTTGCAGAACATATAAACTGAAGAGTCAAATCAATGTTCGCAGTTGAACTAATCATTGCGTACAAAGTTATATTTGTATACTCGATTACTTAGGGTTTGTAGGTATTTTTGTTTAGCGGTTAAAACTAGGGTAGGGTTAGGGTTTTTTAGGGTTTTTAGAGGTTAGGGTTTTTAGGGTTTTAATGTTTCCAGTAATATATCGCCCTCAAACTATAGAAAGATAATTTTAGTATGTTTAACAACGTAAGAATTTTAATAATTTGATCAAAATGAATGAGATTCATCCATTGATCTAGTTTTTATGCTTTATTGAACATATAAACTGAATACAGTAGTACTTAATTATAAGAAGGAAAAAAATTAACAATTAGAACAAACTAACAAAGATTGTTAAACTTTCAGTGAATAGATTGATCCTTAGATCATCCGCACCATTTCCTAACGTGTTGGATAATGCCGAGTATATAGTAATATAGTTGCTGATTTTCTTATTTGGCTGGCTCATCACTAAATTAAAAAATATTGGAAGTCATTTTATGTTTCTATTGTACTGTTTTTTTTAGGATTATATATTTTTGACATGCAGTTCTTAAGAGTTAGCATTTACCACAAGTAAAGCCTTTATGTGATTGAGGTTAAACTCTGTGTCATGATCTTGACTGTAATCCAAGCGAATCCAACATATATCACCAGACCTCGGCAGCTTCGACTCTCGAAGCTTTAACCTATCACTTTGTCGAACCAACCATAAGCAGCCTTTGCCTGTCCCCGTATGTTTTGTGGGTCCCACGGTTTCAACACTGGAAATATGTCCGCTATGTTAAACTTTCCATCGACCTCTATCAATGTTTTCACGGCCGTAGTAAAGCCCCCCATATCCTCTGAGTCGTAGCCTGTCGCATCTTGCGAAAGTACAGTGTTCGACATCTGATTAAGCGCCGAAGCGAATGCCAACTTTCCTATATTCACCGCCACATTTTTCTGCCCGGACTCCCTAACGAAATCCAACATCCCATCCACCACATTCTCACGAAGGGCCCGTAGAGTATTGAGTTTGTGTTGGTGGGTGAGGTACGTGTTGAGGGCTTTTCTGATGGATCGCCATTCGTCATTAGCGGAGATCCATAAGACTGCCGAGTCATGGTTCTCCAATGCAGTGACGGCATCTGGCACAGTACGGCCTGAGCACACGTCATCGTTGCGTTGGAGGATTTCTTTAGCGGCATCTGGTGTCGAAGCTACCACACTGGTGATGCTGCCTAATCGAATGGTCATAAGTGGACCATGTTTCTTGGATAGCTTGGCTAGGGACTCGTGAGGCTTTGGTCCGATGTCAAGAAGGTTTCCAAGGATGGGGAGGGTGATAGGACCGGGCGGCATTCTTCTTTTGCGATAGTTTTCAATGACATGGAGGAAGAAGAAGATGAAAACAATGGAAGAGAGAGCTAGATATAGAAGCTCCATTGTTTTCTTTTCTGTTATGTGTTAAGTCCAAAGGTTTGAGTGCCTATTTATAGGGTTATAAGCATTCTAGAACGTCCCATTAAAGCTAATGGGGAAATTTTATAGAGTGGCGATTATATCGGCCATGCTGTACGGGTCCGAGTGCTGGCCCATCTCCAAGGCCCATGCTAACAGGGTAGAGGTGGCCGAACTGAGAATTCTAAGATGGACTTGTAGTAAAACCTTGCTTGACATGATCCCGAACGGAGTTTTCAGAGAAAAACTTGGCGTCAGAAATATTATCTCGAAGATGAGAGAAGGTAGGTTCAAGTGGTTCGGCCATGTCAGGAGGAGGCCTCAAACAGCGCCGGTTAGAAGGGTCGAGGCGCTAGTAGTAGATGGCGTGAGAAGAAGGGGCAGACCCAAACTCAGGTGGGAGGATAGACTTAAGCTAGACATGTCGGAGCTTCTCTTGTCGGAGGACATGACCTAAGATAGGAAGGAGTGGAGAGATCTAGGCGCCTTTTTTAGTGGTTTTTGGTGGGTTAGGCTTTTAGGGGTTTCTTGGTTGCTTTGCCCTGGCGTTTTCGGTCTTTGGCGCCTTTTTTTTTTTTTTTTGCTCTGCTGTAGATCTAGGCCCAGTGCGTTGCTTTGCTTTTGCTTTGTGTTTTCTTAGGTTTGCCTACTGTCCCTGCCTTGTCTTTTTTGGTGCCTTGTTTTTTGCTCTGCCTTAGTTTTAGGTCCGTGCGTGTGGGTTTTTGCCTTGCTTCTTGTTGCTCCATTTGGTCTGCCTGCTTTTTCTTAGGGCTTTGATCTTTTGTTTTTGTTTTGTGTCCTGTTTTGTGTTCCTTGGCCTGTGCTGCTATCCCGTGCCCCTTTGCCTTGTTTTACTTGCTTTCGTCCCTGCTTGTGCTTGTTGTTTTTACTGTTTTCCTGCTTTCTTCTCTTCTCTTTCTCACCTGCACACCTACACTTGCCGGAGGTCCTTGGAAGCAGTCTCTCTTCTCCCGGATTTATCCTGGGGCAGGGGTAGGATCTGTCTAAATTTTACCTCCCCCATACCCCGCCCCGGCAGGATTGGGTTTGTTGTTGTTGATGTTGTTGTATAAGCATTCTAGTACGTCCAACTTACTCTTGGAACTTAACAAACTAATAACCCTTATTATCATCAGTACGCAACTGAATAATCTAGTTTGATTATTATGAGTTAACACAAAAGATCACATAAAGTACTAACTTTTAATCAGGGATGTCTTTGAGGGTGTGCAAGGTGAGCGACCGCTCAGGGTCTCAAAATTTTTAAAGCCCCAAAATTTGTCCCGTTAATAATTATATGCATGTGTAAACATTTCACGAAGAAAATTTAAATGAGAATATCTTAAATGAGTAATCTGTTATAACGTTTAGATAACTAATTGCATTACATCTTATAAACGGTGAAGCTTTGTATATAATATTGCTTAACGAAAGATCTTATTATATAATTTTGTATAAGGCCTTCAAAAATTTCGTTAATTAATGAGACAGCCCTGCCTTTAATACTCGAATTACTAAGACGGGTATTGATCTTGAATCTTGCTCTTTAAACTTGACTTGCATGAAAACCTTATAACAACTAAAATAAATTGTCTTTAAAAATGCTCACACTACACGTTGCACAAAAATACTAAAATACTAGTGCTTGTTTCTAGAAGAAGTCGTCAAATCGGTAATATAGAAAGGGGTGATCTAATCTTGCACCCCCATTTTTCCTTCCCTTGCACCTCATGTAGGCCAATCATTGGCCCAATGATTGGTTTCTTTTTGTTGTTTTTTTTGTTTTTTGTTTGTGTATTGTTTTATTTGTGTAGTGTATATATATAGCGTGTATTTATTTGTGTAGTGTTTTTATATGTAGAGTATATTTATTTGTGTAGTGTTTTTAAGTTAAAACATTAGACATTAAAATATTAAACAAGTACATCACGCATGTCAGTCGAGTGGAATACTAGTGGAGTAGATTTCGTTGTAATATTAGTAACATTTGTTGATGTACTTGTTTAATATTTTAATGTCTAATGTTTTAACGTCATTATTCTTGCCTTCAACAAATTGTTTTGAGCCAATAGCATGTTGATCGTTTTAAAAATCGGAAAAAACTTTTTTTTTTTAATTCGGATTTAAAAAAAGTAATTTTTTTTAAATCAGAAAAAGCTTTTTTTAAAATCAGATTAAAAAAAATATAATTTTTTTAATCGGAAAAAACTTTTTTAAAAATCAGATTTAAAAAAAAACGTTAAAAAAATTACAGTTTTTTTTTTAAAAAAAAATTCCGATTTAAAAATTTGTATCTAGTTTTAAAGGAGGTGATTTGCACACTTTAAAAATGATTGGGACACTCATATTTTGAGTGTTTGGACACTCAACGGATGGGTCGATATGTTAGGGTTAGACATTAGACGTTCAACGGATGAGTCGATATGTTATGGTTAGACATTAGACGTTCAACTGATGAGTCGATATGTTAGGGTTAGACATTAGACGTTCAACGGATGAGTCGATATATTAGGGTTAGACATTAGACGTTCAACGGATGAGTCGATATGTTAGGGTTAGACATTAGACGTTCAACGGATGGGTCGATATGTTAGGGTTAGACATTAGACGTTCAACGGATGAGTCGATATGTTAGGGTTAGACATTAGACGTTCAACGGATGGGTCGATATGTTAGGGTTAGACATTAGACGTTCAACGGATGAGTCGAATTAGACGTTCAACGGATGAGTCGATATGTTAGGGTTAGACATTAGACGTTCAACGGATGAGTCGATATGTTATGGTTAGACATTAGAAGTTCAACGGATGAGTCGATATGTTAGGGTTAGACATTAGACGTTCAACGGATGGGTCGATATGTTAGGGTTAGACATTAGACGTTCAACGGATGAGTCGATATGTTAGGGTTAGACATTAGACGTTCAACGGATGGGTCGATATGTTAGGGTTAGACATTAGACGTTCAACGGATGAGTCGATATGTTATGGTTAGACATTAGAAGTTCAACGGATGAGTCGATATGTTAGGGTTAGACATTAGACGTTCAACGGATGGGTCGATATGTTAGGGTTAGACATTAGACGTTCAACGGATGAGTCGATATGTTAGGGTTAGACATTAGACGTTCAACGGATGGGTCGATATGTTAGGGTTAGACATTAGACGTTCAACGGATGAGTCGATATGTTATGGTTAGACATTAGAAGTTCAACGGATGAGTCGATATGTTAGGGTTAGACATTAGACGTTCAACGGATGGGTCGATATGTTAGGGTTAGACATTAGACGTTCAACGGATGAGTCGATATGTTAGGGTTAGACATTAGACGTTCAACGGATGGGTCGATATGTTAGGGTTAGACATTAGACGTTCAACGGATGAGTCGAATTAGACGTTCAACGGATGAGTCGATATGTTAGGGTTAGACATTAGACGTTCAACGGATGAGTCGGTATGTTAGGGTTAGACATTAGACGTTCAACGGATGGGTCGATATGTTAGGGTTAGACATTAGACGTTCAACTGATGAGTCGATATGTTAGGGTTAGACATTAGACGTTCAACGGATTAAATTTAACAACTTTATTAAAATTTACAACATTTTTAACAACTTTATTTAAAATAATACTAATACAACTAATACTCTTTTACAAAAAATTAACAACTTTTATTAAATTTTTTTAACAAACTTTTAACAAATTTTTTGTTAACAAACATTTACTTATTTACTTTTGAAATAAAAAAATAAAATAAAAATGGTTTTGAGAAACCGGTTTTGAAATACCGGGTGCGCCCCTTGTTTCTACCCACCCGTCCCATCCACTCTCTTTTGTCTTTGTCTCCTCTCTAACACTCTCTTTTGTCTCCTCTCTAACACTCTCACACACACACACACAAATAATACTCTCATTTCTCTCTCTTATCTCTCTCTAAAATACGGCGACCTAAAAGTAGAAGCAGGTATTCTTGATGTTGGTATTCTTGATGTTGGGTTGATGATGTTGTTGGTATTCTTGAGTTTGAATTATTAAAAGTAGAAGCAGAAAAGTCATACTGATTGATCAAGACGCTTGTTTGTTATTATTTTTAACAAACCTTACACAAATGACTTTACAAATTTACGTTTACTTTTTTTTAACAAACTTTACACAAATTTACAAACCTTACGCAAATTTACGTTTACTCTTGAAATAACTTTACAAATAACTTTTTTTTAACAACTTTATAAATAACTTTTTTTTTTAACAAACCTTATTTATTTTTATTTTTTTTGCAAACTTTTTTTTTTTTTACAAACCTTTACTTTTGAAAAAAAATAATAATAATACCGGTTGCAAAACCGTGTGCCGCCCACGTTTTTACCCACCCAACCTACCCTTTTCTTTCTCTCACTCATAATGCACTCTTGTCCTCTCTCACTCAATAATAGTCACTTTTCTCTCTCTCACTCACTCAATGATACTCTCATCTCACTCAATAATACAAACCGGCGACCTTAAAACTTTCCGGCCAATATTCAAGCCACGCACCACCGGAAATTTTCACCTCATATACCAAACGATAGATCGGGAAAAGGTGATCATTTTAACATAGGGCACGCGCGGTATTTCTCACCGACGCGCCCTACATCTAAAGTTTTAGATTCGTGATGGTTCGTTTTTGGTTGTATTTTTTGGGGTGGCGCCATATCTCAGCATTGTTTTGGGGTCATGATGGTTCCTTACATGATGATAAAAGTGTGAAAGATTCCTTACATGATGAGAGTGTGATAGAAAGATAAAGTGGAGGCTTTGGAAAAGGGGCTTGGTGAGTGTGAAGGCACAGCTTTTGACTCTTTTTATTGAGCAATGGTAGTAGTCCAAAAATTTTGTGTCAAAGTTGTGAATATCCGGTTAGAATATCCGGATAAAAGTTTTTTTTTTTTTTAATAAAGAGAGTCAAATTTGTGTGAAAGCAGGTTCATAAATTTTGTGTCAAATTTTGTTTGAATTTGAAAACAAAAGAGCTGTTTTGGACACAAATTTTTTGGGCCGTGGGTTTATGAACTTGAAAAAAGGTTGATTAATTTTATTTTATTTTTAAATGTTGTTGTTGGTATTCCTGATGTTGTGTTGATGTTGTTGTTGGTATTCTTGATGTTTAGGTTGATGTGGTTGTTGGTATTCCTGATGTTGGGTTGATGTTGTTGTTGGTATTCTTGATGTTTAGGTTGATGTGGTTGTTGGTATTCCTGATGTTGGGTTGATGTTGTTGGTATTCTTGGTTTCGAATTTTTTTTTAAGATCTGGTTTAAAAAATTGATGATGATCGAAACCGAATGGACGGTAAAGTGAGATTTTATCGCTTTGCATCCTTCGGGTTTGAGTCTAAAAATTTTCCGAGGCGATGATGATTTTTGAGCCTAAAAATTTTCGGAGGCGATGATGAAAACCGAATGGACGGCAAAGTGAGATAAAATCTCACTTTTGCAACCTTCGAACTGAGCCTCAAAAAATTTCCGACTACGTTTTTTTTTAAGTTTCAAAACTGATTAAAAAAAAAAAAAAAAAAAAAAAAGACTTGTAAAAAAGTTATAACTGATTCAGATATAACTTGTAAAAAGTGTAAAAGTAAAAACTTGTAAAAAACTTGTAAAGAAAAAAAGTGTATAACTAAAAAAAAAGACTGAAACTTGTAAACAAAAAAAATAAAACTTGTAAAAAAACAAAGGGTGAAAGTGACAAGGCACGGAAATCAATGTCCCAATCATTTGAGAGGAGAGAGGAAATGCAGGCACCCCCTAATATTTTTCTAGGGGGTGCAACATTAGTAGGACCCTATAGAAAAAGGAGAAGGGGATCTTTTTCGGTTGAATAGCAAATCAAAAGCAACACATTTGAGGTAATATACGTATGGGGTAGAGGCGGCCAAAACCCGGTTTTTGCAAAAACCCGTTCCGGTTTCAAATCGGTTCGGTTTCTTGGTCAAAGTTAACGAATCGGTTCGGGTTTTTTTGGATCCGGAGTATAAAAAATGGGGACCGGTATAATCGGTTTCGAATCGATTTTAAAACCGGTTTCTTGGAAAAACCGGTCGAACCGGTTTCAAAAAGACCGATCGTAAAACTTTAATAGCGAGCTTATTAAACTTTTTGTGGGCTTCGTGGGCTTCTCAAAACATTAAATGGATCGATGGTTATTGGATTTTATACATAAAAGCTAACAGCAGGCATAAAAGTTAACAATGTGCACTTTTCTTGGTCGATTCTTTTTTTTTTTTTTTTTTTTTTTGTCGTTTGCGTTTTTCACACAATAAACTTAATAAACTTCAACCTTAGTATTTATAGGGAACTTATGAGAGCTAAATGATACATTTTTGAGTATATTACCGTTTAAAAACGGTAACAAAATCCTCCAACATCTCTATTTTTAGCCACTGTCTCGAAATATGCAGGTTACCGTTGGAACCGGTTTGGAAAAACCGGTTACAAACCGGTTCTAACGGTTAAAATGTGGGGTTAGGAACCTGTGGTTTGTGGAAGAACCAAACCGGTTCTTGGAAAAAGCGGTTTTGACCAGTTTCGGTTTCAGAACCGGTTTGGATGGCCACCTCTACATATGGGCGAGATTAAATAAAAAGAGTATCTTTCATGAGAATGATAAGAAGGATTTTTGACCTTTGATTTAAAATCAATTGTTAAAATGAACTATGATCTTAACTAACAATTAAAGATATAAAAGTAATTTCACAATCTAACTATAATCATAACAAACTTATATGATAAAATCCAGCTTCACATATATTATAATCCTTCCCGCTTTTTCACAACAATTAAGGTCTAAAGTACAAATTCTTTTATTTATTATTATTGTTGATGAAATATCATCATAGATAATAGCAACCAAACAAATTAATTAAATAGCTACAGTTCTTATCCACAACGAAAGAATGATGGTACTCTACTGCACATCTTTAGTTCTTGATGTGTCTCACGAGTGCAAGTTTCAAAATTTATAAACACGATCTACCAATGATTCAAACGAAATACATACAAGCAAGTATACTCGTCCATGTATAGCAAGAAATGATTCGGTAAGCCGAGGTCGTTCACAAGGATTTGTTTAGTTTTGAAATGTGAGTTTGAGATTAATGAGCTTAATAATGATTACGCAAATAGCAAGCAAATAATTACAATAATTGAGAATTCAATATATTAAAACTACGCTTTCACAGACTCGTTTGAACAATTCATTGTTTGATTATGACAATGGTTCCAACATTTTTGATCAAGAAACTAGATGGTGTTCTAATTTGATTAGATAGTGTTCTAATCCTTTTGTTTTTATCACTTGCAATCCTCGTCAAGATTTTAGGATGACAAAAACAATATTAAGTGTGATCACGCAGGACTAAAACAATTCAACCACTTTGTGGAAAACTAGAAGGGGGGTTGAATAGTTTTACCGATTAAAACTTCGTTTTAAAATATTTAGATCGACTTATGTCAATCTATTAAATGTGTGTGTTGGATGATGATAGATAAGCATATAAACAAGTAATGCAAAGATAAAGGGTAAGGAACACAAAACCACGACATGAGTATTTATAGTGGTTCGGCTACAAGGACACCTTCCTTGCCCTACACCACTCCCCGAGTTCCCCACTCGAGAGTTCGTAAGCACTACACAACACAAGCTCCTTAATGTGGCGGAGAAGCCTTCACAACGTCGCCTACTCTTTATCCGGTACAAGGCTAGACACCCGGTCCTTCCACGAGGTAGAACCAAACCTATCACAACGTCGCCTACACTTTATCCGGTACAAAGCTAGATACCGAGTTCCATTACAAAGGAGGAACTACTACCCAACACTACACCACTACACGACTACCCCAAAGGAGACACACTCCTTACTACAACATCATAAGGATATCAATATCCTTTAACCCAAACTATCTATCTAGTATATCGATGCACCTTATCGAATGTACTCTATTGGCACCTTTCACTAATGCCTTCGACACGACCCTTCGGCCCCTTTCCCTAATGCCTTCGACTTGACTCTTTGGCACCTTTCACTAATGCCTTCGACTTGACCCTTCGGCACATTTCACTAATGCCTTCTACACGAACCTTCGGCACCTTTCACTAATGCCTTCGATACGACCCTTCGGCACCTTTCACTAATGCCTTCAACACTACACTTCTAAGGAGGGAGAAGAGAACTATCAACAAGAGACACTTCAATGATCTTGATGATGACGAAGCTTAGAAACTCATGACCTTGAGCTTGCACGTCATCAAGAGGTGGTGATCTCGCCTTTAAGAGGAACCTAGAGAATCACACAAACACAAAACTACATAGAAAGATCCTTTGGATATGAGGTTAGAGATGTTACAATACTAAGAGAGAGTATGTGTAAAGGGGTGAGTAACAAGAGAGAAATGGCTCACTATTTATAGGCAAAATTCTCTACTGTTCCACGGTTCCCACGGATCCCTCCCTAGAGGGATCTGGCTAGTGCAATCCAAGGGATCCGGCAGCTGGGTCAGCTTAAGTCCGGATTTTGGGTTGCAAACCGGGTTATGGGTTATGGTTATGAACCATGGGTTATGGGTAATGTTTTATGGATACCCAACAAGATACAATGTATCTAGACATTGGGTCATTGGTCTTGGGTCATGGATCATGGATAGTACCCAACATGACTTCATGCATGATGTCATGCAATGGGTCATGGGTATGGGTCATGGACTTTGGGTTTTACCCAAAAACATTCATTGTACCTAGTCAATGGGTCAAGGACTTAGATTTTTACCCATTACATTACCCATTACAATATATAACAAGTATATATGTACATTTTTATATTATGTAAACGCTAGTTGTTATACATATTAATTTCTATAAAATGTAAACAATAATACTTGTTTAGTGTTTTATATGAAGATGTAAGTGTGTTAGTAAACTATTGGCTCAAACCATTTATGTATTTTATTTGTTTCGTTAAAATGATTTTACGGTTGTTTTCGACAAAATACTAGAAGATCGTAAAATATAAATAAACGTTTTTATGGCTTATTTGTATTAACAATATCCCCCTTTTTGTTGATGACAAAACATAAGATTATTTTAAGGAAAAACTAAAATTCGTAAAAGTTTGAATTGGAGTTTTTACTCTATTCTCCCCCTTTTTGTCGAAACAAAAAGAGCGTCGAAAAGAAACTAACACATTGTTTTGAGAAAAACGTGTGAAAAGTAATAATATGAAAAGTAGAGAGTAAGAGAAGAGAAGGATTCTCGTCTTAGCTCCCCCTTGAGAGATGCTTCCCTTTGTTGAGGGTGTCAAGTAATTAGGAAGATTAAGCGAGTGTTGTGCAATTATGTTTGCAAATGGTTTCGTCTTTTGACGAAATGCTCCCCCTTGACGAGTGCTCCCTTTTGAGGAGGACGTCAAGTAGTACAGAAATCCTAAATGAAATATTGCAAGCCTTTTTGCAATTTCTTTGCTTTGACGAAAAACTGCCCCTTGTTGAGGGTGTCAAAGTTTTCATGTATATTTTGAAAATTTACAAAACCAAAGTTAGAAAGCAAGTATATGATGCATAATTTCCTGCAAATGAGATTCAAATTAGTGATAAAAAGTGCTTCTGTTGCACGGATCCCACGGTTCCTCCCTGTGAGGGATCCGTCTAGGCAAAACAGAGGGATCCGTGTACCTGCAATCTTATGACAGCAATGTGGATGTAAAATGTGATGTTAACATCAACAAGAGTTATGTATTGTAGCACCAAACATATTTTCATAACCAAATAGCATACAACATGTAATATCATTTAATAAAATGAGACAAATGATGTACATAACTCTAAAACAAAGAACATGATCCAAACACAAAGTATGATTTCTAGCAAATCTAAGTTATGCCTAAGATGAGAACACCACTTGAATTCCCATGATTAAGGATGCTTAGATTTGTTGACCTCATCAAAATGTTCGAGGAGGTGATAAAACATGAAATGTAGCTCGTCACGTACTTCATGTACTAAACCTTTAACATGTTGACAATGATAACAATCTTTGTCATGGCTAGGGAATGGTGGTGGTAGGAATGGAGTGATTTGAAGTGGAAGGTTAGATGAAGAAGGTGGAGGTTCCACAAAGTGTGGATGAATTTGTGGAGGCACATTTGGAGGTGGTTCAACCAAGGATAAAGGTGGTGGAATATGTGTTGAGGATGGTGGAAGAGAGGTATCTACTTCCATGTGATCCGGTTGTTGATTTTGTTGATTCCTCATAATTTAAAATGGACTATTTGAGGGTGATGGAGAAAAGGATACGGGTGCTAGTGTTGTTTCAACACCAAAGTTTTGTTTTTGCGTTATTTTCTCAATTGAGGAAAATGTTGGCAATGGTGGTGGATGAGATGGCCTAGAAGGCAAGTCCTCTAAGTTGTAGAGGTGTGGAGATGAGAGTGGAGTGGTGAAAGAGATAGCTCTAGGTACTAGAGATTATGGTTTAGTAGAAGTAGGGGTGTTTGGTTTAGGAGGTATAGTAGTGTTTGGCAAGGGTTGTTTTTGTGGGAACAATCCTTTTGGGAATTGGTTTAATTGGTAGAGTTGGTTGTGAGGAAATTCTAGTGTTTGAGTTTTTAACTGGTGATGATTTAGTTGAAGAGATTTCGTGAACAACCCGAGCAAGTTTCTTGGGAGGTCCTTTAGTGGATGAGTTAACACTAGGAGCTTTCCTCATGGTGAAGTGGTAGAAAGGGAAGGTGTGAAAAGAGAGTTTAGCTAGTGAGAATAAGTATGTGAATGGTGATTTGGAGGTTCTAACAAGGAGGTTTAAAATGGGAAAGGATTGGTAAGTGAATTAAAGCTTAAAGCACTAGAATCCTTCAAATTGCAATGATTTGCATGCATAAGAGTCAACTACAAAGTTGCACTGATCTAGGAAGTCAATTAAGACAAGGTGAATTGTTCAAGTTAACAAAGAGAGCTTGAAATGATTGTTTTAAGTAGGATTATCTCAGTCTGTGCAGTCGGTTCCCTCAAATGAGGGATCCGTCTAGGCTAAAGCTAGGGATCCGGCTCTCAACAGAAAAGTAAAGGGAAGATGATGTTTTGTAAGATCTAGTACCTACACATCTTGAGTGTTTCAGTCTTCTCAGGTGTCTTAAATGATATGAGACTTAAATGATCAAGTGAAATGAGTGAGGGTAGCTAATGATAGTCTTTTATGGAAAGAAATGGGGTTTTTATAAGCACCAATGGGTGATCAAAGATGATACTAAGAAATTTGAGAGTGTCAAGTGGAGTCAAATGATCCTAGAGATCAGATGGTAACTTAAAAGAAATTTGGAAAATTCCTTAAAAATCATAAGAAATGAGAAACTAGTTTTTAGCCTATTTTGAGGTAAGAATGACTAAAATCAATTTGCTAAAATTCAGAGAAATATCAAACTAGGTGTTTTGAGATGAGACAATCAATGTGTGAGCATTGGAGCGGAAATGCGGTGAGTTTTGATGAAAAGATAAATCAAAAGTACCTTGAATGTGATCCTAAGTTATCTATGAGTGGATGTGAGACCAACTGAGCTTGAGGAGGACGTAAGTGATCCTAAAGTATCATGTTTAGCTAGTATAATATGGTATGAAAGATTGGATTGAATTGAGGATGTTTAAAAATCTACTTCTGTCTGCCCGGATCCCACGAATCCCTTATTTGAGGGATCCGGCTAGTTATAAATCAGGGATCCGTCTTTCTGAGACAGAATACTCCATAGAAAACATGCAATATTTTGTTCTAGGTGTCACATACTAAAACTAATGATTTCTACTGGAAACATGCATCAATACAAGCAAAAGTACAAAATATATAGCACATAACGACAACCTATAGGTAAGTAATTATTATAACAACCTAACATTAGGATAAAAGTAACAAAGGAAGTCTTGCACAATTTATGAGCATACATTGTTTGATAATCATAAAATTTCTAAAATAACCATAAAGACAAGCATAATGTCTCTTTCGTCAATCTCTTTACTTCTTCTTTCCCGAATTCATGATGAAGTGAGTTAGGCATTTGAACATCCCCTTTGTTTGCTTGAATTCTTCAGACTCATTTAGAAGCGTGGGAATTTGTTCATAGTAGGTCATGGGGTCGATTTGAAAGTTGGAAACGGGATCGACTTCAACTTCTTCATCTTCGTCCAAAGAGTCTGAGAGAGCACGAGGCCTTTTCCCATTGATTATGAGCCGTTTGGGAGGTTGTTTGGTAAGTGGTACCATAACATGGTTAACAAGAAAATGATCATCGGTAATAGGAGAAGGTTGCATTGCACTAACAAACTCACGGAGTCGTGTTAGGAGCATACCATAGGGAAGTACCATGTTATTGACTTTGAACACACCTACCATTCTTTTAACCATGTAATAGGCAAGATTGAAAGGTCTTTGGTAGATGAGAGAATAGATAGTTTGGACAAGACACGCATTGGGATGGTCTTTTTTTATAACCAAGCAAATGACATTTCTCTAAGGATTTCTTCCTAATTTTTGTAAATGGGAAATATCTCGGAGAGTTCCATTTGGAAGAGATCACGATGGATAAGTTCTTTGTTGCGGTTGAGACGAGATTGGCCGACTCTTTTCTTGAAGATGGTGTCTCAAACAACTATGAGGTCATCGAGAGGAGTGTGATAGATAGGTTTGGAGTCTAGTGCGAAGGATTGAGTAGCTATTGACCAATCTTGGGAATACAAATAAATTCCTTCACATGGTATGTGAAGGATTTGTGCGAATGTGTTAAGGGGCAAGGTAATGCTTTGGTGTTTATAATGAAAGCGATTGAAATACTTTCATCATTGTTTCGAACAATCCTAACACTCTTGTAAAACTCAAAGATAAAGACCGGACAAATTTGTTCATCAATTTCTAAGAGACAGTCAAAGTTGATTGCCGAAAAGACTTGATGAATGTCGGCGTTTTCAAGGAAACATTCCTTAACTACACGACCTTTGTGGATAAGTCATTTTTCTAGCTTTTTGAATATTTTGCGATTGGTTTTTTATAGCCCTTTTTTCCGATAGTATCTAGAAAGGTAGTGAACGGTGTCATGGTGATCTTGTTGGGTAGCCTTAGGCATGATTGATCCTAGAAAACAAATATTCCAATTAGGTAAAATTTGTCAAGATGGGTTTATTGTTTTGATTTGTATTAACAATGTTGTTTTGAAAACCTTTAATTGCACAGAACCTTTATGTAATGAAACCAATTTTATATTACCTAAGTTCTTCAATTGGTGATAAAAAATTGAATCTTAATTGAAAAGTTTTAAAACCATAAACCCTAGGATGGAGGTGATGATGAATAGAACATATGAGTGTAATTACTTACAATGATGTTCAAGAATGAGATGCTTGAGAGTATGAAGCCCTATGGAGATTGAAGCAGAGATTAGGTCATTTTTGTGTTTTTAGGAAGAGGGAAAAATGGATTATTTTGAGTTTTGAAAAGCGTATAACTTATGTTTCTGTACATGGTTCCCCCGGATCCCTTGTTTTAGGGATCCAGCTAGTACAACATGTGGGATCCGGGTATGCAGACAGAAAATGAAGTATTTGGATTTATTCTTTTTTACTTGTAATAAGTTATGCAATAACTTATTTTGAAAACAAACTTGTAGAATGAGATTCATATTTGAATAGACGTTTGGCCAAGGTGTTTTGACGAGAAGGAGGATTGTTTATCGATTATTGGTAAGTTAACTATCAAGGGTCTATTTTGTGATGACGGCGTAGGTTTGATAATCTTTAGTATTTTTAAGAGAATCAAAAAGGAATACTATTCCCAATGATGAGTAAAGATGGAAAGTAGTGAAGAGAGACTTTTTAGATACTTGCAAATTTAAAGTTAAAATCCTAATTCACGTGTTTATATGGTTTTATAAGACTACATTTATATGCACAGTTTTTATCATGAAAGAAAGACGCATATCATCATTATATTTATATAGGAATACTATAAGTAACGATCAACTAGTTGTGGGTAAGGGAACATACCTTAAACTCTTTATATGGTTTTTAGAAACCATGGAACTGAAATACTTCATGAGCTTTTAAAGTAATCCATTGTATTTAGTAGAAGTAGGTTGTGATTACTTTTGGATTCTTACTTGGGTGTTGGCTTCATTTTTCTTTGGATAGAGATGAAGTCTTTGGAAGAGTCCTAGCAAGAAGATTTCTTAAAAAAAAATTGTTAGAATAATCTATCACTATCCAAAATTATAATAAATTTGTTTTAAGAGTTTGTAGTTTTCAACCATACACGGATCGTATCAAGTTTTTAAAGTACAATATACTCTAAGAAACTTGGTAATGAAGCCCTGGTACCAATTGTGGAAAACTAGAAGGCGGAGGGGGTTGAATAGTTTTACCGATTAAAACTTCGTTTTAAAATATTTAGATCAACTTATGTCAGTCTATTAAATGTGTGTGTTGGATGATGATAGATAAGCATATAAACAAGTAATGCAAAGATAAAGAGTAAGGAATACAAAACCACGACAAGAGTATTTATAGTGGTTCGGCTACAAGGAGACCTTCCTTGCCCTACTCCACTCCCCGAGTTCCCCACTTGAGAGTTCGTAAGCACTACACAACACAAGCTCCTTAATGTGGCGGAGAAGCCTTCACAACGTCGCCTACTCTTTATCCGGTACAAGGCTAGACACCGGGTCCTTCCACGAGGTAGAACCAAACCTATCACAACGTCGCCTACACTTTATCCTGTACAAGGCTAGATACCGAGTTCCATTACAAAGGAGGAACTACTACCCAACACTACACGACTAACCCAAAGGAGACACACTCCTTATTACAATTGTTAGTGCAAATATTACGATATTTAATCTATACAGTCTCGTTTGTTTTGATTGATGAAAAACATGTAACTTGTAATACACAACGTAAAATGTACAAGTTACTTGTAATCACATTTTGTCTCAACATACATTCAACACCTCTGATGTCTCAAGTCCTCGTATGTTACAACACAGGTTCGTACATGTTTGTTATGTGGCATTATGATCAAACCCCTTAACAAATCATTTCGAATGTTTAACAAATGTCTAACAAATATATACTTTTATTTGTACAAGTAAACTGACTATAATATTCATAAAAGTACTAAAGTTACTTACACTTGACAAAATACATTTTATTTTGACAAACACTCAACTAGATATTTTATTTTACAAAAGGTAACTAGAAATTTTATTAACTAGTTACATAATACGTTTTACAAGTTTACTTTGATAAACTTTTTAATCTAAAAATAGAAATACATATTACATCATCATCTTTGAAATCCTTGGAAGATCTCTTGAATATTATGGTTAGATTGTCACTCAATATATCAAATGTGATCTTGGTAAGATATGGTAATATCTTGGAAAGATTTGAAGAAAGACTTTTTAGATTTTATGTCAGACACCCACAGAACCAAAAGTTATAAAGGGCGGAACCCTTTTTTTGGTTCCTTGGTCCGTGGTCACTGCATATCACTTTTGCCTATAAATAGAAACCCATTGTTTTCTCATTTCTTCACCACTTCAAAACACATCTTCTCCACCTTCTTGCATACATTTAGATCAATCATTAACAATGTAGTAACATACATTAAACACCCTAATTATCATGATCATAATGCTTCTAACATTCATCTTTGTTGTAAGCATACTCTACATTTTGATCAACCAAGGAAAGCTTGGAGATCTAGCTATCCCCATTCACCACAAGCTGTAGATCTATCACAACAAGTTTAGGGAACTTGTGATCTTCATCATGAATGCTTCCTATCAATGGAAGTTCATTTAGAAGTAGTTATTCATATCCATTATACATTTGTGTCATGGATCATTATTGTAAATATTATTGCATCATCACAACACTTTCACCAAACTATATTAGATGGTTTATGTGTTTGTGCCATAAAACACAAGGTTTGTTATGTTGGGCCATCAAACATAATGGGAGTGGTTGTACCCTTTTAAAAGAACTCGGCATCTAGCTTAGTGTCGGAAATATTGTATAGGCGACGTTAGGTTGGTTCTACCTCGAACTAGAACCCGGTATTTAGCTTTGTACCGGAAAAAGTGTAAGCGACGATTGTAAGGTTTTCCCCACCAAGAAGGGAGCTTGTTGATTTAGTGAAGTAACTCTCGAGTTGGGTACTCGGGGAGTGGAGTAGGGCGGAGAGGAGATCCGTGACCGAACAACTATAAATCCTCGTGTTCGGTTTGCACTTTCCTTTCTTTATCTCTTTACTTTTATAGTTGCACAATACTATTGCTTGTGATGTGGTTTGATGCTGATGCTTGTGTGACAACTTGGTTTACTATGATTTATATTAGTCACAAACAATAATTGGTACTTTCATATTATCACAAGCTTTACAAGCGATTTGATACAAAAGATCTAACGTTTTTAAACGGTAACGTATTCACCCCCCCCCCCTCTACCTTTTCACAATTGGTATCAGAGCCTCGTTGCTCTTATTTTCAAAACAAATGGTTTTTAAAATAGAGCACGATCCATGTATCAAATTACCATTGAAGCGAAATATAATATGAAAAATGGTTTGCTAAATATACTTAGAAATTTTGTTCTTAAATGTAACTTTTTTATACAAGCTTGAAGGTTTTCTTGAAAAATAAAATAAAAGTTTCTTGAAAGAACTTGTAAGTGTTGTATTGTGAGCTTATTGAAAATTTACAAAGAAATATGACTTTAAAAGGAGTGTTTGGGATAACTATAAATTTAGTTGAAAAATCACCTCTATAAATGTTTAAGTAAGTCACATAAGTAGAAATGTTATTAAGTATATTTGTTATATGTTTACTATTAAATCTATTAAGTCCTACACATTCTCGCTATATGTGGTGGCTTCAGAGTGAGCATTAGCAAGAGAACCACATGTGCTGTAACACCTAGTCACCAAACCATATCCATACTGCTTGTGTTATACCTGAAAAGTTAGTCCAAAACTAAGAAAACACATTCCAAGGCGTTTTCTTGCCAATCCGTATTAACTTAACACAATCAGTATTAACCTGATAACAATCAGTACTAAGTACCAGTTTACAAAACTTTACAAAATAGAGAGAGATAAGACATATTATGGATAAAGCATCCTAATACTTGTGACCAAGTACTGAAACCTTCCCAAATCAAAAGCTTTAGTTAAAAGATCTGCAACATTAAACTCAATATCAATCCTTTCAACCTGAATGAGTTTCTTTTCATTACAGTCTCTTATAAAATGATGTCTTATCTCTATATGTTTAGTTTTAGAATGAAAAACTGGATTTTTGATAATGCATATAGTACTGTTGTTATCAACATAAATGACAGTGCCCATGAAATTATACCTATAATCAAGCATCTGATTCTGAATCCAAAGGACTTGACCATAGCAACTTGCAGCAGCTACATACTCAGCCTCAGTTGTAGAGTTTGCCACAATGCTCTGCTTCTTGCACTGCCATGAAATCAACCTATCACCAAGAAACTGACATCCTCATGTGGTTGATTTTTTATCAAGACTTGCCCCAGCATAATCACTGTCAGAGTAAGCTACCAGATCAAAGGGAGAGTCCTTAGGATACCAAAGACCTAATTGAGCATGGCCTTTCAGATATCTAAAGATTCTTTTAACTGCATGCAAGTGAGAAAGCTTTAGAGAGACTTGGAACCTTGCACATGCATTAACATCCCCAATAACATTCTCCAAAGGATGATCCTGATTGATTCTTCTGTGTGGTGTAGCAGGAACATTATATGATGAAGCTATATTAGTCATATCAATCTCATCAGCTTCACCAAAAAGATCAGGAACCTCTGTATTGACTGATGGAGTAGACTAAGGACCATCAGTACTAAAATATGGCTCATCAGTACTAACTTGTGGCTTATCAGTATTAACCACAGTTGTACTGAACACTTGAGGTTAGACCACTGGTTCATTAGGATTGGTTGCATCTTCTTCAGTATTAGATTCATGGGTCTTTGGAGGCTGATCATCAGCTTTGTTTGCCTCCCCTGAAGAAGTGCTTCCACTTGAGTTGTCATTCCAAATGGGCAATAGAATGCAATCATCATCCTCATCAGAATCTGCATCTGGACCTTGCTTTTCTCCTGCAATCATGTTAGAATCCACAGAAACAGGCACATAGTTCATAGATTCTATTAGCATGTCAATATCAAAAAGCCATGTTGGTCCTTGCCCCTTTACACTAGGTTTGTCCTCAAGAAACTCTATGTGCAGATTCTCCTCTATCTTTCTGGTTCTAGAATTATAAACCCTAAAGACTTTACTATTCAATGAGTAGCCAACCAGATATCCACTATCAGATTTTCCATCAAACTTACCTAAGTGGTCAATGGTATTGAGAATAGAGAGATGACACCCAAAAGGTTTAAGAAAGTCTAGTGTGGGCTTTCTACCTAAAAACAACTCATAGGGACTCTTGCCATGAGGCTTTACAATCAGTACCCTGTTCTGTACATAACAAGCAGTATTAATTGCCTCAGCCCAAAATGTTGTAGGTAACTTGAAATCTGCTAACATAGTCCTAACAGCCTCAATCAATGTCCTATTTCTCCTTTCAGCAACCCCATTTTGCTGAGGAGTTATAGCTAAACTGTATTCTCTTTTAATACCTTTAAGTTGACAAAAATCATTCATTACTTGGTTTTTAAACTCTGTCCCATTATCACACCTAATGATTTTAACCTTCTTATCAGTAAGGTTCTCTAGTGCAGTTATGTATGACTTAAGGATTTCACTGGTCTCATCCTTAGTGTTCAAAAAGAAAACCCAAGTAAATCTGCTAAAATCATCAGTCACAACCAAACAATACTTCTTAAAATTCAGGCTGCTAACATTAGTAGGGCCAAATAAGTCCATGTGTAGCATATGAAGTGGTTGGGTGATAGAGTTAAAAACTTTGGGCTTACAAGAGGCTCTATGTTGCTTCCTTTAGAGACAAGCACTACAGGTCTGTTTATTTTCAAATCTTTTTGAAGGTAAACCTCTTACAAGGTTATTTTTAGCTAAAAGATTGATTATGTGGAAAACTAGAAGGGGGGTTGAATAGTTTTACCAATTTAAAACTTCCTTTTAAATATTTAGATCGACTTATGTCAATCTATTTGGTTGTTTATGTTGGACGTTGATAGATAGATATATAAACGTGTAATGAAAGATAAAGAGTAAGAAGCACATCACCATGACACAAGTTATTTATAGTGGTTCGGCTACAAGGACACCTTCCTTGCCCTACTCTACTCCCCGAGTCACCTACTCGAGAGTTCGTAAGCACTACACCAACTCCTTGTGGCGGAGAAGCCTTCACAACGTCGCTTAACCTTTTTCGGTACAAAGCTAAATACCGAGTTCTTTCACACCAAGGCGAACCACACCTAACACAACGTCGCCTACCCTTTATACGGTGCTAGGCTAACCACCGAGTTCTTTCACACCTTAGGAGAACTAATCCTATCACAACGTCGCCTACCCTTTATTAGGTACTAGTCTAAGCACCTTAGTTCTTTCACACCTTAGGTGAACTACACCTTCACGACACAACACCTAATCTCAAGGAGATCTACTCCTTGTTACAACACCATCAAGGATATCACCATCCTTGTAGATAAACAAATACACATATGTATAACGATGCACCTCATCGATTATACGACCTTAGCATTCTCCCCAAATGCTACTTGATTTGATCCTTTGGCATCCTTCACTAATGCCTTTGACACAACGCTTGGCACCCTTCACTAATGCCTTCGTCTTGACACCTTTAGCATCCTTCACTAATGCTTTTGAAACAATGTTTGGCACCCTTCACTAATGCCTTCGTCTTGACACCTTTAGCATCCTTCAATAATGCTTTGACACGGATGATGAGCACCTTTCACTAATGCTTTCATCTTGACACTTTCGGCATTCTTCACTAATGCCTTCAACCCAACATCTATGGAGAAAGGAAGAACTATCAACAAGAGAACCTTAGTAGTCTTGATGATGACGAAGCATGGCAACTCATGGACTTGAGCTTGCACGTCTTCAAGAGGAGGTTATCTCTCCTTTATGAGGAACCTAGTAGATCACACAAAAACAAAAGACAAACTACATAGATCACTTAGATGTGAGGTTAGAGGGTTAGAATACTTTGGGGAAGTATGTGTGAAAAACCATGTGTAGAGAGAAAGAAATGGCTCTCTATTTATAGAGAAAATTCTCTTCTGTTCCCCGGATCCCACGGATCCCTACCGCAAGGGATCCGGCTAGCACAAAGCTAGGGATCCGTGGTCCGCTCCTCTTTGCCAATGGGTATTTTTGGTTATGGGTCATGGGTTATGGGTTGATCCATGGTTTTCTTTCTAGATACAATGAACTTGGTTAAGTGGTATATATAAAACCATGGGTTATGGGTCAAAACCATTTGCTAGTATTTTACCCATTTAGTATATACTTGTATTTACCCATTTTAGCATACACTTAGTTTTTACCCATTTTAGTATACTTAGTTTAAGTATATGTTTAACCCAATATGTAAACACTAGTTGTTGTACATATGTATCTAAATCATAAAATCACTTATACTTGTTTTAGTGTTTTATGTAAAAGCATAAGTGTGTTAGACAACTATTAACTCAAACTATTTACGTACTCTATTTGTTTCGTTAAAATGATTTTACTTTTGTTATCGACAAAACATTAGAAGATCGTAAAATATAAATAAACGTTTTTACTGCTTATTTGTATTAACAATCTCCCCCTTTTTGTTGATGACAAAACATAAAATTATTTTAAGGAAAAAGCTAAAATTCGTAAAAATTTGAATTTGTAGTTTTTACTTTCTTCTCCCCCTTTTTGTCGAAACAAAAAGTGTTAAAAGAAACTAACACAATTTTTATAAGAAAAAAAATGTAAAAATGTAAAAGAGAGCAAGTGACGGGAATGGTACTCATCTTAACTCCCCCTTGACGAGTCTATCCCTATGTAAGGGCGTCAAGAAAGTAATACTAAGCTAGTTTGTTTGCAACTAAGTTTGCAAAAGATTTCATCTAAGTGACGAATGTGCTTCCCCTTGATGATTGCAATTTTGCAAAGGGATGTCGAGAAATGTAATCCTAATATTGCAAGTGATTTGCAATGTATTGTTTTGACACAAAGCTCCCCCTAGCTTTAGGGTGTCAAAGGCTTCAAGTGTAGATTGAATAACTACAAAACAAAGGTTAGAAAACAAGTATAATGCACAATTTCCTGCATATGTGATCCAAGTTAGTAGAAAAATAGTTTTCTGTCTCACGGATCCCACGGTTCCCTCCTAGTAGGGATCCGTCTAGGCAATTTTGAGGGATCCGTATAGCTAATGATTAAATTCAGCAATGGTGATGTAACAAGTAATGTTAACATCAAAATGAGATATGTATTCAACCAACAAACATATACTCAATGCTATATGGCAAGTAAACTATCATTCAATAAAACATAGGAGATGATCAACAAATCTCTAAAAACTAAGAGAATGATTTAGCCATATTCTACTAATACTAATAAGTGACCAAAGCTTAAGAAACAACAATGTGCTTGAGTCTAGGGATGAGTAGACTTGTTTATTTGGTCCAATCTTTCAAGAAGATGATTAAACATGAAATGCAACTCATTTTGTACTTCTTGAACAAGTCCTTGGGTGATTAGACAATTAGAGCACTTATTGTCTTGATTAGGAACAGGATGTTTTGAGGAGGTTCTACAAATGATGGTGGAGGTACATTGAGTAATTTAGGATGAGGTTCTACTAGGAATGAAAGTGGTGGTAATGGGAATTCCTCCATATGATCAAGTCCTTGGTGGTTCCTTGTTTCCAACGATGGACTAGTTGGTGATGTAGGTGGTTCCTATTTTAACGAGAAGGTTGGTGAATGGGAAGTTCTCGGTGGTGAATGCTCTAATGAATAGAGAGAGGCTCGGTAAAGGAGTGTAGTCCATTCTCTAGGAATGAAGGTTTAGACGTTTTTCTAGAACTAGGTACATTTGGTTTAGAGCTCGATGGTCCCTTTTCTAACCTAAGAGGTTTAATGCTAATTATTGTGGTTCTCTTGGCAATTTTTGATTGGGTTTGTTAAGGTGAGATTCTAGCACTATTATCTCTTATGGATGATGATTCGGTGGATGGGAAGTCCTACCATTTGTGGGTTTAACCGGAGATGATTCGGTTGATGAAATTTCGTGTACAACACGAGCAAGTTTCTTGGGTGGTTCTTGGTTGGATGAGTTAGCACTAGGAGCTTTCCTCATGATGAAATGACTAAGGAAAAGGTTTCTAAATGCTGAGAATTATGTTGTGTTTTATGACTAAGGGATTCTAGCAAGATGACTTATAAAGGGAAGGATTTAGCAAGTGCATTCAAGACTTAAGTCTCTAATATCCTTTGGAATGTGATGATTAGCATGCACAAGGTTGAAGTTCAGAGTTTCACTTATCTAGAAACTCGTTTAAGATGAGATGGAGTGTTTGAGTTAGGTAGATGAGTTCAAATGATTGTTTTAGCAATGTTAGACATAAACTGTCATCCGGATCCCACGGTTCCTTCCTTAGAGGGATCCGTCTAGGCTAATCCTAGGGATCCGGCTTTCAGCAGTTATGAAAGAGTGGAAATGATGTTTCTAAGATCTAAGACCTATATCATCTTGAGTGTTTCAGTCCTCCTAAGTGTTTTAAATGAAGGGGTGCTTGAGTACTAGAAGGTAATGAGTGATGTAGCTAATGATTGTTATTTATGGAAGGATTTGGAACTTTCAAGAGTACCAATGGATGAGCAAGGATGACACTAAAGATTTAGAGTGTCAATTGAAGCTAAATGATCCTAGAGATCAGGTTGTGTCTTAGGATAGTGTTTTGGAAAATATCCTAGAAGCTTTGAGATGGGAAAACTAGAATTTGATCAACTTTGATCAATTTTGAGGTAAGGATGATTTATGATAAATTTTTCCATAATCGAAAGATTTCTAAAGCTAGATGTGAGGGATCATGTGAGAATGATAAGTGATCATAGAGATCGGAAGAGTAATTTATTAAAGTGAAAATGATAGATCTACAAGCATCTTAGAGTGTGATCTAGGTGAGTTGAGTAGTAAAGGATCTACTTAACTTGATAAGGACTTAATTTGCCTTAAGACACTATGTTTAGCTTAGTGTGAGGTGTTCTAAGGACATGATTGAAATACAATGATTGCAATTTCATTTTCTGTTTGCCGGATCCCACGGTTCCCTAAGAGTAGGGATCCGTCAAGCACAAATTTTGGGATCCATCAATCTGCTAAGCAGAACCTTTACAAAAGGTATGCAATGACTTTGACAATGCATCATATTTCAAGTTTAAGAGGTTCTAACACTAATATATCAAATGAGATCAAGCTCACAAATAACAATAGAGGTTTATCAAACTTAACAAGCACTATTCAAGAAACTCAAAACCTATTTACGATCTAGATTAGTAAATCGTTTGTATTAACAATGGCGTGCAGAGTAGATGATGGTGTTCAAGACAATAGGGTTGTTTTGGCCAACGGAAGCAATGAACTATGTATAGTCATTACGGATGGTGATTAGCATACAATGAACTTCGTCCATGAAGTCATGTAGCTCTTCTCGATCAAAGCAAGATAATCGCTTGATGAGGCAAGTGGTTGTGATTAACTAAAAGAAAATTTTATTTTACAACTTGTTTGATTAGTAATCCTAAGACAATGCAAAGTATTTCCATTGTAAACTTACTTTAGGAAAACATAGGAGTATAAATTTTCCAAGTGAGAGAATGAATATGAGACTGTTACTAGCGGTGCTCAATTATGGCTAAACACGACCATTTTTACGGGTGATTCCACATACCCAACTTCTATCATGGAAGCAATTCAACCGTTAGGTCAAATTGAGTTTCTAGTGCAATAAGTTCTCCAGTATTCATTCTCAAGTTAGGAAAATTTATATTCCTACAATGGCCTATCGAAGAGTAACAATGATGATACTTTGCTTCGTTTAATATTATACTTGAGACAAATAAGGTGACGAAGGCGTCATGTTAAAAATAAGTTTAAAATTTGTCCATATGGTAAACAACAAAAAATGGTTGGATGAGCTAGTTCAACATATCTTGTTGGAAAGCTTTGAGTTTGGACTTTCGGATATGAACAATTATATTTGTGTTGCAAAATAATTTACTTGAGTATATCGGATGAAATAATCAAGTTGTCAATCCTACTATGAAGCTTGGAGAGCGATCATGAAAAGGAAAATGGGAGAGTACATCATCAACACAAGTGTAGGTTATGATCCGATGTACATTCTTGTTGTTTTTAAAAAATGATACAAGAACAAAGGAAATCATGTAAGCACGTATGACAAACTCAATCAAAAATCCATTTAGTGTGTTATATGTTTTAAACATTTTTCAACCTATATGACTTATCTAAATATCTAAACTAACATTTTCGACACAACAAGATGTTATCCCAAACACTCCTTCAAATAGCACATTGATTAGTAGAATATTACTAAATCGACAAACAAGAGAATGAATAGCAAGGTAAGGAAACCACATATGCTATTCAATCAAACAAGCACAAAAGCTATTTGAGATAAGCAAATAATCAAGTAATGCAACGAAGACAATTTATCATTTAGCATAGCATACGAAAGTTCTTTTCATCGCTTTGTGTTAAATATAAACATGTATACCAAGCTTGATTAGTTTCTTTTATATTTATAAATATGATCAAAACCTTAATTTCAATAGAGGACACATTGTTATTCAAAAGCGAAAACATCCATCTCCAATTAGATCAAAAGTTTGTGCAAAAGTTATGACCGAAAAATGACCTTCTATTATAAATCAATGATTCTGTAAATTATTGTTTTGAATCAGTTTATGAAATCATTTTTAAATGAAAGTAGACTCAAATACCTTTAAAACGATAGGTGGCACGACTTCTAACGACTTACGGTTAAAAAGTTATGAATTTTTGAAATTCAGACAAAAAATGTCTTCTGTACCACGGATCCCACGGATCCCTTGCTTGAGAGATCCGTCCAGTGTATACTGAGGGATCCGCGGATCCTGACACGAATTACAAAATGTACGCTTTTGACCCGACGAAAAGGTTTAGTCTTTGTAGACTTTTTAGTGAAGTTATATTACCCATTTTACCTTTATTCAAGCTTGATTAACAAGATATCTAACAACAAAACTTCAAAGAAAAAAATCACTAAAACACTTTTCATATTATGCTTATTATAAGATAGAAGCATATATCACCATTTTGTCCACAAGCAATTTAGCACGTTTTGAAAAAATTTAACTAAGAAAACATACCTATGCTATATCCCCTTTTTACGGTTTTAGGAACCATAGACGCGAAATACTTCATGATCTTCTAAGATACCCCAATCCTTTGCTATATTCCCTTTTTATGGTTTTAGAAACCATAGACGCGAAATACTTCATGATCTTCTAAGATACCCAAATCCTAGTATGAAGACTTCTCAAAGGAAAATGTTAGAATGATCTATCACTATCCAACATATGATGATTTCTAAAAACATGACTTTTTGTTTTAAGAAATTCCTTCTTTGTAGTTTTCAAACATACACGGATCGTATCAAGTTTTCAAAGTACAATATACAAAAAAACTTGGTAACGAAGCTCTGATGCCAATTGTGGAAAACTAGAAGGGGGTTGAATAGTTTTACCAATTTAAAACTTCCTTTTAAATATTTAGATCGACTTATGTCAATCTATTTGGTTGTTTATGTTGGACGTTGATAGATAGATATATAAACGTGTAATGAAAGATAA
The DNA here is from genome assembly GCA_910596185.1 of Chrysanthemum makinoi. Taxonomy (NCBI): domain Eukaryota; kingdom Viridiplantae; phylum Streptophyta; class Magnoliopsida; order Asterales; family Asteraceae; genus Chrysanthemum; species Chrysanthemum makinoi. The sequence goes on along the minus strand of OU343218.1, from coordinate 216,580,159 downwards.
AGAGTAAGAAGCACATCACCACGACACAAGTTATTTATAGTGGTTCGGCTACAAGGACACCTTCCTTGCCCTACTCCACTCCCCGAGTCACCTACTCGAGAGTTCGTAAGCACTACACCAACTCCTTGTGGCGGAGAAGCCTTCACAACGTCGCTTAACCTTTTTCCGGTACAAAGCCAAATACCGAGTTCTTTCACACCAAGGCGAACCACACCTAACATAACGTCGCCTACCCTTTATACGGTGCTAGGCTAACCACCGAGTTCTTTCACACCTTAGGAGAACTAATCCTATCACAACGTCGCCTACCATTTATTAGGTACTAGGCTAAGCACATTAGTTCTTTCACACCTTAGGTGAACTACACCTTCACGACACAACACCTAATCTCAAGGAGATCTACTCCTTGTTACAACACCATCAAGGATATCACCATCCTTGTAGATAAACAAATACACATATGTATAACGATGCACCTCATCGATTATACGACCTAAGCATTCTCCCCAAATGCTACTTGATTTGATCCTTTGGCATCCTTCACTAATGCCTTTGACACAACGCTTGGCACCCTTCACTAATGCCTTCGTCTTGACACCTTTAGCATCCTTCACTAATGGTTTTGACACAACGTTTGCCACCCTTCACTAATGCCTTCGTCTTGACACCTTTAGCATCCTTCAATAATGCTTTGACACGGATGATGAGCACCTTTCACTAATTCTTTCATCTTGACACTTTCGGCATTCTTCACTAATGCCTTCAACCCAACATCTATGGAGAAAGGAAGAACTATCAACAAGAGAACCTTAGTAGTCTTGATGATGACGAAGCATGGCAACTCATGGACTTGAGCTTGCACGTCTTCAAGAGGTGGTGATCTCTCCTTTAAGAGGAACCTAGTAGATCACACAAAAACAAAAGACAAACTACATAGATCACTTAGATCTGAGGTTAGAGGGTTAGAATACTTTGGGGAAGTATGTGCGAAAAACCATGTGTAGAGAGAAAGAAATGGCTCTCTATTTATAGAGAAAATTCTCTTCTGCTCCCTGGATCCCACGGATCCCTACCACAAGGGATCCGGCTAGCACAAAGCTAGGGATCCGTGGTCCGCTCCTCTTTGCCCATGGGTATTTTTGGTTATGGGTCATGGGTTATGGGTTGATCCATGGTTTTCTTTCTAGATACAATGAAATTGGTTAAGTGGTATATATAAAACCATGGGTTATGGGTCAAAACCATTTGCTAGTATTTTACCCATTTAGTATATACTTGTATTTACCCATTTTAGCATACACTTAGTTTTTACCCATTTTAGTATACTTAGTTTAAGTATATGTTTAACCCAATATGTAAACACTAGTTGTTGTACATATGTATCTAAATCATAAAATCACTTATACTTGTTTTAGTGTTTTATGTGTGTTAGGAATTAGAAATTCCAGGTATTAAAGAGTCGGTCACCTCAAGTATATGTAATCGTTAGAAAGCTCGTAGTCATAGTACTTTTATGTTAAGTAGTATTTAGTTTAGTAACACCGTAGAGGATGGACGGGTCTTTACCCACTGTATGCCTGATCCACAGCCCGTTGTGTGGCGTTTTATTGTAAGACTATAAATACTCTCTACCTTCCAAGGTAGAGAGTTGGAGCTCATAATAATATTTTCTTTCTCTCACTATAGTTCCCAACTCTCTTCCTTTCTCTCACTAGAACTCTCTCTCTCTAACATTCTTATATGCCTACTTTGATCATGGTTTAGAGTGTTTGTGAAATCCAATATCCAACAATTGGTATCAAGAGCCATGGTTTGATCACTCATCTTTCATGCTCTTTGTTTTGGTGGATTTCATAAGGTTTTTGGAGTATTAAGGGTTTAGGAGAGTTTGATTCATTTGGACAAATTCTTGTGTTAAAGTTTGAATTTTGCTTGTACTTTTGTGTTTAGGATCATCTTATGTGTTTATGTTTTGAATTGGAAGCCTTAAATCATTGTGGTTTGGTTGTTTTGGATTGATAAAGTGGTTATTTTTTTTAAAAAGGACTAAGCGAGTTGTGTCTCGGACTTGTGTTTCTTCAAAGCGAGTTGCTTTGTTATTTAAAGCGAGTTGGTACATGCGACTTAGCTGTTTAGCGAGTTGATATTTATGCTACTTGGGTTCTAAGCGAGTTGTTTCTTTAAGCGACTTGAGATCTAAAGCGACTTGCTACTTAGCGAGTTGTAACGTTAGCAAGTTAACTTAAGCGACTTAGTGTTCAAGCGAGTTGATTGTGTTGCGAGTTGAGACTAAAGCCAGTTGGCTATTTAGCGACTTGATTAATTAAGCGAGTTGAGTGTGTTGCGAGTTGACTGCTTATGAGAGTTGTGTGTTTAGCGACTTGTTCATTTAGACCCTTTTCTTCTTCGTGTTACGTTCTTACGGTTGTTCTTTTGGTTTAGTAAAATCCCGTGAAAGAATCAATTTCCCGGTTTAATCAAAGAATTGCATAATCCCGTAGAGCTTGAAACATGTCTACAAACGTTCCTACTATCATCTCCACTGTTGCCGAGGATGTTCAAGCAGCTGGTTCAGATACTCGTCCACCCATGCTTGACAGAACTGACTACGATTCTTGGGCTCAACGAATCAGATTGTACTGCCTTGGAAAGGAAAATGGTGTCAACATTCTCAAATCCATTGATGAAGGACCGTATCGAGTTGAGACGACTAGAGATGTACTTGATACTGCAAGATGGAACTCTGATTTACGGAATGGACAGACCAAAGATGTATGATGAGCTTGATGATAAGGAGAAAAAGAGATTCGATGCTGATATCAGGGCTTCAAACATTGTTCTTCAAGGTCTTCCTAAAGACATCTACAAGCTGATCAATCACAACACCAAAGCAAAGGCAGTATGGGATAATGTCAAGATGCTTCTCTCAGGTTCTAATTAACTATGGAAGACAGAGAATCACAACTCTATGACGAATTTGAACACTTCAAGATGAAACCAGATGAGAGTGTCTATGAGTACTATGTGAGATTTCATAAGTTTGTGAATGACATGAGGAACATCAGAATGACAATGCCTAACATTCAGTTGAACTCAAAATTTGTGAACAACATGAATCCCGAATGGCACAAGTTTGTCACCTCTGTGAAGCTCACTAAAGGATTGAAGAATACAAACTATGAGCAACTCTATGCCTTCCTCCTTCAGAATGAGAGACATGCTATGTTTGAAAAATTGGTTCTTAATCAGTTCAAAACCAACCAGGGAGAGACAAGCTCGTCTAATGACTCAACTGCCTTCTACTCAAACATCGGAATCACAACCAAAGCCTCACAAGTCATACCCATGGGAAATGGTAATCACAAACTAATTCCTGATCCTATGTTCAAACAAGCTGATGCTGATGCACACGTGGGTAATTTCATTAATCAACTAGCTCTTCTGATTAGTCAAAACATGAATTCTCTCCCACAAACCAATAACAACCTCAGAACAGCATCTAACCCACACAATCAAGCTACTGTGAAAGATGGGAGGATCGTGGTGCAACCAGTTCAGGAAAGACAGTATGATCAGGAAGAGGTGGAGCTGGTAGAGGTTATGTTGGTAATCTGAATCGAGGAAGGAATGGTAATCAAGGTCAAGCTAAGCCGATCAAATGTTATAATTGTGGTGGTGAGGGACACATTGCAAGGAACCGCACATCTCCAAAGCGTCCACAGAATGCTGATTACTTCAGAGATAAGATGCTGTTTGTGCAAGCTCGGATAATGGTGCTGCTTTGGATGAAGAGGAATTGTTGTTTCTAGCTGAGGGCAATGCTAAGATCTATGATGCAGATGTGGATGAGCGTTCCTATTCAGAGATAGGTCACAATCATCATAATGCCTTTCAAGTCACTGATTGTGATGCATACGACTCTGATGTGGATGATGGACCTACTGCACACACAATCTTTATGGCTAGCATTTCTCCAATGGTTTCTCCCAAGGTCTCCTCTTCACCACAAGCTGGCCCATCCAAAGACAAACTCATCTCAGAGGTACTAAAACTATACGATGATGCTGATGTGCAAAAGATGCATGACAAAGTACTATCAATTGAAACTTTTGTATCAAATATTGAAAATATGGGTAATATCAATGTTGTCCCATATGATCAATATGTGAAACAAAGTGAAAGTGAAGTTGTGCCAAGTGATGCATCTCCTGCAGTCAACAATGACTATATTTTTGATGAATACACTGCCTGTGCCCCTGATGAGTCTGTAATCTCTAAAACTTAATGCCTATAAAGAACGTGTTGCTATTTATGAACAACGTGCTAAATTTGAGTAGACCACTCGTGAGCAGGAAATGGATGACCAAATGCATACAACTATTAGAAAAAGTAGGTTTAGAGAAGAAGTATTAAAACAAGAGTTAAACTCCTTGCAAGAAAAGCTTTCTAAAACTGCTAAGCAAAAACAAGAACTTCAAGAAAATGTTAAAATGCTTAAGCAAGAATTCAGTGCTAAGGAATCAAAACTTTTGAATGATTTTTCTAATCTAAAAACCTTGAAAAACAAGCTTGAAAATAAGTTGTACATACAAGGAAACACCATTCAGACTGCTCACATGATCACTAAGCATAGAGTCCTAAGCGATAAGCATAGCATTCCCCTTATTGAGGAACCAAATCCAGAGGTCATTAAAAAGGCTAGAAATGCTCATAAGGTTCTTTATGATGGCAAGGAAATCCTTAAACCTAGACAGAAACCTAGTTGCGCTGAGTGCACAGAGGAAGATAAGAAATCAGATGAAATCACTAGGGAAAAGTTAAACAAGAAACTAGCTGATCCAAAATGTAAAGAAAAGAAAGTAATCATCACACCCCATGATTACAAAAAGGAGAATTGGATTGCCTTAAACAAGTTTAAGCCTCAGACATTGTTAACTCCCGAACAAGTGTTCTGGAAAATGGATTTAGATAAGCAGAAAGCTGAAAATATTGTTGTAACCAACCCCCCTCTTTGGAAAATGCCTAGAGCGACTGTGTATCCTCCTAATACACCAATGCATCTTGTTCCTAGAACAATTGCCACTAAAAGCAAGACCTTAATTAGCCAATATGTTATACTTCAACTATTTGTTGATTTTGAGAAAACTTGCAAGAAAAGGATCACACCCACTGGTATTACGGAAGGAGAAAGGGGTTTTGAATAAATGAAAGAATGTTATTTAACTGAGGTCATGCCTTTCTTTAAACTTCTAAAAGATCACTTTGAGAGTCTTAAAAAGGGGATTGAAACTGATATTAAGGGAATGGAAAAGGAATTTGATGCAATGATAGTTGAAGTTAGTGACTATGAGCGAGCACTAAAATATAATGAGATTGAGAGGAAGAACTTGCATACACTAAATGAGAACCTGATTTCTGAATGTATTACTCAGGATGTGTTTTTCACTGCTACAAATTGTTCCATTAATGCTTCCAAATTTCATGAATTATCGGTTGCACTGAAAGTCTCCCATGATCGTGTCATTGAGCTTGAAAAAACTAATTCTGAACTAAACGAGAAAATTGAACTGGATGATCACGACAATTTGGTTAAACATTTTTCTAAACTGGAAGTTGAGCATTTTAACTTACAACTAAAATATCAACATCTTAAAGAAAATGTCAAAACTTCAAATATCAAGACATCCTCAGATGCTCCAGAGTTTGATGCAGTTTTTCAAATTAACAAACGTGATGAACATATTCAAGCTCAGTGCAACACGATCAGAAAGTTGAAAGCCCAAATCTCTCAATTAAAGGGTCAAATGAACAATATGACAGGCTCCCAAATGCCTCCTCCTTTAGATTCTCAGAATTCTCAAACTTTTCATCTTCAAAACTTAGTTGATGCCTTACAAAAGGAAAACGAGAGTTTTCTAGAAGAAAATAAAAAAGTTAAACGACATTTTAAAGAGTTATATGATTCAATAAAAGTCACCCGTGACCAAAACAACGAAAAAATAACGTCTTTACAAAAGGAAATTGAGAATCTGAGAAGTCAGGGAAATGGGAATCTGCCACTTGTCTTCAATAAGAATGTTGTCTCAAAGTTACCCTTAGACTGCAAATACACTGTGACAGTTAAATATATTCCTCCTCATCTTAGGAATAATGAACATGCTTTTCATGAATACTGTGCTCACCTTAAGGATAGTCTAGAATGTCTCCGTGAGATTGTCGAAGAGGATTTCATTAACAAACCTCTTGATAGTGAAATTAGGTTTGCTTGCCTCCAGGCCAAACGATCTCAAGAGTTGCTAGAATGTGTAATTGCAACATGTCCCAAATCCTTAACCTTAGGTGCAAAAGGCAAAGCTGTGATGCCTTGTTCTATGCCTAGTGCCGAGCCTTCAAACCATTCTAGGCCCAGTTTTAAGAAAGTATACATCAATGTGTCGTCTAGTAATACAGATCCTTGCACGTCTAGTTCAAGAATGCAAAAAGTAGATCAACCAACTAATGTTCCCATAATTCCCTCTACAAGAGTAATCAATGACATTAAAGCGAGCATGTCAAAGTCTCAAGACAATACAAGGAATGATAGGACCTCGCAAGCTAAAAATGTGCATTGGAAGAGAGTAGAAGACCAACCTAGGATCTTTAAGCTTGTGTTGAATAAAACGAATCGTGTTGATTCTAGTATTAGCCTTAGGCGTACTGTAATTAATTCAAATTCTGATACTATTTGCAAACCTTGTAATGATGTATGCTTGAATTCTGTTGCTAATCATGAATGTGGTGTGAATGCTTTGTCTAATGCAGTCAAATGCCCAGTTAAAATTGTTAATGCTAATAATCGTGCAAATAAGGCAAAAAAGCAAAAACGAAAGATTGTTCGAAAACAGTGGAAACCCACAGGAAGAACTTTTATAAAGATAGGTTATTATTGGATACCGTTTGGCCATAAGAATAATCAGTTTTGTTCTCAAACTGCTAAGATTATTCCCACTAGAAAATGGATGCCTACTGGTAGAACTATTCCCTTAAGAAGTGAACATACTTTGAATAGGTCAAATACAGACACCAGCATTGCATCTATTCCCAATAATTCCATTGCTTCTACTTCTGATATGGATGTTTCTATTTCTGATGTGGGTGTTCCAATTACTGTTACTAACCAAGTGGAACCCATTCTTGCATGGGGATCCCAATTATCCAGTTATCCATTCTTGTCTGTGTTCAACTGCAGATCGTTCAAATCTTTCTGTGGTACCTGGACTCAGGCTGTTCCAAGCATATGACTGGAGACCGGTCACTGCTCATGAACTTCGTGAGCAAATTCATCGGGACAGTTAGATTCGGTAATGATCATTTCGTGCAATTATGGGTTATGGTGATTATGTTGTTGGTGATAGTGTTATCTCTAGAGTATACTATGTGGAAGGTCTTGGTCATAATCTGTTCTCTGTCGGTCAATTCTGTGATTCTGATCTAGAAGTACCCTTCAGAAAACATACTTGTTTTGTTAGAGAACTTGATGGTAAGGAACTTTTAAGAGGAACTCGTGGTTCAAATCTTTACACCATCTCTATAGAAGATATGATGAAGTCTTCTCCAATTTGCTTGCTGTCAAAGGCTTCAAAAACAAAGTCATGGTTATGGCATCGACGTCTCAATCACTTGAACTTCGGCACCATCAATGATCTCTCCAGAAAGGACTTAGTTGTAGGTTTACCTCGACTAAAGTATGAAAAGGATCATCTTTGTTCAGCATGTCAATTGGGAAAAAGCAAGTATGCCCATAAACCCAAACCTACTAACTCTGTCACAGAAGTTCTTCATACAATTCATATGGATTTATGTGGACCAATGAGAGTGCAGAATATCTTTGGGAAGAAATATGTGTTAGTTGTAGTTGATGATTACTCTAGATTCACCTGGGTCAAGTTCTTAAGGACAAAGGATGAAACTCCTGATATCATCATCAAACTCATCAAACAGCTGTAGGTTTGACTTAACAAAACCGCCGTAATTATCCGGACAGACAATGGAACTGAGTTTGTTAACAAACAACTTAGTGAATTTTATGAAAGCATTGGAATCAGCCATCAAAGAAGTGTTCCACGAACTCCTCAACCGAACGGTGTAGTTGAAAGGCGAAATCGAACTCTTGTAGAAGCCGCTAGAACAATGCTGATTTACTCAAAAGTTCCAATGTTTCTCTGGGCTGAAGCTATTGCCACTGCATGCTACACACAAAATCGTTCCCTGATTCACACTGTTCATGGAAAGACACCATATGAACTTGTCCACAATAGAAAACCTAATCTCTCATTCCTTCGTGTGTTTGGAGCATTGTGCTATCCAACTAATGAGGGTCAAGACTTAGGCAAACTTAGAGCTAAAGCAGACATTGGAGTATTTGTAGGGTATGCACCAAACAAAAAGGGATACCGAATCTACATCAAAAGAACCCCAAACATCATGGAAACAATTCACGTTACGTTTGATGAGCTGACCGGTCAAACGGCTCCTGAACAATTCAGTTCTGGACCCGCACTTCAAAACAGTCCAATTGGTTCATCCCTTGTTCCAAACTCTTCTCAAGAAACTCCATATGTACCTCCATCTAAAGATGATTTAAAGAAATTGTTTGATCCTATGTTTGATGAACTTTATGATCCGAGTACTAATGAGGTGTTGATCCCTACAACAGAGGTTGCTCATATTCCAGTGAATGAAGTCAATCCCTCAGTCTCAATATCTTTAAGTCAAGAAGCACCTGCTGCTGATCCTTCAGTCTCATCAACAAATCATCATTCTTCAAATGTACATCATGGAACTATTTCTGGCTTCAATGATGATGTTAATCCCTTTGCTACTCCTGAAGATGCTCTGTTTGAAAACATATTTGCTCCTGAATCTTCATCAGTCCCTCAACAACTACCACATGAACACCTCAGAAAATGGACTCACGATCATCCATTAGACAACATCATTGGAAATCCCTCTCGTCCAGTATCCACACGGAAACAACTTGCAACCGATGCCTTATGGTGCTTCTTCAACTCCGTACTCTCTAAGATCGAACCAAAAGATGTTAAAACCGCCATGAATGAAGATAGCTGGTTCAATGCTATGCAAGATGAAATTCATGAGTTCGATCGACTAGATTTATGGGAGTTAGTACCGCCCAGATTGTGCTATGATTATTGCTCTAAAATGGATCTTCAAAGTGAAACTTGATGAGCATGGTGATGTGTTGAAGAACAAGGCTCGATTAGTTGCTAAAGGATACCGTCAAGAGGAGGGTATTGACTTTGAAGAATCTTTTGCTCCAGTTGCTCGAATCGAGGCAATCAGAATCTTTCTGGCTAACGCTGCTAGTAAGAACATGGTAGTCTATCGATGGATGTGAAGACGGCATTTCTGAACGGAGACCTTAAAGAAGTCGTCTACGTCAGCCAACCTGAAGGATTTGTAAATCAAGAGCATCCTACTCACGTTTATCGTTTGAAGAAGGCCCTCTACGGTTTAAAGCAAGCTCCAAGGGCATGGTATGATACACTGTCAAAGTTTCTTCTATCAACCGGATTTAGCAAAGGAGCAGTTGATCCAACATTGTTCACCAGAAAGTCAGGCAAACATTTAATTCATGTTCAAATTTATGTTGATGATATTATTTTTGTCTCGACTGATCCAATAGAATGTGATCGTTTTTCTAATGAAATGAGTTCAAAATTTCAAATGTCAATGATGGGACAAATGTCATTTTTCTTGGGATTACAAATTTCACAAAGTCCCGGAGGCATTTTCATAAATCAATCTAAATATGCAACTGAGATCTTAAAGAAATTTGGATTTGATTCAAGTGACCCTGTTGACACTCCCATGATTGATCGAACCAAACTAGATGAGGACCACTCAGGGATCATGATTGACCAAACAAAATATCGTAGTATGATTGGATCCCTGATGTACCTCACAGCTAGTAGACCAGACATCTTGTTCGCTGTTTGCATGTGTGCTAGATACCAGGCTAAGCCTACTAAAAAGCACCTTGAAGCGGTTAAACGGGTCTTTCGGTATCTCCAAGGAACCATCAATATGGGTCTTTGGTACCCGAAGGACAACGGTATGTTACTAACGACCTATGCAGATGCCGATCATGCAGGGTGTCAAGATACTCGTCGAAGTACATCCGAGGTGCTCAGCTTTTGGGTGATAAGCTTGTGAGCTGGTCTTCAAAGAAGCAAATGAGTACTTCTATTTCCTCTACAGAGGCTGAATACATAGCCATGTCATCTTGTTGTGCTCAAGTCTTATGGATGAGATCTCAATTATCTGACTATGGCTTTGAATTCAATAAAATCCCTCTGTATCTGTGATAATAAAAGTGCTATTGCTCTCTCATGCAACAACGTTCAACACTCAAGAGCAAAGCATATCGACATTCGACATCATTTCATCAGGGAACAAGTGGAAAAAGGTGTGGTGGAACTCTATTTTGTGAGGTCTGAATATCGTTAGCAGACATCTTCACCAAAGCTCTTCCAAGAGAACGTTTTGAGTTTATTCTTCCACGTCTTGGCTTGAAAAGTCTTCAACCCGAAACACTCAAACGTCTTCAGGAGGAAGACGAGGAGTAAAGGTCTATCTTCATCTATCTCTTGTATATATCTATTCGAAAAACAAAATACAAAATTATAAAACCTTCAAAAACCATAAAAATCTGAAAAATTTGAAAAATCTTCAAAAATATTGTCAATTTGTCATGCTTTTTCTCGGTTCGTCAATATCTACGGTCTTTGTGCTGTCATTCAAAGAATGACACGGGACTTTAGATGTTGTTCGAACTCTTAAAAAAAAATCAAAAAATCAAAAATTATTTTTGGGAGAAAGAGAAAAAAATGGCTTATTGTCAGTTCAGGCAGTAACCCGCTTTTCAAAGAAAGAACAGAGCCATGCTTTTTCATGTTTTTCAAGATTTGAGAATTTGTTTGAACGTTCATCAAAAGCCTTCTTATCAACCAAATTCCATGCTCTGATTCTATAAACATTTATCTGCTGAAAACTAACTGCTTTGAAAAATAACTCAGTCTCTATTTTTGATAATCATCTGGACTTATTTGTCAAAATATCAATCTCTCAATCAACAACCTATGTCATTGATTGAGGGGGAGAATGATTTCAATTAAATTAAAAAGTTATTTGGCATTCAATTGTTTTCAAAAGATATTCAGGCATGTTTTATCAATGGAGTTTAAAGTCTTAAAATCCGATCATTATCCGTTAAAACGCTTTCATAATCAAGTCACAATTCTCCTTAAAAGCTTTCAAAATCAATTTAAATCTATAAGAGATCACAAATCTCAAATGATTTGATAATTGTGATCGGGGAGAATGTGTGATTTAAATTGGATTTAAACTGATAATTCGGTAAATGGTTTTATAAGGATGTACAAGCTCTCCTTCCCACATGTGACAAACGATTTCAAATTTTCCATGCACATGTTGAGGGGAGCATCTATCTTAAACCTATGATTTGAAACGTGATAACTTATCTCAAGGTGCAGGTTCCCTCTAGTATGTGCAAAACTCTTTTCAAATCTCGAGGCACATATTGAGGGGAGCAAAATCATGAAAACCTCATCCTTCCCCAAAATGCTTTATCTACTTGATTCGATTAGGGAAGTGATGTTGATATTTTTTTTGAAAATGGTAATCAAAGAAGTTAATTCTTTCTCTTGCCTCCGTGTGGAAAACTATTTCAAATACTTGATTCACATGTTGAGGGGAGTTCTTCTTCTAAAAATATCAAAAACAATTCAGGTACAAAATGCTTTGATAAAATATCATAAGTATCTGGATTGATTTTCAAATGGTTTTCAATTGGTTCCTATGGCAGATGAACAATACCAAAAAGACCGACCAACTTTACATTATGTATGGTGATATAAGGACGATAAGGTTAGGTATGTGTTCCCATGATCCGCCAGAACCGAGGGATCTACCCAGGGACTATCCACTAGTTAGTGTAGAGTTCTTAGGTATGATGATAAAAGGAGAAAAATGAGATATGGTAAGAGTGCGGACTAAGACGAGCTAGTATCTGGAATAAACCCAACAAGGTTGTTGCTATGAAGTCTCGGTAAGCACTGAAGGGGTTGAAGAATGAAAAGAATTGAATGAGAAAAGGGTGAAAACAAATAGCCCTCCATATATTCAACCTTAGGGCTGAAACCGGGTTCAATTCAAATGCTACTGATGGTAACATCGGTATTGAAGACAAGACGTCATGGACCCAGACTGCACTTCAACTTTCCAAACCACTCAAGTTCCTCTTAAAAGGACTTGTTTCATTCTCACGGGAACCGACATTATCTATCGACTTTCTCTTAGAGATTGTTGATATTGAAGGAGGAGACCCTCTCCCTAGTCTCCGATATAGGATCCAAATATGCACAAATTGAGTCTAGTGCCACGAGATCATCAATAAATCTCATTAGGACACTTTCAATGAAGACTCTCTGTTTCACACAATGTGGAAAGAGAGATTATATCTTGAGTCCTACGCATTATCCTTGTGGTATTGCCAGAACATCTGAGTGATGTGTTTACATATTCACTGTGAAGATGGAAAGCCTTCTGGAGCCAACATCTAACAAGCTCCTGGTAGGTGGCATGTGAGATCTATTATACAGATCAACCATGTGACAACTGAACATAAACAATGGGGCGATTCAATCTTTTGAATCAATCCTGGTTCAGGTTATGGATTGACGGATACCTTTGAAAAACCGGTCTTTGTGCTTTAAAACTCTTTTCATTAGCATGTCGACCGTGTACTAATTTTTCAAATCAAAAGGTGTTTTATGATTGATAATTGATTTTCATTAAAACCTTCGTTATATTGCAAAAACAATTTCTATTGAGCAATACACGATTGTTTTTCAAATCTCTTTTCATCAATCAGTGGACGTAAATTCGCTGGTTCACTCACCCGTGTTGTCTTCTTTGAGACGTTCCGGTTTGAGAACAGCTAGAGCAGCTGCGAAACCCTGTCAAGGAAATTCTTCAGATTTATACCTGATCACAGTACTTGTACTCGATCAACGGGAACCGTGGGCCGTGTACCTCAATTCGACGAAAGTGATCAAAGACACTTTCTTTATTGCTAACTATCTTATGCAGGTACACCCGACGTTTGTAAAAGCTGATCGAATGGAGCGTCAATCCATAGCCGCATGCTCACACAACACATTCATATCAAAAGATATCATGATTGGTGCATCAATGACTTGATATTCTAACTCCATGCTTCGCTGCTGCCAATATCATGAATCAACGAATGCTTCCGCTACTCCGATGAGAAGATATCATGATCCAGAATGTGAGCATGTCGGTCTGAAAGTCACATCATCACATAATACCAACACCACAATGGATGTATCGAGATTTTCTATTAGCTGATGATCTCAAAAGCTGGCTCAACATTATTATCACGTGGATCAGGAAAAGACCTCCACTTGGATTAACCAAACATGCAATGAGTGGAATCAATGACTACGAGCTTCGGAGCAAAGTACTACATCAAGAATGCAAGATCAATTGTTAATTTAATATCTGATTGTATTCAATGTCATTTTAGTATATGTTTGAGGTGACCTCCCTTAGGGGGAGATTGTTAGGAATTAGAAATTCCAGGTATTAAAGAGTCGGTCACCTCAAGTATATGTAATCGTTAGAAAGCTCGTAGTCATAGTACTTTTATGTTAAGTAGTATTTAGTTTAGTAACACCGTGGAGGACGGACGGGTCTTTACCCACTGTATGCCTGATCCACAGCCCGTTGTGTGGCGTTTTATTGTAAGACTATAAATACTCTCTACCTTCCAAGGTAGAGAGTTGGAGCTCATAATAATATTTTCTTTCTCTCACTATAGTTCCCAACTCTCTTCCTTTCTCTCTAACATTCTTATACGCCTACTTTGATCATGGTTTAGAGTGTTTGTGAAATCCAATATCCAACAATATGAAAGCGTAAGTGTGTTAGAAAACTATTAACTCAAACTATTTACGTGCTCTATTTGTTACGTTAAAATGATTTTACTTTTGTTATCGACAAAACATTAGAAGATCGTAAAATATAAATAAACGTTTTAACGGCTTATTTGTATTAACAGATTACTTTAAAATTCACATGACCTAGCCTTCTATGCCATAACATAGATTCATCCAAGAAGCTATAGCAACTAAACATGTAAGATTGTCTTTGGGCACTATGTTCTTCATATTGACACTATAAAGATTGCTTTTCCTAGGAAACTTACGTAGGACCTGATCATCACTAGGAAACTTAAAGGTAGGAGATAAAACCAAGCAATCAGTATCTGTGAATATAACAAAATTCCTCTTATCACACATTTGTGACACACTGAACAGATTGTATTTGAGTTCCTTCACATAGTACACATCTTCAAAGTCCAAATTACCAGTCTTGATTTTGCCTTTACCAGTAATCCTTCCACCTATTCCACCTCCAAAAGAAACATATCCTCCATTCAAATCAGTGAAGTTTGAAAGATAGGATAGATTTCCAGTCATGTGCCTGGAACAACCACTGTCTGAATAGCCAAGATCATCATTATTGCTGGAATGTCCCTACACATAAAATAAAGGAAATTAGTTCCTTATGGGGACCCAAGCCATCACTGACTTGGATCTGCCTCGTGCATCAATGTAATCATATTTCTTGAGTGTAACTGATGCACTGTTGGGCTGAGTGGTCTTTCTCTCCCAACAAGCTGAGGGCTTAATAGCATTGCCCTTGTTTCCCTTTGTAGCATTCACTTTAGAGCCAGTATGTTTCATTTTAGGCTTAAAAGTATTAAATTTTGGCCTATCAGTATTAAGTCTTGGCTCATAAGTATTAACCTTTTTCTTGTAAAACTTGATTTGTTCATCATAAGAGTTAAAGGTTTTTGCTGATTTAAAGGACCTTGGTGAAGTAGATGATGATTTTAAAAAGTTTCTTTTAGGTCTTTCATCAAATACTCTGGGTTGTGGTCTAGCAATATTAACTAGCCTTGCATTATTCAAAGGTTTTATGCCAGTTTTGAGAAGAACTACTCTGGGGGTCATGATGGGTTGGGGTCTCATAGGGTGTCTGCAATGAGCCTGCAGATGAGAGAAACTACCACACACAAAGCAAGATTTGTTATACATGAAAAATTCATCTCCTAGTTGTTCAGATTTTAACTGATTCCAATTTCTCTTGTTACCTCTAGGACTAGATGACCTGTTTCTATACATCTCAGCATATTTAACTGGTTTATTAACAGGTTTGTCAAATGGTCTTACAGGTTTAGTGGCCTGTTGTTGCTTTGGTTCATTAGACTCTACACTAGCCTTTTTATTTTCAGATTCAGACACCTCAGGTAAGGAGGTGTCACTGGCACTTTCAAACACTTCATCAGTCTTTTCAGGGAAAGAACTTTTTATTGTAGGGCTTCTGACAAATATGGGTTCCTGAAACTCTGCTAAGCCAGTGTGGGCAAGGTCTATACCAGGAGGTGATGGGATACCTCTGAATGGTGGTGGGGTGGTCTTATATCCCATACCGGATTTGGCTTTGCCAACCAATGCTTTTTCCAGGAATTTATTAACTCTCTCAGAGTTATAATGTTGTGAATCTGCAAGTTGCTCAACACTTAACTCTATATTATCTTTGATGGTAGTAACTTTCTCTAGTTCTTCTTTTAACACATTTATGGTGATGTCTTTAAAAGAGATTTCCCTATTAAGCACAACAGTTGTTTCAATAAACTTTGATTCATTTTCTTTATAGTGCACAATTTGTTTTTCTAAAACTGCTAAGCCTCTTTTATGATTTGCTAAGTTATACTCAGTTTTAGAAATTTCCTCAGACACATTATCAAACCTGGTTTTCAGCTCTAAATATTTGTCTAATGGAATGTATGTATCTGAACAATCAAGTACCTTAGATACCAAAGCCATATTGATTGGAATTTTTTCTTCATCAGCCATGAAGCTCCAATCATATCCAGCACCATCAACAGCCACCATTGCTTTTGAAGAGGATTTGTCAGCATCATTGTGTCTCCCCTTGCTCCTAGGGCTTCTGCATTCCCTGGAAAAATGCCCAAGCTTGCCACAGTTGTAGCATTCAACCTTTCCCTTGTCAAACCCAGCAACATCTGCATCATTGATCTTAATCTGCCTTCCAGTTTTCTTCATGAACCTTTTTGCCCTCATGCTGATCAGGGCAATGTTCCATTTGATGTCCATCTCCTCCATATCATCTTCATGGATTTATCTCAGATCATCATGAGTAATCTAGGATCCATGACTTTGTTCAGCTATGAAAGCATAGATTGTGCCTTCATTGATACCTGCTGTAGTAGTCACTGAGCTATCAGTATTAACATTAGTACTAGGAGTACTAACATCAAAGCTATCCACATCATTGCAAGTGACAGGGTGAGCCACAAAGGCTATGTTTTGTGACCCAGAACTGGAAGATGCAGCAGCTTTCCTCTTCATATCTTGTTCAATCACCTTAAAGCTGTTGAACAGATTATCCAACTTCATGGTTTCGAAATCTGGCTTGTTCTTCCATACAATGACATGAGTGTCCCATTTTGGTGATGGAAGACTTCTAACAAACCTGAGGTTGACATCTTCTATGGAGAACTCCACATCCAATATAGCTAGTTGACTAACAAGTTTTTGAAGCCTATTATAAACTGAGTCAATGGACTCAGTTGCACCAGAAGTGAAGTTTTCAAATTCTTGCTTCAACAGAGTCTTTTGAGTTTTCTTGGTGACAGAATCTCCACCAAATCTTGTTTCAATGGCCTTTAACAGACTCTGTGCATCTTTGTGTTTGTTGAAGGGGAGTTGATGATCATCAAGAATTTCCATAAGTAAAAGACTTCTGGCCTTGAGATCATTGCCTCTTAGAGCCATTTCTTCATTAGTGATAGGATCACCTTTCACTGTAGTAACAGTCTTACCATCAACTTCTTCAGTGACAGTGCGTTTGTAGGAGTCTCCATAGAGCACAATGTTCCACAGCTTGAAATCAAGTACCAAAAAGTACTGCTCTATGCGCATTCTCCAGAGTTCATATTCATGTGGCTGCAACTTAGGAACTCTGTTAACAGCATTGGATTGCATTGATTCAAAATCCATTTCTTCAGAGTCAACACAGGATCTAGAACACTTAGCTTGCAAACGTGTTAGTTGCCTTGGATGGTTCCAAAACAACAATGAGAAACTTTGTTGTGAATACACACAAGTATGCGGAATCTACTTGTATGCACTTAGAAGATTTAATTCAAAGACAATGTAAACAAAGTATAACACCAACAGCTTCAATATTATTAAGCAATAATACGATTACTCTCCTAGTACTAGGGTTTACAACCTTGAAGCTCTACTTTAGACGGCTAGAATATGAGATGTATGTTTAACCTAGCTATGATCTCCTTTTATACACTAAGGAGATCCCTTACAGAGATAACTATGGACTAAGTATATCATATCTTCTATTAGAATAGAAGATATGCTGTTACAACTCTTACACGACATTCCATACTTACATCAGTACAAACTTAAAGCTATCAGTAATAACTTTCTCACTATCAGTACTAACTAGTTAATACTTATCATTTAACACTATCAGTACTAACTCTACTGAAATAAGTATTAACTCCCAAAAAGCATATTCCCAACAGAGGCTATTGCACTAGAAACTCAATTTGATCTAACGGTTGAATTGCTTCCAAGAAAGAAGTTGGGTATTGGAATCACCCGTAAAAATGGTCGTGTTTAGCCTTAATTGAGCACCGCTAGTAATAGTCCCATATTCATTCTCCAACTTGAAAAATCTGTTTTCCTATACTTGCCTAAAGTAAGTGTTAAAACAGTGATAGTTTGCGTCGCCTTAGAAATACTAATCAAACAAATAGTATATATGACTTTTCCTTTAAAACCACTTGCATTGCACTTACATGTGTTGATTACATGTTCTTGTTTGACACGATAAATTGATATGACATTATCTTAGTGTTTGGTAACTATTTGATTGATAGTCAAATGTGTAAACCTTAGTACGGTTTTATCTTTATAATGCTTGTATTCTTGTTTCATGCTACTAAACGTTTAAACCTAAACTTGATTTGCATGATACTTACATTTGAATTATTTTTAGCATGATTAAAATGTTACTTATGACCTCACAATATGCCATTTTGATACATGATAATTTTGATATGATGTATTTGTGTTTGAAAGTTGTTAGTTGGCATTCATTATATCTATGTGTATTACAATCCAAATGATACATGCTCCAAATTGTTATGTCTTAAACATAGCTTGCATGAATCTCTCATCTTATTTCTCTTACTTTTTTGTCACACTATTTGTTTGCTACGTGTGCACATATAATCTGTCAAAGTGCTTTTGGTATGACAAACTTTTAGAAGTCTTTTTATCTTACAAATTAATCACATAGATTGTTGTATTTATTTATAGCCAAGTATGTTTAAGTGTCTAAGTCTAACGACAAAACAATCTCAAAATGAAATGTCTTGAATAAAGTCGTATTCTTGCATAATATAATTGTTTTGATGCTATCTTGTATGGTGATTTCTTGTCTGCTAGTGCAATGTGCTGTTTTTGCTTATAGTGTTATCGTTTCTATAATGTTGATGTATTTTGTCACTAACAAAACTGTTTTGTAGATTGATTTTGTTTTAACCTTTATATGCTTATTATGCATAATTTCAATCTCATGATTACTATTCATTGTTTAGTAATATGTCTTACGGGACCCCTACACTTGCATATAGTTTAAAGACATATAGAATTAAGTTCTAGAGGGTTGGTTTTGCATTTTTGTCTTTCAACCGACCTCTTTCCAAATCTCATTTTTGCTTCCGTTTTCCAAAAATCAACTCCATCACTATTTAATTACAAACAATACTCTAATCCTCTTCACTTCCTATTAGGAAACCACATGCCTCGTTATGCGATCATCTCGCATTGATAGAGAAAAGTATGTGACTTCAAGGATGAAGTTCTTTGTATGCTAACCATCATCTATAAAAACATTACTAAGCTCATCACTTTTGTTAACCATACAAACCTTCTAAAACACTTTATTGACATTATTTATTTGATGCATTACACATTGTGTTGAATGTCCACCAATTAAGGGGGAGAGAAATTCATTCACATAATTGCCTTTTGTCAAATTTTATGTCTCTTACACCCTAAAATACCAACACATAGGTAAACACCACTTAGGTAAAATCGGTTCATGAAACCACAACTAGTTCAACCTTTTTAACCTTATATAACAAGTTTGCACCAATACCTCATCAAGTGAAAAATGCATCATGTGTTTTACAAACTTCTTCATCTCCACAATCAACAAATCTAGGTTTTTCCTTAAACTAGCACGTTACAACTTCATTATCTAGAACACCATCATAGGATCTTATCCTTTTCTCGCTTGACACATATCATGCATGTCATTGTTAGTGCGAACGATATATTAATCAAAACCGCCATTCCTAACACTTTTTCAACACGTTAGTCTATCCAACTCTCTCTCATATGATGACATCCTCATCCTCATATAGGTACTTATTATTTTTATTTTTTTGGTACATATTTTCTTCACTTCTTTTCAATATCATAATCGTCCATGTTGGTCAAAACCATGTTAATACTATCTCTCCCATTGTCACCTAGAATAGGTCATTTTTATAATTCGTGTCAATCAATGAACGGATTTATCTTCATGTTATCGCTTTTATCTTTATGCATTTTCTTTGGTATTTTCATTATAACATTCTTAGATAGAACGCATTATTGATTACTCTTGGCTTGAAGCATATAAGAACTTGCTCAAAACAATAGGTTGTTAGCATCAATAAATCATTCAAATCATAACCCATATGCATCATTGAATTGCAATGTCTACTCATATTTTTTTCTTCTTCCTCTTAGTCTTGGTCACTTGACATTACGAAAGGATTGCATGATTCCATATTTTTATATTATTTGCTATACGTACGAGTTTCTAACTCCTTAATAGTTTTCTACGTTATCACCATCATCACCACTTTCACTAATCATCACCACCATAGATTAGCGAAAACTTACTTTTATAAATCTTGAGTCATCTACCGAGTTATCATCACATGAATCCTACTAGTAAACCGACACCAACACGCAACACTAGCTTTAACTCTTTATATTCCAACTTCACTTCATAACTTCTTTCTAGGAACTATTTTGTAGGCTCTTATCATATTATATTCTCGCTTTTCTTATGATTGTAATTAGGAGACTTTACTTCATGAGATCTTTGATTATATCATCTATATATCACATATATATACATCTTATTTTTCTTTGTCAAAAAGATGAAATATATTGCACTAATGTTTTTCATTGTAGGATCATCATCATATACACTCGATTGTATATAACTTTCTCATCTAAGGATGAAGTTTGCATCAACTATTTTCCTTATTTTAGGTGCTTCTTGACACCCTCGAACAAGGGGGAACATCCTTTAAGCACTCATATTGCATCGTCTATACACTTGGTTGTATATGACATATTTGTCTAAAGACAAAGCTTCTATTATTCTAATATTTATTTTGAAGGTTCATATTGACGCCCTAGAGCAAGGGGAGCTTCCGTCAAGCATTTATTGAATGCATCTTATACAAACTTTTTTGTATATCACTTACTCGTCCAATGACGAATGTAGTTTTGCACTAATATTTGTTTTGTAGGTTTTTAATCATACCCTGACGCCTCAAACAAGGAGGATCAACCGTCAAGGGGGAGCATGCACGCATTCATCATCATTCTCACTTTTCAACAAGCCTTTGTGCTTCGATAAAAATTGGAGAAAATAGGCTAACATTGCTATGCATTTTTCTTTATCATATATTTCTCATAATTTTTGTTGCATAAAACTAACCTTGATGTAGGTTAAGCCTCTTAATTTGATCCATGGATCCGCTACCAAACAAGGAACGGATTGGAGTAGACGATTTAACTTCACTAGGGATGATGCAAGCTCGCCTTTTTGGGGAGAAATAAAGTTAAACTCCAAGGACACGCCCTTTTTGTTTCGACAAAAGGGGGAGAAGAGTGTAAACGGAGAAGGTAATGTAAAGGTAGTAAGGATATAAGTAACTCTTTACATTTTACTATCCATTACGTTTACATATCTTTGTCATCATCAAAAAGAGGGAGATTGTTAGTGCAAATATTAGGATATTTAATCTATACAGTCTCGTTTATTTTGATTGATGACAAACATGTAACTTGTAATACACAACGTAAAATGTACAAGTTATTTGTAATCACATTTTGTCTCAACTTACATTCAACACCTCTTGATGTCTCAAGTCCTCGTATGTTACAACACAGGTTCGTACATGTTTGTTATGTGGCATTATGATCAAACCCCTTAACAAATCATTTAGAATGTTTAACAAATGTCTAACAAATATATACTTTTATTTGTACAAGTAAACTAACTATAATATTCATACAAGTACTAAAGTTTACTTACACTTGACAAAATACATTTTATTTTGACAAGCACTCAACTAGATATTTTATTTTACAAAAGGTAACTAGACATTTTATTAACTAGTTACATAATACATTTTACAAGTTTACTTTGATAAAATTTTTAATCTAAAAGTAGAAATACATATTACATCATCATCTTTGAAATCCTTGAAAGATTTCTTGAATATTTTGGTTAGATTGTCACTCAATATATCAAATGTGATCTTGGTAAGATATGGTAACATCTTGGACAGATTTGAAGAAAGATTTTTTAGATTTTCTGTCAGACACCCACGGAACCAAAAGTTATAAAGGGCGAAACCCTTTTTTTGGTTCCTTGGTCCGTGGTCACTGCAGATCACTTTTGCCTATAGATAGAAGCCCATTGTTTTCTCATTTCTTCACCACTTCAAAACACATCTTCTCCACCTTATTGCATACATTTAGATCAATCATTAACAATGTAGTAACATACATTAAACACCCTAATTATCATGATCATAATGCTTCTAACCTTCATCTTTGTTGTAAGCATACTCTACATTTTGATCAACCAAGGAAAGCTTGGAGATTTAGCCATCCCCATTCACCACAAGCTGAAGATCTATCACAACAAGTTTAGGGAACTTGTGATCTTCATCATAAAGGCTGCCTATCAATGGAAGTTCATTTGGGTCATGGATCATTATTGTAAACATTATTGCATCATCACAACACTTTCACCAAACTAGATTAGATGGTTTATGTGTTTGTGCCATAAAACACAAGGTTTGTTATGTTGGGCCATAAAACATAATGGGAGTGGTTGTACCCTTGTAAAAGAACTCGACATCTAGCTTAATGTCAGAAATATTGTATAGGCGACGTTAGGTTGGTTCCACCTCGAACTAGAACCCGGTATTTAGCTTTGTACCGGAAAAGTGTGTTTGATTGTAAGATTTTCTCCGCCGAGAAGGGAGCTTGTTGATTTAGTGAAGTAACTCTCGAGTTGGGTACTCGGGGAGTGGAGTAGGGCGGAGAGGAGATCCGTGACCGAAACACTATAAATCCTCGTGTTCGGTTTGCACTTTCCTTTCTTTATCTCTTTACTTTTATAGTTGCACAATACTATTGCTTGTGATGCGGTTTGATGTTGATGCTTGTGTGACTTGGTTTATCATGATTTATATTAGTCACAAATAATAATTGGTACTTTCATATTATAACAAGCTTCATAAGCGATTTGATACAAAAGATCTAACGTTTTTAAACGGTAACGTATTCCCCCCCCCCCCCCCCTCTACATTTTCACAACAACATCATAAGGATATCAATATATTTTAACCCAAACTATCTATCTTGTACATCGATACACCTTATCGAATGTACTCTTTTGGCACCTTTCACTAATGCCTTCGACACAACCCTTCGGCACCTTTCACTAATGTCTTCGACTTGACTCTTTGGCACCTTTCACTAATGCCTTCGACTTGACTCTTCGGCACATTTCACTAATGCCTTCTACATGACCCTTCAGCACCTTTTACCAATGCCTTCAATACGACCCTTCGGCACCTTTCACTAATGCCTTCAACACTACACTTCTAAGGAGGGAGAAGACAACTATCAACAAGAGACACTTCAGTGATCTTGATGATGATGAAGCTTAGCAACTCATGACCTTGAGCTTGTACGTCTTCAAGAGGTGGTGATCTCGCCTTTAAGAGGAACCTAGAGAATCACACAAATACAAAACTACATAGAAAGATCCTTTGGATCTGAGGTTAGAGATGTTACAATACTAAAAGAGAGTATGTGTAAAGGGGTGAGTAACAAGAGAGAAATGGCTCACTATTTATAGGCAAAATTCTCTACTATTCCACGGTTCCCACGGATCCCCCCCTAGAGGGATCTGGATAGTGCAATCCAAGGGATCCGGCAGCTGGGTCAGCTTAAGTCCGGATTTTGGATTGCAAACCGGGTTATGAACCATGGGTTATGGGTAATGTTTTATGGATACCCAACAAGATACAATGTATCTAGACATTGGGTCATGGGTCTTGGGTCATGGATCATGGATAGTACCAATATGACATCATGCATGATGTCATGAAATAGGTCATGGGTTATAGATCAAGCTCTATGGTACGGGTCATGGACTTTGGGTTTTACCCAACAAAACTCATTGTACCTAGTCAATGGGCCAAGGACTTAGATTTTTATCCATTACATTAACCATTCACAATATATACCAAGTATATATGTACATTTCTATATTATGTAAACACTAGTTGTTATACATATGCATTTCTATAAAATGTAAACAATAATACTTGTTTAGTGTTTTATATGAAGATGTAAGTGTGTTAGTAAACTATTGGCTCAAACCATTTACGTATTTTATTTGTTTCGTTTAAATGATTTTACGGTTGTTATCGACAAAACACTAAAAGATCGTAAAATATAAATAAACATTTTTATGGCTTATTTGTATTAACACACTTGATTCGCGATAGTTTCACAAGTAATTAACAACCATACTGTTAATACAAATAAGCCGTAAAAACGTTTATTTATATTTTACGATCTTCTAATGTTTTTTCGATAACAAACGTAAAATCATTTTAACGAAACAAATGAAATACGTAAATTGTTTGAGCCAATAGTTTTCTAACACACTTACGTTTTCACATAAAACACTAAAACAAGTATAAGTGATTTTATGATTTAGTAATACATATGTACAACAACTAGTGTTTACATATTTGGGTAAATATATACTTAAACTAGTATATACTAAAATGGGTAAAAACTAACAAATGGTATTGACCCATAACCCATGGTTTTATCCAAACCATTTGACTAGGTACATTGAACTCATAAGATACATTGTATCTAATAAGAAACCCATGGATCAACCTATAACCCATGACCCATGACCCATAACCAAAATACCCATGGGTAAAAGGGAGCGTCCCACGGATCCCTAGCTTTACGCTAGCCGGATCCCTTGTGGGAGGGATCCGTGGGATCTGGGGAACAGTAGACATTTTCCTCTATAAATCGTGAACTATTTCTTCCTTTTGGCTCACCACTTCTACACATACTTTCTCCAAGCATTGTACCTCTCTAACCACTGATCCTAAGGGATCTTTCTATGTAGTTTGTCTTTTGTGTTTGTGTGATTCTCTAGGTTCCTCTTAAAGGCGAGATCACCACTTCTTGAAGTCGAGCAAGCTCAAGTCCATGAGTTGCCATGCTTCGTCATCATCAAGACAACTGAGGTTCTCTTGTTGATAGTTCTTTCTTCCTGCATAGAGATGTTGTGTTAAAGGCATTAGTGAAGGATGCCGAAAGAGTCAAGACGAAAGCATTAGTGAAAGATGCTTAACGTCCATGTCAAAAGCATTAGTGAAGAATGCTAAAGGTGTCAAGACGAAGGCATTAGTGAAAGGTGCCAAGCGTTGTGTCAAAGGCATTAGTGAAGGATGCCTAAGAATCAAATCAAGTGGCATTAGGGAAGAATGCCTAGGTCGTATAATCGATGAGGTGCATCGTTATACTTATAATATTGGTTTATTTTCAAGGATGGTGATATCCTTGGTGGTGTTGTAATAAGCAGTGGATCTCCTTGAGATTAGGTGTTGTGTTGTGTTGGGTAGTAGTTCCTCCATAGTAATGGAACTAGGTGCTTAGCCTAGTACCTAATAAAGGGTAGGCGACGTTGTGATAGGTGTGGTTCACCTTGGAGTGAAAGAACCCGGTGGTTAGCCTAGTACCGGAAAAAGAGTAGGCGACGTTGTGAAGGCTTCTCCGCCATAAGGAGATTGGTGTCGTGTAGTGTTTACGAACTCTCGAGTAGGTGACTCGGGGAGTGGAGTAAGGCAAGGAAGGTGTCCTTGTAGCCGAACCACTATAAATACTCGTGTCGTGGTTATGTGCTTCTTACTCTTTATATTTCATTACACGTTTATATATCTATCTATGAACGTACAACATAAACAACTAAATAGATTGACATAAGTCGATCTAAATATTTAAAAGGAAGTTTTAAATTGGTAAAACTATTCAACCCCTCCCCCTTCTAGTTTTTCACAATTGGCATCAGAGCTTCGTTACCAAGTTTCTTAGAGTATGTTGTACTTTAAAAACTTGATACGATCCGTGTATGTTTGAAAACTAAAAGGAAGGATTTTTCAAGTCATGTTTTAAAAATCATTATAATGTTTATTGTTGGACAATGATAGAATGTTCTAACATTTTCCTTGTTAAGTATTCTCCATACTTGGATTCGGGCTTACCAAGAAGATCATGAAGAATCTATCTAAATATTTCTTTTCGCAAAAAGAATGTTTAAGTATTGTGTTTCTCACACATGGATATAGAGATTCCAAGAAGATCACAAAGCATTTCATCTAAATATTTCTTCTCTTAAAAAGAATATTTAGCTAAGGTATGATCGTTAATAATTTACTTTTGTTTTATTATTGTTAAAATCTTAGTTGCATAATTAATATCTATTAGTAATTACTCTAGTAGTTATCTATATTAAAGTCATCATCAATAATAGTATTCTTCGATTGATTTGTATAGACTACACTACAACCTCGTAATAATGATTTCTTGGTTATTCGATAGCCTTAATCATTATCCATCACAAAGGAATTATTGACACTCCATCTATGTCAATAAATTTTCGTGTGAAACTTCTTGTATTATGATAAAATGGGATTTTATCATAATCTTTGATAAACCTTCTAAGAATTGTGACTAATTCCTAAAAAGGGAACCACGTCTAGTAGGATTAGTACTAAACCGTCAATAAACTCTAATCACAAGTTATTGAGCCTAAACATCAAATTCTAGGAACTTTTAGAACTCCCAAACCAAAGTTATCAAGGAATGCTTAAGCTGATTTTTGCTGTCATGCCGGATCCCTGTGTTTACACTAGCCGGATCCCAAATGAGAGGGACCCGCGGGATCCGTGCAACAGAAGACAGGATAAATTAGTAATGATCACTGTGGATGTTCCACAATTATATTCACCTCAAAGACTCACGAACAAGAACACGGCTACTGTTCAAAGGAGCAATTTGATCATTTCTCTCAAGCATAACAATCACTTGTGTAAGTATAATCTTCACTACATTGTTAATTTAATTCCTTGATTTCTAGGATCACAATTTCTTCATCTTTAAGAGTTGGGTTCAAATGGGTTTATCATAATTCGTCACCACATTGTTTTCTAAGATAATCTAAATCAAAGAATTAACATTGTTAATACAAATTAAACACATTTCTTGAATTCAACAAAGATGATGAGAGCAAAATTATGATCAAACCCTCTAGGTTACTATTCACAATTAACACCACATTGTGGTTGTATTGTTTAGGAACAATCATGCCAAGCAACAAACAACAAGATTACCAAGACACCGCTCATTACATACCAATTTACCATAGAAAATATGGACTTAGTCCGGACGATAGGAAAACCTTTAAAATGCTCGAAAAGAGACTCTTTCACGAAGGTCGAGTAGTAGAACCATCATTTCTTGCCAATACCGACATAAGAGAAGTTTTTGGAGCTATTGGGTTTGATTGTTTATTGGACATAAGAGAACAAATTTGCCCAGTTTTTGTACTCGAGTTCTACAAGACAATGAGGATTGTTAGAAATGATGATGGGTTCATCTCGATTAACTTTACCATAAATGAGCATGAGTACACCTTTTCGCTTGTAGAGTTTGGAAGAATAATAGGGGTTCCATATCAAGGTGTTTGTATGTATTCTAATGAGTGGTCGTTGGAGGAGATACACTCTATGGTTGATCATCATGCAATCTATTACATGATAATCCCGGAAGCAACCACGGTGAGGGACACCGTGTTCATGCCAAGAGCATCCCTATCAAGGGTCACTAGGAAGTCGAAAGTGATCTATAGGGATCCTTTCCAAATGGAGCTCTCCGAGATGTACGGATTGTAAAGGAAATGGGAAGATGTGATAAGGGAGAATGTGGTGTGCCTAGTAGGAAATAAGGATCACCCCAACGCATGTCTAAGTTTCATGATCTAGACTCGCTACCGAGACTCGCTTTAACCTTGCCTACTACATGATCAAGAGAATGGCAAGTGTAAGAAGCATGGACAAAATGGTGCTTCCGTATGCAATGCTCCTAACCCGTCTTGCTAAATTCATCTTTGCATTAGATCCTTCTCTGTAATCCTATGATCATAGCTTTTGCAACAAGGTTATGGTGTCATCGACCGAGGGAAGAACTACAAGGTTTATGGTAGATGGCAAAAGGCCTCACCCACCCACGGATTCCTCGAAAGAAAGGGAGAGGTAAAGAGAAGGTGAAGGAAGTAGCAACCCATTCGGAAATACCGATATCGACCCCTTGGACTACATCAATCAATTATCGGACGTTCCTGGTGCATCACCCGAATGGAAACAAACCAAGGGAATCTTTAAGTGCTTCACCAACTTCTTAAAGAAAAAGAAGTAGAGATGGTATGATAAAGAGTGGAGGACGGGTAAAGACTGGAAGGGGATGAGAAATGAGGTAAGGTCATAGGACCTAAATTTGTGATGAACAATTTCAAACAATAGGTTGTAACACTTAAACAATGCTTGTGTAGAATAGTGTAGTATGTAGGTCTTATCTTGGCACTAAACAATTCTTAACTTAGGAACTTGTAGAATGAGATTTTTTGACTCCTTGAAAACATTCAAGTGGTCGTCGTTACTCATTTTAGGAACTTTTAGCTCTCCGTACTTTGCTATGCCTTATATTTGTTATGTTCTTGCATTTAGCCTTTATAGAAACAACTAGGAGAAGCATTTGCTAAAAAGTGCAAAGTTGCACATTTGCTGAAAGCCTTCTGATCTGCAGTAGGCGGATCCCAGCATTATAACTAGTCGGATCCCTCCTAGAAGGGAACCGGGGGATCCGTGACTACTGATGAACAATGCAGACTTACTTACATCAAAATAGCTCACTAGATCACATCTCACTAAGCCAAACATAAGGCATTAGAACCAACTAAGTCTTCCGCAAATGTTTGAAAGTCTCACACTCACCCATGGATTACCTAGGATATATTTCAAAGTGTTTTTGATTTATCAACTCATCAAAACTCACCATACTTCCGCTCCAATTCTCACACATTATTTATTACATCTCATAACACTTAGTTTAGTATATCCATCAATTTTAGCAAATTGGTCTTACTCACTTTTAACTCAAAATTAGGCTCAAAACTAGTTTTTCATTTTTTTTATTTTTTAAGATTTTAGTAAATTTTTCTTGAGTCATCATCTGACTTCTAGGACTAATTACCACCATTTCTCCATATCAAATCAAATGATATCCTTGTCAAACACTTAGTTAAGACTACCTAAAGTCAATTTTCTTACCCAAAACCATCATTAAGCACCATCATCCATTATGGTTAAGCATTTAAGATATCCACCAGTTAAAAACTTCAAAATTAAGTCAAAACCTCGAAATACATAGGTAATAAACCTCACAAAAACATAATCACTTCACCTAGAACTTGTCTGATAGACGGATCCCTGGCTTATAACTAGACGGATCCCTGGTGAGAGGGATCCGCGGGATCCGTGGCTGCAGAAAGCTTTCATCAGCTTCCCTCTTCAATTTTAAGCCACCTTTTGATTATCTAACCACTTTTAGCCTTCATTTATTATCTCCCTAGAGCTGATCAATATCGTAATTGCATGCTTAATCCTCTCAGTGGCCAAGAATTTAATTCTCTAATTCAAATTACCCTTTATAAACCAAACAATCTTAAGGTTAAGGCACCACTCTCACTTATCTCTCAAAAATCAGCAACTAGAAGCTCATATAGCATCATTATCATCACCATGACTAAGGCTATTAGCAACAACTCCTCAACCAAAGGCTCATCCAAAATAAAGGGTCAAATGATCCATGAAATCTCATCCACCGAATCATCTCCCATAAGAGATAACAATGCAAAGAGAACCGCAAGGATTAGCATCAAACCTTTTGGACTAGAAAAAGGATCATCTAGTTCAAAACCAAACATGGCTAGTTCTAGCAAGCCATCGAAACCTTCATTCCTTGAGAATGTACTACACCCTTTTAACGAGCCTCTTCCTCACCCAAATCTCTATTCATTAGAACATTCGCCACCAAGAACCTCCCACACACCAACTTTCTCGTTAAATAGGGAACCACCCACAACACCGAATAGTCCATCATGGGAAACAAGGAACAATCATGGACATGATCATATGAAGGAATTTCCATTACCACCACCCTCACCTTTAGTAGAACCTCATCCCACACCTCAAAATGAAACCCCACAATCATTCGTAGAGCCTCCTCAAAACATCTATTTTCCTCCGATTCCCAATCAAGACAATAATTGCCCAAATTGTCTAATCACCCAAGGACTTGTTCAAGAAGTACGAATGAGTTACATTTCATGTTTAATCATCTTCTTGAAAGATTGGACCAAATCAACAAGTCTACTCATCCTTAGACTCTAGCACTTTGTTGCATTCTAGGCTTTAGTAACTTATTAGTAGAAAATGTATGGCTAGATCATTCTCTTAGTTTTAGAGATTTGTTTGATTATCTCTTGGTTTTATTGAATGATTACTTATATGCCATATTAATTTGTGCTTATGCTTGCCAATTATATACATATCTCACCTCATTATTAGCATTGTTTGGCATGTCTTCATTGCTGAAGAACCTGTCACCAGACAGCCGGATCCCTCCAAAATGCCTAGAAGGATCCCTCCATAAAGGGAACCGTGGGATCCGTGGTACAGAAGAACATTTTTTTACTAACTTAAGTCTTATTTGCAGGAAATTATGCACTATACTCTTGTTTTCTAATCTTTATTTTGTAGATTCTCAAAATACACATAAAGATTTTGACACCATAAAGCTAGGGGAGCTTTGTGTCAAACCATACATTGAAAATCCATTTGCAGCTGAATCCTTATTTGGATTACTCTTCATGACACCCCATTGCAAAGTTGCAACCTTCAAGGGGGATCATGTTCGTCACAAGGACGAACCATTTGCAAACATAATTGCAAAACATTAGCTTACTTAGTTTTATGTACTTGACGCCCTCACAAAGGGATGGACTCGTCAAGGGGGAGTTAAGGCAAGAACCATTCCCGTCACTTACTCACTTTACATCTTTTCTTTTTTACATGTGATATGTGCTTAAACACATATAATTTCTTTATCAAATCAGACCCAAAATAACCAAGAAAAGAGCCGTTTATTGCTAACATTTGCGTGTTTCTTGAGTTTTTGCTTGTGCAGGTACGGATATATCAAAACACACAAAAAGAAGCCAAATCAGACGAAAATCCGAGCACGAGAGATTGAGAGAGCTTAAGCCAGAATTATACATTTGTGAAGATTTCTACTCTCTGAGGATGATTTGTGAAGATTTGATCAAAGTTTGCAGAATTGTCAGAAATAGTCCCTCTACTTTCAGCACTTGGCAAGAAATACCCTCGAAATTCAAAAGTTGCAAATTCAGTCCTTGGATTATTGAAGAATGACAAGATCAATCCTTGGATTACTTTTTCAGAATTTTACAGCTTTGGTCCCTTAAGTTGCAGTTTATACACTTTTGGTCCTTGGATTAATAAATGAGTACAAAGAAGATCCTTAGTCCAAGTCCAACCTTTAGCCCATTGATAGCCCAAGTCCAAAACCAATATTACCCGGTCCAAACCCAAAACACTACACCCGGTTTATAACTTACCCGTTTACCCACCTTGGACCCTAGTCAAACCACTTATACCCGGTCAACAAACACTCGAAATATAATAAACAAATATCCACGCGCCAAAAACGCCCCCAAATATTCCCAGAACTAGAATCCCAAGCTCCTAGCATCTGCTATAAATTCCCTGGAGCTCACAAGAAGAAACCCGTCCAATTCTTCATGCTTTAGAAGGATTTTGATCATTTTAATTCCTGTCACTCTTTCATGTTTTTAGTAGTTTAATAGTTGTAATTTCAAATTAAGTTTTGTAATCTCATTTTGTTAATGCAAATTTCTTATTTTCCCATTTACTTCTCAAATTTGCTTTCAAAACTGTTTAGTGTTTACAAGTGCTTAATCTCTGTTTGTAGGAGCTCACATAAGCTTTAATAAGCTTATGTGAGTTAATTGTGTATTGAATTGTTCTTAAAAGTCAGTTTTCTCATTTAGTCAACAAAAGTCAAACGGGTAAATTTGGAAGTCAAACTCAGTTCTGGGTTACATGTTGTTCTTAAAATGTTTTGTGATTAAGCTTTACTCAAATTTCAGTTATTTTCACACCTTAGTTTTGCATATTTAATGTTTTTACTTTGAAATCTGATTTCAAGAGATGTGTTTGGATTTAGATTAAGTTTGAGGTTTACATGAATTAGTTTAGTGTTAATTTGAGTTTTTCAGTGTTAAAGTTGGTTTTGTGGTGTTTTTCATTAATATTTCAAAGCTTATGAGTCTGCATAAAGAAGTTAAACTCCAAATCTGATTTCTGTCTTAAGTCACTATCCTGTTCCAAACAGCCTGTTTCCACAATCCATGTGGAGGTCTCAATCAGATTTAAAGCTTGTTCAGGTAGTTTTTATGGTTATTAGTGCACCTAAATTCAGTTATTTTCAGTTGAGTTGATGATTAGGAGTATTTAGCTAGCTCAATATTGTGCTCATTAGTTGCCTGTTCTTCTTATCACTACTGCATCTGTCCCAAATAGGTAATTTCAGCATTGCTTTTCAGCTTAGTTAGTTAAGATTTTGATTTTATATCTGTTTCCCCTGTTAGATCTAGTAGTATAGTTGCTCTAATTTAGCTTATTAGGGTAGCTAAAGCTCATTATGCGTACTTGCTTTAATCTGCAAGTAGAATAGAATCTCAGATCTGCATTTCAGTATCACTACACATCAGTTGCCTTTTGTCCTAGTGTGCTTATAGTTTTGATTTTTAATTCCTTCAGTTTAAGTCCAAATTAGCTGAAATTATGGATATAAGCTCTTTGGTTGGTCGTGGACATCATGGCCATTTTTTCTTATTTTTGTGATTTTTCTAGATAGCTTATTATAGGGCTTAAAGTAGGGCCTTAGGGGTGTTTGGCTTAATGGATTTAGAAACTTGTTTTGTAGCTTAATGCCTCTAGCTTGTGCTTTTTAGGCTCAATTCAGTTGCAGTAGCTTAATTACAGATATTTTAGGGTAGTTTTAGCTTATGGTAGCTTTGTGTAGCTTATTGAGGCTTATTGCTTATTTTAAGTGCTTATTCATTCAAGTAGTGTGCCCAAATCATAGTTCTTGTGCTCCAAATTGGTTTCTGTTATTTTTCCCTAGTTCTCTATATTATTTTATAGTATTCTGGAAATTGTCATATTTTTCACTGTTCATTTGCTATTTTTCTGTATTTTATGTCATTTTCTAGCATTTTTAATTAGCATTTAATCCAAATAATTCAGAAAATGTTCAGAAAAATGTAATTTCAATTTTCCTAGTTTTAGAATATTCAAAAAGTCATAAAAAGTATTTTTCCTGAATTTTCTTAGCTTAAATAGATTTTCTAGCATTTTAATTAGTTTTAAATAGTTTTAAATTCATAATAAATAGAGAAAAAGTCAAAAAAAATGTGATTCCAGTTTCTAAAATTCTTTTTAGTTATTTAAGATTTTTGAAATTAGTTTTGCAATTTTCTAGCTTATTTTCCTAATTTTTAGTATTTCAAGTCTATTTTAAATGTCTTAAATTAGTTTTTAATTCAAAATAAATCAAGAAAAACCATAAAAATTAGTTTTAAATCACAAATAGTTTTCAATTATTATTTTTAGCTGTAGAAAAATAGTAGTTCATTTTCATGGGTTAAAATTAGAGTAGTTGCATTTAATTCACGCTTTATTAATTACGTTTAATCGCGTTTTTGTTTAATCTTGCATAATTAGTTGCATTTCCTTCATTTGCATCATAGATTTAGTCGATTTTATTGCTTCCCTTTACTATTGCTTATCCCGTAGTTTAGAAATCCTCAAAATTCCTTATTACCCATTCGAATCCCGAATCGCGGCGTGAGTTGTTTACTCCATTCATCCCTCGTTGGGAAAACGACCCGGGAAATACAAACCTTTGTATTTCTTCGGAAAATATATCATCTGTACGAAAACGACAAAATCAAAAAATGGCGCCGCTGCCGGGGAAGGCATGTAGTGAGTTTCCGATTCCGCCTCGATTCGCGTGCATTTGAAGATCCTTCCCCGAGAAGTTATCGTTGATTTTTGTAAATATCCCTTTTATTAAAAACCCAAAAAGATTTTCCTTTTTAAAAATTTATTTTCTAAAAACCCAAAAATATTCTTCTTTACCCTCTGAACCGTCAATTCTTTATCTCTTTACCCTCTTATTCGTATAATTCTTATCGATGTCTTCGTCTTACCATTATGGTTGTCAATGGTGTGGGGGACCTCAAAATGGTGGGAATTGTCCCGGTTGTAGCATTGTGAATACGGGAAACGAGTTTGTCTACGACCAACATCCCTACAATGAAACGACCGATTTCCTTAACCAATCCCCATACCATGAGACGGAGTCATACTCTTGTGAGTACTATGGAGGTCCTCACCAAGGTGTTCAATGTCAAGCCCAATTTAACAATACAACCTTTGGTTATGAACCTTATCCATATACTTCACCAAACCCGTCAAAACAATCATACTGTTGTGAGTATTGTGGAGGTCCGCACGTTAATTCCGATTGTCAAATGCAGAACCCGCTTGTTTACGAGCAAGTTCCTTGTGATAATTATGACTATTCTTATGACCCACCTCCACAATACGAAGAGATTCAACCACAACATCCGCAAATTCCTCAAGATAGTTTCCAAAGATGTATTAATATACTCGAAGAATTTATGGATAAACATGGTATCGAAAAAGATCCTCATCAGAAAACGTATGGTGAATTACTTGCCGAAGATCGAGCATCTCGCAACGAAAGATCTATGTTAGAATTACTCGAAGAAGAAAAACGAGCAGCTCAGATTGAAAAGTGTCTTGAAGAAATACGAATTGAGGAGAAAGCACTTGAAAGACGTGCCCGATGGCTCGAGACTTACATTGATGATGATGATGAGGATTCCATCCAAATGAAAGAATATTATGCGAGTTTGTCGGCTGAAACCACTCCCGTTTCTGAGCCTTTCATTTCCGACCCTTCCCCTTCACTCACACCGGTTGAGAGAAGTGACGTCGTTTTGGAAGAGGTCGATGATCATATTTCTACAAACATTATTGATCCCGAGGATTCTCTCATAATGGGGGACGAGCCTCTTAGCACTATTCCGGAAACGGAATCTTCTTGTGTTGAGAGCCTAGACCCAATCCCAAGTGAGTCCGAGGATGTATCTGACAGTGATTGTGATTCGCTTTTATGTGATTCTTTTGACATCTCCGAGGTTACTTCCGGGATTTTCTCAAATCCACTTTTCGAATTCAATGATGACTATACCTTTTGCGAAGTTAATCCTCTTTTCGACAAAAATTTTGAGTCCGATTCAGAGACCACAACGGAAGTGGTGGATATTGCTAGCTCTCAGAGCACACCACTTGTCCCATCTCTGTGTTCCGACCTTTCTCTCCCGTCATATGATGTTATGCAAGATGAAGAAAGAGATGAATCTGACACTAAAGATATTATGGAGATTGATGAATTGCCTAAAGTGGTTGAAGATGATATTCTTGATAAATCGCCTTATGTTCTGATATGGAAGAAATCAACTTATTTCTTGATGATCCAATACCGCCGGGTATTGAGAGTGACGGGTGCGACTCTGATCAAGATGTCCTTTTTCTTGAAAGCTTGCTTAATGATGATTCTCCTTCCTCTGTTGAGTCGACCCTCACTTATCCCGTTGAGCCCACATGTGAAGACAAGATCTTCAACCCCGGGATATTCGACATAGATGAGCTTTATGCTAAAAATGTCATTCGAGATAAGGATCCTCCGATGGATGCCTTCACTATTGAGCCTTCAAATAGCATTTCTCTTTACCATGAGCTCCCAACTTCTTTGGAGTTTTCTTTTATCGATCCTTCATCCCTTCGTCCGCCCGCAAAACCGCCGGATGATGGATCGATCTTTCATATGCCTTATGTGAGTTTGGGAGGAGTTATTCCATATGTGCTGGAGCCCGACATTTTCTTTCCCTCCCAACCCACCCAGTCTCATTCTTTCGGGAATGAGGACAACGTTTTTGACCCTGGTATCTCTACCAATTTCTTCCCCAAGGACAAATGAATTCGGGGACGAGTCAGGCTAGCGACTCGTTTAAGAAAAACAGTAGCGCTTCGTGGGAGGCACCCCATGCTTATCCTTCTATCTTCTTTCTATTTTCTAATAAGTGACGTGAAGGGGTTAGCCTCTTCTATTTCTCGTGTTTGGTTGTTTGTGATGTTGTGTAGGATTTTCCCGATATGAAGACTCTCGTGCTCGAAGTTTGTCTTTTCTCTACTCGAGTTTCATGATCGATGCTGATGGAAATCCGATATCCTAAATCTTATCGACTAACGTTTATCTTTGAGCATACTTAATAAACGGCTTTTAGATTTTCGTTGATACCCTTGCTTTTAAACATTGAGGACAATGTTTCGTTCTAGTCTGGGGTAGGGTAATCTTCGATTTGATTTGACAGCACTTGCTTACTTTTTGTCGTATACTCTCGCAACCCCGTTTTTCCTTAGAAAAATTGTGCAAAATTGTGAAAATTTAAAAATTTTTAAGCTTTTGTTAAAGTCTTTTTGATTGAAAAGTTTGCTAGTCTCTTAGACAAGAAGCTATAAAATGCGAATTCTAGCTCACACGACCAAGATTTTGCAAGTTTCCCTGAGTGACTTTAAATATGCATGACTTGAGATTATTTGACAAAGCATTTGCTAAGTTATTATATGTTTTGACACCTTGTTGACTTTCCGCTGGTGAGAGTAGGAATATAATTCTGACTTGACCGGGCGTGTTGAGCCCTAGCTTGTTCCCTTAACCATTGATAATTTAATTATCGGCTAAGCATCCGCGGATCTCATTATTTGGGATTTTAAATTTGCGGAGATCGAGAAATGATAGAGTTACTTATGAGTTTAGATGCTAAGCGTGGAGTAGTTGGTTCTCTTTAGAGCCCATCGAAGGTACTTATGGCTTTTTGTTCCCACAAAATTGTTTCACCCCATATTTGCTAATAATAATTAGAGATGTTGAGTTTTTGGCGATAGTTAGTTCTTTGTCTTCTTTAGAGAATCCTTGCCCATGATAGTTGGGTACACATCGAGGTACTGTCAGTGTTACGGTGTAATAGACAACTGATTCCTGATAGTTTGCTGCTATTGTTTCTATTGTTATAAAAGCCGTAGGGTTTGGAGTTTGGCACAAAAATTAACATGAAATAAAGCCCAAATGTTTTAAAATTAAAAATCCAAAGCTATAAAAGTTGTCATAGACATCTATAAAGGCAGAGAAAAATCCAAAGTCATAATAAGACTTCTGATAAAGCGGTAATCCCGTTGAGTTAGTAGTTTAAAAGACCAAGGGCCTAAATTGCAAAAATGCAAATGTGCTGAAATAGTGTTAAGCCAAACTTCGGATCCGGGAGATGTCTAAATAAAGCTTCTGTCTCTGGACTCGTAGATGAGTTGTCTCGGTCGCCATAAAAAGGATATTCTCCCTAAATCGTGTGAAATTAGGACCTTGATGTGGACCTCATTCTTGTGTGCAGTGGTTTTCGAGGGAAGATGAATAACTAATTAGCGACTTAGCTTTATATCTTTATCGGAATAAAAAGTTATCGAAACGAGAAAATTGAAGAAATTCATTTCTCATAAAAATAAAAAATTCTAGAGGCAAATAGGAAAATGGGAGCAAAAGGTAATTACACAAGTAACTTCCATGGGTAGTGTTAGCATCTAGAGTCATTTATAACAATGATTTCGATTTTACGCTTAGTTTGGGGACTTGTGAAAAATCAGGGACGATGTATTCTATCCGTATGGTCACTTCACGCTATGTTGTGTTTCCTACTCCGTGATCCTAACGTGTCGTTTGAAAAATGTTGGAGTTATTGATCGACATGAAAGTTCAACTAACCGTCACTCATAATCAGAATGTGCTTAATCGTAATATCTACTTGTGAATTAAAAGGTAAACGGGGCGTTTTTAGAATTAAGGCTTTCTTAATCTCTTTTGAGGAATCTTTGCTACTTCTTCATAGGTTTAGTAGAAAGAGATTGAAATCCTTGGTTTTAGGAGTGTGAGTTGATTGCATTGCGTGGGGACACGACAATGGTCTCGTCTGGGGTATTTTGATATGTGCTTAAACACATATAATTTCTTTATCAAATCAGACCCAAAATAACCAAGAAAAGAGCCGTTTATTGCTAACATTTGCGTGTTTCTTGAGTTTTTGCTTGTGCAGGTACGGATATATCAAAACACACAAAAAGAAGCCAAATCAGACGAAAATCCGAGCACGAGAGATTGAGAGAGCTTAAGCCAGAATTATACATTTGTGAAGATTTCTACTCTCTGAGGATGATTTGTGAAGATTTGATCAAAGTTTGCAGAATTGTCAGAAATAGTCCCTCTACTTTCAGCACTTGGCAAGAAATACCCTCGAAATTCAAAAGTTGCAAATTCAGTCCCTGGATTATTGAAGAATGACAAGATCAATCCTTGGATTACTTTTTCAGAATTACAGCTTTGGTCCCTTAAGTTGCAGTTTATACACTTTTGGTCCTTGGATTAATAAATGAGTACAAAGAAGATCCTTAGTCCAAGTCCAACCTTTAGCCCATTGATAGCCCAAGTCCAAAACCAATATTACCCGGTCCAAACCCAAAACACTACACCCGGTTTATAACTTACCCGTTTACCCACCTTGGACCCTAGTCAAACCACTTATACCCGGTCAACAAACACTCGAAATATAATAAACAAATATCCACGCGCCAAAAACGCCCCCAAATATCCCCAGAACTAGAATCCCAAGCTCCTAGCATCTGCTATAAATTCCCTGGAGCTCACAAGAAGAAACCCGTCCAATTCTTCATGTTTTAGAAGGATTTTGATCATTTTAATTCCTGTCACTCTTTCATGTTTTTAGTAGTTTAATAGTTGTAATTTCAAATTAAGTTTTGTAATCTCATTTTGTTAATGCAAATTTCTTATTTTCCCATTTACTTCTCAAATTTGCTTTCAAAACTGTTTAGTGTTTAAAAGTGCTTAATCTCTGTTTGTAGGAGCTCACATAAGCTTTAATAAGCTTATGTGAGTTAATTGTGTATTGAATTGTTCTTAAAAGTCAGTTTTCTCATTTAGTCAAAAATAGTCAAACGGGTAAATTTGGAAGTCAAACTCAGTTCTGGGTTACATGTTGTTCTTAAAATGTTTTGTGATTAAGCTTTACTCAAATTTCAGTTATTTTCACACCTTAGTTTTGCATATTTAATGTTTTTACTTTGAAATCTGATTTCAAGAGATGTGTTTGGATTTAGATTAAGTTTGAGGTTTACATGAATTAGTTTAGTGTTAATTTGAGTTTTTCAGTGTTAAAGTTGGTTTTGAGGTGTTTTTCATTAATATTTCAAAGCTTATGAGTCTGCATAAAGAAGTTAAACTCCAAATCTGATTTCTGTCTTAAGTCACTATCCTGTTCCAAACAGCCTGTTTCCACAATCCATGTGGAGGTCTCAATCAGATTTAAAGCTTGTTCAGGTAGTTTTTATGGTTATTAGTGCACCTAAATTCAGTTATTTTCAGTTGAGTTGATGATTAGGAGTATTTAGCTAGCTCAATATTGTGCTCATTAGTTGCCTGTTCTTCTTATCACTACTGCATCTGTCCCAAATAGGTAATTTCAGCATTGCTTTTCAGCTTAGTTAGTTAAGATTTTGATTTTATATCTGTTTCCCCTGTTAGATCTAGTAGTATAGTTGTTCTAATTTAGCTTATTAGGGTAGCTAAAGCTCATTATGCGTACTTGCTTTAATCTGCAAGTAGAATAGAATCTCATAACTGCATTTCAGTGTCACTACACATCAGTTGCCTTTTGTCCTAATGTGCTTATAGTTTTGATTTTTAATTCCTTCAGTTTAAGTCCAAATTAGCTGAAATTCTGGATATAAGCTCTTTGGTTGGTCGTGGACATCATGGCCATTTTTGCTTATTTTTGTGATTTTTCTAGATAGCTTATTTTAGTGCTTAAAGTAGGGCCTTAAAGGTGTTTGGCTTAATGGATTTAGAAACTTGTTTTGTAGCTTAATGCCTCTAGCTTGTGCTTTTTAGGCTCAAATCAGTTGCAGTAGGTTAATTACAGATATTTTAAGGTAATTTTAGCTTATGGTAGCTTTGTGTAGCTTATTGAGGCTTATTGCTTATTTTAAGTGCTTATTCATTCAAGTAGTGTGCCCAAATCATAGTTCTTGTGCTCCAAATTGGTTTATGTTATTTTTCCCTAGTTCTCTATATTATTTTATAGTATTCTGGAAATTTTCATATTTTTCACTGTTCATTTGCTATTTTTCTGCATTTTATGTCATTTTCTAGCATTTTTAATTAGCATTTAATCCAAATAATTCAGAAAATGTTCAGAAAAATGTAATTTCAATTTTCTTAGTTTTAGAATATTCAAAAAGTCATAAAAAGTATTTTTCCTGAATTTTCTTAGCTTAAATAGATTTTCTAGCATTTTAATTAGTTTTAAATAGTTTTAAATTCATAATAAATAGAGAAAAAGTCAAAAAAAATGTGATTCCAGTTTCTAAAATTCTTTTTAGTTATTTAAGATTTTTGAAATTAGTTTTGTAATTTTCTAGCTTATTTTCCTAATTTTTAGTATTTCAAGTCTATTTTAAATGTCTTAAATTAGTTTTTAATTCAAAATAAATCAAGAAAAACCATAAAAATTAGTTTTAAATCACAAATAGTTTTCAATTATCATTTTTAGCTGTAGAAAAATAGTAGTTCATTTTCATGGGTTAAAATTAGAGTAGTTGCATTTAATTCGCGCTTTATTAATTACGTTTAATCGCGTTTTTGTTTAATCTTGCATAATTAGTTGCATTTCCTTCATTTGCATCATAGATTTAGTCGATTTTATTGCTTCCCTTTACTATTGCTTATCCCGTAGTTTAGAAATCCTCAAAATTCCTTATTACCCATTCGAATCCCGAATCGCGACGTGAGTTGTTTACTCCATTCATCCCTCGTTGGGAAAACGACCCGGGAAATACATACCTTTGTATTTCTTCGGAAAATATATCATCTGTACGAAAACGACAAAATCAACATGTTTTTCTTAAAACTTTGTGTTAGTTTCTTTTCGACGCTCTTTTTGTTTCGACAAAAAGGGGGAGAAGAGAGTAAAAACTCCAATTCAAACTTTTACGAATTTTAGTTTTTCTTTAAAATAATTTTATGTTTTGTCATCAAAAAAAAGGGGGAGATTGTTAATACAAATAAGCCGTAAAAACGTTTATTTATATTTTACGATCTTCTAATATTTTGTCGATAACAAACGTAAAATCATTTTAACGAAACAAATAAAATACGTAAACTGTTTGAGCCAATAGTTTTCTAACACACTTACGTTTTCACATAAAACACTAAAACAAGTATAAGTGATTTTATGATTTAGTAATACATATGTACAACAACAATCGTTTACATATTTGGGTAAATAATTACTTAAACTAGTATATACTAAAATGGGTAAAAACTAGCAAATGGTATTGACCCATAACCCATGGTTTTATCCAAACCATTTGACTAGGTACATTGAACTCATAAGATACATTGTATCTAATAAGAAACCCATGGATCAACCCATGACCCATGACCCATGACCCATAACCAAAATACCCATGGGTAAAGAGGAGCGTCCCACGGATCCCTAGCTTTACGCTAGCCGAATCCCTTATGGGAGGGATCCGTGGGATCCGGGGAACATTAGACATTTTCCTCTATAAACAGTGAGCCATTTCTTCCTTTTGGCTCACCACTTCTACACATACTTTCTCCAAGCATTGTACCTCTCTAACCACTGATCCTAAAGGATCTTTCTATGTAGTTTGTCTTTTGTTTTTGTGTGATTCTCTAGGTTCCTCTTAAAGGCGAGATCACCACTTCTTCAAGTCGAGCAAGCTCAAGTCCATGAGTTGCCATACTTCGTCATCATCAAGACAACTGAGGTTTTCTTGTTGATAGTTCTTTCTTCCTCCGTAGAGATGTTGTGTTGAAGGCATTAGTGAAGGATGCCGAAAGAGTCAAGACGAAAGCATTAGTGAAAGATGCTTAACGTCCATGTCAAAAGCATTAGTGAAGAATGCTAAAGGTGTCAAGACGAAGGCATTAGTGAAAAGTGCCAAGCGTTGTGTCAAAGGCATTAGTGAAGGATGCCTAAGAATCAAATCAAGTGGCATTAGGGAAGAATGCCTAGGTCGTATAATCGATGAGGTGCATCGTTATACATATAATATTAGTTTATTTCCAAGGATGGTGATATCCTTGGTGGTGTTGTAATAAGGAGTGAATCTCCTTGAGATTAGGTGTTGTGTTGTGTTGGGTAGTAGTTCCTCCATAGTAATGGAACTAGGTGCTTAGCCTAGTACCTAATAAAGGGTAGGAGGCGTTGTGATAGGTGTGGTTCACCTTGGAGTGAAAGAACCCGGTGGTTAGCCTAGTACCGGAAAAAGAGTAGGCGACGTTGTGAAGGCTTCTCCGCCATAAGGAGATTGGTGTCGTGTAGTGTTTACGAACTCTCGAGTAGGTGACTCGGGGAGTGGAGTAGGGCAAGGAAGGTGTCCTTGTAGCCGAACCACTATAAATACTCGTGTCGTGGTTATGTGCTTCTTACTCTTTATCTTTCATTACACGTTTATATATCTTGTTAGGATTTAGTAAATCCGGTTATTAAAGTGTCGGTCACCTCAAGTATTTGTAATCATTAGAAAGCTCGTAGTCGTAGTTATTTAATGTTAGGTAGAATTTAGTTAAGTAATACCGTGGAGGACGGACGGGTCTTTAGCCACTGTATGCCTGATCCACAGCCCGTAGGTGGCGTTTATGTAAGATACTATAAATACCCTCTACCTCCCAAGGTAGAGGGCTGGAGCTCATAATAATACTTTTACTTTCTCTCACTAAGTTCCCTAAACCTCTAAAATTTCTCTCTCTAAAACCTTATAGTGTACGCCTACTTTGAACCTTGGTTTGATGTGTTCGTGAAATCCAATATGTTACAAATGGTATCAAGAGCCAAGGTTTGATCATCTCTCTTACATATTCTTGGATTTCTAGTGGTTCTTTATGGTTTTTGGGTTTGAAAAAGTTTAGTGGTATTTGCATCATTTGGACCATTTCTAGTGTTTAAGTTTGGATTTTATTGTACTTTTGTATTTAGAATCATCATAAGTGCTTAGGTTTTGATTTGGAAGGATTGAATCATTGTGGTTGGAGTGTTTTTTGATTTAAAAGAGGCATTTTGTTGAGTTTAAAGTTAGCGACTTGTGTCTCGATTAAGTATTCAAACGTGCGATTTGTCCCTGTTTTGGAAGCGATTTGTATCAGTTTCAAATCACTTATTTAAGCCATTTGTCTGGGTAGTGGCTGTACTTGTGCGATTTATTCGGAGTAGCAATTTGTCACTTTTCAGCGATTTGCTTATTTAAGCGAGTTGTGACTTTAAGCGATTTGTGTTATTTACGCGATTTGTCATTTCTTCAGCGACTTGCTTATTGAAGCGAGTTGTTAGTTTAAGCGACTTATATTGGTTAAGCGATTTGTCTTGGTAAAGCGACTTGTAATGGTTTAAGCGACTTGTATGGTTAAGCGACTTGCTTATTGAAGTGAGTTGATTGTTTAAGCTATTTGTTAGTTGATGCGACTTGTCACTTTTGAGCGATTTTTTATCTGTGCGGTTTGTCTTGTTGAGCGATTTGTCTCTTGTGACTTAGTGCTTTTCTTCTTGAATACATTCTACGGTTTTCTCTTGATTTAGTAAAATCCCGTGAAAGAATCTATTTCCCGGTTTAATCCAAGAGCTTTAAAATCCCGTGAAATCTGTAATCATGTCTACCAATGTGCCGACAATCATATCTTCTATAGCTGAGGACGTTCAAGCAGCTGGATCAGATACTCGTCCACCCATGCTTGACAGAACTGACTATGACTCATGGGCTCAACGAATTAGGTTGTACTGTTTAGGAAAGGAAAATGGGGTCAATATTCTCAAGTCAATTGATGAAGAACCTTATCAGATTGAGACTACAAGAGACACACTTGAAACACCTGCAGATGGAACAGTGATCTTAGGTTTGGACAGACCAAAGACGTATGATGAGCTCAGTGATAAGGAGAAAAAGAGATACGATGCTGATATCAGGGCTTCAAACATTATACTTCAGGGTCTTCCAAAAGATATCTACAAGCTTATCAATCACAACACTGAAGCCAAGGCAGTTAGGGATAATGTCAAGATG
Organism: Chrysanthemum makinoi; assembly: GCA_910596185.1. Classification (NCBI taxonomy): domain Eukaryota; kingdom Viridiplantae; phylum Streptophyta; class Magnoliopsida; order Asterales; family Asteraceae; genus Chrysanthemum; species Chrysanthemum makinoi. The sequence goes on along the minus strand of OU343218.1, from coordinate 216,536,013 downwards.
CTTCTCTTGGGTCCTGAATTAACTAAGGAAGACAGAGAATCACAACTGTATGACATGAGGAACATCAACTGTATGAATTAACTAAGATGAAACCAGAAGAAAGTGTCTATGAATATTACGTGAGATTCCACAAGCTTGTGAATGACATGAGGAACATCAAAATGACCATGCCAAATATTCAGCTGAACTCAAATTTTGTGAACAACATGAATCCCGAATGGCACAAATTTGTCACCTCTATGAAACTAACCAAAGGATTAAAGAACACCAATTATGAGCAATTGTATACCTTCCTGCTTCAGAATGAGAGACGTGCTATGTTTGAACAAATGATTCTTGAACAGTTCAAATCTAAACAGGGAGAAAAAAGTTCGTCAAATGATTCAACAACTTTTTACACCAATGTTGGAATTACCACCAAGGCTTCTCAAGTCATACCCATGGGTAATGGTAATTACAAGCTCATTCCTGATCCAACATATAAGCCACCAGACTCAAACACACTCATGGAAAACTTCATCAATCAACTATCTCTCATGGTTAGTCAAAATATGAATTCCACTCCACACACCAACAATAACCTCAGAACAGCATCCAATCCACATAATCAAGCTACTGTCAGAGATGGTAAGGTAGTGGTGCAGAATGTGCAAGGAAGACGGTATGAACAAGGGATGATTGGAGCAGGTTATGGTAATACTGGAGTAGGTGGAGGGTTTGTGGCTAATCAGAATCGTGGAAGGAATGTCAATCAAGGACAAGTAAATCCAATCAAGTGCTACAACTGTGGTGGTGATGGACATATTGCAAGGAACTGTACATCTCCAAAACGCCCTCAAAATGCAGAGTACTTCAGGGACAAGATGCTGCTAGTACAAGCTCAGGACAGTGGAGCGGTTTTGGATGAAGAAGAGTTGTTGTTTCTTGCTGAGGGTAATGCCAAAACCTATGATGCTGATGTGGATGAGCAACCAATTCAGGAAATGGGTCACAATCATCAAAATGCATTTCAAGTTGCTGACTGTGATGCATTTGACTCTGATGTTGATGATGAACCTACTGCCCAAACAATCTTCATGGCTAGCATCTCACCTATGGTCTCTCCAAATGTCTCATCACCACAACAGGCTGGTCCATCCAAAGAATCAATCATCTCAGAGGTATTAAAACTATACGATGAGGTGGATGAGCAAAAGATACATAACGAAGTACAATCTCTTGAAACTTATGAATCAGATATTGATAATAAGGGTAATAGTAATATTTTCCCATATGATCAATATGTGCACAAAGTGAAAGTGAGATTGTACCAAGTGATGTATCTTCTGCAGTCAATGATGACTATGTTTTTTATGAATACACTGCATGTGCCCCTGATGATTCTGTTATCTCTAACCTAAATGCCTATAAAGAACAAGTTGTTATTTATGAACAACGTGCTAAGTTTGAGCTAACTACCCGTGAGCAGGAAATGGATGACCAAATGTGTACAATTATTAGAAAAAATAATTTTAGAGAAGAAGTGCTAAAACAAGAGTTAAACTCCTTACAAGAAAAGCTTTCTAAAACTGTTAAGCAAAAGCAAGAGCTTCAAGATAATGTTAAAGTGCTTAAACAAGAATTTAATGCTAAGGAATCAAAACTTTTGAATGACTTTTCTAATCTAAAAACTTTGAAAAACAAGCTTGGAAATAAGTGTACACACAAGGGAATACCATTCAGACTGCTCACATTATCACTAAGCATAGAGTCTTAAGCAATAAGCATAGTATTCCCCTAGTAGAGGAGCCAAATCCCGAGTATTGTAAAAGAGCTAAAGCTTTCCATAAGATTGTATATGATGGTAATGAGATCCTTAAGCCTAGGCAAACACCTTCATGTATTGGAAGAACGGAATAGGATAGAAAATTAGAAGATGCCTCTAGGGAGAAAATGGATAAGAAGCTAGAAGATCCTGAGTGTAAAAAGAATAACATAACGATCAAACCCCATGATTACACAAAAGAAAATTGGATCTCCCTGAACAGGTTTAAGCCTCAAACTCAATTAACCCCAGAACAAATTTTTTGGAAGAAAGACATGGATAAGCAAAAAGCAAACGTACTTGTTGAAACAAACACTCCCTTTAGGAAAATGCCTGCAGCTACTGTGTATCCTCCGAATACGCCAATGCATTTAGTTCCTAGAACTATTTCCACTAATAGCAAGACCTTAATCAGCCTGTATGTTGTTTATCAACTATTCATTGATTTTGAGAAGACATGTAAGAAGAGAATCACACCTACAGGGATAACTGAAGGGGAAAGGGGTTTTGAGCAAACTAAAGAATGTTATTTAACTGAAGTCATGCCTTTCTTTAAACAATTAAAAGGTCAATTTGAGAGTCTTCAAAAGGGGATAAATTCAGATATTAAAGAAATGGAAAAAGAAATTTGATGCAATGATAGTTGAGGTCAATGATTATGAACGGGAACTCAAATATAATGAAATTGAAAGGAAGAACCTGCATATCTTAAATGAGAACTTAATATTGAGTTGTGTGGCTCAAGATGTGTTTTATACTGTTACTAAGCATTCTCTTACTGCTTCTCAATTTCATGAATTATCTGTTGCTTTGAAAGTTTCCCATGATCGTGTCATTGAGCTTGAAAACAAAAACTCATAACTAAATGATAAAATTGATCAGGATGATCACGATAATTTGGTAAGACATTTTTCTAAGCTAGAAGTTGAACATTTTGATTTGCAACTAAAATATCAACATCTCAAAGAAAATGTCAAAACCTCAAACATCAATACATCCTCAAATGTTCCAGAGTTTGATGCACTTTTTGAAATAAACAAACGTGACGAACAGATTCAAGCTCATTGTAACACGATCAGAAAGTTGAAAGCCCAAATTTCACAATTAAAGGGTGAAAAGAACAACGTGACTGGCTCCCAAATGCCTCCTCCTTTAGATTCTCAGTGTTCTCAAACTTTTCATCTCCAAAACTTGGTTAATGTTTTACAAAAGGAAAATGAGAGTTTTCTAGAAGAAAATGAAAAAGTTAAACGACACTTTAAAGAGTTATATGATTCAATGAAAGTCACTCGTGATAAGAACAACAAAAAAATAACGTCTTTACAAAAGGAAATTGAGAATCTGAGGAGTTAGGAAAAAGGGAAAATGTCATTTGTCTTTAATGAGAATGTTGCATCAAAATCATCTGCAGACTCCAAATATAATGTGAATGTTAAATACATTCCTCCTCATCTTAGAAATAATGAACTTGTGGTTCATAACTATTTCGCTCACCTTAAGGATAGTTTAGAATGTCTCCGTGATATTGTAGAAGAAGATTTCATAAATAAGCCACTTGATAGAGAAATTAGGTTTGCTTGCATTCAGGCCAAACGATCTCAGGAGCTGTTAGAATGTTTAAGAGCAACATGTCCTAAATCCTTATGTGAGAAAGATAAAGTTGTGATGCCTTGTTCTATGCCTAGTGCCAAGTATGCAACCCATTATATGCCCAGTATTAAGAAAGTGAACTCTAAAGTGCCTTCAAGTAGTTCAGATCCTAGCACTTCTAGTTCAGGAATGCAAAAGGTAGCCCAACCAACTAATGTTCCCATAATTCCCTCTACAGGAGTAATCAGTGACACAAAAGCAAGCGGGTCAAAGCCTCCAGGCAATACAAAGCAAGATAGGACCTCGCAAGCTAAGAATGTGCAATGGAAGAGAGTAGAAGACCACCCTAGGAACATTAAGTTTGAGTTGAATAAAATGAATCGTGTTGATTTTAGTATTAGCTATAAGCGTACTGTAATTAATTCGAATTCTGCTACTATCTGCAAAATATGTAATGATGATTGCTTGGTTTCTGTTACTAATCATGAATGTGGTGTGAATGATTTGATTAATGATGTTAAATGCCCAGTTAAATTGTTAATGCCAAAAATCAAGCTAAGAAGGCTAGAAAGCGATGGCGAAAGAAGGTTAGAAAACATTGGAAACCCACAAGAAGGAAATTTAGCAATACAGGTTATCAATAGATACCTACTGGCCGCAAATTTAATATTAATGAGTTGTGCCCTAAATTTTCTAAGTCAATGCCCATTAGAAAATGGATGCCTACTGGTAGAACTATTCCTTTAAGAAGTGAACATACTTTGAATAGGTCAAATACGGACACTAGAAAATGGATGCCTACTGGTAACAGTGATTGGAACATCCACATCTGTTACTACTTCCGATGTGGATGTTCCAATCACTGTTACTAACCAAATGGAACCCATTCTTGCATGGGGATCCCAATTATCCAGTTATCCATTCTTGTCTGCGTTTAACTACAGATCGTTCAAATCGTTCTGTGGTACCTGGACTCAGGCTGTTCCAAGCATATGATTGGAGATCGCTCACGGCTCATGAACTTCGTGAGTAAATTCATCGGGACTGTTAGATTCGGGAACGACCATTTTGGTGCAATTATGGGTTATGGAGACTATGTTGTTGGTGAAAGTGTAATCTCCAGGGTATATTATGTTGAAGGTCTTGGTCATAACTTGTTCTCTGTTGGTCAATTCTATGATTCCGATCTAGAAGTGGCTTTTAGAAAACATACTTGTTTCATTAGAGAACTTGATGGGGTGGAATTTTTAAGAGGAACTCGTGGTTCAAACCTATACACCATCTTTATCGAAGACATGATGAAGTCTTCTCCAATCTGCTTGTTGTCAAAGGCTTCGAAAACAAAGTCATGGTTATGGCATCGTCGTCTCAATCACTTGAACTTCGGCACCATTAATAATCTTTCCAGAAAGGATCTTGTAAGAGGCTTACCCAGATTAAAGTATGAAAAAGATCATCTTTGTTCAGCATGCCAATTGGGAAAAAGAAAGAAATATGCCCACAAACCCAAACCCACAAACTCAGTAATGGAAGTTCTTCATACACTTCATATGGATTTATCCGGACCAATGAGAGTGCAAACGATAAATGAGAAGAAATATATTTTGGGTAAAGTTTTTGAGGACAAATGATGAAACTCCAGATGTCGTCATCAAACTTATCAAGCAGCTTCAGGTTCGACTCAACAATACTGTTAGAATTGTTCGAACAGACAATGGCACAGAGTTTGTTAACAAAGACTTAAGTCAATTTTATGAAAGTGTTGGAATCAGTCATCAAAGAAGTGTTCCACGAACTCCTCAATAGAACGGTGTAGTTGAAAGACGAAATCGAACTCTTGTGGAAGTCACAAGAACAATGCTAATTTATTCAAAGGTTCCAATGTTTCTTTGGGCTGAAGCCATTGCCACTGCTTGCTACACCCAAAATCGTTCTCTTATACACACCTCTCATGGAAAAACTCCATACGAACTTGTCCATAAACGAAAACCTGATCTCTCCTACCTTCGTGTGTTCGGTGCTTTGTGCTATCCAACGAATGACGGTCAAGATTTAGGTAAATTAAGAGCTAAGGCGGACATTGGAGTTTTTGTAGGTTATGCATCAAACAAGAAGGGTTACCGAATCTACAACAAAAGAACTCGAGATATCATGGAAACTATTCACGTCACGTTCGATGAGCTGTCCGGGCAAATGGCTCCAGGACAATCAAGTTCTGGACCCGCATCACAACCTTCATTAAGTAGTCCCATTAGTTCTTCTCTTGTACAAAATCTCTCACCAGCAACTCCTTATGTACCTCCTTCAGAAGATGATTTGAAGAAATTGTTTGATCCAATGTTTGATGAACACTATGAGCCAATTGCTAATGATCTGTCAAATCCATCAACAGAGGCTGCTCCTATCCCTGTTAATGAAGTTAACCCTTCAGTATCTATGTCATTGAGTCAAGAAGCTCCTGCTGCAGATCACTCATTCTCATCGTCAGATCATCAATCATCGAGTGTACATCATGGAAATGTTTCTGGCACCAATGATGGAGATAACCCCTTTGCTACTCCCGAAGATGCTCCATTTGAGAACATATTTGCTCCTGAACCAACACCAGAACCATCATCTTCAGGAAATCCAAATTCTGCTACTTCAGTTCCTCAACATCAACCACACGAATACCTTAGAAAATGGACACATGATCATCCATTGGACAACATCATTGGAATCCTTTCTCGTCAAGTATCCACACGTAAATAACTTGCAACCGATGCCTTGTGGTGCTTCTTCAATTCCATACTATCCAAGGTCGAACCAAAAGACGTTAAAACTGCCATGAATGAAGACAGCTGGTTCAATGCCATGCAAGAAGAAATTCATGAGTTTGATCGACTAGATGTATGGGAATTAGTACCTGCTCCCGACTGTGCTATGATCATTGCTCTAAAGTGGATCTTCAAAGTAAAACTCGATGAGCATGGTGATGTATTAAAGAACAAGGCTTGATTGGTTGCAAAAGGATACTGTCAAGAGGAGGGTATTGACTTTGAAGAATCATTTGCTCCTGTTGCACGTATCGAGGCAATCAGAATCTTCCTAGCTAACGCTGCAAGTAAGAATATGGTAGTTTATCAGATAGATGTAAAGACAGCTTTCCTTAATGGAGATCTTAAAGAAGTCGTATACGTCAGCCAACCTGAAGGTTTTGTGAATCCAGAGCATCCTACTCATGTCTATCGCTTGAAGAAGGCTCTTTTCGGTTTGAAGCAAGCTCCAAGGGCATGGTATGATACGCTATCAAAGTTTCTTCTATCTACTGGATTCAGCAAAGGAGCAGTTGATCCGACATTGTTTACCAGAAAGTCAGGAAAACATTTAATTCACGTTCAAATCTATGTTGATGATATTATTTTTGCCTCGACTGACCCCAATGAATGTGACCATTTTTCTAAGGAGATGGGCTCCAAATTTCAAATGTCAATGATGGGACAAATGTCATTTTTCTTGAGATTACAAATTTCACAAAGTCCCGGAGGCATTTTTATAAATCAATCTAAATATGCAAATGAGATTTTAAAGAAATTTGGATTTGATTCTTGTGACCCTGTTGACACTCCCATGATAGAGCGTACTAAACTGGATGAGGACCACACAGGGATCATGGTAGATCAAACAAAATATCGTAGTATAATTAGATCCCTGATGTACCTCACAGCCAGTAGACCTGATATTCTGTTCGATGTATGCATGTGTGCTAGATACCAAGCTAAGCCTACCAAAAAGCACCTTGAAGCGGTTAAACGGGTCTTTCGGTATCTCCAAGGAACCATCAATATGGGACTTTGGTGCCCGAAGGACACCGGTATGTCACTAACAGCCTATGCAGATGCTGACCATGCAGGATGTCAAGATACACGTCGAAGTACGTCTGGAGGTGCTTAGTTTTTGGGTGATAAGCTTGTGAGTTGGTCTTCAAAGAAAAAAATGAGTACTTCTATATCCTCTACAGAGGCTGAATACATAGCCATGTCATCTTGTTGTGCTCAAATCCTATGGATGAGATCCCAATTATCTGACTATGGCTTTGAATTCAACAAAATCCCTCTGTATTGTGATAACAAAAGTGCCATTGCTCTCTCATGCAACAACGTTCAACACTCAAGAACAAAGCACATCGACATTCGACATCATTTCATCAGGGAGCAAGTGGAGAACGGTGTGGTGGAACTCTATTTTGTGAGGACTGAATACCAGTTAGCAGACATCTTCACCAAAGCTCTTCCTAGAGAACGTTTTGAGTTTATCCTCCCACGACTTGGTCTAAAGAGTCTACAACCGGAAACACTCAAACGTCTTCAAGAGGAAGACGAGGAGTAAAAGTTTTTCTTCATCCATCTCTTGTTAATATTTATTCAAAAAGAAAAATAGAAAAATATAAAACTTTCAAAAATCCATAAAAATTTGAAAAACTCGAAAAATTTCAAAAATGTTGTCATTTTGTCATGTTTTTCTTGATTCGATAATATCTACGGTCTTTGTGCTGTCATTCAAAGAGTGACACGGGTCTTTAGATGTTGTTTGAATGTACATATTAAAAAAAATAATAAAAAAAATAAATTTGAGAGAAAGAAAAACAAAAGGCTTATAGTCATTTCAGTCTATAACCCGGTTTTAAAGAAAGAACAGAGCCATGCTTTATCTAATTTTTCAAATATCATGCTTTGATTCTGAAAACAAATGTTTGTCACTAATAAGACACATGTTTCCCTAACAAATATTTTTCCTTTTATAAATTCTTCTGAAAAATATTTGGTTATCTAAATGAAAACTAATAAAAATAACTCGGACTCAATTTTTGAAAATCATCTGAACTTGACATTTGTCAAAATCTCTAACTCTCAATCAACAACTTATGTCATTGATTGAGGGGGAGAATGATTTCATTTAAATCAAAAGGTTATTTGTCATACAATTGGTTCAGACCAAGGTTTATGTCATGTTTTCAAAAGATATTCAAGCATGGTTAATCTCTGGAGTTTAAAGTCTCAGATTTGATCCTTATCGGTTATATGTTTTCACACGCAAGTCACAATTCTCCTCAAAAGCTTTCAAAATCAATTTAAATCTTCAAAGATCACAAATCTCAAATGATTTGAAAATTGTGATCGGGGGAGAATTTGTGATTTAAATTGGATTTAAACTGATACTTCGATAAATGGTTTTATAAGTGTTTAGCAAGCTCTCCTCCCTTCATGTGCCAAACGATTTCAAATTTTCCATGCACATGTTAAGGGGGAGCATCTATTTCAAACCAAAAGAGATTGAAACATGATTAATTTGTTTCAATGTGCATGTTTTCCCTTATATGTGCAAAACACTTTCGAATCTTGATGCACATATTGAGGGGGAGCAATTTTTTTGAAAACCACATCCTTTCCAAAAATATCCGTAACAAAGTATGAAAAATACTAATTTTGATCAGGAAAGTGATGTTGATATCTTTTAGAAAATGATAATCAAAGAAATGAATCCTTCCTCTTGCCTCCGTGTACCAAAACGATTTCAAATACATGATGCACATGTTGAGGGGGAGCTCTTTTTCTAAAAATATCAAAAACAATTCAGGTACAAAATGCTTTGATAAGTATCTGGATTGGTTTTTCAAAAGGTTTTCAATAGGTTTCAATGGCATATGAACAATACCAAAAAAGACCGACCAAATTTACTTTATGTATGGTGATATAAGGATGGTTAGGTTAAGTATTCGTTCCCATGATCCCGCCAGAGCCGGAGGGATCTACCCAGGGACAATCCACTAGATAGTGTAGAAGTCCTTAGGTATAATGAAAAAAAGGAGAAAAGTGAGATATGGGAAGAGTGCGGACTGAGATAGAGCTAGAACTGGAATAAACCCAACAAGGTTCTAGTTATGAAGTCTCGGTAAGCACTGAAGGGGTTGAAGAATGAAATAGAAATGAATGTGAAAAGGGTGAAAATAAATAGCCCTCCATTATTTCAACCTTAGGGCAGAAACCGGGTTCAATACATATGCTACTGGTGGTTACTAAGGTAACACCGGTATTGAAGACAAGACGTCATGGACCCAGTGACGAACTGCACTACAACTTTCCAAGCCACTCAAGTTCCTCTTAAAAGGTCTTGTTTTATTATCACGGGGAACCTACATTATCTATCGACTTTCTCTTAGAGATTGTTGATATTGAAGAAGGAGATCCTCTCCCTAGTCTCCTGCATAGGAACCAAATATGCACTATTGAATCTAGAGCCACGAGATCATCAAATAAATCTCATTAGGACACTGTCAATGAAGACACTCGGTTTTACACAATGTGAAAAGAGATAATATATTTTAAGAGTCCTATGCATTATCCTTGTGGTATTGCCAGAACATCTGAGTGATATGCAAACATATTCACAATGAAGATGGAAAGCCTTCTAGAGCCAACATCAAACAAGCTCTTGGTAGGTAGCATGTGAGATCTATCCAATAGATCAACCATGTGACAACTGAACAGAAACAATGGGGCGATTCAATATTATGAATCAATCCTGGTTCAGGTTATGGATTGACGGATGCCTTTGAAAAATCGGTCGTTGTGCTTAAAACTCTTTTCTCTAGCACATCGACTGTGTATTTATGTTTCAAAATAAAAGGTGTTTATGATTGATAATTGATTTTCCTTAAAACCTTCGTTGTATTGCAAAAACACTTTATATTGAGCAGTACACGATTGTTTGTCAAATCTCTTTTCATCAATCAGTGAATCTCAATTTGCTGGTTCACTCACTCCGTGTTATCTTCTTTGAGACGTTCCGGTTTAAGAACAGCTAGAGCAGCTGCGAAACCCTGTCAAGGAGATTCTTAGGAATCCTTCCTGATCACAGGCAGTACTTGTACTGATCAAAGGGGAACCGTGAGCCGTGTACCTCAATTCAACGAAAGTGATCAAAGACACTGTCATGCACTTTATTGCTAACTGTTGTCTACAGGAACACCCGACGGTTGCAGCTGATCAGAATTGAGGAGTCAATCCATAGCCGCATGCTCACACAACACATTCATCTCTAAAGAAATCATGATAAGTGCATTAACGACTCTGATATTTTCACTCCATGCTTCTGCTATGCTGCTGCAAATATCATGAATCAACTAAAGCTTCCGCTACTCTGATGAGAAGATTTCATGATCCAGAATGTGAGCATGTCGGTCCAAAAGTCACAACATCACATAATGTCAATACTACAAAGGAAGCGTCAGAGATTTATGGTAGCTGATGATCTCAAAGCTGGCTCAAAACTCATTATCATATGGATCAGTTAAAGACCTCCACTTGGATTAACCAAACATGTATAACATGAAGAATCTAAGACTACGGGCTACAGAGCAAGGAACATTAATAAGAATCCAAGAACAATCTTAATGTAATATCTGTTTTGCATTCAATGTAATTTGAGGTGACCTCCCTTAGGGGGAGATTGTTAGGATTTAGTAAATCCGGTTATTAAATTGTCGGTCACCTCAAGTATTTGTAATCGTTAGAAAGCTCGTAGTCGTAGTTATTTAATGTTAGGTAGAATTTAGTTAAGTAATACCGTGGAGGACGGACGGGTCTTTACCCACTGTATGCGTGATCCACATCCCGTAGGTGGCGTTTATGTAAGATACTATAAATACCCTCTACCTCCCAAGGTAGAGGGTTGGAGCTCATAATAATACTTTTACTTTCTCTCACTAAGTTCCCTAAACCTCTAAACTTTCTCTCTCTAAAACCTTATAGTGTACGCCTACTTTGAACCTTGGTCTGATATGTTTGTGAAATCCAATATGTTACATATCTATCTATCAACGTCCAACATAAACAACTAAATAGATTGACATAAGTCGATCTAAATATTTAAAAGGAAGTTTTAAATTGGTAAAACTATTCAACCCCCCTTCTAGTTTTCCACACATACCTTTTAGTTTATATGTTTAATCAAGTTACTTACGAAATGGTCAATACATAAAGTAGCACCTTCATAGACAAAGGGGGACAATTGATTGATTAACATTGTCTCTTTCGACCTAATACACCATCAACAATCAATCTAACTTGATAAACTATTGGTCACATGAAACTTAAAAGCATAATTGGTTCTTAGTTTAAGCTTGAAATAGGAATAGAACCATATAGTCACAATCAACCAATTGTAATGTTACAAACGTCATTTAGGAAAGTGCACAAGGCACTTGCCACTCATAGCAAACAAAGTCACAATCACAGAAAATTGATAACTTTAAAACATAATAAAAGAGTATTATAAAGGTTGTAATGATGATTACAAGAATTAGGAATGATGCCTAAATGATTAATGATGGTTCCTTGATGATTACAATGATTAATTATGGCTTCTAGCTTTTCTTCTTTCCTGCGTTTTTCACCCTTGAGAGCTTTCTTGAAGGGGTTATTTTGATAATGATTGTAGATGATATCTTTCTCTCTAACCAAGCATCTTTATGAATAGATTGACAACCTTTAGCCACCAAGCAAGTTTCTTGGCACTAAGGGTGCTTGGTGGCTAAGGGTCATTAATCATCTGAATATGAAGTAAATAAGGTGTGATGGTCATCCATATAAAGGGTTGGATCATTAAAGGTGACAATTAAATTTGCTAAAAGTGCAGCAACCCACGGTTGGGGTTCTCAACCTGCAGTTGGAGTTCCAGCCTAAGGTTAGGAAAAAGGTTGGAATGGCATATTTAAACCTTGGGTTAAAATTGAGCCTCGAGTGCAATTCCTTGAACCATGGGTTAAAGAAATAAGCCATAATTATTGATAAACTTTATGTTTAACTTTTCTTTCTTTTCATAAACACTTAGATCATTTCTTCATGCTCGGGAACCTTTAGGCTTGAATCTTTATTTTTGATAACCTTCCCGAGGTCTTTATTATGAATGGAATCTTCCGTTGTGCACATGCTCTTGATATGACGACTTTTCTTCGTCTTTCTCGTTGTTTCCTTAGACTTAGTTGTACCTGAACCTTAACGTATCTTTTGTACCTTTTAAGCATACAATATTCACAAACACAACCAAATAATATGCACAAACTTACAAATAACACGACTAAAATAATACGAAATGAGCGTTATCAGTTCTGTTGGAAAATTTGGTTGGCAAAGTGACTTTTGACCAACTTTGGACACAATTATCTATATGTATGTGTCATATATATTAGTAATAGTATATAGGTTCACGTTATCCTCGAAGAGAGCTTCGCAATGAGCCTTTATGTGTCCAAAATAAAGTTGATGTGAATGATATATTGCGTCTCAAAGTTAGGCATTCGGTTCCATGCTTAAAGAGGAATTTTGAATTATTTTCTATCACACATCGGTGAAATGAGTAAACTTAGAAGGAGTTTATTTTATATAAATAGAGGCCCTAATTCCATAAGTTTTTCACAGATCAAATCAATAGATATTATTCATTTTCAACATATGGAATACGCATCTCTTAAGATAAAATTATAAGCAGTTTAGTTAAGTCCGACAGTACAGCTTACCATTTTGGTAAAGAGACGGCGTATCTGTTTTAAGGGAAGCGTGTCAAATACGTGCCTCTGCTTTTTAGTGCTTCGTTTCTGATCTCCATTGGTGAGTAAGTCTTTTTTATTATTTTATTGTTTTATTTAATTATCGTTTATAAGATTTTGCCCATTACAACTTTTCTAGCTTTTCATTCAGGTTTCTTTTTAAATTGAGGAAATTTCTAAAATAAATTATATGGCGAGCATATTATTAAAGTAAACATTTGAAAAACGTTTCATGAAAATAGACATGGCAAGCAAAATTGGTTTGCTCGCCACATTTTTTGCTCTCCACTCTTTCAGATGTTGACACGTATTAATTTTTTATTCCAAATTTAATAAGATCGAGTTTAACGGGGACCAATTTGTTCAAGTTATGTACGGCATAAAGCTTCTCAATAAGAGTGAGAGTAGGGTGGGGGAGGTGTGTTGGAGTTAGTCATGATGATGGGGCAGTAGGGTGGCAAAGAGATGAAGAAATCTTCTGTTGTAAAACTTAGGGTTTAGGTCCGACTTTTAGGCCTGATACCATGAAGATTGATGTATTGAATTGATCATAATGTGTTACAAGAGTAAGTATAAATAATACTCTCTAATAGACTTAAGCACAATACTAATTACAATAAGAAACCACATAACAACTGGGCCTAATATGATCCACTAACATGAAGATTGATGTATTGAATTGATATTAATGTGTTACAAAATTAAGTAAAAATAATACTCTCTAATGGGCCTAAGCACAATACTAATTACAATAAGAAACCACATAACAACTAGGTCTAATATGATCCACTAACAAAATATACTCACTCTTCCGATATGACTTTCTTAACACACAATAATAAAGTATTTATGTCTTCAATACACTTTACCTTAGAGCACTCCTTATGGTGACCTAAGTTAAACCTTAACACCATGCAATGTCGGCGCCACATCAGCTTTAAAATTTCACCTTAACTCAACAAAAAAACCCCTTTATCATAACATTCCCAAGGTTAAACCTTAACTCACCAACAATTTACAAAAACAACCTCTCATTTAGGGGGGGAAGGGGGGGGCTTTAACGCGGCTTTATGGTGTTAACATGGGAATGCTAACACCCCCTTAACACCATACGCGGTATGGTTAACACGGGTTAACATTCAAATGTTAAACCTTGACCTTGATGCAAATGTTACCACACCTCCCTCTCTTATAAGTTTTTAGTACTCCAATATCATTTTGATTATGTCCTAGCCTGTCAAGTACAATGTTAGTCACGATCCATTTAGAGATCCAATAACATTTCATGTTTTCATGTTCACTGTTAAAAAAAATCAGTTTCAAGCTCTTATAATCAATGCTCTAAGTAGCTTATTTTTAACTCAAATAAGCTTATTTAAGCTACTCATAGCTTTTTGTAAGTTTATAATTCAGTTTCAAGCAACTTTGGTATTTGGTCAACAAAAGTCAACCTGTGAAGAGATTTTGGTTAAGCAGTCATGGAAGTGGATATGGGTTGATGCAGAGTTGAATTGGGGTTGGATTGGATTAGAATAGTGTAGGTTGGTTCTGGTTTAAGCTGCAAAATAAGCTGGGACACTTGTGAGTTTTTATCTTCTTTCCATTTCTAATTCAGTTTGCATAATCTGCTTGTGTTTGAATCTATGGTTAGGATTAGCTGCTATCTGTCCATTAAGCTGTTGATAGATTACATTGATTCAGTTTCAGTGTTAGCTTAAGCTAATTCAGTAGGTAGACTAGTTAAAAGTTCAAAACAGTTAGTATAAGTTGTGTTTGGTTCTGTTAATTAATTTGAGTTAGGGTGTTAGTTATTGGTTGAAATCTGTTGCTTCAGTCTAATGTAGGTTAAACACAACCATTTAAGTCATCACTTGTCACCAAAACTCACTCAAAGTCAAAATCCTTCTAAACCTGTCCTAATTTCATATCTGATAGAAATTTGTAAAATCAAAAGCTTACATTGTGTTCATAATTCATAGGAGCAGCTTAATCAAGTTTCATAATAGCTCATATCATCAATATCAGTTCACAAATTAAGCTCAAATCTCATTAAAGTCAATTTTCCATTTCTGAGTTAAAAGTCAAAAACCATAAAAACCAGTTTTCCCAAAACTTTGTAGATTCATCATTTGTTAATCATTGGTTAAGAGATTTTGGTATTTTGGATTTAACAACTTGAACTGGTCTAGTATTGAAAAATGATTTTTGGGGAATTTTTGGAATTTTTCTTAAGCTCTAAATAAGCTGTTTTATAAGTCCTCATATGCCCTGTGACAGGGCATAAGTCACCAAAGCAGTTTTCACAAGTTCTTGCAGAGCTTGTCAAAAGCTCATTTGAGCTTCTCTCAGGCTCATTTTTGGTTTTTAAGTAGCTAGCCAGGTCTTCTTGAGAGTCCAATATCTGGTTTCAATTTCCAGCTTATTTGAGTAGCTTATTTTCAAGCTACAAAGTAGTAGCTAAAAACTGTTTTTGGTACTTAAGTTTAAGTCACCAAATCTTTGTAGTTTGCATTTCAGTAGTATAGATTAGTTGAATTTAGCTCATTTCTAGTAGTTTTAGCTTATTATAGCTTCTGTGATAAGTTGGTGCTCATTTGGTACCTCTAGCTTATTTGGAGTGCTTATTTATAAGCACTTGTCATTGCAGTTCCATATTCTCACACATAAGCTACTGTTTTTATATTTTTCATAGACTTAGAATATTATTTTAGACTTTTCCTGAATTTTTCATAATTTTCCATCACTGTTTACTATTTTTCTTTATTTTTAATCAGTTTTTAGGTAATTTTAATTAGCTTTTAATACAATTAAATCAGAAAAGTTTCAAAAAAATAAGTTTTCATTTTTCCTAGGTTAAGATAAATATAAAAAGCAAAAAAGTAATTTTTCCAAATTTTTCTTAGTTAAATTTGTAATTTTTAGCAATTTAATTAGTTTTAAATAGTTTTTAAATCATAGAAATTAGAATATAAATCAGAAAAATACAAAATTAGTTTTGAATATTCTCTTTAGTTATTTTAGATTTTTCTAAGTCATAATTTCACTTTTCTAGCTTTATTTCATATTTTCTTATATTTTAAGGTATTATTAAATAGGTAAAAATAGTTTTTAATTAATAATAATTAAATAAATAGTCATAAAAATAATTTTCTTTTTCTCAAAATTTTCTCTTATCATTAGGTTTGTAAAAATTTCATTTTTTATATTTTTAGGATTAATACTGTTTCAATTTCACATTTTCTTTTGTACGTTACGTAGTTTTAATTTAAATTTATATAAGATAAATCAAAAACATCATTTTAAAAATAGTGATAGCGTTTATTTAATATAATTTATCTTTTTAATTTTCTTTAATTTGCATTTAAGCCCCTGTAATTTATAAACTTTCTCTTTAGGTATAATTATTCATAATCATAACCCAATTCCCGTTCAAATTCTCCCGATCACTATTCGTTTGATTATTCAGTGCACAGCTCGTTGGGACTTAACGACCTGGGGAAACACTATACTCCTCTGATCTTCATTGCATTGTTCCTGAGCTGTTTGAAGTTTATTACGGTTGACCATTCACAAGTGGTTGGCTTGTGTGATAAAACTTGACGGTTCGGGAGCGATCAAATTTTGGCGCCGCTGCCGGGGAGCTGTGCTAATTATCTTATGCTTAGCAGATTAGTGATTTGAATATTCACTCCTTGTTTATACCATATATATCTATATATATTTTCTTATAAAAAATCCAGAAACCCAAAAACATCTTAAAACGTATAAAACACAAAAAAAAAATATTTTTCTTTTGTTTCTATATATATATATAAGATAAAAATACAAAAAGATTTGTCGTTTTCTTTGTTTAATAATAACAACATAAAAAATTACCACCGCAAACCAAGGCAGTGTACTACCTAACTGGGGGTACGACCATAATAAGTTCCCGAACCAAAGATTAAAACTTGCCTTTGTGTCCTTGTGAGTGGTGTACCTTTTTCAAAGAAGCCATTCATCTTGTGATTATTGGTTTAAGTTCACTGTCGTTTTGCCTCGATATTGTTTTAATTGGATTTGTTGTTATATCTACTTTTCAAAACCATAAAAACCAAAAAGATTCTTCTTTCTCCATTTTTCATAATTCCCTTCCTTAACTCTGAGATTCCTTAGAGTTAACTCTAGTGTATGCGCACTCGCTCTTCTAGGTCTGTGAGCCCATTTCGTGAGCTTGTCAAGATTCCAAGAAGGCGTGTCCGTAGACGTTCTGCCCCATCAGTCGGATCTGAGATCCGGACTGCTCGCACTACTTCCGTTATCATGGCGGAAGAACGTCCTATGTGCGAGCTTCTCCAGGCACCCATCGATGGGTATGGAGATGCTATTGTTATTCCAGCCATTGTGGCTGAAAATTTTGAACTCAAAACCGGGTTACTGAATCTTGTAACCTCAAGTCAATTCTATGGTTTTGAGAGGGATGATCCTCATGCTCATATTCGATGGTTTAACAAGATTGCATCTACCATCAAATATAAGAATGTCCCCACCGATGCTGTCAAACTTCTTCTCTTCCCATTTTCCCTCGAGGGACAAGCCCGGATTTGGCTTGAAAAACAACCCCCTCAATCGATCGAAACATGGGAAGACCTGGTGAAGAAATTTGTGAACGAGTTATATCCACCTTCCAAAACCACGAGTCTTAAAAACGAAATCATCAAGTTCACACAAAAGTTTGATGAACCCTTCAGTGAATCGTGGGATCGTTTTAAGGAGTTGCTCCGCAAATGTCCTCACCACGGTTTCTCCGAGTTGATGCAACTCGATACTTTCTATAATGGAGTGAGTCAATCTGATCAAGATTCTCTCAATTCCTCCGCTGGAGGAAATTTCTTGAGCAAAACTGTAAAAGAAGCTTTAACGATAATTGAAAACAAGTCTAAAGTCCGCACTGCACGAAGCAAACCAGTTGTTTCCCAAATCAGTGTTGGTCCTTCTACTTCATCGTCCGTGAGTCAATCTAGCACCGATGCTAAGATTGACAAACTCACGGAAGCGATTCAAGCTTTGGTTCTCTCCAACCAAAAGAAAGTTTCTTTTTCACAAACTTCACCTCCTGCTGAAGTTAAGAAAGTGGAAGTCTGTGTTACTTGCGGTGGCCCCCATGCCTATTACAACTGTATGGCCACCGATGGTAACCATTTTGAAGCAAACGCGTGGGGGGACTTCCAATTCAGGAGGCAACCAATACGGTGCTCCTATGGACCCGAACCACCGTCCTAACCACTACCCTGGACCACCCGGTTTCAACCAAAATCAAAACCGTAATCAAAATCAGAATAGAACGAACCAAGGTTTTCAAAACCAAGGTAATTTTAGTCAAAATAACGGTTTTCAAAATCAAAGTCAAAACTTCCAACACCAAGGAATTTTTAATAGAAACCAGGGGAAATTTCAACCCAGGGTATTTTCATGGCAATAATCAAGGAAATTTCCAAAATCAAGGCCCCAATCCAAACAATAGAGGCCAGAATTTTCCTACACAAAATCAAGCCATTGTTCCAACTAGACCATCATCTGATGAGTTATTGAAGCAATTCATGAAATCCCAAGAGGAAATGAATAGGTTGTTGGTTAGCCGATTTCGACATTAAGAAGTCTTTAAATGATCGACCCTCGGGCTCAGGTACTTTACCTAGCAACAGGATCGCTAATCCGAGGGGCGATGCAAAGGCGATCACAACCCGAAGTGGTGCTTCATATGATGGACCCGCTATTCCTACTACCTCTTCTTCTTCTCTCCCAAAGGTAGTGGAAAGTGAACCTGAGGCGACAAAGGACCAAGTGCAACCTACTAGCTCACAAAGTACAGCACATGTCCATCCTCAAGTTGTCCCGAAACCCAAAACCAAACCTGGAGTTGTTTTTGAACCTCCAGTTGACAACCCCAAATCCAAAACTTCTATTCCTTACCCCTCACGTTTAAATGAGCAAAAACTCCGCGAAAAAGCCAGTCATCAAATGGAAAAATTCTTTCAAATTTTCCAAGAACTACATTTTGACATAAGCTTTGCGGATGCTATCATGCTGATGCCCAAGTTTGCATCAACTCTCAAACACATGTTAAGCAACAAGGAAAAACTGTTTGAGATGGCTAAAACTCCTTTGAACGAGAACTGCTCAGCAGTTCTGTTAAAGAAGCTTCCCGAGAAGCTTGGAGATCCTGGAAAATTTCTTCTTCCTTGTGTTTTTCCAGGAATGATTGAATGCTTTGCCCTCGCCGATCTTGGTGCAAGCATCAATCTGATGCCTTATTCAGTATGGAAGAAACTTTCTCTTCCAGAACTTATTCCTACCTGCATGACTCTTGAGCTTGCAGATCGTTCTATATCGCGTCCTCTTGGCATCGCCGAGGATGTATTCGTGAAAGTAGGAAAGTTCCATTTTCCAGCTGACTTTGTGGTTGTTGATTTCGATGCCGATCATCGGGTTCCCCTCATTGTTGGACGAGGATTCCTGAGAACGGGCCGTGCTCTCATTGATGTATTTGAGCAAGAAATCACGTTACGTGTGGGTAATGAAGCTGTTACCTTTAACCTTGATCAAACTTCGAGGTACTCCTCAAATTATGATGCTGAATCGGTTAATCGAATCGATTTAATTGATATTGCTTCAGAGGAGTACTCTCAAGAGTTTCTTGGTTATTTTCATAATTCTGTGAGTGGGGATTCCACCACATCTTCTCAACCAATCATTGCCGACTCTTCCCCCCCTCTCACTCCGTTTGAGGGAGGTGACTTCTTTCTGGAAGAGATCGATGAGTTTCTTGCTAGTGATGAATCAATTCCGCCAGGAATTGATGGTGTTTATGATTCGGAAGGAGATATCCTTTATCTTGAGCAATTGTTAAATGAAGATCCATTACCTTCACTTCCTCCGAAAGAGATCACGATTGAGGAAATCAAATCAGTACAAACATCTACTGAAGAATTTCCCGAGGTTGAACTTAAGGACCTACCTCCTCATCTCGAGTATGCATTCTTGGAGGGTGATGATAAATTACCCGTCATAATTGCTAAAGACTTAACTGAGGAGGAGAAGACTGCTCTCATAAAGGTCTTGAAGTCACACAAGCAAGCAATTGCTTGGAAACTCTCCGACATTAAGGGTATCAACCCCGAGTTTTGTACTCACAAAATCTTGATGGAGGATGACTTCAAGCCAGCAGTCCAACATCAGAGAAGGGTGAATCCTAAGATTCACGAGGTTATCAAACAAGAGGTTCTCAAACTTCTTGATGCCGGTTTAATTTACCCAATCTCTGATAGTCCTTGGGTCAGTCCCATCCACTGTGTTCCAAAAAAGGGTGGCATAATTGTTGTCACAAATGAAGAAAACGAGTTAATTTCAACTCGATTGGTTACGGGATGGCGTGTGTGTATTGACTATCGCAAGTTAAACGAAGCCACCCGTAAAGACCATTTTCCTCTACCCTTCATGGATCAGATGCTTGAGAGATTAGCAGGGAACGAATACTATTGTTTCCTTGATGGTTTCTCGGGTTATTTTCAGATCCCCATTGATCCGCTGGATCAAGAAAAGACCACATTCACCCGCCCATACGGAACTTTTGCCTACAGACGTATGCCTTTTGGCCTATGTAACGCTCCTGGCACGTTCCAACGATGTATGATGGCAATTTTCCACGACATGATCGGGGAAACAATGGAGGTGTTTATGGATGACTTTTCGGTCATTGGGGACTCATTTCACACATGTCTCTCCCATTTAGAAAGAATGCTAAAACGGTGTAAAGACACCAATCTTTGTCTAAATTGGGAGAAGAGCCACTTTATGGTCAAAGAAGGCATAGTCCTTGGCCATAAGATTTCCAAAAACGGGATTGAGGTTGATAGAGCAAAAGTTGATGTTATTGCCAAATTGCCTCATCCTACTACCGTCAAAGGTATTAGGAGTTTTCTAGGTCATGCCGGGTTTTATCGTAGATTCATACAAGATTTTTCTAAAATCGCTCGGCCTATGACCCATCTTCTTGAAAAAGATGCTCCTTTTATCTTCTCACCTGAGTGCATCGAAGCTTTTGAAACATTAAAGAAAAAGCTTACGGAAGCACCCATTCTAGTTGCCCCCGACTGGGATTTACCCTTTGAACTCATGTGCGATGCAAGTGATTTTGCTATCGGTGCAGTCTTGGGGCAACGAAAAACCAAGCATTTTCAGTCTATCCACTACGCGAGTAAGACTATGACTGAAGCTCAAACCCATTACACCACTACAGAAAAAGAATTGTTAGCTGTGGTGTATGCGTTTGAGAAGTTTCGGCCATACCTAATCTTGACCAAATGCGTGGTGTATACGGATCACTCGGCTCTCAAATATCTCTTTGCAAAACAAGATGCAAAGCCGAGATTGCTCCGTTGGGTTCTCCTCCTACAAGAATTTGATATCATTATACGTGATAAAAAGGGAGCTGAGAACCTGGCTGCGATCATCTGTCCCGCCTAGAAAGCCCTCACCAGATGTGTTCGAGAAAAGGAAATTAACGAAACATTTCCTCTCGAAACACTCAATGTGGTTTCTTTTCGTGGAGACTCTTCTACCCCATGGTTTGCTGACTTTGCAAATTACCATGCGGGTAACTTTGTGGTGAAAGGGATGTCGTCCCAACAGAAAAACAAATTCTTTAAAGATGTAAAACATTACTTCTGGGACGACCCCTACTTATTCAAAATTTGCGCGGATCAAGTCATCAGGCGATGTGTGTATGGTCAGGAAGCCAATGACATTCTCAAGGCTTGCCATTCTGGACCTACTGGGGGACATCATAGTCCCAACTACACTGCCAAGAAGGTGTTTGATTCCGGATTTTATTGGCCCACGATTTACAAGGATGCCCACGAATTTATCAAAACCTGTGACGCTTGTCAACGTCACGGAAATATCTCACAAAGAAATGAAATGCCGCAAAACGCCATTCAAGTATGTGAGATTTTTGATATCTGGGGCATTGACTTTATGGGACCATTTCCTTCGTCTCGAGGAAATAAATACATACTCGTGGCCGTTGACTATTTGTCAAAATGGGTTGAAGCGAAAGCTTTGCCTACCAACGATGCCCGAGTTGTTGTGAAATTCTTAAAATCTCTTTTTGCTAGGTTTGGAACTCCACGAGCTATAATCAGTGATCGTGGTACGCATTTCTGCAATGACCAGTTTGATAGAGTCATGCAAAAGTATGGTGTAACTCACCGTCTCTCTACTACGTACCACCCCCAAACAAGTGGGCAAGTGGAAGTTTCCAACCGAGGGATTAAAAGAATTCTGGAAAGGACAATAGGCGAAAACCGTGCCTCTTGGTCCGATAAGCTAGATGACGCACTATGGGCATTCCGTACAGCTTATAAAACACCCATCGGGTGTACTCCATACAAGCTAGTGTACGGGAAGGCATGTCATCTGCCGGTTGAGCTTGAGCACAAGGCATACTGGGCCTTGAAACATGGCAACTTCGATATTCAGTGGTGATCACCGGAAAGTTCAAATGAATGAATTAAATGAACTCCGCGATCAAGCATACGAGAACTCTTTGATCTACAAAGAAAAGACAAAGAAGATTCATGACTCCAAAATCAAGAACCGCGTTTTCAGCATCGGTGATCGTGTCCTTCTTTTCAACTCAAGATTGAAGATTTTCTCGGGAAAACTAAAATCCCGCTGGTCTAGACCATTCACCGTCACTAAAGTATTTCCTTAGGGAACCATTGAGTTATCTCAACCCGATGGTCCAAATTTTAAAGTGAATGGTCATCGGTTGAAGCATTATTTTGGAGAGGACATTCCACATGTGGTTGTCCCGGATCTACAAACTTTCCCCAAGAACCAATGAATGCGGGGATCGAGTCAAGCTAGCGACTCGGAAATCAAAAACAGTAGCATGCCATATGGGTTTTCACCCATATTTCTGACTTCTTTCTACTTTCTACCACCCAAGTGTGGGGGAGTTGCCCCCCGCTGTTGTATATAAAGTTTAAAAAAAAAAAAAAAAAAATTCAAATATTGGCCGTAGTATTTCCCTTTTACGTTCTATGTTTCGGCATAACCGCCGGTCCTTTGAATATTGAGGGCAATATTCATTTCTAGTGTGGGGGGGAATTCTCACGAATTTTATCATGTAATTACACCACCCAATTCCCCCATTTTTGGCCAATTTTTTTTTTTTTTTTGGAGTAAGTGTTTTGCACTTACTCAACTTATGGTTATCGATCCGCCATGTCTAATAAACAAAAGGATTGGCTAATCCAAGAGCAAACGGCTCTTGGTAAAGATATCTCAAATCCGTTGACGGCTTGCAATTTGCCCAAAATTGTATGGTGTTCACCTCACCATATCTTTAATTATTGAAGAGTTGGCTAGCCCGCAAGTTTATGGCTTGTGGTAAAGGCAGTGGAAAAACCATAATTGGTAATCAGCTCACCAAAGATATTTTATCTAAGAGTTGGCTAGTCCAGAAGCAAACGGCTTTTGGTAAAGACAAATCAAATCCGTTGGAAGCTGGTGATTTGCTCAAAATCATTTGGTTATCAGTGTACCAAGGTTCTTACTTGAACTGAAACATTTGGCTACTCCAGAAGTAATGGCTTTTGGTAAAGAGATTCAAATCCATTAAGTTTTTCTCAAAAGATTGCTAGGGACTAGCAATAGTTTAGTGTGGGGGATTGATGAGTGTGTAAATACTCATCATTTTTGGTCAAATCTGAACTGCAAAACATTTAAAAATGCTCAGAAATGCATCAAAATACTAAAAATATCTCAAAATTGCATTTTATATGTTTCAGATGCAAAATGTTTAAAATCAGATGAAAAATGAGCTAAGTTTGCATAATTGGCAGTTTCAGTCCCCCGATTTTCAAATCTTGTCAGAAATAGTCCCTGAGCACTTATTTTAAAAGAAAAGTCACCAAAGGTCCTTTTAAAATCATAACTTGTCATAATTAGTCCTTTGGTGAAAAATGTCAAAAGTTTTGAGAAATTACAAGTTTAGTCCTTTGAGTTTCAAAATTGGCAAAAATAGTCCTTGGAAGTTTGAAAATGTCCATTATGGTCCTTGTACTATTGAAACTTGTCATTTTTGGTCCCTTGGAACAACTTTGGAAAATGGCAGATTTGGTCCTCCAACTTTCAGAAATTGCAAAATGGTCCTTGCTTTTAATATCAAACCCTTTGCACCCTTGACCCCTGCCAATAACCTTTGGACCCCTGCCAAACCATTGAACCCCCTTTTTTGACCCCCCGTCCACTAATATCACCCAAGTCAAACCCCGGTCAAACAAATACCCCCTTCCCTCCTTTTTCTTCTCCTTCAACCACCATGCCTGCAACACTCAACCTTCACCATCCTTCCAGCTCAACTCCCACTCTCCATGTCCCCTCCACCTCACCAAACAGCCAAAAAGCATTAAATGCTTCCCCCCCTTTGCACTCAAAACCCCCAGTTGCTATATTAGCTTTCCCGCCAAAAATCTCATCAATGGCCAATATGACCTCAAGTGATCCAATGGCTGCAAATGCAAGTGGGATTTGCTCAGAATACAAGTGGGAGCAGTTTTGGTGTATAAAAAGAAGAAAGAGAAGCAAGAGAAAGTAGTACTTAGTTTTTAATTTCATATGTATGTCGTTTTAAACTTTCCATGTCTTAAATAGGTTCTAAGTTGTAATTTCAAGTTTTATTGTATCAAACTAAGTTGTTCCAGTGTATTGAAACTATTTTCAAGTATCAATTCAAGGTTATATCAACATTTCATGTTTTCATGTTCACTGTTAAAAAAATCAGTTTCAAGCTCTTATAATCAATGCTCTAAGTAGCTTATTTTTAACTCAAATAAGCTTATTTAAGCTACTCATAGCTTTTGGTAAGTTTATAATTCAGTTTCAAGCAACTTTGGTATTTGGTCAACAAAAGTCAACCTGTGAAGAGATTTTGGTTAAGCAGTCATGGAAGTGGATATGGGTTGATGCAGAGCTGAATTGGGGTTGGATTGGATTAGAATAGTGTAGGTTGGTTCTGGTTTAAGCTGCAAAATAAGCTGGACACTTGTGAGTTTTTATCTTCTTTCCATTTCTAATTCAGTTTGCATAATCTGCTTGTGTTTGAATCTGTGGTTAGGATTAGCTGCTATCTGTCCATTAAGCTGTTGATAGATTACATTGATTCAGTTTCAGTGTTAGCTTAAGCTAATTCAGTAGGTAGACTAGTTAAAAGTTCAAAACAGTTAGTATAAGTTGTGTTTGGTTCTGTTAATTAATTTGAGTTAGGGTGTTAGTTATTGGTTGAAATCTGTTGCTTCAGTCTAATGTAGGTTAAACACAACCATTTAAGTCATCACTTGTCACCAAAACTCACTCAAAGTCAAAATCCTTCTAAACCTGTCCTAATTTCATATCTGATAGAAATTTGTAAAATCAAAAGCTTACATTGTGTTCATAATTCATAGGAGCAGCTTAATCAAGTTTCATAATAGCTCATATCATCAATATCAGTTCACAAATTAAGCTCAAATCTCATTAAAGTCAATTTTCCATTTCTGAGTTAAAAGTCAAAAACCATAAAAACCAGTTTTCCCAAAACTTTGTAGATTTATCATTTGTTAATCATTGGTTAAGAGATTTTGGTATTTTGGATTTAACAACTTGAACTGGTCTAGTGTTGAAAAATGATTTTTGGGGAATTTTTGGAATTTTTCTTAAGCTCTAAATAAGCTGTTTTATAAGCCCTCATATGCCCTGTGACAGGGCATAAGTCACCAGAGCAGTTTTCACAAGTTCTTGCAGAGCTTGTCAAAAGCTCATTTGAGCTTCTCTCAGGCTCATTTTTGGTTTTTAAGTAGCTAGCCAGGTCTTCTTGAGAGTCCAATATCTGGTTTCAATTTCCAGCTTATTTGAGTAGCTTATTTTCAAGCTACAAAGTAGTAGCTAAAAACTGTTTTTGGTACTTAAGTTTAAGTCACCAAATCTTTGTAGTTTGCATTTCAGTAGTATAGATTAGTTGAATTTAGCTCATTTCTAGTAGTTTTAGCTTATTATAGCTTCTGTGATAAGTTGGTGCTCATTTGGTACCTCTAGCTTATTTGGAGTGCTTATTTATAAGCACTTGTCACTGCAGTTCCATATTCTCACACATAAGCTACTGTTTTTATATTTTTCATAGACTTAGAATATTATTTTAGACTTTTCCTGAATTTTTCATAATTTTTCATCACTGTTTACTATTTTTCTTTATTTTAATCAGTTTTTAGGTATTTTTAATTAGCTTTTAATACAATTAAATCAGAAAAGTTTCAAAAAAATAATTTTTCATTTTTCCTAGGTTAAGATAAATATAAAAAGCAAAAAAAGTAATTTTTCCAAATTTTTCTTAGTTAAATTTGTAATTTTTAGCAATTTAATTAGTTTTAAATAGTTTTTAAATCATAGAAATTAGAATATAAATAAGAAAAATACAAAATTAGTTTTGAAAATTCTCTTTAGTTATTTTAGATTTTTCTAAGTCATAATTTCACTTTTCTAGCTTTATTTCATATTTTCTTATATTTTAAGGTATTATTAAATAGGTAAAAATAGTTTTTAATTAATAATAATTAAATAAATAGTCATAAAAATAATTTTCTTTTTCTCAAAATTTTCTCTTATCATTAGGTTTGTAAAAATTTCATTTTTATATTTTTAGGATTAATACTGTTTCAATTTCACATTTTCTTTTGTACGTTACGTAGTTTTAATTTAAATTTATAAAAGATAAATCAAAAACATCATTTTAAAAATAGTGATAGCGTTTATTTAATATAATTTATCTTTTTAATTTTCTTTAATTTGCATTTAAGCCCCTGTAATTTATAAACTTTCTCTTTAGGTATAATTATTCATAATCATAACCCAATTCCCGTTCAAATTCTCCCGATCACTATTCGTTTGATTATTCAGTGCACAGCTCGTTGGGACGCACAACTCGTTGGGACTTAACGACCTGGGGAAACACTATACTCCTCTAGATCTTCATTGCATTGTTCCTGAGCTGTTTGAAGTTTATTACGGTTGACCATTCACAAGTGGTTGGCTTGTGTGATAAAACTTGACGGTTCGGGAGCGATCAAATTTTTGGCGCCGCTGCCACGGGAGTTGTGCTAATTATCTTATGCTTAGCAGATTAGTGATTTGAATATTCACTCCTTGTTTATACCATATATATCTATATATATTTTCTTATAAAAAATCCAAAAACCCAAAAACATCTTAAAACGTATAAAACACAAAAAAATATTTTTCTTTTGTTTCTATATATATATATAAGATAAAAATACAAAAAGATTTGTCGTTTTCTTTGTTTAATAATAACAACATAAAAAATTACCACCGCAAACCAAGGCAGTGTACTACCTAACTGGGGGTACGACCATAATAAGTTCCCGAACCAAAGATTAAAACTTGCCTTTGTGTCCTTGTGAGTGGTGTACCTTTTTCAAAGAAGCCATTCATCTTGTGATTATTGGTTTAAGTTCACTGTCGTTTTGCCTCGATATTGTTTTAATTGGATTTGTTGTTATATCTACTTTTCAAAACCATAAAACCAAAAAGATTCTTCTTTCTCCATTTTTCATAATTCCCTTCCTTAACTCTGAGATTCCTTAGAGTTAACTCTAGTGTATGCGCACTCGCTCTTCTAGGTCTGTGAGCCCATTTCGTGAGCTTGTCAAGATTCCAAGAAGGCGTGTCCGTAGACGTTCTGCCCCATCATTCGGATCTGAGATCCGGACTGCTCGCACTACTTCCGTTATCATGGCAGAAGAACGTCCTATGTGCGAGCTTCTCCAGGCACCCATCGATGGGTATGGGGATGCTATTGTTATTCGCCATTGTGGTGAAAATTTTGAACTCAAAACCGGGTTACTGAATCTTGTAACCTCAAGTCAATTCTATGGTTTTGAGCAGGATGATCCTCATGCTCATATTCGATGGTTTAACAAGATTGCATCTACCATCAAATATAAGAATGTCCCTACCGATGCTGTCAAACTTCTTCTCTTCCCATTTTCCCTCGAGGGACAAGCCCGGATTTGGCTTGAAAAACAACCCCTCAATCGATCGAAACATGGGAAGACCTGGTGAAGAAATTTGTGAACGAGTTATATCCACCTT
The DNA here is from genome assembly GCA_910596185.1 of Chrysanthemum makinoi. Taxonomy (NCBI): domain Eukaryota; kingdom Viridiplantae; phylum Streptophyta; class Magnoliopsida; order Asterales; family Asteraceae; genus Chrysanthemum; species Chrysanthemum makinoi. The sequence goes on along the minus strand of OU343218.1, from coordinate 216,507,844 downwards.
CCAAAACCACGAGTCTTTAAAACGAAATCATCAAGTTCACACAAAAGTTTGATGAACCCTTCAGTGAATCGTGGGATCGTTTTAAGGAGTTGCTCCGCAAATGTCCTCACCACGGTTTCTCCGAGTTGATGCAACTCGATACTTTCTATAATGGAGTGAGTCAATCTGATCAAGATTCTCTCAATTCCTCCGCTGGAGGAAATTTCTTGAGCAAAACTGTAAAAGAAGCTTTAACGATAATTGAAAACAAGTCTAAAGTCCGCACTGCACGAAGCAAACCAGTTGTTTCCCAAATCAGTGTTGGTCCTTCTACTTCATCGTCCGTGAGTCAATCTAGCACCGATGCTAAGATTGACAAACTCACGGAAGCGATTCAAGCTTTGGTTCTCTCCAACCAAAAGAAAGTTTCTTTTTCACAAACTTCACCTCCTGCTGAAGTTAAGAAAGTGGAAGTCTGTGTTACTTGCGGTGGCCCCCATGCATATTACAACTGTATGGCCACCGATGGTAACCCTTTTGAAGCAAACGCTGTGGGCGGGACTTCCAATTCAGGAGGCAACCAATACGGTGCTCCTATGGACCCGAACCACCGTCCTAACCACTACCCTGGACCACCCGGTTTCAACCAAAATCAAAACCGTAATCAAAATCAGAATAGAACGAACCAAGGTTTTCAAAACCAAGGTAATTTTAGTCAAAATAACGGTTTTCAAAATCAAAGTCAAAACTTCCAACACCAAGGAAATTTTAATAGAAACCCAGGCCAGGGAAATTTCAACCCGGGTATTTTCATGGCAATAATCAAGGAAATTTCCAAAATCAAGGCCCTAATCCAAACAATAGAGGCCAGAATTTTCCTACACAAAATCAAGCCATTGTTCCAACTGGACCATCATCTGATGAGTTATTGAAGCAATTCATGAAATCCCAAGAGGAAATGAACTGGTTGTTGGTTAGCCGATTTCGACATTAAGAAGTCTTTAAATGATCGACCCTCGGGCTCAGGTACTTTACCTAGCAACATGATCGCTAATCCGAGGGGCGATGCAAAGGCGATCACAACCAGAAGTGGTGCTTCATATGATGGACCTGCTATTCCTACTACCTCTTCTTCTTCTCTCCCGAAGGTAGTGGAAAGTGAACCTGAGGCGACAAAGGACCAAGTGCAACCTACTAGCTCACAAAGTACAGCACATGTCCATCCTCAAGTTGTCCTGAAAACCAAAACCAAACCTGAGTTGTTTTGAACCTCCAGTTGACAACCCCAAATCCAAAACTTCTATTCCTTACCCCTCACGTTTAAATGAGCAAAAACTTCGCGAAAAAGCCAGTCATCAAATGGAAAAATTCTTTCAAATTTTCCAAGAACTACATTTGACATAAGCTTTGCGGATGCTATCATGCTGATGCCCAAGTTTGCATCAACTCTCAAACACATGTTAAGCAACAAGGAAAAACTGTTTGAGATGGCTAAAACTCCTTTGAACGAGAACTGCTCAGCAGTTCCGTTAAAGAAGCTTCCCGAGAAGCTTGGAGATCCTGGAAAATTTCTTCTACCTTGTGTTTTTCCATGAATGATTGAATGCTTTGCCCTCGCCGATCTTGGTGCAAGCATCAATCTGATGCCTTATTCAGTATGGAAGAAACTTTCTCTTCCTGAACTTATTCCTACCGCATGACTCTTGAGCTTGCAGATCGTTCTATATCGCGTCCTCTTGGCATCGCCGAGGATGTATTCGTGAAAGTAGGAAAGTTCCATTTTCCAGCTGACTTTGTGGTTGTTGATTTCGATGCCGATCATCGGGTTTCCCTCATTGTTGGACGAGGATTCCTGAGAACGGGCCGTGCTCTCATTGATGTATTTGAGCAAGAAATCACGTTACGTGTGGGTAATGAAGCTGTTACCTTTAACCTTGATCAAACTTCGAGGTACTCCTCAAATTATGATGCTGAATCGGTTAATCGAATCGATTTAATTGATATTGCTTCAGAGGAGTACTCTCAAGAGTTTCTTGGTTATTTTCATAATTCTGTGAGTGGGGATTCCACCACATCTTCTCAACCAATTATTGCCGACTCTTCCCCCTCTCTCACTCCGTTTGAGGGAGGTGACTTCTTTCTGGAAGAGATCGATGAGTTTCTTGCTAGTGATGAATCAATTCCGCCAGGAATTGATGGTGTTTATGATTCGGAGGGAGATATCCTTTATCTTGAGCAATTGTTAAATGAAGATCCATTACCTTCACTCCCTCCGAAAGAGATCACGATTGAGGAAATCAAATCAGTACAAACATCTACTGAAGAATTTCCCGAGATTGAACTTAAGGACCTACCTCCTCATCTCGAGTATGCATTCTTGGAGGGTGATGATAAATTACCCGTCATAATTGCTAAAGACTTAACTGAGGAGGAGAAGACTGCTCTCATAAAGGTCTTGAAGTCGCACAAGCAAGCAATTGCTTGGAAACTCTCCGACATTAAGGGTATCAACCCCGAGTTTTGTACTCACAAAATCTTGATGGAGGATGACTTCAAGCCAGCAGTCCAACATCAAAGAAGGGTGAATCCTAAGATTCACGAGGTTATCAAACAAGAGGTTCTCAAACTTCTTGATGCCGGTTTAATTTACCCGATCTCCGATAGTCCTTGGGTCAGTCCCATCCACTGTGTTCCAAAAAAGGGTGGCATAACTGTTGTCACAAATGAAGAAAACGAGTTAATTTCAACTCGATTGGTTACGGGATGGCGTGTGTGTATTGACTATCGCAAGTTAAATGAAGCCACCCGTAAAGACCATTTTCCTCTACCCTTCATGGATCAGATGCTTGAGAGATTAGCAGGGAACGAATACTATTGTTTCCTTGATGGTTTCTCGGGTTATTTTCATATCCCCATTGATCCGCTGGATCAAGAAAAGACCACATTCACCTGCCCATACGGAACTTTTGCCTACAGACGTATGCCTTTTGGCCTATGTAACGCTCCTCGCACGTTCCAACGATGTATGATGGCAATTTTCCACGACATGATCGGGGAAACAATGGAGGTGTTTATGGATGACTTTTCGGTCATTGGGGACTCATTTCACACATGTCTCTCCCATTTAGAAAGAATGCTAAAACGGTGTAAAGACACCAATCTTTGTCTAAATTGGGAGAAGAGCCACTTTATGGTCAAAGAAGGCATAGTCCTTGGCCATAAGATTTCCAAAAACGGGATTGAGGTTGATAGAGCAAAAGTTGATGTTATTGCCAAATTGCCTCATCCTACTACCGTCAAAGGTATTAGGAGTTTTCTAGGTCATGCCGGGTTTTATCATAGATTCATACAAGATTTTTCTAAAATCGCTCGCCTATGACCCATCTTCTTGAAAAAGATGCTCCTTTTATCTTCTCACCTGAGTGCATCGAAGCTTTTGAAACATTAAAGAAAAAGCTTACGGAAGCACCCATTCTAGTTGCCCCCGACTGAGATTTACCCTTTGAACTCATGTGCGATGCAAGTGATTTTGCTATCGGTGCAGTCTTGGGGCAACGAAAAACCAAGCATTTTCAGCCTATCCACTACGCGAGTAAGACTATGACTGAAGCTCAAACCCATTACACCACTACAGAAAAAGAATTGTTAGCTGTGGTGTATGCGTTTGAGAAGTTTCGGCCATACCTAATCTTGACCAAATGCGTGGTGTATACGGATCACTCGGCTCTCAAATATCTCTTTGCAAAACAAGATGCAAAGCCGAGATTGCTCCGTTGGGTTCTCCTCCTACAAGAATTTGATATCATTATACGTGATAAAAGGAGCCTGAGAACCTGGCTGCGATCATCTGTCCCGTCTAGAAAACCCTCACCAGGATGTGTTTGAGAAAAAGGAAATTAACGAAACATTTCCTCTCGAAACACTCAATGTGGTTTCTTTTCGTGGAGACTCTTCTACCCCATGGTTTGCTGACTTTGCAAATTACCATGCGGGTAACTTTGTGGTGAAAGAGATGTCGTCCCAACAGAAAAACAAATTCTTTAAAGATGTAAAACATTACTTCTGGGACGACCCCTACTTATTCAAAATTTGTGCGGATCAAGTCATCCAGCGATGTGTGTATGGTCAGGAAGCCAATGACATTCTCAAGGCTTGCCATTCTGGACCTACTGGGGGACATCATAGTCCCAACTACACTACCAAGAAGGTGTTTGATTCCGGATTTTATTGGCCCACGATTTACAAGGATGCCCACGAATTTATCAAAACCTGTGACGCTTGTCAACGTCACGGAAATATCTCACAAATAAATGAAATGCCGCAAAACGCCATTCAAGTATGTGAGATTTTTGATATCTGGGGCATTGACTTTATGGGACCATTTCCTTCGTCTCGAGGAAATAAATACATACTCGTGGCCGTTGACTATTTGTCAAAATGGGTTGAAGCTAAAGCTTTGCCTACCAACGATGCCCGAGTTGTTGTGAAATTCTTAAAATCTCTTTTTGCTAGGTTTGGAACTCCACGAGCTATAATCAGTGATCGTGGTACGCATTTCTGCAATGACCGGTTTGATAGAGTCATGCAAAAGTATGGTGTAACTCACCGTCTCTCTACTACGTACCACCCCCAAACAAGTGGGCAAGTGGAAGTTTCCAACCGGGGGATTAAAAGAATTCGAAAGGACAGAGGCGAAAACCGTGCCTCTTGGTCCGATAAGCTAGATGACGCACTCTGGGCATTCCGTACAGCTTATAAAACACCCATCGGGTGTACTCCATACAAGCTAGTGTACGAGAAGGCATGTCATCTGCCGGTTGAGCTTGAGCACAAGGCATACCGGGCCTTGAAACATGCCAACTTCGATATTCAGTGGTGATCACCGGAAAGTTCAAATGAATGAATTAAATGAACTCCGTGATCAAGCATACGAGAACTCTTTGATCTACAAAGAAAAGACAAAGAAGATTCATGACTCCAAAATCAAGAACCGCGTTTTCAACGTCGGTGATCGAGTCCTTCTTTTCAACTCAAGATTGAAGATTTTCTCGGGAAAACTAAAATCCCGCTTGTCTGGACCATTCACCGTCACTAAAGTATTTCCTTAGGGAACCATTGAGTTATCTCAACCCGATGGTCCAAATTTTAAAGTGAATGGTCATCGGTTGAAGCATTATTTTGGAGAGGACATTCCACATGTGGTTGTCCCGGATCTACAAACTTTCCCCAAGAACCAATGAATGCGGGGATCGAGTCAAACTAGCGACTCGGAAATCAAAAAGAGTAGCATGCCATATGGGTTTTCACCCATATTTCTGACTTCTTTCTACTTTCTACCACCCAAGTGTGGGGGAGTTGCCCCCCGCTGTTGTATATAAGTTTATATATATATATAAAAAAAAAAAAAAAAAAAAAATTCAAATATTGGCCGTAGTATTTCCCTTTTACGTTCTATGTTTCGGCATAACCGCCGGTCCTTTGAATATTGAGGGCAATATTCATTTCTAGTGTGGGGGGGAATTCTCACGAATTTTATCATGTAATTACACCACCCAATTCCCCCATTTTTGGCCAAAATTTTTTTTTTTGGAGTAAGTGTTTTGCACTTACTCAACTTATGGTTATCAGTCCGCCATGTCTAATAAACAAAAGGATTGGCTAATCCAAGAGCAAACGGCTCTTGGTAAAGATATCTCAAATCCGTTGACGGCTTGCAATTTGCCCAAAATTGTATGGTGTTCAACTCACCATATCTTTAATTAGTGAAGAGTTGGCTAGCCCGCAAGTTTATGGCTTGTGGTAAAGGCAGTTGGAAAACCATAATTGGTAGATCGACTCACCAAAGATATTTTATCTAAGAGTTGGCTAGTCCAGAAGCAAACGGCTTCGGTAAAGACAAATCAAATCCGTTGGAAGCTGGTGATTTGCTCAAAATCATTTGGTTATCAGTGTACCAAGGTTCTTACTTGAACTGAAACATTTGGCTACTCCCGAAGTAATGGCTTTTGGTAAAGAGATTCAAATCCATTAAGTTTTTCTCAAAAGATTGCTAGGGACTAGCAATAGTTTAGTGTGGGGATTGATGAGTGTGTAAATACTCATCATTTTTGGTCAAATCTGAACTGCAAAACATTTAAAATGCTCAGAAATGCATCAAAATACTAAAAATATCTCAAAATTGCATTTTATATGTTTCAGATGCAAAATGTTTAAAATCAGAGGAAAAATGAGCTAAGTTTGCATAATTGGCAGTTTCAGTCCCCCGATTTTCAAATCTTGTCGAAATAGTCCCCGAAAGCACTTATTTTAAAAGAAAAGTCACCAATGGTCCTTTTAAAATCATAACTTGTCATAATTAGTCCTTTGGTGAAAAATGTCAAAAGTTTTGAGAAATTACAAGTTTAGTCCTTTGAGTTTCAAAATTGGCAAAAATAGTCCTTGGAAGTTTGAAAATGTCCATTATGGTCCTTGTACTATTGAAACTTGTCATTTTTGGTCCCTTGGAACAACTTTGGAAAATGGCAGATTTGGTCCTCCAACTTTCAGAAATTGCAAAATGGTCCTTGCTTTTAATATCAAACCCTTTGCACCCTTGACCCTGCCAATAACCTTTGGACCCCTGCCAAACCATTGAACCCCCTTTTTGACCCCCCGTCCACTAATATCACCCAAGTCAAACCCCGGTCAAAACAAATACCCCTTCCCTCCTTTTTCTTCTCCTTCAACCACCATGCCTGCAACACTCAACCTTCACCATCCTTCCAGCTCAACTCCCACTCTCCATGTCCCCTCCACCTCACCAAACAGCCAAAAGGCATTAAATGCTTCCCCCTTTGCACAAAACCCCGGTTGCTATATTAGCTTTCGCCAAAAATCTCATCAATGGCCAATATGACCTCCAGTGATCCAATGGTCCAGAATACAAGTGGGATTTGTTCAGAATACAAGTGGGAGCAGTTTTGGTGTATAAAAAGAAGAAAGAGAAGCAAGAGAAAGTAGTACTTAGTTTTTAATTTCATATGTATGTCGTTTTAAACTTTCCATGTCTTAAATAGGTTCTAAGTTGTAATTTCAAGTTTTATTGTATCAAACTAAGTTGTTCCAGTGTATTGAAACTATTTTCAAGTATCAATTCAAGGTTATATCAACATTTCATGTTTTCATGTTCACTGTTAAAAAAAATCAGTTTCAAGCTCTTATAATCAATGCTCTAAGTAGCTTATTTTTAACTCAAATAAGCTTATTTAAGCTACTCATAGCTTTTGGTAAGTTTATAATTCAGTTTCAAGCAACTTTGGTATTTGGTCAACAAAAGTCAACCTGTGAAGAGATTTTGATTAAGCAGTCATGGAAGTGGATATGGGTTGATGCAGAGCTGAATTGGGGTTGGATTGGATTAGAATAGTGTAGGTTGGTTCTGGTTTAAGCTGCAAAATAAGCTGGGACACTTGTGAGTTTTTATCTTCTTTCCATTTCTAATTCAGTTTGCATAATCTGCTTGTGTTTGAATCTGTGGTTAGGATTAGCTGCTATCTGTCCATTAAGCTGTTGATAGATTACATTGATTCAGTTTCAGTGTTAGCTTAAGCTAATTCAGTAGGTAGACTAGTTAAAAGTTCAAAACAGTTAGTATAAGTTGTGTTTGGTTCTGTTAATTAATTTGAGTTAGGGTGTTAGTTATTAGTTGAAATCTGTTGCTTCGGTCTAATGTAGGTTAAACACAACCATTTAAGTCATTACTTGTCACCAAAACTCACTCAAAGTCAAAATCCTTCTAAACATGTCCTAATTTCATATCTGATAGAAATTTGTAAAATCAAAAGCTTACATTGTGTTCATAATTCATAGGAGCAGCTTAATCAAGTTTCATAATAGCTCATATCAGCAATATCAGTTCACAAATTAAGCTCAAATCTCATTAAAGTCAATTTTCCATTTCTGAGTTAAAAGTCAAAAACCATAAAAACCAGTTTTCCCAAAACTTTGTAGATTTATCATTTGTTAATCATTGGTTAAGAGATTTTGGTATTTTGGATTTAACAACTTGAACTGGTCTAGTGTTGAAAAATGATTTTTGGGGAATTTTTGGAATTTTTCTTAAGCTCTAAATAAGCTGTTTTATAAGCCCTCATATGCCCTGTGACAGGGCATAAGTCACCAAGGCAGTTTCACAAGTTCTTGCAGAGCTTGTCAAAAGCTCATTTGAGCTTCTCTCAGGCTCATTTTTGGTTTTTAAGTAGCTAGCCAGGTCTTCTTGAGAGTCCAACATCTGGTTTCAATTTCCAGCTTATTTGAGTAGCTTATTTTCAAGCTACAAAGTAGTAGCTAAAACTGCTTTTTGGTACTTAAGTTTAAGTCACCAAATCTTTGTAGTTTGCATTTTAGTAGTATAGATTAGTTGAATTTAGCTCATTTCTAGTAGTTTTAGCTTATTATAGCTTCTGTGATAAGTTGGTGCTCATTTGGTACCTCTAGCTTATTTGGAGTGCTTATTTATAAGCACTTGTCACTGCAGTTCCATATTCTCACACATAAGCTACTGTTTTTATATTTTTCATAGACTTAGAATATTATTTTAGACTTTTTCTGAATTTTTCATAATTTTCCATCACTGTTTACTATTTTTCTTTATTTTAATCAGTTTTTAGGTATTTTTAATTAGCTTTTAATACAATTAAATCAGAAAAGTTTCAAAAAAATAATTTTTCATTTTTCCTAGGTTAAGATAAATATAAAAAGCAAAAAAAGTAATTTTTCCAAATTTTTCTTAGTTAAATTTGTAATTTTTAGCAATTTAATTAGTTTTAAATAGTTTTTAAATCATAGAAATTAGAATATAAATCAGAAAAATACAAAATTAGTTTTTAATATTCTCTTTAGTTATTTTAGATTTTTCTAAGTCATAATTTCACTTTTCTAGCTTTATTTCATATTTTCTTATATTTTAAGGTATTATTAAATAGGTAAAAATAGTTTTTAATTAATAATAATTAAATAAATAGTCATAAAAATAATTTTCTTTTTCTCAAAATTTTCTCTTATCATTAGGTTTGTAAAAACTTCATTTTTTATATTTTTAGGATTAATACTGTTTCAATTTCACATTTTCTTTTGTACGTTACGTAGTTTTAATTTAAATTTATATAAGATAAATCAAAAACATCATTTTAAAAATAGTGATAGCGTTTATTTAATATAATTTATCTTTTTAATTTTCTTTAATTTGCATTTAAGCCCTTGTAATTTATAAACTTTCTCTTTAGGTATAATTATTCATAATCATAACCCAATTCCCGTTCAAATTCTCCCGATCACTATTCGTTTGATTATTCAGTGCACAGCTCGTTGGGACTTAACGACCTGGGGAAACACTATACTCCTCTGATCTTCATTGCATTGTTCCTGAGCTGTTTGAAGTTTATTACGGTTGACCATTCACAAGTGGTTGGCTTGTGTGATAAAACTTGACGGTTCGGGAGCGATCAGTGATCCTCAATTATTGAATGGAAACTCCTGCCAGGGTCAACATAAAACAGCCCTGACAGCAGGTCGCTTTAGTAACTCCTTGTGGGTTACGCTTAGTGTTGTCTCAAACGGTCTACAGTCGTGGGGTGATGCTTCGGTGTACCTCAATGACTCACCTAAACTGTAGGTGTACTTCGGTAAATCGTGTTATCCTACTTGAGGGACTCCAGTTCAGGAACAGCCTTTGCGAGAATTGGAGATGTGTTTTTACACTATGTTGTTAACACGCTCGAAGTTCAAACTTGTAAGTGCTGGAAATCCCGCTAAGGAGATTCCTTTCAAGAATCGAGTCCTGAAGATGTGGGTCATTATTTGAACTTGTTCAAACTAATGCCAACTGTCCCTTATGGGATTTGGATGGCTGATTCGCCTGACCAAGGTGAACGGAATCAAGACATTCATCAGAAGAACAATTGTAGTGGTCAACTCTCTAAAAAACGACCACAATGATCGATTGGTGTTTATCACTAACCAATTCTTATGTTTTCTTCTTATGGATGCTCCTGGGAGATGATCGTACTAATTCTTCACATGCTCATACCAACAACAACACAAATTGAAGTTCTCTCGAAAGGCAACACAAAAGTCAGAATGATTCTTCTCCTTAACCAAAGAATCTACAAAGTTTAAAGACTAAGAGAACTACATCATAACTGAAATCCAACGTCAAAGAGCGAGTGAGCATGTTGGAGAAAGACGTGGGACACCTGAGCAACGAAGCGGACCTGATGCAGACAACAACAACATAACATCACCATATCCACACCAGAACAAAGAACAAAGAACAAAGATTACGAAGACGTCAAAGCTGAAAACTTCAAAAGAAACAAGATCCTCACACTGGGGAGATTGTTAGAATCAAGGCACTTCTTCTCTCAAGAAAGAGGAATGTCAGAAGACATCAAGGTAACTGCTATTACATCAACACCAACAACTTATCCAAGATTGCTGGAGTCATCACTTAACTACTAACACTTAGGGGGAGATTGTTGGAATCACTCCTAACTTGTATTTCAAGTGTTAGTAATTAATATGTAATAGGTTGCTTAAACTAGGCTTTTATGTTTGTATTAATGGCAAGGCTTATGTAGAAAGCCCATGAGCCTTGGCCCAAGCCCAATAAGGAAGGAAGGGACTAGACATGTTGCCCTAGCTCCCTTCCCCTATAAATAATGTTTTAAACCTTCATTTGAAGGTTGATTGTTCACTTATCAATATATCCTACGCCTAAAGTTCTATCATTCATACGTGTGTGTATTGTGTGTGTGTTCAACCGATCACTTTCTTTCCCATTTCTCACATATTGATCCTTGTGTTAACTTATGGTGACCTAACAGTCCATATGTTCTAAATTATTATATTTAGGTTTATTTGGTCTATAGAAAGGTAAACGAGTCCAATTTTTCGATATTGGGTCCTACCACTTCGGTTTTCAAGTAAAAGTGGTCAAATAATTACTAATTGTCAAGTTCGAGTTTTCATATATTTAGTTATCTCGGCTTAATAATTTCTTTACTCCTAAACCGTAAGGTTTTATTATTTGGTTTTTACGTCCTCGGAAAGGTTTTTGAGTTTACTAAACATATTAGTGGGTCTCATATTGTCAAAAATTACATAACTTAAGTGAAATTACTATTTTACCCTTAAGTGTTAAAACAAATTTTTGGACAACCCAAAACAATCCCGCCAAAATTGCGATATCTTGAGTTCTACAAGTATGTTTTATCCCATTTTGGTGGCGACATTCAAGTTAAATTGTTCGCTACAACTTTTAATCTTTATGCAATAGAGGGTTCTATGCAAATTTTAAGATATTTTAGCCAATAAAGTTCGGTGTACTGATTTTGACATGTTTTACCATTTTGGCTCTAGTTTAATCATCGTGAGGTGTTACGAAATGAGCCACCCGGAAAAACGACCGTAAGACATAGCTATATAAACTTTTATTTTTACCTAAGGTCCAAAGTCTATTGATTAGTGCAGTAAATTCTGTTTTTACGCCTGGTTAGAAACTGTTTTTGCAAGTTAAGTCCCAATCAAGTTTTCTAGTTGTTACAAGTTATGTAAAATGTTCAATCAAGTCCAATAAATTTATAAAGCACATAGAGTATATAAAATATGAAAAATCACAGAGGTGAAATGAAAATGAGAGTGGTTCCTTACAATCTTTGTGGTGAAAAATGAAAAGAACAACAAGAATCAGGAACAACAATAACACAAGAACAAGATCACCAACATAATCAACCCAAGTTGTAACTCTTTTTACCCAACCAATATAACCTTTAATAAACCTTGTAAGAAATCTTTTTAAACTCTTGTAATGACTTAAATAAAGCCCTTTCTAATCTTCCCAAAATAACTCTAGATATGAAGAGCTGTTGAAGGAAATGAACCAAGAACTAATAAGAACACTTAACCTTCAATCTATGATCAAGAATTTAATGAAGATTTAGATGAGATGGGTGTTTAGGGGCTGTGTTAGGTCGTTCATATAGATAGAAGGAGGAGGATTTGATGAGCATTAATCTAATTTGCATGTATCAAATGAGGTGATATGTGTATAATTGTTGTAGTGGGGAACACATATGCATGGAAGAGCCATGTGTATGATAAGATGACACCACAAGCCACATGTGGCATTTATAAGGGATGGTGGGATGAATTTTTGTTATTTATTTTGCTAGTTTTATTGTTATAGTGTAGAGTTTGATCCGGGCAATTAAAAACGTGTAGTTTTTTAAAACACGAAACGTAAAACCGGGTAACGATAAAGTCTAAAACTTGTAAAAAAATGTCATAACTGGTATAAATGACCAATTTTATTATTTTAATATGACACGAGCTTAACTGATTGTTTAGATGTTGATAAACTTAAAAAATGTAGGTTTTAAACATGTAAAACGTAAAGTGCAAAGTTCACGTAAAAATAGAAAAGTAACAATGACATATAAAATATGATTGTAAGGAAACCAAAATGCGTAAAATATGTAGATTGAGAATAGTCTAGTGTCGGTTTAAGTTAAAATACTTAAAATCCGTAAGTTTGAACGCGTAAAACGCTAGTTATTTAAAAACAATAAATTGAACTGAAAATAATCATTGAAATAATTATAGGTAGACTAAATATTTGTCTTAGTGTGTTGTAAAATGTTTAAGAGTGGTTTTTATTGTGCACAAGATAACCCAACTGTTATACGTAAAGTTTAAATTTTTACTCGATTTGGATCTAACGTCTGCTGAAACATGCAGCACCAAACAGGCATAAGCCATTCACCCTGTGTTGCAGTTCTAGCAAACCGACTGAGGTGGTCTTCCGTATCAGTTGATCTGTCATACAACTTTATGTGGGCCGGCTTCTTGTGTTCTGGAACAGAGAATTCGATTATTCTTTGGGACAATGGTGATCATGAAACTTCCTTGAAATGCTTCTTGAGGTCCGCGTCACTTACCTTTGTTCCTATAAAATGCCTCTATCCATGTCTGCAGCATTCCACTAGTCCGAAGCGTCCTCTTCGTCAAAAGCCAACCGTATCAGATATACCTTATTATGTTGGTTATGTTCTTTGATCATGGAGGTCAGAGCGGACACATACCCCCTCTATTTGTTCTCGATTTGCCGGAGGAATTTCTCCCCTCCTCCTCCGGAACCCCCTGGTTGATCAGGACCCGGCATTCTATAGCCTCGGCATATTGAATTTGGGTCCCACAAATGGCGCCAATTTGTTGAAGTAATTCTTTGTAGATGAGTGAAATGTTTGAAATATCCTCCGGTCTTGGTTCAATAAGGCCCTTCGGATACCTGTATAGATGTAACAAATGCGTTAGCCTCACCCCGGGTGTGACCCTGAGACCAAGCTCTGGCTTGATAGTAAGTATGTGGGTTTTTCCAGAAGGTTGAGGTAATATATGGGTTTTCCAGCGGGGGTATTTATATCGCCTCGACTACTGTACATGTGTTAGCCTCGCTTTTTTATAAAGATAACGTCACTTACGTGAATTGGACTAGATGCGTAGTATACTTTGCCCATAGGGACTAGTATCGTTTAAGTGGCAAAGTTAAGGTTTGTTGAGCTTATAAATACCCCTCATGACTCTCCATGAGGGGTGAGGTGAATCATTAGGTGTAGTGTTTTGTGTGTTTTATTATAGTCATCTTTGTTTTCTCCTCGCTCTTACTACTTTCTCTCTCTAAACAAGATGAAGATATTCATCTTCAATCACCAACCCCGACCTTCCGAACCACATAAATCATAGTGTTTTTCGGTCCTAACAAGTGGTATAGAGCCATGGTTATGCTTTGATGAATTATGTTGGTTTTGTACCATGTTTTTAGACTGTTTTTAGTACTTATTTGTTGGTCGGAAATTTTTTTTCCGATTATTGTGGAAAAACAGTTTCTAACATGTTTTTTTATCCTATTTGGTCAAAAACAACAAGTCCTATATTATTAAAGTTTAAAGATTCTGTCTTGTGTCATATGTCCAAACAGAGTTAACTCATTCTTAAGACTTTTTTGGTCCAAAGATGTGAAATATTTCTGGTCAACTAGTCCTTATTCTTGGTCAAAACTGGTCAATATGAATATTCATATGCATTTCTGGGTTTTTCATGAAGCTGAACAGTTTTTTTGGTCGGAAAAACTCGCCGGAAAAATGGTCAAAGGGTCAAAACCCTATTTTTACGCCTAAGGAGCATCTACAGAGATATTTACGCATAACTGTAAAGTTATGCGTAAGAACAATTACGCGTATGTTTTTACGCATAAGCCTTCGCTTACGCGTAAGAATGGGTTACGCTTAAGACAAGCTTACGCATAAGCATGAAGCTACGCATAAGCTAGGTGTGTTACGCATAAGAAAAACTTTTACGCATAAGGTTTCAAGAAAAACAGTTACGCGTAAGATTTTTTGTCAAGAAATATCTTATGCGTAAACTGAAAAAGGAAGTTACGCGTACACTTGACTTAACATGACCACGACCACAAACACAACATACCATATACCAAAAAGGACTCAACCTCAGGTCGACACCATCATTGGTACCAACAAAAACCAACAACACCGACCCACTCTATCCTCCATCCCATCTACCATTCATCAAAGACTCGATCATATGATTAAAAAGATCTCAGATCTGATTCACATTTTATCTTTTTCAAGATTTTTTTTCGTGGAATCTCATCTTCACAGATCTATAAAGTGTGAAGACTTACTTTCTATCCGAAACATGTACAAAAAGATTGTTAACAAAGTATGTTAAAATCATTTTTCTGGTTTCGTTCCTCATCTCATAACAACCATCAAAAACAAAAACAACAAATCAACCTTACCCGAGACCCATGAGAGGATCTTGAAGCACAAAGAACATGTGTTCATCACATACATAAAAAGAAGGAAGGATGTATTAGTTTTTTGTTAGATTATATTGATGTTGTTGTGATGATGAGAAGGGTGTTAAGATTCGGATGGAGCGTATTTTTTTCTTCTCTGAGTAAAATTATATTGAAGCGAGAAAAATTTTATGTGGTAGGCGTTATTATCTCAAGTGAGTTATGTTTAGGTTTAGGTCAATGTTGTGTTTGTGCTATATAACCGGTTGACTAATTTCTTTTTGGATTGGATATGGATCGGGCATTGCAAATTGATCATGGGCCTATAACCGGAAGTGCAACATGGACATTGGACCTTGTGTTTCAACCGTTGGTGGGCTGTGATGGACTGATATCACACGCACATGATGGGTTGTGTGTGATATTGAACAAATCAAATGTTATCTGAATTATCTTTGTGGCTACACATCTTCTTTTTGGACAATATTTGATATTAATTTTGGTATTTTTGGTATGGTAAATTTTTACGGAGGGATACACTATTCACGGCTTGAGCGAAGATCTGAAAAAATGACTACGGGGTTTTTGTACGGTATTGCTTACAAGAAATTGACGTAACATTTCACGGGTGATCTTCTTTATCTTTGAGATGATGGTTGGTTGGTTGCATGTCTCAAGATAACTTGTTGGAGCATTACTGTCACTTTAAGTGATTTTGAATTGACAATCTGGTTATAACTGATATAAGGAGTTACGTTGTAGTGCTCATAGTGTATAACTATCACTTAAAGGAGTTACGTTGTAGTGCTCAGTGTCACACGGCGTTGTGGATTGTTCAAAAATTTAGAACAAGCAGTAAGTCACAAAGTTGGGATGTTTACTTCCTTTTCAAGTCAGTCGTATCGGGTTTTCTCCATATGTGGTCATTACTATTAGCCGGTGAATTCAAAGGAGGTTTGATTAAAGGTTGGTTAGAGAGAATTATTGAGAGTATTTTTGCGACATATTCTCACTAATTTTGATCAAGCTATGATGTTAATATTGCATCAAGAAAAAAGGTAACACAGCATGTACGCAACAATATGATGATTCCGATAGCTCGCAACCATCAGGAGGGAGAAGTTGGTATTTCATCTTCCGTGATTGGATTACGAAGGGAATTGTGCTTAAGACCGAAGAAGGAGAAGTAGTGTGTGTACATCGGGGATTTTTTACCAACTTGCATGCAATACTAAGTGAGTTATGTTGTTACGATGTTCCCAGAACGACAACCATTGTGCTAGAAGAGTCTATTTTCTCCGGTGCGTGTTGGAAGAGTGTTGTCGGTTCAGGAGGGAGCAGAAAAAGAAAAAAGGCTCACTAGTTAGGAGGGAGTAATAACCTAACTAGACCGTTACAGTTGAAGTTCAGAGCTACAAGGATTTGTGCCGTCAGCGCCAAAGATCAAATGTCGAGATCGTCGGAAGGGAGAACTTCAAGTTTGCCTCAGTATCTAGACTACAGAGACTCTGCGCTTCAACAAAGTCAACATTGTTCATTACTATTGTAATTTACTTTGTTTTGTATTTATAGGTTTCATTGTAACCATTCACGTGTGACGATATCTTGGAGGGAGATTGTTAGCCTCGCTTTTTTATAAAGATAACGTCACTTACGTGAATTGGACTAGATGCGTAGTATACTTTGCCCATAGGGACTATTATCGTTTAAGTGGCAAAGTTAAGGTTTGTTGAGCCTATAAATACCCCTCATGACTCTCCATGAGGGTGAGGTGAATCATTAGGTGTAGTGTTTTGTGTGTTTTATTTATAAAGTCATCTTTGTTTTCTCCTCCCTCTCACTACTTTCTCTCTCTAAACAAGATGAAGATATTCATCTTCAATCACCAACCCCGACCTCCCGAACCACATAAATCATAGTGTTTTCCGGTCCTAACAACATGTTCATTGTTCTAACACTGTTCCTGTCACCTAGGGGATGGTGAGCCAAGCTACCCCTAGACTAAGTGTCAGACGGCGCAGGCGTGGGGAGACAACATCCTGCAAAAACAGGAAAAGAGCGGCTTACCCTGGTCTTTGGTTTTAACCGCTGTGTCTAGAGATCTCCTGGATAAAAGGTTGCTTCGGTCTTAGGCCGGGCCTTCCGGTCATAGGCCTTCCGGCTATGTGCCCTCCGGCTGATGAGCCATCCAGCTATATACGTCGTCACAACTTTAACTCGACCTTCACATGGCGAAATTATCATTCAATAATGTTTCTCAAGGTAAATTCATTAAATAATCACTTTTATTTTTACTTATTGTAATGATACAACTCATGACTTTACAGGAACACCTTCAGGTCAGTAAATCAGATTCGGAGAAGATTTTGCAGATTAATGGATTGTTGGAAATTAAAATTATCAGCAAATGCTTGTATGCATTCAATCCAAATTGAAAGACTCCCTTTACGTATTGTAGTCCAGATCCTTTTCTTTGAGCATATACGAGCCACCTCAACTGGCAGTAGGTCCCATGGGAGCTCAAGATCCATCACAACAAATGCAAAAGAAGAATGGGATTTGGTGTCAACAAGTGAAGAACTTAAGACCATAAAAGGGGAATTAGCCTCTTTACGGATAAAAGATGATATAAATAATAACCAAGGGTATTCAAATGTCTCCAAGGATGTTGCCAAAGCTGTTTTATAGCAAAAAAAAATAGTGATAACGAGAGTTTATATTCAGAGATTCCTAGTTCAACAAATGGGAACGAAGTCGACTACGCCTTCAAGAAGTAGGCGTTATTCCATGTCTTAGTGTGTGTGTATTGTTGCAGCGTCGTGTATTAAGTGGTAGGGAGAGATATAAGTAGTTTGTTTAGAATAAAGAAGCACAAGTTTTTGTCATGAACACACAGTGATAAATTGGTTTAATAGTTCACGTGTTCAAATCTTATAGGGTAAAAGCTATAAATGTTTAATGTACTTACACAAAAAAACTCATTCTGCATAATCTACTTCATTTATTCTTATAATACATAACTACAATGGTTTGTTAAGGGTATTTTAGTCATTTCTCACATCTTCATCTCTTACCTCCAAACACATTTCCAGTTTTGCTTTTGAATCAGGAAATACTCCCAACCTTTACTTGAAATTCTTCCATTTGATTTTAAATCACGAAATACAAAAAACCCATTTCCACCTTTCATTTCTATTTAAGGATCTCAATCGATTATTAGTTAACCACTATTTGTTTCCCACCTTTCATTTCTATTTATGCTTTCCTGGTTTTACATAAACTTTTATCAACGATAAACCAATTCCTTCGGTGGTTGTATTAACGATATTAACGATTTCAATTTACGTCTATTGTTTTGCTCATGAAATTTCAAGTTTGGTACCTTACACTTGTATCATACCCTGTCCTCACTGGAACCAAAGGTTGCCAACCAATACCATTTGTTAAACAGCTCTGATTACATGTCGATTTAAATATACGTTTCTGGCTTGTACAAGAAAGAATCCCACTATTTGAAAGACTTGACATTAATACTAATTGTTGTTTGGCATCAACATACGAGCACTTCGAGCACTTCATTACTTCTTGCTTACATCTTTGAAATGTAAATTGTTTATATGTTTATCGAATGAACTCGTGACTCCTGAGGTCAATCTATTTGTGTCTCAAATGTAATAATCTAGTTAAGAGTATTTCATAACCATCTAACATGAATATATCTTATGAAAATTGGAATGTGCAATAAATGATCCCATACGAAACTAAAAGACCAAACAAAGATATGAAACTCACTGAGTTTCAGATCAAAAAGGGTATAGCACCATAATAGTTTTGAGTGAAGTTTGGTAGAGTATGGGTGGTAGAGATTTGGTGATTGGTAGTGAATATGATGAAAAGGGTATTTAAGTCTTTTTGCATAACAGAGAAACATTTTGTTAAGCATTATGACAAGTGACTTGAAGATAGTTAAGAAAAATGACAATAAAAAAAGTATAGTATGCAAAATGAGTTATTTTCGTAAGTATATTAAGCATTTATAGCTTTCATCCAATCTTATACCAAGTGTTATCGACTTTTAAGGACTATAAGTCCTCATTTTTTCTAAATAAGAATTACAATTGCAGACATCAACAATCTGCATAAAAACGACTGTAACTTGTTCATAAGTCTTAAATTGGCCTGAATATTAGATTAATTAACATTAAAATAAAAAAATAAAAATAAAAATAAAAATCTGTTTTAGTGTGCGAGGATCTTCTATTGCACTCATCATTGTTTTGTATCAAGTTAATTTATACCATGTCATACCAGCTGCCACGTCATTTCACGTTGTGATCCTACATATTATGCAATAGCATGTACTTACGACGATCTATTTTTACATATCTTAAGACTATTATGTACCAGTTTCCCATTGCTTCATATTGTGTTTCAGTGTGCGTCGGTTATAACATGGTCTTACAACATGTAAATAAAAAAAGTCATAAAATCGTGTACTACTTTATGTATGGACTAGCAGATTGTATATGATAATTTCAAACAGGAATAGAAAACTTGAAAATATATATTTGAAAAATTAAAATGAAAAGTACTTAACAGATTATTAGGTAGAAACGTTGAATATGTTCATCATTCATAAAATCATAGGAAAACAGGACAACTGGTGAATAATTTGGGCCAAATATTTAACCAATGTGCTTATTTGGGCCGTTGTAAATAGCTTCTATGATCCAAATATTCCTGGCTAATTGCCAAATTGGCTATACTCTTCATTGTTGGGTCATACAGGCTGTTAGCCATGCGCCTCACGAGACCAAAGTTACAAAGAGGACAAGTCGCAAAAGGAATGATACTTAGAAGTACTAAGGGTCCGTTTGGTTTATAAGTGGGGTTGGATTCGGATTTAGATTTGGTATAGGATTTGGATTTGAGGTAGGATTAGGAGAGAGAAATTTTTTTTATTTAAAAATATTTTATAATAAAATAAAAATAAAAAAGATTGTTATCTAATTAAAACAATGAAAATGTATAGACAAGAAAAAGAGAGAGTGTGTAGCACAGTTGAATTGTCAGGATATCATGCAAATCCCACCCCTAATGCCCGGATTCACTTTTTTGAATTCATTTCATTGTTTGATACCAAATGACATGTACCAAACTAATTATTTTAGGCTCATTCCATTCAAGAGTGGCAAAAACCTCATAACAAACGGGCCCTAAGTATAGATTATAATGAATCGAGTCGGGTTGATGTACAGTTTAATGTATGTTTCCTGGGACGATTCAGAAAGCTGTAAGTATCTTGATACACGTAAGTCGGTTGCCTACCATTCAATCTATGGGACTCGGTTTATTTTTTCGATATTATTTCATATGAACTTCAAAAATCAAGATTGACACGTTTTAAAATGAATAAGTTTAAACTGGCATAGCTGAACCAAAAACACAAACACTTATGTACCATGTTGTGCTTTGGCTACTTTATGTCTTTTGGATGACCATTATTTGCTGCTATAGCTAATTCTATCAAATAGCAGTTAATGTAATCAAGCCTCGTGTGATTCCCATAAATCGTATATACACTTCGCTGTCAAAATCATGCCATGCATATATGTTTTTTTGAACGGCAATATATTTATATATAAGCGGACAAAAACATACAAGTACAAGAAAAAGTGAACAAAGCGAAACACGTAGAAAATAAATTATAAGAGGATTACATTCTTGTCATTTCTATGTTGATGGACAAGTCAATGTTGACATTAAGATCTGATCTACCTTTTCATCAGTTAATTAGGTTTCAATAGCACAAACCGCTATGCTTTATTATTTGGAAAAAGAATCGAACAGTAACATGAGCATAAGCTAATTAAGCAACCAAGCATTTAAACCTTTGAGAACTTGAGGAATGAAGGGCATGATCACCATTCACTACCTTGAACCTTTGCTTACGAACTTAAGAGCATGCACATCCATAACTTGAGTTATAGTTTAACACCTGACACGTCAACGTCACATCAGCTTTAACATTTCACCTTAACATCCTCAAAAAATATCCACATCAATAACATCCCAAGTTAAATTTTAACATTTCATATTTTCAATTTCAACCCCTAAACTAAAACAAACACTTCATTTATTAAAAAACATAACCTTAACTTAAACATATTACAATACCAAATATAAAATAACTAAAGAAAATTACAACGAAAAAAAAAACAAAACATAGCAAATACTTATTCATCATCGTCGCTCTCTTGTTGTTGTTCATGTCGTTCAAGATTCTTCTGCCAAACATGCTCCATAAGGTCTTGTTGGAGTTGGGTATGCGTTTGTCGGTCGTGTATTTCTTTTGCCTTACGACTGTGAGTATCACATCTTTCGACCCATCTTCGTTGCCTCAAATTTGCTGGCGGATCCACCCGCACTTCGTTATAGCCACCATTGTGAACGAACTTGAATTTGAATTATGGAAGTGAGAGAGGAAGTATATAAATTGTGAATTTGAATTATGAAAGTGTGAAAAAAATGGTGTTTTAGTTGGGTATTTATAGTGGTAAAAAATGTTTTTGATTTTTTTTTTATAATAAAACTAGCCGTTAGGGGCTGTTTTGTAAAAAAAAAATTTAACACAAACGGTCACTAGCCGTTATAAGGGGGTGTTTTGTAACTTTTTTGATTTTTTTTTCTTTTTTTTAAGCCTTTAACGGGCGTTGATTTGGTAACGAATGGGGACTAACGTTGCAATAACGCAGGAGGTTCAACGGGTTAACGCCAGTTAACGGCGTTATTTGCCCACTAACGCCCGTTATGGCGTTATCAATGAATCGGCTCTAATAGATTCTAATATGTTCTTTGACTTTGACTTGCCCCTCTAGTTGTCATTCAAAGTCTAAGATTCATAGGTATTTGGTACCTTATTGTGATTGTGATAGAAAGAATCTAAATTTCAAGTATCCATTCTTCCTCAAGATTCTTAATTCTAAATGTAAATTTCAAAGTCTTATATATACTACCAATCTACCATAATACCATCGCGGCACGTATACCCACAGTGAGTCCATTAACAATCCTTTTGGCATGATAGCAGGAATGATGCTTCTGAATTTCAACAAAATATATGCTTTTATGCGTTTTCCATTTCATATATTTAAGTTATCTAACTTTTAGTACTTATGTGATACAATCATTTAGAGGTGGCAAAATGTGTCTAAAAGCAAAAAAAATAGGCTAAATGGACAAACTTTTCAAAGATTTGGGCACATTTAGCTCTCTCATTTTTTTTAAATGGGCACATATAGCCCATTGAAAACTTAAATGGGCACTAACAGGCACATTTTTTTTCTCAATTGTAGAACATTACGATCGTTTTAAATAAATATTTTTTTATATAATATATTTAAGTTTTTTATATAAATAAGATATTACGTTTAAGGAATTTATTTTGTCGTTTTAGGTCTTTTATAAAGCGATTTGTATAACATGTGCCAATTTGGCCCGTGCCCGTTTAGCCCGTTCCCGTTTAAGCACGTACCCATTCTAGCCCGTGCCCGCCCGGCCCGCCTGTTTTGGCACCTCTACAATCATGCAACCACATTATAGTATTTAGATGACTTGGTTTCCAAAAAAAGTTTTTTTTTTTTTTTTTTTTGAAATATATAATATCAATCAAAGATTACAATACAAAGTATTCGAAAAGGAGAAATGCCATCCCAAACACCTTTTAAGAAGCTAAATTTTCTCCCTATATTCTCAATACAACCTCAACCTCAGACATACTTTTTTGAAATTCAGTCATTAAACCATATACATCTTCCTCGTATGGGGTACTCATTGTTCCATTTTGCTTCTCATTGTTCCTTGTAGTGCTCAGACATTCTTCGAGGCCATAGTTTTGGTTTTTCAATAGTAGGTAGTCTCTTATTATTTACAAAACAGTTTCCATCTCCTTTTGCCATTGTATGATTATATCAGGAATTCTCATTCTGTTATCTTTATTCAGAACCTCGTTTTGTTTGACAACATTCTCTACCATTCTTGATGACATCCCATTCTTATCACTTAATACATCTTCCTCATCCGGACACTCTTGTTTTTCATTATTGTTCAAGGTTTCATTGCTGCCTTCACTTACCAAAACATCAAACCTATTCTTGTTTTCTTTCTTTTCTTGTGTTTTAGTTTGCATTTTGTTGCTTCCTTCTCTTGCACTAAGAACGGGAAATTCTTCTTCATATGTTTTTTCCTTGACAACTTCTTCCTTTCTTCCCACATCATCCTTCTTTCTAGTCCATTGAAGCTTAGATTGCCATTTAGTGAAATGACCCTGACTAGTAGAAGTCTCTCATTTCCATACCTATGAGTATTGTTTTGATTTACCTTTTGTCTAACCCAGCTTTTACTTTTATCATTTTCATAACCTCCATTCTTTACGCCTTTAATTTTGTTCTTATTCAATTCTTCATTAATCTCCTCTACTGTTTTTTCCCTTTTATTACAATGTTTGAAATCATGTCCAAAAACTGCACAATGAATGCATAAAGAGGGTTTCTAGTCATATACCACCTTAACAATTTTAGTACCTTTCACTTCTTTATTCTTGTTTCTATACAGCAGTTCCACTTTATATTTAAACCCCTTCTCAGCATCCATTTATACAAGAATTCTAGCATACTCAGTCTTTCCCAACCCATTTTTACACACGTTGGCAGTCATATAGTCCATGATTATAGGCTTTCCTACACTACTAGCCACAACACTAAGACCATCTATACTCCAAGCTTCCACAGGAACATTTGAAAATTTAACCTATAGTGGTACTTTAGAGTGTTCTTCCTTTTCCATTCCAATGTCAGGATTCCATCTCTGAACCATTAATGGCTGACCATTAACCATGCAATGACTCATTTCAACCATATTGTTTAAACCTTTTTCACAATCAAATTTAAACACCCATCAACCATTAGCATTGTCCACTATTTCCTTCAGCCCATACCTTGGCCACATCCTTCTTAGATGATATCTAACTTCAAGTAAACTCATCTTATGTATCACAAAATAGCCACATGGGGTAAGTTGGCACAAATTTCTTCCTAATTCAACCAATTCTTCATCAAACACTACCACTTCATGTCCTAATTCATTCAGTTTAGTTGGCACAAAATTCAGCTTATTTTGCCAATTCACATCTTTCTCACTTTGCATAACCATTTTAGCATATGTTTGAGTTTTTTTTTTATTCTCATTTTTTTTGTATCATTCACTACTTTATGCACATTTTCATTTATATTCACAGAGTCATCATTATGATCAGAATGTATTCCTTTCATAGTCCTTTCCAGCCTCATTATTCTTCATAGTAGCATTATCAGCTTCACATTCAACTGTAACACCATTTCACTATTAACTCCTTTATTACTGGCAATTGTCTCATCATTTTTACCTTTATCCACCTTATTATTGCAAACAGTCTCTCCCTCATTCTCCTTATCATTCCTCTTAACTGATGAATGCCTATTCACTCATCGTTTTTACCCACCTAAGACCACTAAAACGACTAAAAACACCCAAATTCAATCAAAATATGTCAAAAATATCCTCGGAGTGTGTTTTATGTCTTGCAGGTACAAAAGGATCGAAAACAGAGCGCAAACGAGCAAAATCGAGCCAAAATCAGAAAAGTGCTGAGAAGCCGGTGCTGGAATGTGATTTTCTACGATCATTGATCAATTGAAGACCCGAACACGTTTTTAGAGTGGGTTTGGGAAAACCGTCTTAAAACCTTCCCCAAAACACAAAATTTCCAAATTACCCTGTCCCGACACCCAAATGCCCATTTTGCCCGTCAAAAAAAAAATCCAAAACAATACAACTAAAATACTTTTACAAAATCTTTTAACCCTTTTAACCTCCCCTGCCAACCCTTCCTGTGAACCCTACCTTTTCCCCATTGAACCCTCTCAATTTGACCCATCACCCACAAATAAAAACACCCCAAACGACCCCTTTTTTCCCTCCTCCTTCTTCTTGCTTTATCTGCTTCCTAGAAAACCCACAAAAATCCCTTCCCCAGAAATAAAAAAATACCACCCTTTTTCCCTGTTTCTCTTTTACCCAACACAACTCATCCCCAAACACTCAACCTCCAATCTAAACCTCTTACCCGGATAATCCCAATTCCCAAACCCACTCACGAATTTCCCTCCTTTCCAAGATGCCACTGTGGCAATCCTTGGCTACAAAGGACCCATCCAAAGGCTCAGATTATTCCAATTATGTACCTAACTCTATTGGATGGCCAAGATTGGATGAAGAAAGTACATGTGGAGTTTTTGCTGTTTACCTCACACAAGAAGCACACAAGGAGAAGAAGAAGAACCCTAGAAGACTTAGTATAAATACACATTGTAGCCAAAGATATAAGGCACCCTTAATTTAGTTTTTAAAAATCAGTTTTAATTTTTGTTTTCAAGTTCTATTGTACTATCTTGTTTTTAATCAATGAAAGCAATCTTTTTTTTACTTAAGGGAGGAGGGAGTGGGCACGGGTAAGGGATTCGGGTACCCTTACCCGAGCGGTAACACCGCCGCCACATGATAGGGTACCAAATTCGGGTATGATTTTCGGTTTACCAAGCCGAGCTTGTTGAAGTGTTTCATTTGAAAAAAAAAGTGGACGTTGGGATGTATAACGGCTATTTTTAGCCTTGAATAAAAAATAAAAAAATAAAAAAATAAAAAAATAAAAAAAAAATTCCTCTTTAAAACCAAACATTTTCAACTCATTTTTTCAAAATAACAATACACAAACCACAAATAAAAACACACACTAATCTTTCAAAAACTCAAAACCATGGATCCAAGAAGAGGTAAAAAAACTTTCACCTCGCGTCAAGGTCGGTCTCAACCATCCCCGAATCAACCACAACAAACTCCGTTAGGATTTATCCAATTTTATTCTCAACCATCCCCGAATCAATTTTACGTTCCACAACCCCAACATGAATCGGCAAGCAACACCGTTCCCGACATGAATGAAGACCCCACCCCTCCACTTTCATCAAGAAAGATGAAAAAGAAGAAAGCCATATCCTCGTCGATCTCAAGTGTTGCGGATGAAATCAACTCGTACACACAAAAGAAGACAGAATATTTGGCAGAAAAACGCGAGAAGGATGCGTTGGCAAAACAATTGTTGGCTACACAAATCGAGGGGGCGAAGTTCAAGAATGCACAACGAGAGATGAAGTATTTTTTGGAGCCGCATGATCACATTCGCGATCCCGCTATGTTGGAATTCGTTCTTAACCAAAACGTGAACTGCAGCCAAACACGGATGGGCTTGCAATTTTTAAGTTGTAGTTTCAACTTGTTTTAATTTCAACTTATGTAATGTTTTTTTTTTTTTAAGTTGTAGTTTCAATTTTTAAGTTGTAGTTTTTTTAAGTATTATGTAATGTTTTTTTTATTTAATGAAAAGGTATGTTTTTATTTTAAATATTGTATGTGATTTTATGTATGAAAAAAAAATCGGGTATTAGGTGACCACTCCCTCCACTTAGGGTAGTGTTAGGGTAAAATTGGGTAGTTTTGAGTTGTAAGGTTTTTATTGGATAGAGGTGATGTGGCACCTAGGGTATTAGGTGACCACTCCCTCCTCCCTAACTGTTACATTGTTCAAGTACTTATTTAGTGAATCAAGATTTGTGTTGAGTTATAATTTAGATTTTACTTCTAAGTTCTAAAACAGTTTTCAGGATTTTGTTTCAAGAAAGGGTGTTTGGTTTAAGTGGGATAAATGGGTCAAAGTGGTTTTTACCCACTTTGACCACTGAAGTCAAACCTACTTTAAGTTCCTAAGATCAGTTGATTGAGTTGGTAAAGAGTTTTCCAAGTATTCAAACATTTAAGTTTTATCTGGTTCAAAAAGAAAAATATATATATATATATATATATATATATATATATATATATATATATATATATATATATATATATATATATATATATATATATATATATATATATATATATATATATATATATATATATATATATATAGTTTTGGCAGATTTCTTTTAACAAGTTTAGTCCAGTTTTAAGTGAGATAAAAATTTATAAAAAATAAAAATCACAAGCTCAGTAGCTTGTCCAACTGTGGTTAAGAGGAAAAAATTCACAAAATTGTTTTAAGGGGTCTGCCTATGGGTCAAAGTGGGTCAGTTGGCCTTTTGAATGTTCTGTGCAGGGGTATGCTGTCCAATCCAGAGTTTTTCTCAGCTTATTAATAAGCTGCACACAGCTTATTAAGGGTATTATTAGGGGGCAAAAGTAAGAAGGGTTGGTGGACTCAAAGTATGCAGAAGTTCAAGTGTTCACTCCACCTCTAGCTTATCCATAATGAGCTCAAAAGTACCATCCTTGGCCTGTTTGGCTGCAGTCCCACATCAGCTAAGTTTTTTTTTTGTTTTAGTGCTTATTAGACTTAACTTGGCTTATTTAGATACTTTAGGATCCCATGGGTTAAATTAGTTCAGGTTAGATCCCCTTGTAGCTAATTAGTGCTTATTTGTTCCCTTAATTGCTTATTAGTTTACTTACTGTTAGTTTTAGGATTTCCTTAGTTAGAATTTGAGCCAACTGCTTTTCCCTGTTATGTTTAGCTTATTTCTTCTAGACTTAGTTCATTTTTGTTGCTTATCCACCTTTTACTTGCTTGTAACTGCTTATCTTGGTTTATTTGGTACTTATTCAATTTAAATAGTGCTTAAAACTTCCTAAAGGGGTGTTTGATTTGTGACTGTCCAAATCAGCAGCTGTCAAGCTGTTGCAACAGCTTATTTTCAAGTTTTTGAAAGTTTAGTTTTTGTTAAAAATAGCTTATCTTGTTCAGTTTCCAAAAAGAAAAAAAAAATCAAAAAATTAAGTGAACAAAAAGGACAGGGGTGGGATTCGACCCCCTGACCTTCCCACAACCAAGTGCACGTACACAGCACACAGATCAACTACAACTGCCCTTGGGTCTTCTATTGGTCATGTCCTACACAATTAAGTATTTACTGAGTTTGGCAGTTTAGATCTTTTTAGCTTATTTCATCTTTTCATTGCTTATTTTATAAAGCAGTAGTGTAGTTTTGAATTTTTCTTAGATTCCTTACTATTTAAAGTATTTTTTGTAATTTTTTCGGATTTTTCTAAAAATGTTTAATATTTTTAATTAATTAATTAGTCTAAATTAGTTTTTAATTCGTAGTAATTAATTTTAAAGTCGAAAAAATTCCCGGCTTTTTTCTAAAATTATTTTTAGTCGATTAGAACGTAGGAAAATTGATTTCACACCCATGTTAAATTGCAAAAGTTTTATGTTTATGGCTCGGGTCGTTCCCGGTTTTTCACGTGTTTTCGTTTTAGCACCCCTAGGACTTAGTTTAGCTTCGTTTTATCATTCCTTAGGCTTAGTAATAGTTAATTTGTAGGTTATTAGGGTTCCCTTGCCTTAATTACTTTCCCGTTAATTAATTTGTAGAAAAACGTAATTCAAATCAACAAATCATTAAAACCAATTCAAGTTATAAATCACAAAACTCAACGAATCCTTCCATTCACACCTCGTTGGGACACGGCCCGGGAAATCACCTTTCCGGTATCACTATATTCACACTCGTAAGGTTTGGTACGTTAACCCTTTTCCTAAAAGGTTAATTTATCGAATTTTACGGTTAATTTGATATATATTGATATTGTGTTTTTCACCACTAACAAACAATCGAGATCAAATTTTGGCGCCGCTGCCGGGGAGGTGTGTTGCGACAATATCGTGATTTTTGCGATTAGTGACTTGAAGAACCTTCCTCGTGAAGTTATTGTTTTTATAAAAATACAAAAATACAAAAATATTTTTCTTTTCTTTGTATATATATGTAAAAGATTAAAAATACAAAAAGATTTTTGCTTGTTGTTTTAAATAATATAGAAGACACAATCAATATAACATTCTCAACTGAGGTGTTATCATTATAAGTTCCCAAACAAAAGATTTAAAACTTGCATTTGTGTCGCTCGTGTTTTGGTTATTTCTATCGGTTTAACAAACTGTGTGAGGGGTATAAGGACGGCTTGACATTAAATTGCGGCTGAAAAGAGACGGGTTTTTAATAAGCTTCACGCTGACCTAATAGTCTCTCCGGTCCTTTGTGCGTTATACTCATAGATGTTAGGAATTAGAAATTCCCGGTATTAAAGAGTCGGTCACCTCAAGTATATGTAATCGTTAGAATGCTCATAGTCATAGTTATATTTAGTTAAGTAGTATTTTGTTAAGTAACACCGTGGAGGACGGACGGGTCTTTACCCACTGTATGCCTGATCCACAGCCCGTTGTGTGGCGTTTTATGTAAGACTATAAATACTCTCTTCCTCCCAAGGTAGAGAGTTGGAGCTCATAATAATATCTTTCACTTTCTCTCACTAAGTTCCCTAAACCTCTAACTTTCTCTCTCTAGAATTCCACTTATACGTCCACTTGTGTTAATGGTTTGATGTGTTTGTAAAATCCAATATCCAACAATTGGTATCAAGAGCCATGGTTAGATCATATCTTACACATCTTTGGATTTCTAGTGGTTTTTGGGTGGTTTTTGAGTTTGAAAAAGTTTAGTGGTTTGTGCATCATTTGGTTGATTTCTTGTGTTAAAGCTTGGATTTTGTTAGTACTTTTATGTTTAGAATCATCACAAGTGTTTAGGTTTTCATTTGGTAAGCTTGAATCATCTTGGTTGGGTTGTTTTTGGATTGAAAAGTGATGTTTATGTGATTTTTCTTGCTAGCGACTTGACATACGGACTTCTTTCTTCGTAGCGACTTGCTTCACAATTTTGTAGCGAGTTACAGTTTTGGAGCTAGCGACTTAGACCTAGCAATTAACAGTACAAGTAGTGGACTCTCCACTACGGGTAGCGACTTGGTGGTAGCGACTTGGTCTGTAGCGAGTTGCTCTTTAGCGACTTGAAGTTTTAGCGACTTGAGTAGCGAATTGCTGCCAAAATTTTGCTAGCGACTTAAAGGTTAGCGAGTTACTACTTAGCCACTACTTAGCGACTTGAATTTGTATAGCGACTTGGAACTTTAGCGACTTGGGGGTGTAGCGAATTAGGTGTTAGCGACTTGGTGCATTATCTTCTAGCGACTTGGGTGATTGTTTACGGTTTTCTCTTGATTTAGTAAAATCCCATGAAAGAATCTATTTCCCGGTTTAATCATAGAGTTATAAAATCCCGTATAATCTGTTAACATGTCTACCAACGTTCCTACTATCATCTCCACTGTTGCCGAGGATGTTCAAGCAGCTGGTTCAGATACTCGTCCACCCATGCTTGACAGAACTGACTACGATTCTTGGGCTCAACGAATCAGACTGTACTGCCTTGGAAAGGAAAATGGTGTCAACATTCTCAAATCCATTGATGAAGGACCGTATCGAGTTGAGACGACTAGAGATGTACTTGATACTGCTGAAGATGGAACTCTGATTTACGGAATGGACAGACCAAAGATGTATGATGAGCTTGATGATAAGGAGAAAAAGAGATTCGATGCTGATATCAGGGCTTCTAACATTGTTCTTCAAGGTCTTCCTAAAGACATCTACAAGCTGATCAATCACAACACCGAGGCAAAGGCAGTATGGGATAATGTCAAGATGCTTCTCTCAGGCTCAGAATTAACTATGGAAGACAGAGAATCATAACTCTATGACAAATTTGAACACTTCAAGATGAAACCAGATGAGAGTGTCTATGAGTACTATGTGAGATTTCATAAGTTGGTGAATGACATGAGGAACATCAGAATGACTATGCCTAACATTCAGTTGAACTCAAAGTTTGTGAACAACATGAATCCCGAATGGCACAAGTTTGTCACTTCTGTGAAGCTCACTAAAGGATTGAAGAATACAAACTATGAGCAACTCTATGCCTTCCTTCTTCAGAATGAGAGACATGCCATGTTTGAAAGGAGGATTCTTGAACAATTCAAAACAAATCCAGGAGAGACAAGCTTATCAAATGATTCAACTGCCTTCTACTCAAACATTGGAATTACCACCAAAGCATCTCAAGTCATATTCCCATGGTGATGGTAATCACAAACTCATTCCTGATCCAATGATTCAAACAAGCGATCTGATGCACTCACGTGGGACACTTCATTTCTCAACTGGCCCTCATGGTTAAACAAAACTTGAACACTCGGTCCACACCAACGTCTTCACACCAACAATGAAATCGAACTGCTTCATCTAACCCCACAATCATGCTCTAGTAAGAGATGGGAAGTCATGGTGCCAGTTCAAGAAAGACAGTACGAACAAGGAAGAGGTGAAGCTGGTAGAGGGTATGTTGGTAATCAGAATCGGGGAAGGAATGGAAATCAAGGTCAACCTAAGCCGATCAAATGTTATAATTGTGGTGGTGAGGGACACATTGCAAGGAACTGCACATCTCCAAAGCGTCCACAGAATGCTGATTACTTCAGAGATAAGATGCTACTTGTGCAAGCTCAGGATAATGGTGCTACTTTGGATGAAGAGGAATTGTTGTTTCTTGCTGAGGGCAATGCCAAGACTTATGATGCAGATGTGGATGAGCAGCCTATTCAGGAGATAGGTCACAATCATCAGAATGCCTTTCAAGTCGCTGATTGTGATGCATACGATTCTGATGTGGATGATGGACCTACTGCACACACAATCTTTATGGCTAGCATTTCTCCAATGGTTTCTCCCAAGGTCTCCTCAACACAGGCTGGCCCATCCAAAGACACACTCATCTCAGAGGTACTAAAACTATACGATGATGCTGATGTGCATAAGATGCATGACAAAGTACTATCAACTGAAACTTTTGTATCAAATAGTGAAAATATGGGTAATATCAATGTTGTCCCATATGATCAATATGTGAAACAAAGTGAAAGTGAAGTTGTACCAAGTGATGCATCTCATGCAGTCAACAATGACTATATTTTTGATGAATACACTGCCTGTGCCCCTGATGATTCTTTAATATCTGAATTAAATGCCTATAAAGAACGTGTTGCTATTTATGAACAACGTGCTAAATTTGAGTTGACCACTCGTGAGCAGGAAATGGATGACCAAGTGCGTACAATTATTAGAAAAAGTAATTTTCGAGAAGAAGTATTAAAACAAGAGTTAAATTCCTTGCAAGAAAACTTTCTAAAACTGCTAAGCAAAAACAAGAACTTCAAGAAAATGTGAAAATGCTTAAGCAAGAATTTAATGCAAAGGAATCAAAACTCTTGAAAGATTTTTCTAATCTGAAAACTTTGAAAAACAAACTTGAAAACAAGTTGTACATACAAAGGAACACCATTCAGACTGCTCACATGATCACTAAGCATAGGGTCCTAAGCGATAAGCATAGCATTCCCCTTGTTGAGGAACCAAATCCAGAGGTCATTAAAAGGGCTAGAAATGCTCATAAGGTTCTTTATGATGGCAATGAAATCCTTAAACCTAGGCAGAAACCTAGTTGCGTTGAGTGCACTGAGGAAGATAAGAAATCAGATGAAGTCACTAGGGAAAAGATGAACAAGAAATTAGATGATCCTAAATGTAGAGAGAAGAAAATAAAGATCACACCCCATGATTACAAGAAGGAAAACTGGATTTCCTTGAACATGTTTAAACCTCAGACATTGTTGACTCCCGAACAAGTTTTCTGGAAAATGGATTTAGATAAGCGGAAAGCTGAAAATATTGTTGAAACAAACCCTCCTCTTTGGAAAATGCCTAGAGCGACTGTGTATCCTCCTAATACACCAATGCATCTTGTTCCTAGAACAATTGCCACTAAAAGCAAGACCTTAATTAGCCAATATGTTATACTTCAACTATTTATTGATTTTGAGAAAACTTGCAAGAAAAGGATCACACCCACTGGTATTACGGAAGGAGAAAGGGGTTTTGAGCAAATGAAAGAATGTTATTTAACTGAGGTCATGCCTTTCTTTAAACTTCTAAAAGATCACTTTGAGAGTCTTAAAAAGGGATAGAAACTGATATTAAGGGAAATGGAAAAGGAATTTGATGCAATGATAGTTGAAGTTAGTGACTATGAGCGAGCACTAAAATATAATGAGATTGAGAGGAAGAACTTGCATACACTAAATGAGAACCTGATTACTGAATGTATTGCTCAAGATGTGTTTTTCACTGCTACAAATTGTTCCATTAATGCTTCCAAATTTCATGAATTATCGGTTGCACTGAAAGTCTCCCATGATCGTGTCATTGAGCTTGAAAAAACTAATTCCGAACTAAACGAGAAAATTGAACTGGATGATCACGACAATTTGGTTAAACATTTTTCTAAACTGGAAGTTGAGCATTTTAATTTACAACTAAAATATCAACATCTTAAAGAAAATGTCAAAACTTCAAATATCAAGACATCCTCAGATGCTCCAGAGTTTGATGCAGCTTTTCAAATTAACAAACGTGATGAACAGATTCAAGCTCAGTGCAACACGATCAGAAAGTTGAAAGCCCAAATCTCTCAATTAAAGGGTCAAACGAACAATATGACAGGCTCCCAAATGCCTCCTCCTTTAGATTCTCAGAATTCTCAAACTTTTCATCTTCAAAACTTAGTTGATGCCTTACAAAAGGAAAACGAGAGTTTTCTAGAAGAAAATGAAAAAGTTAAACGACATTTTAAAGAGTTATATGATTCAATAAAAGTCACCCGTGACCAAAACAACGAAAAAATAACGTCTTTACAAAAGGAAATTGAGAATCTGAGAAATTAGGGAAATGGGAAACTCCACTTGTTTTCAATAAGAATGTTGTCTCAAAGTCACCCTTAGACTGCAAATACACTGTGACAGTTAAATATATTCCTCCTCATCTTAGGAATAATGAACATGCTTTTCATGAATACTGTGCTCACCTTAAGGATAGTCTAGAATGTCTCCGTGAGATTGTCGAAGAGGATTTCATTAACAAACCTCTTGATAGTGAAATTAGGTTTGCTTGCCTCCAGGCCAAACGATCTCAAGAGTTGCTAGAATGTGTAATTGCAACATGTCCCAAATCCTTAACCTTAGGTGCAAAAGGCAAAGCTGTGATGCCTTGTTCTATGCCTATTGCCAAGCAGGAAATCCGTTCTATGCCCAGTCTTAAGAAAGGAAACACTAATGTGCCTTCAAGTAGTTCAGATTCCGGATATGTTAGTGCTAAGAAAGTGAACTTTAGTGTGCCTACAAAAGCTCAAATCACAGTCTTAAGAAAGTATACACTAATGTGCCTTCTAGTACTTCAGATCCTTGCACATCAAGTTCAGGAATGCAAAAATTAGATCAACCAACTAATGTTCCCATTCCCTCTACAGAAGTAATCAGTGACATTAAAGCGAGCAGGTCAAAGTCTCAAGACAATACAAGGAATGATAGGACCTTGCAAGCTAAGAATGTGCATTGGAAGAGAGTAGAAGACCAATCTAGGAACTTTAAGCTTGAGTTGAATAAAACGAATCGTGTTGATTCTAGTATTAGCCTTAGGCGTATTGTAATTAATTCGAATTCTGATACTATTTGCAAACCTTGTAATGATGTCTGCTTGAATTCTGTTGCTAATCATGAATGTGGTGTGAATGCTTTGTCTAATGCTGTCAAATGCCCAGTTAAAATTGTTAATGCTAATAATCGTGCAAATAAGGCAAAAGGCAAAAACGAAAGATTGTTAGAAAACAGTGGAAACCCACAGGAAGAACTTTTATAAAGATAGGTTATTATTGGATACCTTTTGGCCATAAGAATAATCGGTTTTGCTCTCAACACTGCTAAGATTATGCCCACTAGAAAATGGATGCCTACTGGTAGAACTATTCCCTTAAGAAGTGAACATACTTTGAATAGGTCAAATACAGACACCAGGATTGCATCTATTCCCAATGATTCCATTGCTTCTACTTCTGATATGGATGTTTCTATTTCTGATGTGGGTGTTCCAATTACTGTTACTAACCAAGTGGAACCCATTCTTGCATGGGGATCCCAATTATCCAGTTATCCATTCTTGTCTGTGTTCAACTGCAGATCATTCAAATCGTTCTGTGGTACTTGGACTCAGGCTGTTCCAAGCATATGACTGGAGACCGGTCGCGGCTCATGAACTTCGTGAGCAAATTCATCGGGACAGTTAGATTCGGTAATGATCATTTCGGTGCAATTATGGGTTATGGTGATTATGTTGTTGGTGATAGTGTTATCTCTAGAGTATACTATGTGGAAGGTCTTGGTCATAATCTGTTCTCTGTCGGTCAATTCTGTGACTCTGATCTAGAAGTAGCCTTCTGAAAACATACTTGTTTTGTTAGAGAACTTGATGGTAAGGAACTTTTAAGAGGAACTCGTGGTTCAAATCTTTACACCATCTCTATAGAAGATAT
The DNA here is from genome assembly GCA_910596185.1 of Chrysanthemum makinoi. Taxonomy (NCBI): domain Eukaryota; kingdom Viridiplantae; phylum Streptophyta; class Magnoliopsida; order Asterales; family Asteraceae; genus Chrysanthemum; species Chrysanthemum makinoi. The sequence goes on along the minus strand of OU343218.1, from coordinate 216,472,540 downwards.
GATGAAGTCTTCTCCAATTTGCTTGTTGTCAAAGGCTTCAAAAACAAAGTCATGGTTATGGCATCGACGTCTCAATCACTTGAACTTCGGCACCATCAATGATATCTCCAGAAAGGACTTAGTTGTAGGTTTACCTCGACTAAAGTATGAAAAGGATCATCTTTGTTCAGCATGTCAATTGGGAAAAAGCAAGAAGTATGCCCATAAACCCAAACCTACTAACTCTGTCACAGAAGTTCTTCATACAATTCATATGGATTTATGTGGACCAATGAGGGTGCAAAATATCTTTGGGAAGAAATATGTGTTAGTTATAGTTGATGATTACTCTAGATTCACCTGGGTCAAGTTCTTAAGGACAAAGGATGAAACTCCAGATATCATCATCAAACTCATCAAATAGCTGCAGGTTCGACTTAACAAAACCGTCAGAATTATCCGAACAGACAATGGAACTGAGTTTGTTAACAAACAACTTAGTGAATTTTATGAAAGCATTGGAATCAGCCATCAAAGAAGTGTTCCACGAACTCCTCAACAGAACGGTGTAGTTGAAAGGAGAAATCGAACTCTTGTAGAAGCCGCTAGAACAATGCTGATTTACTCAAAAGTTCCAATGTTTCTCTGGGCTGAAGCTATTGCCACTGCATGCTACACACAAAATCTTTCCCTGATTCACACTTGCGACATGGAAAGAACCATATGAACTTGTCCACAACAGAAAACCTAATCTCTCTTTCCTTCGTGTGTTTGGTGCATTGTGTTATCCAACTAATGAGGGTCAAGACTTAGGCAAACTTAGAGCTAAAGCAGACATTGGAGTATTTGTAGGGTATGCACCAAATAAAAAGGGATACCGAAATTACAACAAAAGAACCCGAAATATCATGGAAACAATTCACGTTACGTTTGATGAGCTGACCGGTCAAATGGCTCCTGGACAATTCAGTTCAGGACCCGCACTTCAAAACAGTCCCATTGGTTCATCCCTTGTTCCAAACTCTTCTCAAGAAACTCCATATGTACCTCCATCTGAAGATGATTTAAGGAAATTGTTTGATCCTATGTTTGATGAACTTTATGATCCGAGTACTAATGAGGTGTTGATCCCTACAACAGAGGATGCTCATATTCCTGTGAATGAAGTCAATCCTCCAGTCTCAATATCTTTAAGTCAAGGAGTGACCTCTGCTGATCCTTCCGTCTCATCAACAAATCATCATTCTTCAAATGTACATCATGGAAATGTTTCTGGCATCAATGATGAAATTAATCCCTTTGCTAACTCTGAAGATGCTCCATTTAAAAACATATTTGCTCCTGAATCTTCTTCAGACCATCCTCTTCAGGAGACATCGACTCTACTACTTCAGTCCCTCAACAACTACCACATGAACACCTCAGAAAATGGACTCACGATCATCCATTAGACAACATCATTGGAAATCCCTCTCGTCCAGTATCAACCCGGAAACAACTTGCAACCGATGCCTTATGGTGCTTCTTCAACTCCGTACTCTAAGATCGAACCAAAAGATGTTAAACCGCCATGAATGAAAATAGCTGGTTCAATGCTATGCAAGATGAAATTCATGAGTTCGATCGACTAGATGTATGGGATTTAGTACCTGCTCCAGATTGTGCTATGATTATTGCTCTAAAATGGATCTTCAAAGTGAAACTTGATGAGCATGGTGATGTGTTGAAGAACAAGGCTCGATTAGTTGCTAAAGGATACCGTCAAGAGGAGGGTATAGACTTTGAAGAATCTTTTGCTCCTGTGGCTCGAATCGAGGCAATTAGAATCTTTTGGCTAATGCTGCAAGTAAGAACATGGTAGTCTATCAAATGGACGTAAAGACGGCATTCCCTGAACGGAGATCTTAAAGAAGTCGTCTACGTCAGCCAACCTGAAGGATTTGTAAATCAAGAGCATCCTACTCACGTTTATCGTTTGAAGAAGGCCCTTTATGGTTTAAAGCAAGCTCCAAGGGCATGGTATGATACGTTGTCAAAGTTTCTTCTATCAACCGGATTTAGTAAAGGAGCAGTTGATCCAACATTGTTCACCAGGAAGTCAGGCAAACATTTAACTCATGTTCAAATTTATGTTGATGATATTATTTTGCCTCGACTGACCCAATGGAATGTGATCGTTTTTCTAATGAAATGAGTTCAAAATTTCAAATGTCAATGATGGGACAAATGTCATTTTTCTTGGGATTACAAATTTCGCAAAGTCCCGGAGGCATTTTCATAAATCAATCTAAATATGCAACTGAGATCTTAAAGAAATTTGGATTTGATTCAAGTGACCCTGTTGACACTCCCATGATTGATCGAACCAAACTAGATGAGGACCACTCAGGGATCATGATTGACCAAACAAAATATCGTAGTATGATTGGATCCCTGATGTACCTCACAGCTAGTAGACCAGACATCTTGTTCGCTGTTTGCATGTGTGCTAGATACCAGGCTAAGCCTACTAAAAAGCACCTTGAAGCGGTTAAACGGGTCTTTCGGTATCTCCAAGGAACCATCAATATGGGACTTTGGTACCCGAAGGACACCGGTATGTCACTAACAGCCTATGCAGATGCCGATCATGCAGGATGTCAAGATACTCGTCGAAGTACGTCTGGAGGTGCTCAGTTTTTGGGTGATAAGCTTGTGAGCTGGTCTTCAAAGAAGCAAATGAGTACTTCTATTTCCTCTACAGAGGCTGAATACATAGCCATGTCATCTTGTTGTGCTCAAGTCTTATGGATGAGATCTCAATTATCTGACTATGGCTTTGAATTCAACAAAATCCTCTGTACTGTGATAATAAAAGTGCTATTGCTCTCTCATGCAACAACGTTCAACACTCAAGAGCAAAGCATATCGACATTCGACATCATTTCATCAGGGAACAAGTGGAAAAGGTGTGGTGGAACTCTATTTTGTGAGGTCTGAATATCGTTAGCAGACATCTTCACCAAAGCTCTTCCAAGAGAACGTTTTGAGTTTATTCTTCCACGTCTTGGCTTGAAAAGTCTTCAACCAGAAACACTCAAACGTCTTCCGGAGGAAGACGAGGAGTAAAGGTCTATCTTCATCTATCTCTTGTATATATCGATTCGAAAATCAAAATACACCAAATTATAAAACCTTTCAAAAATCCATAAAATCTGAAAAATTCGAAAAATCTTTTAAAATATTGTCATTTTGTCATGTTTTTCTCGGTTCGACTATATCTACGGTCTTTGTGTTGTCATTCAAAGAATGACACGGGACTTTAGATGTTGTTCGAATGTTCATATTAAAAAAAAAAAAAAAAAAAAAAAAAAAAAAAATAAAAAAATCAAAAAATATTTTTGGGAGAAAGAGAAACAATGGTTTATTGTCATTTCATGCAATAACCCGCTTTTTTCAAAGAAAGAACAGAGCCATGTTTTATCATGTTTTCAAAATTCCATGCTGATTCTTAAACATTTATCTCTGAAAACTAACTGCTTTGAAAAATAACTCAGTCTCTATTTTTGATAATCATCTGGACTTATTTGTCAAAATATCTATCGCTCAATCAACAACTTATGTCATTGATTGAGGGGGAGAATGATTTCAATTAAATTAAAAAGTTATTTGGCATTAAATTGCTTTCAAAAGATATTCAGCATGTTTTTACCAATGGAGTTTAAAATCTTCAAATCCGATCCTTATCAGTTAAAACGCTTTCATAATCAAGTCACAATTCTCCTTAAAGCTTTCAAAATCAATTTAAATCTATAAGAGATCACAAATCTCAAATGATTTAATAATTGTGATCGGGGGAGAAGTTGTGATTTAAATAGGATTTAAACTGATAATTCGTTAAATGGTTTCTTAAGTGATTAGCATGTTTGCCCCTTCCGTAAGTGACAAACGATTTCAAATTTTCCATGCACACATTGAGGGGGAGCATCTATCTTAAACCTATAATTTGAAACGTGATCATTTATCTCAATGTGCAGGTTCCCTCTAGTATGTGTAAAACTCCTTTCAAACCTAGAAGCACATATTGAGGGGAGCAAAATCATGAAAACCTCATCCTTCCCCAAAATGCTTTATCTACTTGATTCGATTTGGGAAGTGATGTTGATATCTTTTAGAAAATGGTAATCAAAGAAGTTAATTCTTTCTCTTGCCTCCGTGTGCAAAACAATTTCAAATACTTGATGCACATGTTGAGGGGAGTTCTCGTTCTAAAAATATCAAAAACAATTCAGGTACAAAATGCTTTAATAAAATATCACAAGTATCCAATTGATTTTCAAATGGTTTTCAATTGGTTCCAATGGCGATGAACAATACCAAAAGACCACCAACTTTACTTTATGTACGTGATATAAGGATGATAAGGTTAGGTTGTTGTTCCCATGATCCGCAGAACCGAGGGATCTACCCGGGACTATCCACTAGTTAGAGTAGAGTTCTTAGGTATGATGATAAAAGGAGAAAAATGAGATATGGGAAGAGTGCGGACTGAGACTGAGCTAGTAATGGAATAAACCCAACAAGGTTCTAGCTATGAAGTCTCGGTAAGCACTGAAGGGGTTGAAGAATTAAAAAGAATTGAATGAGAAAAGGGTGAAAACAAATAGCCTTCCATTTATTCAACCTTAGGCGTAAACCGGTTCAATTCATATGCTACTGATGGTAACATCGGTATTGAAGACAAGACGTCATGGACCCTGACGCATGCACTTCAACTTCCCAAACCACTCAAGTTCCTCTTAAAAGGACTTGTTTCATTCTCACGGGGAACCGACATTATCTATCGACTTTCTCTTAGAGATTGTTGATATTGAAGAAGGAGACCCTCTCCCTAGTCTCCGGCAAAGGATCCAAATATGCACAAATTGAGTCTAGAGCCACGAGATCATCAATAAATCTCATTAGGACACTTTCAATGAAGACTCTCTCTTTCACACAATGTGGAAAGAGAGATTATATCTTGAGTCCTACGCATTATCCTTGTGGTATTGCCATAACATCTGAGTGATGTGTTTACATATTCACTGTGAAGATGGAAAGCCTTCTCGAGCCAACATCTAACAAGCTCCTGGTAGGTGGCATGTGAGATCTATTATATTGATCAACCATGTGACAACCAACAGAAACAATGGGGCTTATCTTTTGAATCAACTCGTTCAAGTTATGGATTGACGGATAACTTTGAAAAACCGGTCTTTGTGCTTTAAAACTCTTTTCATTAGCAAGCACGCCGTGTACTAATTTTTCAAATCAAAAGGTGTTTTATGATTGATAATTGATTTTCATTAAAACCTTCGCTATATTGCAAAAACAATTTCTATTGAGCAATACTCGATTGTTTTTCAAATATCTTTTCATCAATCAGTGGACTCAAATTCGCGGTTCACTCACTCCGTTGTCTTCTTTGAGATGTTCGGTTTGAGAACGCTAGAGCAACTGCAAACCCTGTCAAGGAAATTGAATTATACCCGATCACAGGCAGTACTTGTATCGATCAACGGGAACCGTGGCCGTGTACCTCAATTCAACGAAAGTGATCAAAGACACTTTCGTATGCATTTATTGCTAATCTTATGCGTGCACGCCCGACGCTTGGGTGCCGCGAATGAAGCGGTCAATCCATAGCCGCATGCTCACTTAACACATTCATCTCAAAAGAAATCATGATTAGTGCATCAATGACTTTGATATTTTCACTCCATGTCACGCTAAATATCATGATTCAACAAATGCTTCCGCTACTCTCATGAGAAGATATCATGATCCAGAATGTGAGCATGTCGGTCCTAAAGTCACAACATCACATAATACCAACACCACAAAGTATGTCACAGAGATTTTGATGGTGATAATCTCAAATGATGGCTCAAAATTATTATCACGTGGATCAAGAAAGACCTCCACTTGAAGTAACCAAACATGCAATGTGAAGAATCAATGACTACGAGCTTAGGAACAAAGGACTACATCAAGAATGCAAGAACAATTGTTAATGTCATATCTGTTTGTATTCAATGTAATTTAGTGCATGATTGAGGTGACCTCCCTTAGGGGGAGATTGTTAGGAATTAGAAATTCTGTATTAAAGAGTCGGTCACCTCAAGTATATGTAATCGTTAGAAAGCTCGGAGTCGTAGTTATTTTAAGTTAAGTAGTATTTAGTTAAGTAACACCGTGGAGGACGGACGGATCTTTACCCACTGTATGCCCGATCCACGCCCGATGTGTGGCGTTTTTAAGACTATAAATACTCTCTACCTCCCAAGGTAGAGAGTTGGAGCTCATAATAATAATTTCACTTTCCCTCACTAAGTTCCCTAAACCTCTAACTTTCTCTCTCTAGAATTCCATCTTTAACGCCACCTTGTGTTATGGTTTGATGTGTATGTGAAAAGTTAATATCTAACAGTTTTCACCCATATTTCTGACCTCTTTCTATTTTCTACCACCCTAGTGTGGGGGATTTGCCCCCCACTGTTGTATATAAGTTTTCATATAAAAAACAAATCTTTCAAAATAATGGCCGTAGTATTTCCCTTTATCGTTCTCGGCCGCATAATCAAGCTTGGTATTTGAATATTGAGAGGGCAATAGTCTATTTCTAGTGTGGGGGGAATTCTCAACAATTTTATCATGTAATTATACCAATTCCATTTTGGCCAAATTTTTTTTTTTGGAGTAAGTGTTTTTCACTTACTCGCCTTTTATGGTTACTGCACCGCCATGTCTAATAAACAAAAGGATTGGCTAATCCGTGAGCAAACGCTCTTGGTAAAGATATATCAAATCCGTTGACGGCTTGCAATTTGCCCAAAATTGTATGGTATTCAACTCACCATATCCTTAAAAGTGAAGAGCTGGCTAGCCCAAGTAGTTTATGGTTTGTGGTAAAGGCAAAGTTGGAAAACCATAATTGGTAATCAATCACCAAAGATAGTATATATTATCTAAGAGTTATTAGTCCAAGCAAATCCAGCTCGGTAAAGATAAATCAAACTGTTGAAGTCGGTGGCTTGCTCAAATCACATGGTTATCAAGTACCATAGTTCTTACTTGAATCAAACATTTATTACCTGCATAATGGCTTTTGCAAAGAGATTCAAATCCATTAAGTTTTTTCAAAAGATTGCCAGGACTAGCAATAGTTTAAAAGTGGGGATTGATGAGTGTAAATACTCATCATTTTTGGTCAACTAACTGCAAAACATTTAAAAATGCTCATGAAATCAAAATACCAAAAATATTCCAAATTGCATTTTATGTTTAGATGCAAAATGTTTAAAATCGATGAAAAATGAGCTAAGTTTGCATAATTGGCGTTACCCCCAAGTTTCAAAAGTTGTCAGAAATAGTCCCGAAAGCACTTATTTCAAAAAAGAAAAGTCACCAAAGGTCCTTTTAAAATCATAAGTTGTCAAAATTAGTCCTTTGGTGAAAAATATCAAAAGTTTTGAGAAATAACAAGTTTAGTCCTTTTGAGTCAAAATGACAAGTTTGGTCCTTGGAATATTGAAATTGTCAAGTTTGGCCCTTGGATTATAATTTCAGAATGTACATGATTGGTCCCTGGAAAATCAGAATTGGCAGCTTTGGTCCCTTGTTTTTCAGAAATTACATAATGGTCCTTGTTATTATTAAACATACACCTCTTGGACCTTGGCCCTTGTCAAAACCTCTTTGGACCCCTGCCAAACCACACTTGACCCCTCCATTTGACCCCCCTTCCAATAATACTCCCACCGGTCAAATAAGTCAACCCCCGCCCAACTTGTTCCCTCCTTTTTCTTCTCCTTCAACCACCATGTCTGCAAACACCAGGCACCCCTCACCTCCAGCTCAACTCCCACTCTCCTTATCACTCCACCTCAACAACCAAACAAAAAGCATTAAA
>OU343218.1:216164831-216464531 GCA_910596185.1 Chrysanthemum makinoi | reverse complement strand
AATAATATTCATAATACCACTCATCAGGCTTATCCTCATTATCAACCAGCTTTTTATCTATATCATTTGAAAGTATTCAAGCTGTTGTGAATATTAGAGGTGAAAACAATACGATGCCAATATCGTTGTCAGTATAGTACTTAAAATTAAATTGTCATTGTTCATGCTTATGCAAAGTGTTTTCCCAATTCCTATAAAAACTTCTAGGATTGTCTTGCAAAACATATAAACAATGAAGGTGTGTTTTTCATTGTGTTAAAAAAGCGATTATATTATATTGAAGTAATCATAATCATAATGGCAGTGGTAAGCGCAGACAATCTTGTATGGACACGCTTACATTATAATCATATAAAGATGAGCTACTCCGAAATTGATACTAAAACTCTGTTAACTTTCAGTATCACCAAACAAAATAATATGCTACGCAATAATAAGACAGCAACTTTTAAATTGCAATGCCAAACACCCTTTTTCCAAACATGTTGATGAAAACAAAATGCTTAAAATTGGACTGTTGAGCTCCAAAATCACTTTTTTACAGTAAACTATAACTGAAATAATACAATAAATACTAAATGGGTCAAGTGAGCATTTTTCATCATATATGACATAGTGATTGATAGAAATTTTGGTCAAAGTGTGTTCCAAGTTAGCCCAAAGCCATTTCATCCTTTCTAGAGTTAATTGTTTTGAGGGGTTAACTGTCCCAACCAACCACCCATTTTGCCAACTCTAGTATGGAACTATAATTATTTTTCCTTTAATGTGGTTTATTAATAATGAACAATGTGTCCCTAATGGTTTGTATTTGATCTTAAGCAAAAATCATTACTTAACACAAGAAAAAGATCAAAGAGTTAGATATGCCAAGAGGCATTAACACAATAACACACACCTATAGTATGCTTATAATAACACGTCGTCAAATCATATATATTTTATTTGTAACACTCAACTCAAAATAGAAAGCACTAAAAATCAATAAATGCAAACCATTTATACTATGCGGTTTAAATATGAATTTTTCTCACCTAAACTTAACACAAATATGTTGATGTTGCAATATACTTGGTGGAAACTTGCTCCAACCAACTTGTCTCACTATAAGGGAATTCATATACCAGCTTTGGTTGACGATTCATACTAAACAACACACTAAACGGATACAAAAAGAGGGTTTATGTTTGATAACAAATCAGCTAAGCGGTATAAAAAGTTATAGAAGAGCCGCTAATCTCAAAAGCACATTAGATGAAATAATGAAATTCCAATAGAAGCATAAACATAAACATGATCTCAAAACCTAGTAAAGTGAGTTGGAGAATTAGATTCTAAACCCCTATCACTAAACAAACAATCAACCAAAAAACGAAAAAATATATCTCGTTATGAATAAAAAAGGTTACCATATATCATGATACATGAGCCTGTAAGACACATCTGAAATAATAAAAAAGGTTACCGACATATCACGTAGTACTCTAGTACGTTTTTCTTAAATTACCAACAAGGCATATGAGTCCACACAATAGTGCATCTATATATATGATGAAATAATAAAAAAGTTTGTTTAGTAGTTTGTTTTTTCAACCTTTATCACAAAGGAGACCATGGCAGAGTGGTTAAGTTGTTGAACGAATGTATCTTCTTTGTTAACAGCCCAAGTTCGAACCTTGCCAATTCCTTTTTTTTTTATGTAAGTGTTTATTGAATGCCATGTTATCATTGAGTCATCGTTGAGTCATCATTGACGTGGCAATAATGATGTGTCATGGTCTCCTCTATTATATAGTGTGGAGATGTTTAGCATAAACTTTCATGCAAACTATCTATGCAAGTATCTGGCCATGACATGCAAATGATGCAATTAACATTTAGGCCAATCATAATGGTAACCATAAATATTGTGGTTACTCTCTGGCACATCAGCGTCATCTCAGCTTTTTCTCTCCAAAGCTATACCCAACCACAATTTAGTAATACTACAAAAAAAACAAATATAAAAAAATACACACACAAAACAATTGAAACTTGCGGTTGGCAGGATAACCATAATTTTAAAAAGGTTGGAGGGTGACCGGTCATTATTTGGTTGAGCTAATGGGGATAATGCGGTCATCTACTCGGTTGATTGGGGGACAACCTTATCATTAGCATTGGCCTTAATAGCAACCATCAACAATGTTTGTTTTCTTTCTTGACGATACCGAGGCCGGTAAAAGTAGTTTGGCGGTAAACAAAATTTGGCGCATTGTCTTTCCGCAAAAGAATATCCACAAAACTGGTGAGGAAAGTAACTTTGACATGTGGGTACATGTAAATTGTGTATCCCTAAGAAAAGGTTGCAAATTTAAAAGCTATTGGGTATCATGGCTAAGAAATTTTAGCTACGTGGGTTTTATCTATTTTAACACTCGCACTTCAACATAACACTTCATTCACAAGTACACGCAACTTAGCTAATTAGCCCCACTCACTTTTAACTTTATTTTCTTTTCATTTTTTTCAAACAAACTAAATTCATTTCATTTAAATATAAATACAAATAACATTAAGAAAGAAAAAAAAAAGGAAAAAAAAAGCAAAACAAAATATTGTATTGAAAAAACTTACAAATAAAATTAAGCCCACTTCCAGAAAAAAAATAAAAAAAAAAATAAATAATTAAAAAAAAAACCCCGTTTATTTTCTTTGTCTAACACCTGCACACACTAATTCACATATTATTTTCTTTCTTGACGATACCGAGGCCGGTAAAAGAAGGTTGTCTTTATCTTCGTTGGTTCCTCGGCGAACACCCGTTTGACGAGCTCAGCGGTATCATGGCGACCATTCGGCGGCGTCGAATTGGATGCCACATCGGATTCGGCGAATGTTTTCGTCACCACACCCCATACGCTAAATGTTGTAATATAAGGTCACATGTGTGATGCATTGTGATGACGTTAAACATATGCAATAATAAATTCATAAGCCAACAAATACAGTAAAAATAATTATAAATTAATGATGTTGGGACCGCGATATTTTATATATTTAGCGAGATATTATTTTATCGATAAATTAATAATTTATTAGTTTAAAAGGGTTTTCTGTATGACTTTTAAATTTTCAAGTCTAATATACTAGTTATAATGTATGCTAGTTAAAGATAAAATAAAAAAAAATTAGATAAACAAGTTCTAATTTAACATTTTATGAATTCATTTTCATAAATTAATTGAATTTGTTGAGACAAGTTCCAATTACATATGACTTTAGTTGAATTAATTGAATTTGTATAAGTTTCAAATATTATGGCCTTTATATATGTATGAAATGTTTTATAATTATTAATTTATAGTTTCATTGAGACAAATATATATAAACTGGAGTTTTAAAAAAATTATAATCTTATTATTTTATCGATTAGGGTTCAAATTTTTACTGATCTCAAGTTGAGACTGCACAAATTATTAATTTTATTGAATATTAATTTATAAAGGTTTTACTGTATATATTTAGTTTCATGAATTGCATGTTAATATATGCATAGAATGACAACATGGTTAAGTTGTGTATCTAATGACAAGATTATGATCCCAAAATTAAGAGAATGTGAAACAGTAGAATTCTTGATTTAATGGATTTGAAATGGAAAAACGAATGTGGGTGCTTAATATGATATGAAATTATCGGTTGGATATGTTGTAAATGTAATATGCAAGAATCAGAGAGAAGGAGAATTCTTATTATTGAAATGTATATCATAATGTTACATTAGAAAGTATTTATAGGAAAACCCTAACTTGTTAATCAAGATTAGGATGAATAGACATAAGCCCATAAGCCCATAATATTTTACAATACTCCTCCTTGGATATTCATCGTTCATTATACTTCATATACTGCCTCATCAAAAACCTTATCAAGAAAAACCCAATGGGATAAAAAAAACTTGATGAAAGAAAAGAGTGCAGTGCGTATAATGCTCCTCCTCCTCAATTTAATGTATATATTTCAAGCATCGCATGCTAATCTTCTAAACGAGTTGCTCGTATACTTTTGTTGGCAATAACTTTACAATGAAGTCCATCAAATTGATGATGTTACGAATAAGTCCTGCAAAAATGACAAAATATATGTGTAGCTTCCAACCCAATATCAAATCAATTGGTTGGAAAGTATACAATGCATGTACAAATATTAAAAGAGAAAAATACACTCTTGTGACATATGCAAAAGCAATTTATATAATATGCGTCCAAAATCATTTTGATCCATATACGGATCATTCAACTTTATCAAATAAAGTTATTGAGAACTTTATTAATCGTATCTAGAAGTTGAAGTTGTGAGCCATATTTGAGACATTACATATCCTTCATAGAATACGAGAGCTCTAATAAACCCAATTTTAGGGAAAAATAGATACTTATCTCATAAAATATCAATAAGATATTTACATCCACCATGAGATAATATGTCTTTTGATAATCAACTTCGTATTTTTGTGAATTATTTAGTCACAGTTCATGTCTTAAAAGAAATAACTTTAGAGCTCTTATTTTGCATTCACACAAATACTGGTGTATATCCAATATATTTTACACATTTATGTGTACGGACTTCATGTCCCAAGACTTCTCGTATTTTTACGAGATTGCTTCTTTTCACGTTGGCCAATCGTTTCATTGAGTGCACTTTTGAATAACAATTGATTTATGATCCTCATTATGCATAATAGCAAGCGCTATATTGTATGTAAACAAATTTATCGACGTCGTTTTGTGTCGATTCCATAATAATTCAAAACTAGATAGAATTTACTGAGATCTCATTAGCTTTTTGAGGTTCTTTAGAACCTTAATGTCTAGTGTCTCTTTATGAGACTATCGTGGGGTCTTTTATACCTCGAAAAACCATCTTGTTTTCATGCTCTATATTTTTCATCGAGGATTTTATTTGGAATCGATTTGTCTACCATGCTTGAGGCATGTCATAATAAAACAGTGTCCTTGAGGGACAACTTCTAATTAGAGCATGAGTAGCTGAAATTTTGTTTTTAGCCAATGTTTATTTATGGCTATTAGATTATCCATTGAATAATCAATTCATAAAAAAAATTTCTTTTGAGGATCAACAGAATATGATAATTCATTCTGAATTTGCAGCTACTTCTCTCCTCCTGAAGGAATTATCCATCTTCTATATCCCATATATGTGCATTTAGGTGGAGTAATTTGCACACAAAAAACAAAAATGGGATATGTTTGGTTTATAACCAAAAACAATTATAAAAGAGAGGATTTATAATAACATATTGACATGATGCTAATTTTGTTGTTGTGCATATTATAATATGGCCCCATGCAACAACACAAGTTTTTTTTCTCTCAGTTTCATTTGATAATTTGGAAGTAATTCACCGTATTTTCATGATGAAATACTCACTCTGGAATGTTAGGATTGCATTGAGCTCTTAATCATGCAAACTTGAGGTTGCGATTTAATGACCATTTAGATGATGCATCGATTTTAAACTCTAAATGGTTCATACCATGGATTTGTATGCTTACATATATCCATTTGTTTTCTTTCCATTATAATTGAGGAATTTAATCCCCATTCTAGTTGATAGAATAATAATCAACTTTCGTTGAGAGATAATAACATTAGATTGAAGAATTTTAATCTTCTATAGCTTTCGCATCATTAATGACTCAGGATGGTGTAACTGGTCATGCCAAAAATATTATAATTATTATTGCTCATAAACTTAAGTTTATGGCAGTGATTAGCTTTTACTAATCTTTGCATGTCGAGGAAGATATAAAAGAATATAATGTATTTATAATACTTAACTTCGTTTCTCATGACAATTTCATAATTCTTTCATGGAGCAAAATGCGCTATCACAGGTTTTTAAATCTATGAATATAGTGTGTAATATCTTTGACACACTTGTATTTCATATACATCACATTGCATTTTTTGCATAAATAGCATTTTTTTTTTTCTTTCTTATTGTATTTTCGCCACTACTAGTGGTTTGTCATTGTCATACTACCTCGACCATAGCATTTACCATGATAAACGATCTTTAACCATTTATCGTTACATTATCACATTCACATGAGGGAATGCGGATCTCATATTGATCATTTTATCTCATTCACTTGAGGGAATGGAGATCTTTATGTTGCAACTTGAGGTTGCCAACCAGTTTCTTTTAACACGACAATATGGAGCAAATTTAGTAAACGGTTTATCGTGTTTGTTCAAACATTCCCATTTCTTTTATATCAAAGCATCGTTCTCGATATCTGAGTATATTCGAGGCATTAATCATCTCATCACATTTTTTCTTTTCATCATTCGGATGTACTACTTAATATTGCGAAAAATGTGCTCGCATTTGCAAAAATCTCTTGCTTATGATGGTCAAATCTTTCTTTTAGATTTTGACATGCATTTAACGGATCTTTCACCGTTATATATTTTCTTTTTAATTCAGATCTAACACTGAAATTGTGATACCGAACTCGCTTATGCTTTTTTTTAATGCAGCTTGAAGTGCATACAATCATAGCGAGATTTTTGGGAATATTATTTGCTTTTGTGTGGTAATGTATCCTTGAGATCTTACCATAATTTAACGAATCTTTCATCGTTAAGTATTCCCTTTTAAGGTGTAAAACCTGAAAATCTAAAACATGAATAAAGACTAAAATACCCTTGGAATCGAAATTTATAAAATATGTAAAAGATATTTATATTCATTTAACGAAATTAAAAACTTAACTTATCTATAATTAAAACTTAACGAATATGTGTACGTGATCGACATTGTACGACGGAAGTTAAACGTCTCGTTAAATAGTTGGGACAATCTTATGGGCCTTGTTTTCGTTTATTTGGTGAACCATGTTGGGCCGTGTAATTTTGTCCGGTTGGACTAGTGAGCCGAGAGCCCAAAGGGGCGTGAGTTTTTTTTGTTCGGTTGGACCCAAACCGAAGCCACCCCATCTCAAGCCTAAACCGAAAATTGTACTAGCTATATATACAACACATTAAACATAATTTGGAACCCTAGTTTTCTTTGCCTCTCTCTTTTTTTTTCTTCCTATTCGGCCGAACCAACTCCTTTGGTGTCGAGACCTTGTGTCCAACAAGCTAAGGTATAACAATGATCTTTTCGTCTTCTTTTGATAACACCTAACGTATAATATGTTGTATCATATTTGTTTTAGTCGAGCTTGTGTTCTTTTCTTTTGGCCGAACCATATGAAACCAACAAACCAATATGAATTGAACCTTGTAATATTAAGAGAACATGTAATATATATGTATTGTTTGAATCGGATCATTAGTATGTCGAGCCACATAGAACCGAACCACATATATCATGAATCGGACCTTATGTGAATCATGCAAACGTGAATATGTAAAGTACGTAGAAGAATTAGGGTTTGCGTAAAACATATTAGCCGAAACCTATGTATTAACCGAAACATGTAAGAGTTTGTGGAAGTGTATTAAATGAGTAAAGGTCATGCAAAACCTACACCCTAAGTGATGTGTGAACCGAACCCTAAATGGTTGGTGAACCGTGTACCATGCGCGTGTGTTGTGAGTCAAGTGAGCTTGTCGATGTGTAAACGTAGTACGTGCTCATATCTAGTCGAAGCTATTGTGCATGTGTGTGTAAATGTGTAACTAATCCGAGTAATAAGTAACTTTGGGGTCACATGAAATCATAAACGTGCATGGATATAAAAGTTGACGTATAATATGTGTATAAGTAACGTATGGTTAAGTCATGAATGTGTTGAGTAAATAAACAAGAGTAATGAGTCATTAAATGACGTAATATGTAAAGTAATTGTGCATTAATATGATATTAAAAGAATGAGAAAACCCTAGAACATAAATGAGAGTCGATTAGGGTTTGAAGCTAAGTATAATAATTCATTATTTCATGTGTGAGTTATGACGTTTAAACTATTTTCACATTTAACCCTACACTTTAATAAATGACATAATGAACCCTAATCTATAATATCGGTTATAAAACACTTAAGTCTCATTTAATCATAAATCTTTAAAGTAATAAGATCACTAAATACACTAAGTATAAACATCAAATAGTAAAAGATCATTTCGACAATTATGGAATCATAAATAACATGTACGACCGTTAATGTGTATAGGTTCTGTGAAGAAGGAGTAATCCTTTGCTTTCCGTATTTCTTCTTTTTGGTCATTTGCTTTGGAATAAGGTACAGATATTCTGACCTTTTCAGTAAAGGTTTCTTATAACGTTTTCTTTCGTTAGCTTTTATATTAAGGTTTCCTAAGCCTTTGCTATGAACCCCATTCTGTTTGTTTGAGCTGTTGCTTATCCGAACTCGATTTACGAATTATGAAACATCGATTTTGAACTATATGATATGAAAACTCTGATTTTGAAAATATGATTAACCTTCTGATAAAGTATGATCTGTGGTCGGTTTTGACATTCGATTTGACCTAAGATAGTTTGACACCCGAGCCAAATATTTCACTAGTCATGGGGGATCCATGTCCGTGTCATGATGCACCTCGACATGACTCTAGGCAAAGTAGAGTGATGTTCGCCACGTCCCTTATATGTTATCTGTTATGAGCTCAATTATCTGTTATGGCCAATATCCTGCGTGGGGCGTATGGATGCATCCTAGATCTGTTATCTGTTATATGTTATCTGATGATTGATGCTGCGTGCATGCACGTCCTTCATAACTCTGGTAGGTCTCCCCTACAAATGTTGCCTTATGTGAATATGATTATGATCTGATATTTGTTTATGGGCTCGTGGTAGTTAACTATAAAACTTATTCGATAATTCTGAATTTATACTTTGAAAATGATTATGATTTTGCTATCTTTCGTTCACTATATTTCGTATTCGATATTGTTTCATATTCGCTTTGCTTTTATATCCATTCATTGAGCTTTTGAAGCTCACCGCATTTCTTTTCTTCCTGGCAGTATCTAAGCATTGAAGCTGGGTTTTGCTTTGGGATGAGTGCATGAGTGGACTTACCTTAGAGATATTTAGCTTTGATCTTATGATGCCATTTAAGACTTTGTTATTTCAGATTATTTCTATTGGAGTTATTTTCCATTGGGACTGATGAGTGTCTAAATACTCATCATTTTTGTACCAATTAAACTGCAAAAACATCTGAAAACACTCAGAAATGCATCAAAATGATAAAAATATCACAAATAAGTGTTTTATGTGTTTTAAATGCAAAAATATCAAAATCTGGTGAAAAACGTATCAAGTTTGCATAATTGGCAGTTTTAGTCCCCCAAGTTTTAAAAGTTGTCAAAAACAGTCCCTGGTAAATCTAAATAAAAGAAAAATATCATTTCAAGTCCCTAGGGATTCCTAAGTTGTCAAAATTGGTCCTTGAGATTTAAATTTACAAAATTACAACTTAGGTCCTTAAACTTTTAAAAATGTCAAGTTTGGTCCTTTGAAAATTTGAAAATGTCAAAAATAGTCCCTGCACTATTAAAACTTGTCAAAAGTGACCCTTGTGAGAACTTTGGAATATTGGCAGAATGGTCCTTCAAGAATTCAGAAATTGCAAACAAGTCCTTGTCATAACTAAAACCAAACCTTGTCAAAATCCTTTTGACCCCTGCCACTTACAATTGTGACCTCCCTGTCTTTTCTCTTTTTGGACTGCCAGATCAAACCAAAGTCAAACCCTTCCCTTTCCCTCCACCTGTACTGTATATCTTCCCAAGTTGCCTGCAACAACACAGGCCCTCTCCCATCACCTTTTCTCCTTTCCCACCACCCCCTCATCATCACAACCCACCACAATAAATGCCACCCCCCCTAGTTGCTAAAACACAGAGCCACAGGTCAAATAGCCATTTCCCGCCAAAATGATAAAACGGCCAAAATGCTCAAAACTCGTCCATTGGCCAAGCTGAGAGGTGGGATTTGCTCAGAAGGACACGTGGAAGATTTCTAGTGTATAAAAGAGGAAGAAGAGGCAAGAGAAGACCAGTTAGTTAATTTTTAGTTTCAATGTATGTCGTTTTCAATTTCTATGTCTTAGTTTAATCAAAAAGCTTTAATCTTCTGTTTCAATGTACTCAACTTAAGCTAATTTATCAATATAATCCATATTCAAGTATCACTTCAAGTTTTTATTCACTTTCCATATGTTCATGTTCACTGTCTAAAAGTTCAAATTCAAACTCTATAGTTCAAGCTTCTTATAGCTTATATTAAAGTCAAACAAGCTTATTCAAGCTTAATATAGCTTTTTGTAAGCTTGTTGTTCAGTTTCAAGCATAATGGGTTGATGGTCAACAAAAGTCAACAGAGAAGAAATTTTGGTTCAAACAGGTTGGAATTGGATAGTGGGTGTTGCAGAGATGAATTTGGGGTGGAATTAGCTTAGTATAGTGTAGTAATGGTTCTGTTTAAGCTGCACAAATAGCTTGGGCACTTGTAAGTTTGTTTCTCATTTTTCATTCAGTTTGCAGTTTATGTTTGTGTTTGTAATCTGTGGTCATTAATGGTTTAAACTTGTTTAAATAGTAGTAACTAGGGTGACTAAAGTCATATTAATCATTGGTTTGTACTGGTTCAGTGATTAGCTTAATTTTAAGATCAAAACAGTTTCAAAAGTAGTGTTTGGATTAATTAGCAAATCTGTGTCTAAGGTTTGTTCAGAGGTTGCAACTGGTTGTTTTAGGCTTGTGTAGTTCTTTTGTAACCTTTCCAGTCATAAAATTGCATCTGCAAACCTCCAAAGTCAACATCACAATAAACTGTCTTATATTGCTTATCTGTTGGATTTTTAAATAACCAAAGTCTTGTTTTGTGTTTAGATTACATAGAAATAGCTTGCTTCAGGATTAATTCACCATATAACATCATATTCAGTCATCAAATCAAGATTAAAGTTCACAAAAGTCAAAGTTCAAGTCTGTCAAAAAGTCAAAAATACTTGAAAAATCCTGTTTTCACCCAATCTAGAAAGATTTATCATGGATTCATTCCTGGGTCAAAATTAGTAAAACTTGGGTCTTTAAAACTTCAACTGGTCTAGTTTATTTTTATCATTTTTGTGGATTTTTGCCAATTTTCTATAAGCTCCAAAAAAGCTTGTCAAACAGGGCTCATTTGCCCTGTTCATAAAACTCAGTGAGTACTGAGTTTTCACAGTACCTTGCAGAGCTTGTCAAAAGCTCCTTAGAGCTTCTCTAAGTTTGTTTTTTGGTTTATAGGTTCCTAGCCAGGTCTAGTCTAGATTCCAACTTTTGGTTTTAAGTTTTGCTTATTTGATGAGCTTGTGCTTAAGCTTAAAAGTTGTGATCAAAACTGTTTTCATCACTTATTCTCAAATCATCAAATCATGGTAGTGAGTGATTCAGAGTATAGGATGGTTGTTTCTTGTTGCATTTGAGTACTTTTAGCTTATTACAGCTTCTGTGTAGGTTTGGTGCCCTGTTTGTGCCTTGTGCTTATTTGGAGTGCTTATTACTTAAGCACTTTCTCTGCAGTTTCATTTTCTTACAAACAAGCCACTGTTTTTCTATTTTTCTTAGATTCAGTAGATTAAATTAGACTTTTCCTGAAATTTTCATAATTTTCCAACACTGTTTGCTATTTTTCTTAATTAAAAACAGTTTTTAGATCATTTTAATTAGCTTTTAATACAATTAAATCAGAAAAAGTTCAAAAAAATAATTTTTCATTTTTCTTAGGTTAAGATAAATATAAAAAGTAAAAAAATTATTTTTCCAGATTTTTCATAGTTTAATTTGTAATTTTTAGTAATTTAATTAGTTTTAAATAGTTTAAAATTCATAAAAAATAGAAAAATAATCAGAAAAATATAAAAATAGTTTTGAAAAATCTCCTTAGTTATTTTAGATTTTTCCAAGTCATAATTTTATTTTTCAAGCTTTATTTCATATTTTCTAGTATTTTAGGTTATTATTAAATAGTTAAAAATAGTTTTTAATTAATAATAATTAGATAAATAGTTTTAAAAATAATTTTCTTTTTATTAAAATTTTCTTTTATCATTAGGTTTGTAAAAATATCATTTTCATATTTTTAGGATTAATATTGTGTAAGTTTCACGTTTTCTTGTGTACGTAACGTAGTTTTTAATTTAAGTTTTTAAAAAACAGAAAAATCAAAAACATTAGTTTAAAAATAGTGATAGCGTTTATTTAATATAATTTAGATTTTAATTTCCTTTAATTTGCATTTAAGCCCCTGTAATTTATAAAATAACTCAAAATCCTTACTGATCACTATCCTTAGTGATTATTCGACACCTGATTGTGTTAAACACCATTCATCCTCCGTGGGACTTAACGACAGGGAATCCACTTTGTATTCCTCGATCTTAATTGCATTTGTGTCTTAACTGTTTTAAGTTTCTTACGGTTGGCCATTCACAAGTGGCTAGCTTGCGTGAGATAACTTGACGGTTTTGCACAGATCAGGGACCTATGTATTGAAGTCATGTTGACTTGAATTATTCCGCATTTATGTTAAGACTTCTTTTAGATGTTTATGTTTGCTTTGATATGACACCATTGTTTGAGATTCCTTTACCCTTGTCGGGTCGGGGCGTTACAATTTATGGCATCAGAGCCCAGGTTTACGACTTGTAGTCGGGACCATGACATATGGACCCTAGGTTTTGAGACCCTTAGAGCTTAGGCTATGACCTGTGAGGATTGGGTAGACTTTAGGATTCCTTCTGTGTACTTCCATTTCGTATCTCACCTTTGTTCATTTTGCTAATCGTTTGAATATCGTTCAGATGGTTCAAACTCGTCGTAACGGTAACTTGGATGGAGACGATGATGCTCCTAACTTGGATGTTGCGATTGCCAATGCTCTCAACACTCTTTTCCACGGTCTTACCACACGAGATGATGACACAGGTGATCAACAACATTCGCAACGGTGGTGCTTCGGGGTGAGTGGTGGAGGAAATCAACCCGTCGGCATTCACACTTGGCTCGGCGTTTGGTAAGCTCAAGCCTCTTTCTTTTAGCTTTACTTTGCTGCTACTCCCACTGAGGCCGAGGACTGGATCACTCATATTGAGAAGCTGTTTGAAGTATTGGGTTGTGGAGATGAATTTAAGACCCGTTTGGTTGCATTTAAGTTGGAGGGTGATGCTTTGAATTGGTAGAAGGCACTCAAACAAAGAAAGAGGAGGAGATGCTTTTGCTATTACTTGTACTTGGGCTGAGTTTCGAACTATCTTCTATAACCGTTACTTCCCTGATGCTGAGCAGCAAAGGTATGAGAGGGATTATCAGGCGATTTACCAACTTGATCATGAGAACTCCAATGAGTACATGGGCAGGTTTATGAGGTTGGTCAGTTTTGTGGGAATGATTCTTTGGAGATGGTAGGCCAAGCTAAGCACTTCAAGTGGGATGAAGAAGTGGGTGTTGGACCGACGTGGCTGAATATTGAGTATGAGGATGTGTCACCGGTGCAATGACGCAGCACTTCGTAACATTGAGATCTTTCATGAGGTTTCGGGTTCCAACAAGCGTAACCGTGATGGTGATCGGATTCAAGGTAGGACTCAAAATAGTGATTATAAGGGAAATTCGGCAGAGTTATGATTCGAGGGTCGGTGGATAGGAGTTATGATCACGGAGTCGGTCAGGAAGGAATGTGGACTCTAGGCGCCTGAGAGGCGGAGTCGGGGATAGCGAACTACTTGGCAAGAATGGAAATGATCGCCGAGAACCAAGGTAACAATAACCGCGTTACAACAAGGATCGGTCACTCGAGGATCATATCGGTGGTCGTGCTTCAGGATCTTCGGTCGAGAAGAGGCGGTGAAGTTTTGCCTCCCCTTCTATCGTACTACTTGTGGAAAGGCTCATTCGGGACCGTGTTTCAAGGCCAATGGTGGATGTTTCTCTTGTGGTTCCACTACTCACAAGATCAAGGATTGCCCTAAGAAGAACCCGTGATTCTGGAAACTACATCAAGCCGCCACCTACTATTGGGCGTGTTTATGCTACTACTCGGAATCAGCGGAGCGCACTTCGGTACCATTACGGGCACTCTTTTCATTGATGATTATTCTGTCTTCGCTTTATTTGATACCAGTGCCACACACTCCATTATATCTGTCACATTTGCTAAGAAACTTAATATGAAGCCCAAACCATTAGCAAATCACTTATCGATTTCTACGCCTATGAAAAACCATATGATCATTGATCATAAATACGTTAAGTGCCCTCTTCGTTTTGATGATCGTTCGTTAACTCTGCAAATCTGTATCCTCTCGATATGGTCGAATTTGATATCATTCTAGGCATGGATTGGTTGGCTTATCATAGAGCTTCCATCATTGCTATGCTAGAAGCGTGATCTTTGGAGACGTAAAACATCCTGAATTCGTTTATTATGGTTCTCAACCCCTCAAATCTGTTAAGCTCATTTCCGCTATGAAGGCACGGACCATGCTTGCTCATGGGTGCCAAGGTTTTCTGGCATCTGTTAAGGACACGTCTTTGGAGAGTCCTAACATTGAAAACCTTTCTATTGTTTGTGAATTCACCGACGTTTTTCCGATGAACTCCCGGTCTTCCACTAGAAGTTGAGTTTAGCATTGAGTTAATTCACAGTCTTGAACCGATTTGAAGGCTCCGTATCGTATGGCACCTTTTGTAGAACGGAAGGAATTAAAGGAGCAAGCTGCAAGAGATGATAGAAAATGGATTTATTCGACCCAGTGTTTCTCCATGGAATTTTGTTTTGTTTGTGAAGAAGAAGGATGGAAGCATGCGTCTATGTATCGACTACCGTGAACTCAATCGTATTACCATTCGAAACCGTTATCCTCTTCCGCGTATTGATGATTTGTTTGATCAACTGCAAGGAGCGAAGTTCTTTTCTAAGATTGATTTGAGATCTGGTTATCACCAGCTACGTGTGAGGGAGCAAGATGTTCCTAAGACCGCGTTTGTACCGGATATGGTCATTACAATTCCTCGTTATGCCTTTTGGTTTGACAAATCTTTCTGTGTTTATGGACTTAATGAATCGTGTTTTCCATGAGTTCCTCGATAAGTTGTTATCGTTTTCATCGACGACATTTTGGTTTACTCCAAGTCTGAAGAAGAGCATGAGCAACATCTCCGGATAGTTTTGGAGAATCTGAGGAGAAGAAAGTTATATGGCCAAATTTTCGCGCGAAGTTTTGGTTAAAACAAGTCGCTTTCCTTGGTCATATTGTATCTGCTAATGGTATCACCATGGATCCGTCTAAGGTTGAGGCTATCACTAAATGGCCAAGAACTACGGTGACACCGAGGTTAGGAGTTTTCTAGGACTTGCGGGTTACTACCGACGTTTTGTTGAAGGTTTCTCTCGCTTAGCTCTACCCCTAACCCAACCGATGAGAAAAGGTGAAAAGTTTGTATGGACGGATGAACGAGAAGAGAGTTTTGAAGAGTTGAAACGGAGATTGGTGTCCGCTCATATTTTGACTCTTCCATCAGTTCTCGGAGGATTTCAAATATACAGTGATGCATCTAAGAAAGGATTAGGGCATGTTTTGATGCAACATGGAAGGTGATAGCTACGCTTCAAGACAATGAAACCTTATGAGGAGAATTACCCAACTCATGACCTTGAGTTAGCTGCAGTGGTGTTCGTGTTGAAGATCTGGAGACATTACTTGTATGGAGAGACGTGTGATATTTTCATCGACCATAAGAGTCTCAAGTATATTTTCACCGAAAGAACTTAACATGAGACAAAGAATATGGTTAGAACTTCTTAAGGATTATGACACCAACATTCAGTACCATCCCGGTAAGGCTAATGTAGTTGTTGACGCACTTAGCGAAATCGGCATTCTTGCAAGTATTGAGATTGAACCTAGGATTCTTCGTGACTTAGAGCGTTTGGATGTTGAGTTGTGTGTACGAGGTTTTGATGGATACTGGGCTAGTATGAAGGTGGAGTTGAACCTTATACTGCAAATTAAAGAAGCTCGAAAGATGATGGCGAGTTGTGGGCGGGCGCAAAATGTTAAAGAAGGTAAGCGGAGGCAGAGTTTAAGGTTGATGATGACGGAATAGTATGGTATGAAGATAGGCTCCGTGTTCCCAATGATTCGGTACTTTGAGAAAGTTATGGCTGAAGCTCATAGTTCTCCTTTCACTATCCATCCTGGTTCTACCAAGATGTATAGGGATTTGAAGCAATACTTACGGTGGAATGGCATGAAGCAAGATGTGGCGACGTTTGTATCGAAGTGTATGATTTGTCAGCAGGTTAAGATTGAACATCAAAGGGCTAGTGGATTGTTACAACCATTGGATATTCCAACATGGAAGTGGGATAAGATATCTATGGATTTCGTAATGGCGGGCTACCTCTTACTCGGAAGAAGCATGATGCGATTTGGGTAGTTGTTGATCGACTAACCAAATCCGCTCATTTCTTACCAATTAGAAAGGATTATGGTATTGGTAGATTGGCGGAAATTTTTCAACAAGAGATCGTTAGGCTTCATGGTACTCCGGCATCTATTGTGTCCGACAGAGATCCGCGGTTTACTTCCCGTTTCTGGAAAGGTTTGCAAAAGCTTGGGGTACTCGACTTAATTCAGATCACAGCATTTCATCCTCAAACGGATGGTCAGTCAGAGAGGACTATTCGAGGACATGCTAAGGGCTTGTGCTTTAGAATGGACGGGCAGTGGGATGAATATTTGTGTTTAGTAGAGTTTGCATACAACAACAGTTGGCATGCTAGCATTAAGGCGGCACCGTTTGAACTTCTTTATGGGAGAAAATGTAGATCACCTACTTGTTGGGATGAAGTAGGTGAACGTTTAATTGAAGGTCCGGAAATGATTGAGATCAGTAATGAGAAAATAGTTGTTGCTAGAGAAAAGTTGAAGGAGGCTAGGTCTCGTCAGAAAAGTTATGCCGACAAGCATCGTCGTGATTTAGAATTTCGGGTTGGAGATCGTGTATTTCTAAAAGTCTCGCCGTTTAGAGGTGTGAAACGTTTTGGAATCAAGGGCAAGCTCAGTCCTCGATTTATTGGTCCGTTTGAAATTGGGCATTATAGGAGAAGTTTCGTATCGGTTAGCACTTCGCCTCTTATCGCATGTTCATGATGTGTTCCATTTATCTCTCCTAAGGGGATACAACTATCATCCGTTACACGTTGCTTCTTATCCGTTTGATCAAATTCAATCCGATATATCTTTATCTGAAGAACCGGAAGCTATTTTAGAAAGGCAAGAAAGAGTCATGAGAAATAAAGTCATTCCATTCGTTAAGATTCTTTGAAAAAATCACCCGGAGTGAGGCTACAGGAAACCGAAGAGTCGATGCGAGCTAGTTATCCTCATTTCTTTGAATAGTTTGGTATGTTCTCATTTCGTTTTCGGTTTGTTTCATTTCAATTTTCGAGGACGAAAATTCTTCTTTTAGAAGGGAAGAGTTGTAAAACCTGAAAATCTAAAACATGAATAAAGACTAAAATACCCTTGGAATCGAAATTTATAAAATATGTAAAAGATATTTATATTCATTTAACGAAATTAAAAACTTAACTTATCTATAATTAAAACTTAACGAATATGTGTACGTGATCGACATTGTACGACGGAAGTTAAACGTCTCGTTAAATAGTTGGGACAATCGTATGGGCCTTGTTTTCGTTTATTTGGTGAACCATGTTGGGCCGTGTAATTTTGTCCGGTTGGACTAGTGAGCCGAGAGCCCAAAAGGGCGTGAGTTTTGTTTGTTCGGTTGGACCAAGCCGAAGCCCACCCCATCTCAAGCCTAAACTGAAAATTGTACTAGCTATATATACAACACATTAAACATAATTTGGAACCCTAGTTTTCTTTGCCTCTCTCTTTTTTTTTCTTCCTATTCGGCCGAACCAACTCCTTTGGTGTCGAGACCTTGTGTCCAACAAGCTAAGGTATAACAATGATCTTTTCGTCTTCTTTTGATAACACCTAACGTATAATATGTTGTATCATATTTGTTTTAGTCGAGCTTGTGTTCTTTTCTTTTGGTCGAACCATATGAAACCAACAAACCAATATGAATTGAACCTTGTAATATTAAGAGAACATGTAATATATATGTATTGTTTGAATCGGATCATTAGTATGTCGAGCCACATAGAACCGAACCACATATATCATGAATCAGACCTTATGTGAATCATGCAAACGTGAATATGTAAAGTACGTAGAAGAATTAGGGTTTGCGTAAAACATATTAGCCGAAACCTATGTATTAACCGAAACATGTAAGAGTTTGTGGAAGTGTATTAAATGAGTAAAGGTCATGCAAAACCTACACCCTAAGTGATGTGTGAACCGAACCAAATGGTTGGTGAACCGTGTACCATCTTGGCGTGTGTTGTGAGTCAAGTGAGCTTGTCGATGTGTAAGCGTAAAGTACGTGCTGCTCATATCTAGTCGAAGCTATTGTGCATGTGTGTGTAAATGTGTAACTAATCCGAGTAATAAGTAACTTTGGGGTCACATGAAATCATAAACGTGTATGGATATAAAAGTTGGACGTATAATATGTGTATAAGTAACGTATGGTTAAGTCATGAATGTGTTGAGTAAATAAACAAGAGTAATGAGTCATTAAATGACGTAATATGTAAACTAATTGTGCATTAATATGATATTAAAAGAATGAGAAAACCCTAGAACATAAATGAGAGTCGATTAGGGTTTGAAGCTAAGTATAATAATTCATTATTTCATGTGTGAGTTATGACGTTTAAACTATTTTCACATTTAACCCTACACTTTAATAAATGACATAATGAACCCTAATCTATAATATCGGTTATAAAACACTTAAGTCTCATTTAATCATAAATCTTTAAAGTAATAAGATCACTAAATACACTAAGTATAAACATCAAATAGTAAAAGATCATTTCGACAATTATGGAATCATAAATAACATGTACGACCGTTAATGTGTATAGGTTATGTGAAGAAGGAGTAATCCTTTGCTTTCCGTATTTCTGCTTTTTGGTCATTTGCTTTGGAATAAGGTACAAATATTTTGACCTTTTCAGTAAAGGTTTCTTATAACGTTTTCTTTCGTTAGCTTTTATATTAAGGTTTCCTAAGCCTTTGCTATGAACCCCATTCTGTTTGGTTGAGCTGTTGCTTATCTGAACTCTGATTTCTGAATTATGAAACATCTGATTTTGAACTATATGATATGAAAACTCTGATTTTGAAAATATGATTAACTTTCTGATAAAGTATGATCGTATGGGTTTTGACATTCGATTTGACCTAAGATAGTTTGACACCCGAGCCAAATATTTCACTAGTCATGGGGTTCCATGTCCGTGTCAGTGATGCACCTCTGACATGACTCTAGTGCAGTAGAGTGATGTTCTCCACGTCCTTATATGTTATCTGTTATGAGCTCAATTATCATTATGGCCAATATCTCTGGGGGCGTATGGATGCATCCTAGATCTGTTATCTGTTATATGTTATCGATGATTGATCTGCTGCGTGCATGCACGTCCTTCATAACACTGGTAGGTCTCCCCTACAAATGTTGCCTTATGTGAATATGATTATGATCTGATATTTGTTTCTGGGCTCGTGGTAGTTAACTATAAAACTTATTCGATAATTCTGAATTTATACTTTGAAAATGATTATGATTTTGCTATCTTTCGTTCACTATATTTCGTATTCGATATTGTTTCGTATTCGCTTTGCTTTTATATCTGTTCACTGAGCTTTTGAAGCTCAGCCGCATTTCTTTTTCTTCCGCGGCAGGTATCTAAGCATTGAAGTTGGGTTTTGCTTTGGGATGAGTGCATGAGTGGACTTACCTTAGAGATATTTAGCTTTGATCTTATGATGCCATTTAAGACTTTGTTATTTCAGATTATTTCTATTGGAGTTATTTTCCATTGGGACCTATGTATTGAAGTCATGTTGACTTGAATTATTCCGCATTTATGTTAAGACTTCTTTTAGATATTTATGTTTGCTTTGATATGACACCATTGTTTGTGATTCCTTTACCCTTGTCGGGTCGGGGCGTTACATAAGGTCCTCACGAAGAAGACAAGGTTCTCATAAAAAAAATTACAGTTAAATCTTAACATAAAAAGTCCACACTCCACATTAACACATCTAAAAAATATATAAGAGTATTGACATGAAGTTAAAGATTGTGTTAGGTTTGTAAACAGAAAGAACATAAAATAAAATAAAATTAACAACAATAGAACTTGAGGTTCTATATATACATTTTTTTTAACATAATAAGATTATGTTATTTGATTCACTTGATTGAATAATGTTCTAGCATCTTTCTTTAACATAATGAGATTATGTTATTTGATTCTTTTGAGAGAATCATCATAGAACATTCTAATCATAACTTGAGGTTATGTATTTGATAGAATCATGATAGAACCTGAGTTCTTATCATTTTTTTTTAATTGAATATCATAACACAATGTTATGGTATTTTGACTCTTTCATGATAATCATGATTCAATATTAAAAAGAATAACTTGAGGTTATTGCATTTTTATTATGTTAATCGTAGTAGAACTTGAGGTTCATACTCTTTTTTTTTTAAACATAACGTGAGGTTATGGTATTATGATTCACTTGAGGGAATCATCAAAGCACATTAGGCTTTAAACAAAACTAATCATAACTTGAGGTTATGTTATCGTGATTCATTTGAGGGAATCATATTTGAACATTTTAACAATAACTTGAGGTTATTGTATTTTCATTTTATAATCATAATAGAACTTGATGTTCTATAATACTCATAACATGAGGTTATGATATTTTTTGATTCTCTTAAGTGAATCATAATAGAACTTGAAATTCTATTTTTCTTTTTTATTTTAAACATAACACAAGATTATGTTATTGATTCTATTAATTGAATCAAATTAGAACTTGAGGTTCTAATAATTTTTTTTCGTTAACATAATATGAGATTATGTTACTTTGATTTTCTTCATGTAAAACATGAACAAATAAGATTACGCAAATAAGATTACGCAAAACGTAACATAGCATATAAGTACCAGAGTTTCGATTTCTGTTCAGTAATATTCACATTAAAACAATCAAATTTAGACAACTGTGTTTTAATGGTATTCAATCGTGATTAAATTAATAGAACATGACACGTGCAAAAACATTAGCAATCATCATCAAATATTTATTTTGTGCATAGAAATGTGGCTCAATACCTTTTTATGATACTCATAATAAAAGGAAAAAAAAATGTAAGTACCAATATTACTAGAGAAGTATGTATATAGCCAAGATAACAATTATTCAATTTGAAACTATGTAATTTTAGCTGGCTTCATGTAATCTTTTATTGGTTATGTTTATAAACCACATGCAAGCCAGTTTATGGAAGATATAGCTTAACATGAATCGGTGATCTTTTATCTTACAGGGATTAATCTATGATAAAGATGTGACAAAAAAATATAGCACTAAATATATAGGAGCTACATGCAGATTTAGTTTGGAGATACGTATTACTCATCGTTAACGCAAATCCAATATTTATATTTTATAATAAGATCACAACTAAAGAAAACATATTTATCTCACAAAATCACGAATATCCCTTTTTCATTACAAAATGTTTCTCTTAATTAGGATCTACCAAAAAGAATAATATTTTGAGGTTCATTAGCAATGCAAATTTATACAAACTACATCCTCAAAATATAAGTATAACATCAAACAAACTATGCATATACTATAAACAATGTATAAAGTAAACTTTATAAAGAAGAAACCGTACATGCGTGTTTCAATAACCTTTTTTACTAATAAAACAAAGGTTTTAAGATTTTATCACATACCGATGTCTAAAACCCGCGTAAAACTATAAGATCTAGCACATGGTGTTCATCACCAAGGAAAAACGAATTTTGACATTTACCTTCCTATAATTTTCAATCAATTGTTTATATGTTATTATATGTAATGCTTACGTCAAGAGATCTATCATATTGCCAATTAACTAAACAAGAAGATCAGAATGGTTACCTTAGCCGTGATATCAAAGTACTAATAATCGTTAACCAAAAACTTCATCCATCTATACTCGGTTAAATTTTAAATCACCTTTAGAGCGTGCTGATAACGTGTTGTAAATATAATATACAAGAATCAGAGAGAAGGAGAATTCTTATTATTGAGATGTATATCATAATGTTACATTAGGAAGTATTTATAGGAAAACCCTAACTTGTTAATCAAGATTATGATGAATAGATATAAGCCCATAAGCCCATAATATTTTACAATAGGATATAGTATTTCTACGCATTAAACAGCTTAAAAGAAGTGAATTGATATTGCCAAATAAATTAATGGGACACCACAATATTGCACTCTTAATACATATGTTACATTATACCATGTGCATAATTATGGTGTCCATATCAATTTATTTGGTGTCAATATTAACTCTTTTACAAAAATTTACACGTGCTGTTTTGACTTTTTTTTTTATCATGGTTTTGCAGCCTCGTGATTTTTCTTGTCAGCATCATTTTCCGTTGCTTCTTAAGGTGATGGTGGATCATTCTCTTGTGTTACACATTAAGGATAGCAAAAAGGCATTCAAATTAGGAACAAAATGATGTAACACGTTACAAATATTATGTACAATTTTAAATACAATGTTGAACTTTGATATATGTTTTTTGCATTAATAATAATAATAATAATAATAATAATAATAATAATAATATTTTTCTATACGTTTGTTATGAAAAGAGTTGCTAAAACAATTGAGCTTATGGGTGCTGTTGCTAAGCTTAATGACCCCCAGTGTGAGTTGTTGCTCTTTCGTGCTTGTGCCGGTATTTTCAAGTTATATTTTTCTATGCGCACATGTTCTCACCGGGTCTTTGAGCGTGGTCAGATCTCATTTGATGTTGCAATTCGTTCTTCTCTTGAGCGTATCGTCACTGCTTCTGGACCTGGTTTTAGTGATTGGCAATGGAGGCTTGCCACCTTACCCTTTGCGTTTGGGGGGCTTGGTGTATACTCTGCAGGTGATATTTTGAACTATGCATTCCTTGCGTTTAGACTCCAATCTGCTAGCTTACAGACTAAGCTCCTCTGAAAATTTGATATTGTAACTTCTGGGCCTTCCTATGATGATGTCTTGTGTGCTTTTAATTCGAAAATGGAGATTGACCTTTTGAGTAATCCAAGTGAGATCTCTGCCCCCAAACTCATGAAGAAATTGGCATATATATATTTCACACGTGTTACCCAAATGGCTGAATCCACTTTTTCCAATATCTTATCGACAGATGGCGTTATGGAAATAGCAAATGGAGGACTACACTTCGGACTGGATTAGGGCGGTTCCGGTATCTGGGTTGGGACAGACTGTGAATGATAGGACCTACCGATGTGTGTTATGTTATCGGCTAGGTGTTCACCATAGTTTTAAAAAGCGCGCCTAGGCGCGCCTCGCTCAAGGCTCAAGCTTTAGGGATTTTTTTGGATCGAGGCTCACGACATGCATGAATCCCAAAAAAAGCGCAGCGCCTTGGGGCTTTTCGCGCCTTTCGCCTTGGGGCTTTTTGCGCCTCAGAGATGTAACAGGTTTTGGGGCTGTTTTCTAAATATTAAGATAAGATACATGGGCTTTATAAGTTATATACATGAGCCTTTTAAGTTATATCTAATAACCCTAATTTTGAAAAGAACTAAAACACACAATCAAGTGGGTAACTATAGATTCTGATCATTTTACAAATATGTAATCTCTCACGTCATAAGTTTATATCTTGAACTGATTTTTATTGATTGTTTATTTTATTGAATTGTAAATAATGTCATAAGTTTATTTTATTTTCATGCATCACATCATAGGGTGAGTATTTGTATGATTTGCATTATGCCTTGAATATTAATATGTTGCTTGCTTGATATTTGGGTTAAATTGTGAACTTTGTTAGATGTAAGTCTGCAAGTGTAGGACACAAGCATATTTAGTCTGATATGGATTTTAATCTATATGTAGTTCATCGAGCCAAAGAGTTGATCCATTTGAGAAGTGACAACTGATCTATTTTAATCTTTATAATGGCTATATGTGTCATGTATTAAGTATTTAATGTTATTTTATGTTATTTAAGCTACATAAATGGTCACATATATTATAAAAAAAACTTAATTTATTTAGTGCGCCAGTATTCATGAATGGCGGCGCCTTGGTATACCGCCGAGGCTCTTTGGTCCCCTTCGCGTCTTAGTGCGCCTTGAGCCTTTCAAAACATTAGGTGTTCCCCTATTCTCTGTTCAGATGTCGTGTTCAGCTTGTTCCAGGGTCTTTACGGGGGATATTTATGGGGACCATGCTGTAACGTGTGTTGGTAATATTGGTATTAAACATCGGCATAACGTGGTGTGCGATACTTTTGTTGACATCTGTTCACGTTCGGGGATTTCGGCTCATAAAGAAGTTGATATTGGGCTTAGTGGAGAAAAAGACAACCCCCCACGTCCAACTGATATGTTGCTCTACTTGTGGGACGGAGGTCTTGATGTTTGTGACGATCTGACAGGGTCGTTGCCCTTGACGCAAACTGATATGGTTGATTTTGTGTCGGGTCGTGCGGTGATAGAGGCCACAAAATGTAAACGGGTCAAGTATGAGGCTAAGTGCGCGAATATTGGATATGAGTTTCTCCCCTTCTCATTCTCTTCTTTTGGTGAACTTGAGAAGG
Organism: Chrysanthemum makinoi; assembly: GCA_910596185.1. Lineage (NCBI taxonomy): Eukaryota > Viridiplantae > Streptophyta > Magnoliopsida > Asterales > Asteraceae > Chrysanthemum > Chrysanthemum makinoi. The sequence continues at coordinate 216,439,684 of OU343218.1, read as the reverse complement.
ATGCGGTTACCTTACTGAAACGAATCCAAAGTTCTTTGTGACTCAAGATATTGGTGCACGTGTTGCTATTCATATTTTTAGTATGATTAACTTTGCTATAGCTAGAGCATTGAGGGCCCAGATCGTATCTCGTGTCCTCACTAATTTCTTGTAAATCTTATGAATATCTAAAAAGTGGTGTTTATGGGAAAATAATAATAATAATGATAATAATAATAAATAAATAAATAAATAATCTAAACACACCGTTAACGTGTCTAATAACTTTAAATGTATCCTAAAGTTTGTTCAAAAATAAATTTAACAACAAAACTCAAAACACACGCCTAAATTATGTGAACTTAGACTTTTACTTTCTAAAATTTTTTATATAATAAACTTTATTTGTCCATTATCTAATAAATATTCAGCATATTCATTATACGAATACAAAAATGTCGAATTTAGAATAAAACAAGCCGAATACTACAGTACTTTTGAATTACATACGATCTTAGAATTTTCTATCATTTACCATAGTAAAGATTTTATAGAAAAATTGTTTCTTTTAGTAGGTCAAAATAATTATATATGTTTGAATGATCGATAATAGATAAATAATATGAATTGCGCTATACAAATCAGTTATATGAAAACGAATGAAACTATATTTTCATTTAGTAAAAGAGGGTTAAGGATATAGCTACGAATTGTAGTTTTATAGTTAGATATTTGTTTTAGGGGTTATAATTTCTTCATTTGTCAATGTCATTTTTCATAATTTTGCATTTTACTTTTGCATGTTTACGTTTTGTCGCCTAGGTGTAGGATTGTGTCACTTTGTGGCTGCTTAATTTTACCATGTTGTATTTGTGATGCGTTTTGAGATCATGTTTTAAATTTATAATATCTCGTATACTTATGATCTACGAATTCACTAACGGGCAGAGAACCTGGTCGTATATAGTGTAGGATTAGTAAATTTGAGGTCGCTCCTCAAGAGCTAATGGGCGGTCTATAACTAGAGTTTTATTTGTCACGTTTTGAAAGTTGATTTGATTAACTAAATGCAATAATATAAATAACTGAAATATAAATGAGGTCTACTTATCAAGAGAGAAAATGTGCTAACCTAGTTACGTCTTTATTAACGCAATGATCCTATTTTCCAGTTCAATGTCTAACTCTCGTTCTATATAGTGGTTCTAATATCATTAGGTCCGATTTGTAGTCGAAACCTAACTTATAATTCCTATGATCTTAACCCCGTTGTTCACGAAAGCTGGGCATCTAGTTCATAGTCATTATATCCCCAACTATCTTAAAGACCTATTTGATGTCGACAATCTCACTTCTCGGTAGTTAAACCCCCATTAGGTGCCAACTAACAAAAGGTTTACCCGCACTTTTTAAGTACCTAATCTAATGCAGGCGGTGATATGGACAACCTACAACCAAAAATGATGCCATCCCATCTCGAGTAACATACTAGACTAGCTTTCAATTATTCACACCTACTTACTAGCTAATAAACTCTACACTAGCCTTAGTACTACCAAAACGCGGGGATCAATCAATAAGCAAATAGGATATCCATATAAAATGATAATTAAACGAAAAAATAAGGAACAATACATTAATAAATACATAACTAGGCTGACACTTAAAGTGTTTAGCCACTCACGTTGTAAATTACAATAAAAAAATGTAAGAAATCATGGATGGATTAAACATTGAGTTCGATACAATTTACTTGATAAATGGCTAATAACTATGATGAATTGAATTGAATTCTCCCTTGAAAAGTGGTTGAAAAATGCTGGAAAACGCCTTAGGATGGAGCCCTAATCATCCTCTGAGAGTTGTGTGAAGTGGAATGACGAAATCAGGTGAATTAGGGCTTGTATTTATAGGCTCGACTCTGCTACGACGTAACCATAAGTGAGGAGTTACACTGTAGCCTCCTTAATGCTCGAATCATTCACCAGTTGTAGCAAAGTTACAGCGTAACCAAAGGTACAAGTTACGCCGTAATCGTCTCGTCTTTTAATTCTTTCATAGTTGCGACGTAACCATCACGGCTTTGTTACGCTGCAGTTGTGACATCAGCAAGATCTTATCGTATATCAATGCAAGTTATGGCGTAGCTCTAGTGAGGTTGCTACGCCGCAATGTCTGATGACTAGACTTTGTCTCTTTCAGCAGCAAAAAGGATTACGACGTAGCCCTTACGAGCCAACTGCGCCGCAATGTATGTCTAGTCCAACAAGTTTTGTATTTTTCTTCAAGTCACCCTTCCATTTCCACGTCATTTCGTTCCAATGCTCAAGTTTTACCTAATAACGAAATATGAAGCAATTAAGTACATATTCATATAAAAACATAGCAAATATGAGCATTGTAAAAGGGAATTTGACACTAAAATATATAGAATATTTGATGTTATCAATTTGCTTTCAGTTATGCTGTTTTTTACGCCTCTTAATAATGGTATCTAAAAGTGGCAGATGCACTTATTTGATTGTTTATGTTTTTTTTGCATGTAGAATACTATTGTTATAGGAAGTTTGATGGCACAATGTTTTTTTTTTCTGTTATAGAACACGATGCTTGTGACTAGCTAGGTTTGTATCTATTTATAAATTTGGTTTCACGTTTTTTTAAACATTACTGAGATGTGTTTGCAATTGGCATATGACATGTGCCCTGTAATTGTTATCATTTTTGTAGTTGCCAAATAGATAGGTCGACAAAATAAAGTTGGTTAATGAATCTAATGACACATATTATGCCTCAAGGCAAGTGAGGTTATTTGCTCCGATTTATTTGGGTTGTTGTATTATAAGTAGAGTAACCATACCTCCAAAATACATTTTTGAGACACGGAAAATACATATACATGATCAAAATTAGCTCCGCTGCAACGCGCGGGGACCTGTCTACTCGTTAGAGTACATGGTTTGGTCACATTTTACACATGTCAACTACAGATGGCACAATTTTTTTTATTTTTTTTTCTGTTATAGAACACGATGCTTGTGACTAGCTAGGTTTGTATCTATTTATAAATTTGGTTTCACGTTTTTTTAAACATTACTGAGATGTGTTTGCAATTGGCATATGACATGTGCCCTGTAATTGTTATCATTTTTGTAGTTGCCAAATAGATAGGTCGACAAAATAAAGTTGGTTAATGAATCTAATGACACATATTATGCCTCAAGGCAAGTGAGGTTATTTGCTCCGATTTATTTGGGTTGTTGTATTATAAGTAGAGTAACCATACCTCCAAAATACATTTTTGAGACACGGAAAATACATATACATGATCAAAATTAGCTCCGCCGTAACGCGCGGGGACCTGTCTACTCGTTAGAGTACATGGTTTGGTCACATTTTACACATGTCAACTACATGTGGCCTCTGTACACTCATAAAGTCAAGTGATGGAAATAGCTTGCGCCAAAAGAAGTGATAGCCTACTAAACAAATAGGAAAGTGTACCCAATCCTATGGCCAGATCTTAGCCTCCGAATATTGTACACACGATGCTCAAAGTGATCATTGGCGTAAAGCCTACTAGGCTACCATAAAGGAACCCGCCAATACACAAGAGTCCATCTCACGAAGCTGGACCCTCCGAGAGGCCCTAGCCTCCGAAAGAGATTTAGGCTTCGTACCAGAAGAATAACATAGAATATTGCGTGGTCCCTACCACCTATAACGGGTTTCCTATATTCTTGTACGTGCAACAAATGCACATGGGCACAATCTCACAATCTTAACCCGGAGCTTTCCTATTGGCTAGAGAGAATGTGCTTCCCCCAATCAATCCGGCTTAGATACATACCAGGCTCTAAGTCTTTCTTAAAGCTTGCTTATAAATACCCATTTCATTTATTCATTCATGTTAGGGGTGTTCATGGGTTGGGTAATATCCGAATAAACCGAAAACCGAAACCGAACCGAACTCGTAACCGAACCGAATTTGCCAAAACCGAACCGAACCGAAATAAAAGTTCGGTTTTCGGTTCGGTTATGGTTTTAGCAATCCAAACCGAAAACCGAATTTAAATAAATATATATATATTTTTATATATTTATATAAAAAAATATATTAAAACTCTTTTATAATATATATATATATATATATATATATATATATATATATATATATATATATATATATATATATATATATATATATATATAATATTTTTAAGCTTGAAAATTATTTTTTTTTCAAAAAATATACTACCTCCGTCCCAAAATTATTGTCCACTATTTACTTTTTTAGTCTTACTTCTTCAACTTTGATTAACATTATTTTTGTTTGTGTTATATAATACTTGATGTAAAATATATGAATGTATTGGTTTTTAAATGTATTTTCATTAGTATAATTTTTATCAAGTATTATATAACACAAATGAATATATTAATGGTCAAAGTTGAACAAAAAAGGCTGATCAAAGTCAAAGTGGACAATAAAAATGGGACAGAGGGAGTATATAAATAAATGAATAAATTATTAAATTTAGGTAATTCGGGTTATTTGGTTCGGTTTTCGGTTATTGGGGGTTCGGTTTTCGGTTTAGTCAATTTTAAATTCGGTTCGGTTCGGTTCTCGGTTATACCCAGAAAAAAAATTAACCGAACAAACCGAACCGAATAAACCGAACAAATCGACAACCGAACCGATGAACACCCCTAATTCATGTAATTCACCACCCTTTTACTACTTTCTCTCTCTAAATACTTATCCGAATATTCCAATGACTTATTCTCATGCCAGAGCCGGTTCGAAGGGTAAAACCGTGCACTCCGACTAATGCAACATGTTTCTTTGCTTTGTTTTAGGTCACCCAAGCCCATAGAAGTATACAGCTTACATATTAAGTAGAAACATGCTGCGTTAGTCGTGAGACCGAAAACTAGTGGCACCATCCGTGAGACCCACATTGCTAAACAGCCTCGTAGGGTCTTTAATTTTTCTTATCTTTTTATGCTTCTATTATGACGATGGAGGCATGCACAAGGCCTCCAACATACACTCTCATAAGGTCATCGTAAGTATTCTCAGAGACTCCGGGGAAGATCCGAGAAAGGGGTCACAAACCATTAAGTAAACACCCACAAATCCTACAACAACTGTAGTTACCACTAGTCAAACTCAACCAATCACTCTCTTACACCATGACACATGGATGGAACCAAGGGGTTCTCGCGGATGCCCGGGACCCCTATGGATTTTTTCGATGTAGTGTTAAGTTTTGAGAAAAACATCAATTTTTTTCTAAATTTATCTTAAATGCACCCGATCCATTGAAATGTGTTTCTATATTACGGTTCTAAAAAATTGGTGCAACTGGTCATATTTGATCATGGTTCTATCCCTGCCATGACACACACGTTATTGATGAAGCATTCGTGATGACTAATTACACACGTTATTGATGAGTCCCATAAATTATATGATTGAGAACCGACTTAAGCGTATCAAAATACCTATTAGACCTTTCTGAAACGTCTTAGAAAACATATAAATAATATACATCCATCCGACTCGATTCACTACGATCTAGACTTAAGCACTTATAAGCATCATTCCTTTTGCAACTTGTCCTCTTTCTAACTTTTGTAATTGTTATCGAAGGGCGGCATGGCTAACAGCCTATAAGGGGGGAGGGAGTGGTCTCCCTCTCTTCCCTCATCTTTCAGTTTCTCTCTCCTTCACATCACCATTTTTTCACACATCTTTCAAACCCATCTCTAGAGGGAATGATCATCTTTCAAACTCTTTCCTTCTTTTAGTTTCTCTCTCCTCCACATCACTATTTATTTATTTATTTTCAATTAACTTCAATATTTCATTAAAAATAAAAATACAAAATACATTAAATACTAAAAACAAAATACAATAAATACTTAAAACAACTAGGAAAATTTAAAAAAAATACAAGACACATTGAAAAACAAAACAACTACTAGCCATCTAAATTTGGAATGTATGCGTGCTCAATATGGTCGATGAGATCCATTCGTAGATCATCATGAGTGTCCTCATCTCGGATCTCTAATAACATGTCTTCGTTAAGTGGTGAATTCATCGGAGGATCTGGGATCCAATCAAGACATAAAGCAAGCCCCTCTTCCTTTAAAATCATGTTGTGCAAAATAATACAAGCATACATGATTTTTCTTATTCTCAATTCTTCGGTTGGTCGTGCTGGTACTCAAAGTATACCCCATCTCTCTTTAAGCATACCGAAAGCTCGCTCCACATCCTTTCTTGCGCCTTCCTGTGCCGCACTAAATCGTATTCGCTATCACCAGTTGGATAAGGAATAGTTTTCACAAACACCCCCCATTTCGGGTAAATCCCATCTACAAGATAATATCCGTGCTTGTATTCGGTTCCATTTATAGTAAATGGAACAACTGGTGCGGTGCCGTTAACATGACCTTTGAATAATGGAGATTGATTCAACACGTTCATTTCATTGTTTGAACCGGCGACACCAAAAAATGCATGCCAAAACCAGCCATCTTGGGATGCCACGGCTTCAAGCATGATAGTCGGCCCTGGGTAGTCACCTTTCGTGAATTGTCCACGCCAAGCCATCGGACAATTCCGCCACAACCAATGTGTACAATCAACACTTCCTAAAATTTATTTAAAATTTAAATAAACATTAGAATATAAAATAAATATTATAAAATTTATATAACTTATATAATTTATACGTACCAAACATGCCGGAAAAACCATGATAGTTTGCATGACGGGCATATAAACGTTGCACGTCATTCTTGGTGGGTCTACGCGAATATTCTCTCCCGTATAATTGAATGACACCACTGCAAAATATTTGAAGGATTTCACGTGACGTTTTTGCGGACATTTGTAAGTATTTGTCTAACGAGTCAGGAACACTTCCATAGGCTAATTGACGGATTGCGAATGTGCATTTTTGCAAACCCGAAAAGCTTCTTACATTTCTTGCATCGTATCTCGTTTGAAAATACGAAAAGTTGTTTTCCATATCGACTACTATTCTCTCAAAGATTGGCCTTTTCATCCGAAACCGATCCTCAAAGTAAACTTCAAACCTCGCATTCTCACAAAAATAATCTCGAACAAGACGGTTATGAGATATTTCACGTTTAGCTCTTTTTATAGACTTCCTTGTCGACGATGCAGTGTCAAGAACACCGGAATGCATCACAAAGTTGGCGATAGAAAGCATAAACGCTAAATGCATCTGAACCGTCTGAGACGACTCATCACTTGACGAAGACGAATATGAGGTTGAATCTTCAAGAAATAAAGGATTCATCATTTTTTGATATAGAAGAGATTTTTTTTTAATGTATATGTTTTTTTGAATGTGTATGTTTATGTGTATATATAGGAGATTTTTTTTCCTCCCAAACTGGCCGTTACACTATTTTTTTTCTTTGTTTTTTGGACCGTTGGAGCGGGGTGAGGAGCGGGGCTTGCAAGCCGATTTGGGATGGATTTGGGGTGTAATTTGCCGTACCGCAAGGAAGGGAATGGTGCTCCCAAGCGGCACCGAAATAATCCCTCAGCCCCGATCCCTTACCGCATCGACTCCCTCCCCTTAAGACCCAACAATATAGCCACGTATATTTGGTTAATAGAAGCTATTTATAACGGCCCAAATGAGCACATTGGTTAAATATTTGGCCCAAAGTATTCACCTCTTGTTAGGGGTGTTCATCGGTTCGGTTTTTGGATTGATCGGTTTATTCGGTTAATTTTTTTTTGGGCATAACCGAAAACCGAATCGAACCAAAAATATCTGTGACCAAACCGAACCGAAGTTCAGTTCGATTATGGTTCAAAACAGAAAAGCAAATTTATATATATTTTTTAATTTAATTAAATAGATTTTTAGCAAAAAAAATTATTTCAAACATAAAAAGTGTTTTTATATTAGGATAAAATTTTAATTGTCTTTTTGTATATATAAATATATAAAAAAAAATATATGTATTAAATATATAAAGTGTTTTTATATATAAATATAATATAATATATATATATATATATATATATATATAGGGGAGCGTTCTTGTGATGACCATCCTTAACATAGAAACAATAAGAACCAATCTGGATCGTTGGATGTACCATTTTAGATGAGATTTAATTATAATTAAATGAGTATTAGTAATGGCAATATTGTAATTTAACTCAACATGAGTGTCCTTTTCTCAACCACTAATAAAGATATTTATTAACATTCGCTTCATAAGTTGCTTTGATTATTTCGCTTTTCTTTTAGTCGAACTACTGATACAACGTTTAATGATACACACTATTATAAAACTTTATAATATATACTTTTTATGATACACACTTATAAAACATCATTTTTATATGTTTATAACATTGCATGAACTGATGCATAAATACAAACTTATCATTTTTTTCTAAAATGTGGGATAAAACTGATAAATAAACAATGTATAAAACTTGAATACTTTTTTTATAATATTTAATTATTGTCTTGCTTAGTACTAGTATTTTATAATTTATATCAACATTTCACAATTTGATTGTTTGCACACAACCACGGGACAAGTTTCAACTTTCCTACATGGATATTTTTTATACACATTATTTTGATGTTACTACATGACATACCATACATTGCTTAGATATCAGTCATACATAGTTACTATTAATATACGATAGTTTACGAGTTACAAATAAAAGTGCTTTTACATAAATCAAACACTATAAGAATCACAAGAATAAAAATTAGTGATACAAATCTGTTATTTTTCTCAACAAAACTGATACATAATTAATAAATAACTCGTACACATCAATTATTTTTTCATTAAAAATCTGATACATCAAGTTTTGTGAGACATGAATATGTTTTTTTTAAGCTTGATACATCATCCACAAAAATAAATTAATAAACCAAACTTGGAATTCTGAACAAAAAAATAAACATATCTAAAATTCGTGTTGAATCGGAAGACTCGTCAGGTATCACCTTAAATACATGTTGGGGACATGTAGCACCATGAAGACCTAGATCTCATTACTGTTGGAGATGGTTTTGACGACCTAGATCTCATTACTGTTGGACATGTAGCACCATGAAGACCTAGATCTCATTACTATCAAAGTTAATACAATATGATAAATACACAAAAAAAAATATTATAAATATGACAAACCTGTTGGTGTTTACTCGGATTTGATGTGGCGGCGGAAAGGGTTACATAACTAAAATCAAACCTGATGGATGTCGTCCGAACATGATGCAAAGTGGCCTCGAGTGAGATGCATCACGTGGGAACTCATTTATTTGTTACACATGATCTTTTTTTTCCCGAATCATTATACCAAAAAAAAACCCCTCGAATTATAAATGTACAAGATTGGTCGACAAAAAACCTCCATAAAGAATAAATCCACTATTGAAAAATTCAAACAAACCTTATAAAATACAAATCTAGAAACAAATCTGGTACAGAGATTGGATACATATCATAAACCCCATAATATATAGATCTAGAAACAAAAAAAACTCCATAAAGAATAAACCCCCTATTTAAAAAATCAAACTGAACCCGATCTGAAAATTGCACGAAATCCTAACCTTGCCGGAAAATTGTTCAAATACATATCATTTGTTGAATCAATCACGACGGACATCTCGATTTTGGCGGTTAAAGAAGGACCTAATCATATCAACGACGGTGTGCAGACAAGAGGTTGAATAATAACAAGGGTGGTTTGTAAGAAGCCGGAGAAGGTGGTCGCTAACACCAGCGGCGGCTGAAAGGAATTTGGGGGACAATTTTTTTTTTAAATTAATAATGAAAGAGAATTGGAGGTTATGAAGATATGGATTTGACCAAATCCTACACCAATTGTTCATTTACCATGATACCCCTAACATATATAAAATACTTATTATTATTTTTAATTGAATATGCCACATGTCCTAGTTATATTGGTTCCTATTGTTTCTATTTTAAAGATGGTCACCACATGACCATAATATATATATATATATATATATATATATATATATATATATATATATATATATATATATATATATATATATATATAGTGTAAGGTTATTTTCAGAACTAAGAAAAGGTCGAGAACTGCGAGAACCGATCTAAGCCATTGAAATATTAGATCAATGGATGAGATAATTTGTGCCATTTGTGTCATTAAAGGAAAGACATGAAAGTTTTTGTAAATGAGTGAAGGGTAGTTCAGGAATTTTATATAACCCCCATTCAAAAACCGTCCCATATATTTAGGTTATTTCGGAAAAGGGGAACTAACAGCCCCGACAAAATATATTAAAAACAAAAATAGACAATCAACTTATATATTTAGGTTATTTGTTCACTTTATATATTTATCTCTGTCAAATTTAACCTACCGCCTCCCTAACCAATTGCCAAAAATCCACCATCATAGATGTTACAGATCAGATCGTGATGTTCGTACGTGTAAACATGGCTGGTGATTTTGTTAAACACCCACACTAGGCAGTTGCAAATCATTATTATGTGTCTTCGATGGTCAGAAAATCAGACGCCCTCACAGGTTAGTTTTTTTATTGCAATTGAATCGTCAATCTAGGTATTAATCATGTTCTTTCCTTCACCGGAATTAATCTTTCAATTCAACCGTCAGACTATTAAAAACTAGATTGAATAGCAAATTCGTGTGTTTGCAATTTGGTAACTTTCACTTTTAAGTGTATGTCAGGTAGTATGTTCATTTGATATTCTTGTTTTATTTGTTTAGCATTTATATGGTGGGGCATGTCTTTCATTCGTATGGTCATGTTATAGTTGTCAGGTCATAGGATTTTGAGGTTCTATATTTTAGTTCTTGTGAGTAAGTATTAGTTTTGGGTACTTTGTGCACTATAGGTGCAGGTTCTGGTTTTTGCTTTCATGGGTCTCAACATCTTTAATTGTCTTGTTATAGACGTGGGATGCCATTATTTTGTAAGTTGGCTTCGAGTGGTGGGATGCATTGTTGTCTTTTTAAAAAAATAAAAAAAAGTGAGTAACTTACTTCAACAGTGGGTAAAAAAAAACTATTGCAAATGGATAAATAAAAAAGTGCGTAACTTACTTCAACAGTAGGGGCCAGACTTAATCTTTCAATTTGCATATGACTATTTAGAATGTGTATACTTTTTAAACACTATCGTTCCTCAATACAGTAATTGTTGTTGTTTTCTTTTTACAAAAAATGTATAGTTCTTGAAATGCATATATGTTTTATGGCTGATAAAAAAATCAATAAAGGGAGTGTTCATATATATTATTGAGAGTGCATATGTGTTTTTATAGTTTTTGATGAATTTTATGCCTTCTGTACACATGTGTTTTACAGTTTTAAATCGGTGAATTTGATGCCTTATGTGCATATATGTTTAGTTTAAATGGATCTAGTAAATCGATATGTGTATTGAGATATGGGTTATCATGTGCATATGTGTTTCAAGGTTAATGTTTTACAAAAGAAATGGTGCATATGTGTTTCATGGGTGGTATAGAATCAATGTAAGGAGTGTGCATATGTGTCTTAACTGAGATATATTTTTAGAGTGACGTAGTCTTTGAAATATTTGTTTCTCTGCTGGTATTAATGTGGAAGGTCCTAAACTAAGATAAAAATTATGTATGTGATTTGTGTTCTTAAAATGATCATCATGTTTTAGTTAAAAACATAGACTTGGTACAAGCAGTTCACTTGTATCTATTTTTTTCACTATCTTGTTCAGCTAACCAAAGCTAACCAAAACTTATAACTGATCTTATTATCTATGTTTTACTTGTTTCCGCATCCAAGATTGGATAAATCCTGTAGAGATGTAAGTTTGCTCCTAATCTATTTCATAATTTATGTAACATGTCGAATGATAATTGTTTGTGGCAGGTTACTTGACGTTGTGGATGCTAGCAAAGACTTGTATCAGTTAAGATGCGCGAGAGGATAAAAACACATGTGCATAAAGATTAAAAACACATCTGCAGATTTCATGGGCTCTTGAACAAGAGGAGAAATACATGTGCACGCCTAAAAGATGAACCAGACATTGGATTATGCACATGTGCACACTTTATTTATTTGTAATAAAATTGAATACAACTGTAAACATAATGATATTTGTGATCAAGCTGAATATCATATCACTAGAGTAATACAATTTTTAAATTTTGACATTTGCATAAATATACACAACTTGGTGTCATTGTTAAAGTTTTTGTGTTTGTATTTATATTTATGCAATATTTCTTAAAAATACATATGCAAATACAAAACACCTATGCATAAACAAAAAAAAGACAATTGTCATAATGTAGTTAGTAGTTATTATTATTTTATTTTTTTTGCAAAACACATATGCACATAATGTATTTTAAACATGTATAATGCAAATAATAATAATAATAATAATAATAATAATAATAATAATAATAATAATAATAATAATAATAATAATAATAAATCCTATAATTTAGGAACTAAAAAAACATTTTTTATTAAAAAGAATACAAAAAAATAATAATAATAGAATAAATGTAATTTTACCATTAAACCCTTTTGAATTAAATAATATCTAAAAAAATCTGATTGGTTGATGCTGGTTCTCGCAGTTCTCGACCTTTTATTGGTTCTGAAAAAAATCCTACCCTATATATATATATATATATATATATATATATATATATATATATATTTATATAAATTTGGTTTTCGGTTCAGATAGCCAAAACCATATCCAAACCAAAAACCGAATTTTTAGTTCGGTTCGATTTGGTTTCGACAAATTCGGTTCGTTTATAAATTTGGTTCGGTTTTTTCGTTCGGTTCGGGTTTGGGTTTTTTTTATTCTGTTATTACCCGACCCATGAACACCCCTACCTGTTGTTCTGTTTTCCTATGAATAATGAACATATTCAACATTTCAACCTAATAATCTATCAAGTACTTTTAACTTTTGAAAAATATATATTCGAGTTTGTAATTCCTATTTGAATTATCATACAATGTGCAATACCAACTACATAAAATAAAATAGTACAAGATTTTATGATGTGGATGTAACATAATTTAAGACGTGTTATAACCTACACATACTGAAACACAATATGAAGCAATGGGAAACTGGTACATAAGGCTGCACACGGTAAGGAGGGTCAATTTCTCTCATTTTCACTGTCACGTCAGCTTTCTATTTTCAACAATTTTAAGGCGATTGGATGCCACAGTAAGGGCGACATTCATTTTTTTTAAACCCTTTCTTTTTTATATTTTCAAAACAAACCCTATTTAATAATTCAATATCATAATTCAATTTCAAATTAAATAGTACAGTTCGAGCAGGATCCCACCAAATTCAAAATTTAAAATTCAAATACGAGCGGGCTTTATTCAAATTCAAATTGGATTTCAATTTTCAAAAGTTGCCTATATATAGCCACATAGGCTGCATTGTTTATACACTCACAACTAACACACACACACAAAATTTCTTATCAAAACTTTTCACAACAATTCCCCAGTCACCACGACTTCTCACAACAATTCCCCAGCTCCAACTCAATGAAAAATGAACCGGTTAACACTCCACCGGAAGATATCTTTCCGGTATTCCGAACGGAAAATGAACCGGTTAACACTCCATCGGTTGTGGAACACCAAAACAATTCGTTAAATTTACTGAGGAACAACTCCGACAACTTGAGCAGGATGAGGAAATAAAGAGAGAAATAGAAGAACATGAACTACGAGAGGAAGCTACTCGTAGGGAGCAGGAAGAAAGGGAATACTGCAAGAACAACTGGTTTGACATTATGGAAGCAAAGTATTATGCTGGCAAGTTTAGGGATGAAGAGTTTTCGAGTGAAGAAGGTTAGAACTCAGACTTTTCATTGTAAGTTGTAGTTTCATTTTCATTACCGTACCGTAGTTTGTATTAATATGTAATTCGTGTTTTCATTTTAATGTTTAATGTAATTCGTGTTTTAACTTGTTTAATGTGTTTTCACATTAATGTTTAAAAAAATAAACACAAAACACAAGCATTGAGGAAAAAAAAACAAAAAGAAACAAGGATTGAAACGTAAAAAAGAAAAAGAAAAAAAAAAGAAAAAAAGAAAAAAAAAAAAAAAAGGACACAAGGACCGAATTGGCGATCTTGATCGTTTACACGACCACGATCTCTCAAAACACCCAATCGATCGATCCCCACAACAATGACGATCGGTAGCAATCGATTAATCGATCGATCGTGTATGCCTTACTGTGGGCAGTCTAATAGTCTTAAGATATGTAAAAAGTGATTGTCGTAAGTACATGCTATTGCATAATATGTAGGATTACAACATGAAATTAACTTGATACAAAACAATGATGAGTGCAATAGAAGATCCTCGCACACTAAAACAGATATAGTTTTATTTATTTATTTATTAATTTTAATGTTAATTATTCTAATATTTAGGCCAATTTAAGACTTGTGAACAAGTTACAGTCGTTTTTATGCAGATTGTTGATGTCTGCAATTGTAATGCTTATTCAAAAAGAATGACAAGGACTATATAGTCCTTAAAAGTCGATTACGCTTATAAGATTTGAACACGTGAACTTTTAAACCAAGTTATCACTGTTTGTTCATGACAAAAACTTGTGCTTCTTTATTTCAAAACAAACCACTTATATATCTTCCTATTACCTAATGGGAATTGATACTCACACCATATTTTTTTATGAATGCACCACAATCTGTGCATTACAGTTTATATGGTATAAACTGTAATGCACAGATTGTGGTGCATTCATCAAAAAATGTGGTGTGAGTATCACCTCCCTTACTTAATACACGACGCTGTAACAATCTACACACACACACTAAGACATGGAATAACGCCTACTTCTTGAACGCATGATCGACTTTGTTCCCATTTGTTGAACTAGGAATCTCTGATGTTTCTAAACTCTCGTTATCACTGTTTTTTTCTTTGCTATAAAACAGCTTTGGCAACATCCTTGGAGACATTTGAATACCCTTTGGCTTTTGGTTATTATGTGTACCATCCTTTATCCTGCATTTGTCGTGATGTATCTTGAGCTCCCATGGGACCTTCTGCCAGTTGAGGTGGCTCGTATATGCTCAAAGAAAAGGCTCTGGACTACAATACATAAAGGGAGTCTTTCGATTTGGATTGCATGCATACAAGCATCTGCTGATAATTTCCTACAATCCAGTAAATCTGCAAAGTCCTCTCCGATATGATTTACTGATATGAGGGTGTTCCTGTAAAGTTCAGGATTTGTATTATTACAAGAAGTCAAAATAAAAATGATTATTGAATGACAATTTCGTCATGTGAAGCTCGAGATAAAGTTGACACCATGTCTGCCCGATTAACAAATTTGACTTTAGAAAGTCATGTTGATCATCATGATCAGCAACATGATCCTGCATCATTAAGATCGTAACTAGTTCTTGAACCAAATCAACAGCAAGATTCTCAATAATAGATTAACACAAATAAATTTAAACTAATTAAGACATCGATGCGTTATTGTTTTCATGATCAGATGACCAGTTTGAAGTGAATTGGATACAGAATGTTTTCAAAACACAAAACAATCATCTAGTACAGTAAAATTTATCCGATACAATAATCACACATTGTTCATATTATCATACACGTACAAGACAATCTTTGTATTCGAATATTAATTCTGTGACATTTCTTGTTCCTTTACTCTTATTCTTTCCACCCTTTCCCTCTTTCTGCACAAAAAACTCTTGAATGACTCCCTCTATTTTAGTAAGGATTTCTTCATCTCATTATTTTCCTGCACATGAATCTTTGAAAAATTAAAAAATATTTATAACAAATTCTAAACCAGGGAAAGCTTTTAGAATAAAAAAAACTTGAGTCTCACCATCTTCTTGCAAATAAACATTTTCAGCCTCTCCAACTTCCTGCCTATAAACTTCCTCAAGCTCTCTCGTTCTCTGCAATTGTATGCGGAAATTTATAAAAGGATAACCAATTTGAAACTCGGTATAACTTGTAGAATAAAAGACAAATGAAAAGTGTATTATACCTCTTCGGAAGGCTCAAGAATAAACCTCCTTATGTTGGCCTCTGAGAGTTGGCGCGCTCCTTCAACAACCTTATCAATGTATATATTAGGCTCAACTAAGATCAATATTCAATTTACATATGGTGGCTATGCAATAAGTCATTGATTAGAGAAATCTGTCGTCTATACTATATGCATAAAAAAGAAAAGGGCCTTAAAAACATAACTAGAACGTGCAATCGATTTTCCAATTAGGTTTATCTTAATAGACTTCGCTTATTAGAAAGTTTATGTTCTCAGATACCTAAACCTACAAACTAGTCAATTCATCAAATGGTCAATAATCAATGAACCATCTCTTAAAGTATTGTGTAACTTGTTTTCCTATCATGATAAATCTAGACGTTAGCTTCATCTTTTTTTTGGGTAAAGGGCAAATCCACCCGGTAAAATAACGTTAGCTTCATCTTTGTCAAGAGTTAAATGTAACTCCTCTTTAACGAGTATTGATTATGTTAACAGTAAATAATTAGGTTTATGTACATTTCAAAACGTAAGGTAGCTATGTTTGCAAGACATTTACGCGCTTGTGTATATAAAATAAAACATCAATCAGTTTCATTTGTTTGCCCTATTCAACTCTAGTAATAGTAAGCGAAACCAATTAGAAAACAAAACTAATAATTCCGTTGTAGTCCAAAACATGAGGTCAATAAGATAACATTTCTTAGGAATATAAATATGTGTAATCATACTTATTGAGTGATCGATAGAGTAAAACTAATAGGAACGGGAAAATTACTTTTCATTCTAGAAATTCAGACTAACTATCTCACCCTATATACAAATCTATAGCATACTTACTTATATCACAATAACAACATAAAAAGCAAAACCAACCTTAATACTCCATGCTTTAACACTTGTCTCGTTATTCTTTGTGTGGCTTGGTCTCCCACTATTTACAAATGGAGAAACAAGACTTGGCAAAAATATATGAGCATTAATATATTTCAAGTCTCGTGACAAGCATTTATTATCATCACAAAAGAAACTCATCGTAATCTTCTCGGGTGAATTGCACTCGAGCAGTTTCATATGGTGTACATCCTCGTACTTCATCTCACAATCATTTGGCAACAGTTCCCAAGATTGTTCAACATTGTAGTTTCTCATTACCCACATGTCATGCTCGAGAAAATTGTGATCAGTAAAAAATATACATAGTTGGTCTTCCTTAATACCGAGGGTAGGTAATTCATTGTATGAATCTTGCGCATATTTTGAGTCATTAGGTTGGGGGATTACTTTAAACTCCTCCTGAGATAAATTAAAAGAAAGGAGCAAGAGCACTTTCTTCTTCTTTATCTTAGAATTTTTATAATCTTGCACAATCCAATGAAGTGCCCCATTGAATAAAATACCGGGTCTCCTATATATAAAGTAATACTTGACATGTCCAATAAGTTTCCAAGTATTTGATTTCAGTGATAAGACTTGAATGACTACCTCGTCATTAGGTTTCCTGACTCCCATAACAACCTTGTAAATCATCGGTGGAGGAATCATAACCAAAACTCAAACATAAATCACTTCAAATATTTTCAGGAAGTAGGGGAGCCGTTGGCAGTTGTCTAACCTCTCTAGTCCAAGGATTGTTTACCAAAACTATAAAATCTTCTCGCAAAAGAGAGAAGCATACAAGGCCATTGGAAGAGCCAACAAGCTTCCATACATTCGATGCATACAACCTCTCGTTATGTATTTTCCAAAATGTTGGCATAGCTATCCTTACATGGCCAAGATCTTTATTAGTAGTGTTGCTGCTGCGATCATTATAATGCTTTAGATGAGCTTTAGCAAAACGAGGACTTGATATCAAAGAATACCATGACTTACAAACACGCTTCCATGGGATCAGATCTTTCACAGCTGATCTTAAGAGTATATTCTGGATCACATCAAACACATCCATATCTGCAAACAGAATCAAACCAAACAAAAACCTTAGTAGTTTGTGTTGTTAGGTTATCATGCTTATATATGCAAGTGCGGTTGTTAAACATATATATAGGTATGGGTACTTTGTACTTTTTTTTAAGCCCAGCCTGTACACGTTAGACACATCCTCCTGATAATTACCTATTTTCCAACGAGAAAATAGTTTACAATGCATTTAGACTAATTTGATAGACCGGGTGCATTTAAGCACAAATGTTTTGGAACCGTAATAGAAAGATACATTTCGATAAACCGGGTGCATTTAAGATGCATTTAGAATAATTTGATGTTTTAAAAAAAAAATTAAAACTACATCGAAAAAATCCATAGGGTCCGGGACTCCGGGCACCCGCGGGAACCCCCTGGTTCCGTCCCTGCCGCCACACCGGGTATTATTGACTTTTAAAGTAGATAAGCACTAGTTTTTCACGAGTACAAGTGATAAATTGGTTAATAGATCATAAGTTTAAAACTTATAGGTGTTATTGACTTTTGGCATGGGTCATTTTAGATGGCTATAGTGGGATAACTTGTCTTCAAGTTCAGGGACTGTTGTATTACCTTTAAAGTACAAGGAGTAATTGGGTCATTGTTGTGTTAGTATAGTAAGTGAGCGTATCATATATAAAAGGGGAACAAGTGATGCAGGCACAAGCGTGGAGGAACCGGCTAATTTGTTTCTAGAGACGCACGATTGTGTGAGAAAATGAGCATCACTAAAATTAGCATAACTTGGGCTACGAGTCTATGTCTAGTCAAATCGAAGCTTGAGAACGTCATTTTTATGTTTTTATCTAGTTTGTTAGGCTTTGTTTGTGGGCTAGTGCTCGGCCCGTTTGTCTTTTAGGCCCATTTCAAATTTCTAAACTTTGTGCTCTTGGCTGCCCGATCGGTTCTTGAATAAAAGAAATTTCAATTTTCTCTCATTTCTCAATTTGAGTAGAAAATCACCTTAATTATCGGTATTCGTTGAATCAACAATAATTAGAATAATTATTTCTTGTATTCGTGTGAATCAACAAGCTCAATTTGTGTTTATCTCGTTTTTTAGTCTACATCAACAAGCCATAAATCATGCATCATCGATCTGATGAATTGAACAATAAAATCGTTCGTTTGACTCAGAGGTATATCTTCAACCTCATCACGCCCATTCATGGATTTATTTAAAAGACCTAATTTATCACTACCCTTAGATAAACGACATGTGATAAAAAGAAGATGAGTAGAAGAATGAGTATGAGGATATATCGTTTCTCAACAATATAATGTGCAATTCTAAATTTCTAATACACTAAATAAAATGTTACGATCTTATGATTTTCTATGACATTGTAACATAATGAAAAACCGTTGCATACACTAGGACAACATATGAAACAATAAAAAACAGGTACATGATTACTAACGATGTTAAAAATATGCCATACTGTACATGCTATTAGATAATAGGGAGAATTGCATATATACCCACTAAAACTCAAATACTTGCATATTTCCCCAAAATACAAGTTTTCAATGCATGATGTACAATGCAAGTTAAGCATGTTTTGGGTATATATGCAAATATGCAAGTTTTAATGGGTATATATGCAATTGCCCTACATAAAATGTACCAATGTGAAATGAACCGGCAGGTATGACATGGTATAAATTAACTTAAAACCAGAACTGATATAGGCCATCTTCAAGTTAGAATAAATTTGTTTCTTGAACTAATGCAAGGTTCAAGAATGGGTCGAAAATGGGTTAAAAATCAAGCTGATTTGGATCTATGAACTAGTTACATTTGTTCTATGTAGCGTGTGTATGTGCCTCGAGGAGCATGTCGATTGCACACAATCAAGCCGTTTCTATGTAGTGTGTGACTGTATATGCACTATTGTGATTCTTATTCAAAGGAATGAGAGTCATTTTATCACTTGAAAGCCAATAACACCTACTCGTATAAGTTTTCAACTCATGATCTGTTAAAACAAACTACTTATACTCGTGACAAAACTTCTGCTTCTCTACTTTAAAACAAACTACTTGTATCTCTCCCTACCACTTAACACACGACACTGCAACAATATATCTACACACACACTAAGACGTGGAATAGCGCCCGCTCCTTGAAGGAGTAGTCGACTTTGTTTCCCGTGCATTTGTTGAAGTAGGACTCTCTGATGTTTCTGAACTCTCATTATCACTATCTTTTACTTTGCTCGAAAACAACTTGGACAATATCCTTGAAGACATCTGCATGCCCTTCGGCCTTTGGTTACTATTTTCACCATCTTTTATCCGTAAAGAAGCCAAGTCCCCTTTTAACGTCTTGAGTTCTTCACTTGTTGGCACTGAATCCCATTCTTCTTCTGTATTTGTTGTGATGGATCTTGAGCTCCCGTGGGACCTACTGCCAGTCGATGATGTGGCTCTTATCTGTTCAAAGAAAAGAATTTGCACCACAATTCGTAAAGGGAGTCTTTCGTTTTGGATTGCATGCATACAAGCATCTGCTGATAATTTCCTACAATCCATCAGCCTGCAGATTCTTTTCCTGTCTGATTTACTGATCTCAGGGTGTTCCTGTAAAAGCCAAGATATGTATTATTATTATTATAAGAAGCCAATATTCAAATGAATATTTAATGAGTTTACCTTGAGGAACATGTCGATTGCACGATAGATTCCGTCATGTGAAGGTCGAGACAGAGTTGACACCATGTCTGCAAGATCAATAAATTTTGATAATGGCAAATCAGGATTTTTTGCAATTTCAGCGAGGTAACAATCGACAAGCTTGGCCACTTTGACTTTAGCTGCAGAGTCAACAAACTTGACTTCTAAAAACTCATGTTGATCACCATGATCAGCAACCTGATCCTACATCATGAAGATCGTAACTAATTCTTGAACTAAATCAACATCAAGATTCACAAGATCAACAACTGATGCGTTCTCCAGCTGTTGACCAATCCGTTTGAGTAACTCATCTCTTCGTGTTTCAATTAAAGATCTAAACGAACTGATTCTTGCAACAACTGAATCAAAAGATCACAAGAAACACTATTTTTTTCTGTGGGTAGCAAAAAGATGAGTGTTTCAATTAAAGAACGGATTTTTACATCATCCTCGCTATCTTTCTTTAACTTCCTCTGCACATAAGCTTTTAAAGATTCACCAACAACTTGAAAGCTTACTTTTCCTTTCGCCTTGATCAAAGTTGTAACCTTTTTATACAAATCAACAGGAAGATCACATAAATCTTCAACCCACCAGTC
The DNA here is from genome assembly GCA_910596185.1 of Chrysanthemum makinoi. Classification (NCBI taxonomy): domain Eukaryota; kingdom Viridiplantae; phylum Streptophyta; class Magnoliopsida; order Asterales; family Asteraceae; genus Chrysanthemum; species Chrysanthemum makinoi. The sequence goes on along the minus strand of OU343218.1, from coordinate 216,418,300 downwards.
TTTTGGAACCATAAGCTGTTTCCTAACACCGTTATAAAGTGGTGACACATTCCCGTTTTCAGAAGGAAGTTTATTTCTGTTATACGTGTAAGACCATTCAACTCTGGACGGATCCATGGAAGCTTTTGAAGCTATTGAATCTAAACAACGGTTAACAATTCTCAATTCTTCTGACCATGGAAGAAGAGACTTTGTAGTTTGATAAACAATTATTGAATCTTTCCATGTTTTGAAAATGCTTGTATCCATGAAGACTTCAGTTTTATAAATGAGGTTACCTTTATCAACATTTTCATGCATTTCAAGATACTCTGCTGCACACCTAGCTGCAGCCACGTTGTAAGCATTGAGTGTGACTGTCATACCGTAACAAAACTTTGCACATATCTCAAATGCGCCAGGTCCACCGGGAATATCGTGGATTTCAATTTCATTACCACTTTCATCAGTTGAACTGGAGACCAGCTTCTGTAAACGAGCACTTTTGGACAACAGAGGAAACTGCAAACAAAAATTATTTTTTTGATATCACTACCAATGTTTTCATTTGGATAGGCTTACAATCTTAGAATCACTATGCTATTTGTCATACCTTGTGAAGATAGAACTGGATGTTACAAACGTTTACAACCATGTCAGTAGCGAGCTCAGCTGCTACATACCTAAAAATATACAAAAACTAAAACTTGTTCTTAAAATTTAAGATAGAGTTGAGAAACTACACAACATATGCTGGTATGCTACATACGCAAAGCTAAACATTAAGATCAATAACGATGATAAAAAACAACCATTAAACTTGATCAACTAACCGTGTATTTTCACCAGTGGTTTGAAACAAATCTGGCTTTGATCCAAGTTTCATAAACTTCATCCCGAACACACAATAGATTCCAACACGATTTCGCCCTAAAATCCCAACTCGTTACCAACTTCTAGGATTATAAACCGGGCCTATAACTTAAGAGGGGCTTCAGGATTTCCCAAAATAAACAAGCTAAACAAAGTTGATATCTAAGTTCCAAACAAGACTTTTATGATATAAATTACACCATTGATGACACCCACAACTTGCTAACCAATGACATCCACCACCAATTTCAAGATCTAATCCCACATTCCACCACACAATCTTTCATATACCAAGGAATTAGCACCTGCAATAAAGGCAAAACATAATCTTGGAATAAATCTTATTGGACCACTTAATAATCAGTAAACAACAAAATAGTAGCATAAAATAATTAATACATCACAACAATATACCAATATGCACACAATTAAATGTGACTTGCATTAAGTAACTGAAATGCATATGAAACCTCAATTATCTTGAAACCCCATTTGAGAACTTATACATTATGTCAAAATAAACATACCCATTTTATAACAAGGCACGTTAACAAGATTTAAGTTTATAATTTATTAGACCATAAAAACCATATTTTTAGCTAAAAAACATATGAAACCTTAATTATCTTGAAAGCCCATTTGAGAACTTATACATTATGTCAAAATAAACATACCCATTTTATAACAAGGCACGTTAACAAGATTTAAGTTTATAATTTATTAGACCATAAAAACCTTATTTTTAGCTAAAAAAACATATGAAACCTTAATTATCTTGAAAGCCCATTTGAGAACTTATACATTATATCAAAATAAACATATCCATTTTATAACAAGGCAAGTTAACAAGATTTAAGTTGATAATTTATTAGACCATAAAAACCTTATCTTTAGCTAAAAGACATATCAAAACTTAATTATCTTGAAACCCCATTTGAGAACTTAAATATAATATCAAAATAAACATACCCTTTTAAAAGATTTGATCAAATACCAATAATAAAGATGAAATCTTTCTAGTGGAATGAAAAAAGAACATAAAACCCCACATACCTCTTATAAGTCTTTTTTTGGACACCGGGTTTAATGGGATCAAGAAAGATATGGGTTAAGTTTTTGTTGTTGTTGGGAGCTCGATAAAGAGTGTGAAAATTGGGATCACACAAATTTAGGGATAATAGCAAAAGAAAGAAATGAAAAGATGAAAAAAGACGAGTTTGCCAGCCACTAAAGCAACACTATGTTTTCGCTAAAAGTTAATGCTTTTCTGATCGGAATGTTCCCACCGTTAAAGGATTGTTTTTGCTTCTTTTATTTTACTTGTTTACTAGAAATATAGTACGGAGTAACATTTTTTTTATTAAAATAAAGAAAAAATTACACGTTTGGTCCCTATGGTTTGCCCAAAATAACAACTTTAGTCCCTAAGTCACTTTTATTACACCAGCAGTATCTAATTTTGAAACTATGCACGCTTTTGGTCCCTAAAATAGACGGACGTTTATTTGGCTCGTTATCTCATTAAAATACAAGGGTAAACATGTCTTTTTCCATTTCTCACCCACTTTCCCACCCTATTTATTATCACAACATTTTAGGGTTTCACCCTTCTTCTCCATTTCACCCAGCCGCGCCCACCATCGGTTTCGGCCATTCTCCCGGCCACTGAGCCCCACCGCCGCCACCCTTGACTCACCGCCACCACCACTTTGCTCATCTCTCCATCCCCGTCCTTTTGACATACTTCACGCGCCACCAAAACCCTTATACCACCACGAACAACACCACCAAAGTCACGATTTCACCACCACATCTCCATAATTTTATTTCCTTTGTTCACCACGATCAAGAAGGTAAGAACCCACCACCATTTTGTTGTTTACACAAATGGAGTGGAGGTTCATGAACGTTCAGATTTTTTGATTTAATAAAGATCAAAGTTAATGAAAATGGAGTTTAAAAATTGTTTGGTATCATTTCATTTTGTCTTTGTTGCTGTCGTTGTTGTTGAGTCGCGAGACGAGGGTATGCGTGAGCTTGAGCTCACGGCCATGTGTTTCGAGTCAAGATTCATGGTCCTTGTCGAGTCGTGGTTGTGTCAAGTAATGATTGTGTGTCTAGTCGAGTGGATTTGGGTCTTGTGGAGCTCGGATTTGATTCTTGAGAATGGATTTGATGTTGTTGATGGCAGCGAGGGTTAGGATAGAGTTTGGAGTGGCGCGGTTTTGATTTTTCGGTGTTGTTGCTGTTACTAGTTATTGTTGTTGTCGTGGATTGTTGTTGTTATTAATGTTGTTGTCTTTGGGTTTGGTGTCGAGGAGATAGAATCGCGACCACTAGGGTCTTGGCAAGGTGTTGATGTTATCATGATATTGATATCGTTATTGTGGAATTAGAATGACGGAATGTCACTTTGGGAGGGTTTTTAATTTGGGTGTTCTTGGTTAACTGGGTTTCATTTTGGGGGGAAGGGTGTGATAATAAATAGGGTGGGAAAGTGGGTGAGAAATGGAAAAAGACAAGTTTACCCTTGTATTTTAATGAGATAACTAGCCAAATAAACGTCCATCTATTTTAGGGACCAAAAGTGTGCATAGTTTCAAAATTAGATACTGCTGGTGTAATAAAAGTGACTTAGGGACTAAAGTTGTTATATTGGGCAAACCATAGGGACCAAACGTGTAATTTTTTCTAAAATAAATGTAGGTCTTTAATCTTGTCCAGAAATATCACGCTGAATTAAAAGTTGCATTTTTGGTCATCAGTAATCCAAAGTATGAGATTTTGAGACTAAACCAGTCCCTTGACCAATAATGCCCAGGTCAAAGTCCCGTTATATTTCATAAAATCTCGTTATTCGTTTTGTGTTGAGGGTAGAATCGTCTTATAACCTTGATGTACTATGTAGCAGATGTCTAATCCAATTTCCCGCCATAATCTCTAATATAACTAAGCTGTGTACTCATTTGTCATCCCCAAACTTGTTTTGGAAGCCTATCCAAAATACCCTAATACAATGTCAATCATGAAATCCAATAATCTAAGTAAGAAAATAACAAGCAACAACATTGGATTTACTTTATGGCAAATCAGAGAACCTCCTTTCTTTGATGACCATGAGAAAGAGGAAAACTTTGCAATTAAGATATATGGTAAGTGTTTTTTTTCATTTTTTGTTATAATTGTATACACCTATATATTAGTACGATTGTTTAAGTTATTCCCCTTTTAGGTAAGTTTATCGTAACAGTGTTTTTTACATTTTTTATACAGCGGATCGACCAGGTTCCTTTAGCATGGGGTTCCATCATAAACATACATTCAAATACTGGCCAGGTAGAATATATGATGGAGGTAAGGAATGCCAGGTTGATTATATTAAAATCAATGAGGTATATGTTGATGAAATGGATGCTCTCATGACTGAAATCGGTTATGATAATGGACAAACCAATTATTACTATTTTGTTAAGCCTGATAGTACATTAGATGATGGATTGTTTAGTTTTCGTGAAGCTGCTAATCTTGAGTTGTTGAAAGACCTTTTCAAAGACCATAAGTTGATAAATGTTTATGTGAAAATAGGCACGACAAGATTAGAATTGTCTGAAATGTCTCCACAATATATTAAGACTATTTTTTGGGAGATGGATGAACATAGTAGAAAAGTTGCTAGTGCTGCTATTCAATCTTGTTGTAGACGATTGATTTTAGATGATCTTGATAATGAGCCTGCACTAGATCCTTTTATGCAACTTACACAAGTACCTATAGACCTTAATTATATTGGTGAATCTAGCAATTTGCCAAACATTGAGCATGTATTTTCCACCCTAGACACATCATTTGTCAGCCAACCTGTTCATAACAGTGATCTTGCTTTAGTACTTATGGATGAGGACAATATTATTAACGAGCCTGATAATTTTGAGGTTAATCTGTTCCGAGTGACTCAGGGGAAGCAGTTATAGAAATTAGGAAGAGCACTAGTGGATGTCAATAACATGATTGAGGAGCCTGATGTTGATGTAAATCTGTTCCAATTGACTTAGGATAAGCATTTAGGGGAAGTAGGAAGCGCATATGTTGATGCCAATAACATGGAAGGGATCCTGTTGTTGGTGTTACTCTTTCCAAGTGAGTGAGACTAGTGACTTAGGCAATGTAGTTGATGATTCAATTCAAGCAAATGAAGATAATACTTGTCAGGAGAATGATGCACAACTTGCTTTGGTCCAAGTAAGTCAGAGTAATGAGTTAGGTAAAGCAGGAACAACGACTAATATAAGTGATTACATGAATTTGGAAAATGATTTACCTATGATGGTTGATGATGTCTTTTACAGTAATTATGTTTCTGACCCAGAGGCAGGTAAGTCTGATGTGCCAAGGGGTAGGGCAGAGTTTGCATCTAGAGTTTATACCATATTTTTCTATTGTGGTCAGGACTTTCCTACTGCAAAGGATGTCAAAAATAAGGTAAGAGAGCATTCAATAGAAACTAGAAGGGAGTTGATTTTTATGAATAATGAAAAAACAAGAATAAGGGTGTAGGGGTTGTGTTCCACTTTCAGGCCCAAGTGAAGGTCATGGACTGGATATAGGCCCATCTAGAAGTCCATTAACCAGAAGGGGTATAAATGCATTACTTTCTGGCAAAAAGGGCTCTTCCCAAATACTCTGCACATGGCTATTGTTTGTCGGCAGGCATGGTGAGACAGGTCCATGGTCAGTCAAAAAATATAATGAGCAACAAACTTGTTTGCAATCAAGGGCACTCAGAGCTTTTGACCTTAACTATATCTCAAAGCAAATTACAGTACAAATTGAACAAATCCACAGGTTCCGGTCAAGTCTGTTCATAATCAACTTACCAACCAATTCGAGCTTGAAGTGTCCATGCAGAAGGTTTTACGGGCCAATAACTTAGCATTAACAGGAATTAGGGGTAAATTCAAGCTACAATTTACCATGTTGAAAGATTATGTTCAAGAGTTGCAGAACAAAAACCCTAATACAACAGTACTGATGAATGTGGAACGACCTACATATGAGGCTCTTCCAATAAGAGAATTCAAGAGAATGTATGTTTGTTCAATCTGAAAATCAAGATCAAGCAACTGAAGATCCCATTATACATGATGCATCCTTGTCTCAATCCCAGCAACATCAAGATGAAGCAACTGAAGATCCTAGGATACAAGATAAATCCCTGTCTCAATGCCAGCAACATCATGATGAAGCAATTGAAGATCCCAACACACATGAGCAATCCCAGTCTCAATCCCGGCAACATGATCAATCACAGTCTGATTCTCAGCTGCAGTCAAGTGATGTGCAAGCCGTTTCGGCTTCAACCCAGCCTACTCCACGAAGAATGACTATGCAACAGGCTGCACTGGAAAGAATGATGGCCTCACCATAGGTCAATTCTGTTATGCTAATTAGCTAGACAATGTTTCATCTAGTTTATTTCCTATGGACAAGTTATGTACTCTAAAAACATATGTGTGTGTGTCTAACTGTAATTCTCATGCTTCGAAAAGTATGCAATTTTATGCATTTGGAATTATATCCATTTGCATTAACTATGGAACCATGTCATGTTTGTGTATTTTTATAGATTGACTAAGTTTGATGTGTGAATAATTTGCATCAAATGTAACCAAAGTCAAAACCTCACAAGAATGTTAAAAATTAAAAGTCAAACCTAAAAAAATTGCTAACCATCTACATAACCATAAGGCATTAAAAGTCAAAAACAAACCAAACTAAATACTTCATAATAATGTTGACAATTAAAAGTCAACTTTAATCTTAATCATGTGCATAAACATACGGTAAACTGAGCGTGATAACAAGATTCATAACCTTCTGGGATACAACGTTACTACAATTCAAGATAATCAACATTAACCATCTGCCCTCATACATAAAAGCTAAACAGTTATCCCAATGCATAAACAATCAAGAACAATATCCAGCTGAGCACCAGGTAAATTTTCCACTTCCACACATCACCTTGAGCAGCTTCTAATCTTGCCTCAAGCTCATTTCTCTCCCTCAAAAGGCCTGGTATGATCATTCTTGAACGAGCACAGATTTCAGGATCATACAATCGTATCCACCGACAAGAAGACCCATATTCATGATTATGGCAAGTCATTAAACAACAACCATTGTTACAATGTAGTTTGCTACTTGCGAAAAAAAAGATACAATACATATTAAAGGACACTTACTTCAACAGGACAACCAAAGAATCGACGCCCTGGGTTGGCAGCGGTTGCTTACCACACCAGCAACGTACCATGTTATAAGACGATTATTGTTTTGTAGAAGACAGTTTTTTGTAGGATAGCTTAGGGATTATAAGGGACGCCAAATCTGTGTAACACAGACATATATCAACTACAAACAATTTACAACGGTCATAATAATGTAAGCTATAATGAAAGACGATTTTGCCCTCAACAACAAAACATTGACATGGGCATTAATGGTCAAGGGACTGGTTTAGCCTCAAAATCCCATACTTTGGACTGACAACGAAAAAGGCAAGTTTTGGTTCAGCGTGATGTTTCTGGACAAGATTAGGGACCAACAGTGTATTTTAGTCTTTTTTTTAAGAGTCACATTTTCTTTTCATTTTATTTTTTAGCGGCACACACACTTGAAATCTGACCCTCGAGTTAAATCATTCAAATGAGCAGGCCTCGGGACCCGAACCACTAGGAGAGACCCTTGAAGGGAAACCCCTAGAACTCACGGCTTCACACTAAGAGGAAAACTTGGATTTTTTGTCTCTTGTGAGATCGAACCCTTGGTAAAACCTCCTCCAAGCTCTGAAAGGAGCCCAGGTGGCCAACTGAGCTAAGCCAGTTGGTTAGAGGCACATTTTCATTACATTGTTGTACTCGTGACCAACATTATCACCGGCAATTTAACGTCATATCATATTTTTTTCATTCACAAACATTACCATTAACAAGGTGTAATAAGACATCGAACTTCACCACTCAACATACCACACTTAAAAATAAAAGGGTTATTAGCACGAAAATATATCATACTTGCGACTTTTTGTCATTGTGTGTATCATCATTTTTTTTTCAATTTTACACTAACCTTTTGAATTTGTTCTAGTGTGTGTATTTTGTGAGTATTATGTCATGTAAAATGACCATTTTACCCTTTGAAATTTGAAAAAAGTAAAGGTAAAATGATTACAAAGTACACATAATAGCAAAAATTCAAAAGGTTAGTGTCAAAATTAAAGGGAAAAAAAGGCCGATACACACAATAACAAAAAGAATCAAGTATGATACATTTTCGTGCTAATAACCCAAAGTAAAATATATCCTACAAAAACCAAAATCACACACAGAGCCTCTACAACTCGATCTATCAACCAACCGACTTCTTCGTTTTTTCCTTAACCAACGTGTTTTTATATACGTTTTCATTACATTGTTATATACGTTTTTGTCTACGTGTTTTTATATACGTTTTTGTCCTTTTTGTATACGTTTTCATCTATTTTAATACGTTTTCGTCCTATTATATACGTTTCGTCTGTTTTTTTTTAATTTTCGTCTACTTTTATTCATCCGTTTTTATACGTTTTCACATGTGACGAAAAAAAGTCAGAAAGTTTTTTTTCACATGTGACGAAAAAAAAATCTAAAAAAAATATTTCAGTAGAAAAAAGTTTTTCGACAAAAAAATTCCGAAAAAAGATTTGAAAAGGAATTTCGAAAAAAAAATTGAAAAATAATTTCAAAAAAATTCGGAAAAAAAATATGATTTTTTTAAGGAACCATTTATGTAATTTACCCTAGGGATGGTGGCTGTAATTTTGCAAACTCACAGGGATAATTTATGTAACTTGGAAGGGTAAAATGGTCAAACTACTCACATAAAGACAATATGTCAACAATAATATTCACAAGAGTATTTTTTTTGTTCGCTACTCAGAAAAGTATTTTTGAACAACTATAATGCTTTTTAAAGGTATTATCCCTTTTCAATAATATCATCGGAGTTGTATTTGATGCGAAATACCCATTTCGAGCCAACAATATTTGTGGAGAATGGACATGGAACTAATTTCCAGGTTTTATTTTGTTGAAGTGCTCGGATTTCCTCATTCATGGCGGCTACCCATTTAGGGTCTTTCACGGTAGATTTGAAACCACAAGGTTCATTAACAAATGCCAAAGCAGTGTGATGGGGCTGAATGGTGAGGGATGCAAGATTAGTTACGTGTTTGAATTTAAAGATCCTGGATTTGGATTGTGTAATCATAGGATGTGAGGTAGTGGGTTGGTTAGTGTGGGAAGTGGGCTCATTAATTAGAGATGTGGGCTGAGCAGTAATTGGTGGTGTGGACTCCAAAAAGTGGGATGAATAGGAGTAAGGAGTTGGTGGTGTGGGCTCCAGAGTAGTAGGAGATGAAGAGTGGGCTGGCGGATGTTCATGGGCCGATGGACTCTGTATCGATGTAGTGTTTTGGGCCATGGATGGAGTACATAGAGGATAAATAGATGACCCATTATTTGTGGTGCTAGAAGATGAAGGTACGTGACTTGTAGATATATCTAAGAAGGTAGGAGCATCTTGGAAAAATAGTAAATTATAAATGGCACAAATTTTGATCACCAGAAGATCCACTAATGGGAGAAACCTGCTCTTTAAAACGAGCATGTTGATTGATAAAAACACGCGAGGTGATGGGGTCAAGACATCTATACCCTTTAGGTTGCGGGCTATAACCAATAAAAATGAATGAAATGCTTCTTGGTGCAAGTGTGTGCGGAGAGTAGTCACGCAAATAAGGGAATACTTGACATCCATGTGTGCAAAAGTTATCATAATTTTGAACTTTGTGAAAAAGAATTTCGAATGGAGACTGATTGGTGGCAAACCGTCAAGTTTATTACACAAGTCAACCACTTGTGAATGGTCAACCGTAATAAAATTAAAACAGTCTAAAACCAATGCAATGAAGATCTAGAGGAGTATAGTTTTACCTCAGGTCGTTAAGTCCCAACGAGGTGTGAACACTGTAATACAACGAATCTGTGATCGGGTGATATTGAACAGGAAAGGTTTGTAGATTTGGAATAATTATATCTAGAGAAAAAGTTTGTAAATTACAGGGGCTTAAATGCAAATTAAAGAAAATTTAATAAGCTAAATTATATTAAATAAATGCTATCACTATTTTTAAAATTGAATTTTCTTGATTTATAAAACAAAATAACTTAAATAAACTATTTTAATTAAAGCGTAAACCTAAATTATCTAAAAACGTGACCTAGAATGAAAACGTACATTATATATAAAAATTACGCTGAGCGCAAGAAAAAACGTAAAATTTGTAAAATAAAAGTCCTACGAGTGTAAAAACAATTTTCTTACTTACTATATGACAAAAGAAAATTTTAGAAAAAAGATTTATATTTTTTACTTTTATATTTTTTATTATGAATTAAATACTATTTTAAACTATTTAAATGATTAAAAATACTAAAACTATTAAGAAAAATATGAAACTTTTTTATAAAATACTTTATACTAATACAAAGCTAAGAAAAATTACAAAAGGTGTGAAAGCTTGTTTAAATAAGCTGAAAATAAGCTAATTGGTTCGTATAAGCTAAATAGACAAAAAAGGGTTAAGTATTAAATTATGCAAAGTATAACCAGTCAAAGACCCAAGGGCAACTGGTAGCGTGTGTGTGTGGTGAGCTGGGTGGCCAGGGTTCGAATCCCAGCAATGGTTTTTTATTTTTATTTTCTTTTTGGACTTTTTCTTTTTGAAACTCATTAAGTACAACGAAATAAGCAAAATTTAAAACTAGAACTTTTTATGAAAACAACTAATAAGCTCAGAATAAGCTTATTATTACTTAACAGTTGTGCAAGAAATGGAATAAGCCCAAGGATAAGCCAAGTGGCTAATAAGCTAGAAAATAAGCAAAGGTAAATTGGAAATAAGCTAAGCAACTGATTATAAGCTAATATTATAACTGAGAAAGCAAAATGACTTAAGAATAAGCACTAAATAAGCCACATGAATCAAATAAGCAATCCAGTTAACTTGATTAACCAAACAGGTTTTGGAACAACTTTGGAGGCTAATTTATGCTTATGCAATAAGCTTAGAAATGAAAATAAGCACTGGGACTAACAAGTATACCAGCTAAGCTTTCTAAAAAGCTAAATTACAAAGTTTGGATTCCACTAATAAGCTTGTGACAAGCTTTTGAAAAAGCTGGCAAACACTGAGTTATTATGTATACACAGAAATGGGACAAGTTAAAAGCTAGTTGCAGCCCTATCAAATAAGCTATAAAGTGGAGATTAAGCACTGTAACCTTGAGACAACTAGGTGAGCTTCTCAAAAAGCTAAGGTACACAAGTTAAAGCTAACTAATGAGCTCTTGATGAGCTTGTGAAAACACTTATAAAACTGTGCACAGGGCACTTTTTCAGACAAAGGCTTAAAAGAAACTAAGAAATAAGCTGTTTATAAGCTAAGTAGAAGTGAACTTAAATTTTTCTAGTGAAGATTAGCAGCTGAATTTTAATATCACAAAAGCATAAAACATGAAATTCAATATTAAATCCTATATAAAATTCTCTAGTTTATTCAAAAACTATCTAAGTGAGATTTTGACTTTTTAAGATAAACTAATAAGTTGACTTAAGTGAGATTTAATTACAATATTTGAACTGAAAATGATGAAACAAGCTATGATAAGGTTATCTTAAGCTTCTTTTATGATTTCTAAACACCAAACAAGCTTTTGAATCTCTAACTTCAATTTGAAATGCAAATGAAGACAGTTTGCTTGTGATTTTGACTTTTATGGTATGTAGATGCAAACCAATGACTAATATGAGTAAACTATACCTAAACAAACCTATATCAACTATTTTCAACTGGTAAACTAACCTCTAACACAGAATAATAGGCAGATCCAAACAACCCTTTTGAAGGCAGTTTTGAAGCTTTTAGTACTAAAACAAATTTTTAAACCAAGTAATCTATTGATTATCTTATAATAACTGTATTGAAACAATATTAAGCTAAAATTAACAAGCTTTAAACACTTATACTAAGAATTGCAAATTATTAGAAAATTGCTTACAAATTGAGTTCATGCACAAGACTGAGAACTGAGATCCAAGGACACTTCCTATAGCTTTCCACAAAGCTTCTAAACCAAATCAATCCATAATACACCTTGATTCAATGCATCTTTCATCTTTCCCACTGATTTTTAATTTTATAACTATTTTTGAATATTTTTTTTATTTTTCTGTTTTGTTGAATAAAACTAGATTTTTAAAGTTTCTAAAAGCTTATAAGCTTTGTCAAGAGCTTATATGAGCTTAAGAATCCTTAACAACAACTAATAACAACATTTGCATATTTTGAGAATTTTTAACAAGGAAATTTGCATAAAACTGAATTAGTGTACATAAGCTGAAATTGAAACTATAAATAAGTTTAAAATACACTGAAATATGATTACAAGGTGCTTGAAAGCTTTGAAATACACTGGAAACTTAAATTATTTAAAAACGAGATAAGCAAAATTAAATTACTCTAGATACTATTCTACATTGCACCATTCTTTCTTTATAATGATCAATTAGAGTCTTTGTCGACCTCTGAAACTTTCCCACCTCTTCTCAGCCATTGGATCCATCAAACTCATCAAAGCGCCATTTGTCAATTTTGGAGCCAAATTTCTTTTGAGCAGGTTTTATGCATTTAATGCAATTTGGGAGATTGTGGAGGTGGAGGGAGTGGGTAAATAGCTGGAAAGGTGAGGTGGAAAGGTGGTGATGAGGTGGTGAAACCACCCTGGTTTCTGGTTTTGGAATTGCAGGTGTGGGAGAGGAGAGTGAACAGTGATGGCGGTATAATATTTAAAACGTGGGTTGTTTTGGGCGGTGGGTATTGGGCTTGTATATTGGGTTGGGATTAATAATAAAAAGAGGGTCCGGTTTGGTTTGTAGAAATAATAACACAAGGACCATTCATGTAATTTCTGGATTTTGAGGGACTGAAAATACCAATATTCCAAAGTTAACACAAGGACTAAACCTGCAATTAATGGTTAGTATAAGGACCAATATTGCATAAAATTCCATTTTTATAAACCCAAGGACTATTTTAGACAATTTTCAAACTCCAGGGACCAAACTTGTAATTTTCTCAAAACTTATCATATAAGGACCAAATATGCCACATTTGAATAGTACAAGGGTGTAGTTTGAATAATTTCCATTTATAAACACCAAGGACTGATTTTACCATTTTTGTAAAGTTGAGGGACCAAAGTTGTAAGTTGTGATTTTTAAAACTTTGAAGGGTTTGTTTTGACAACTTTTGAATCCCATGGACCTTAAATGATATTTTACTTTATTTTGATTTACCAGGGACTATATTTGACAACTTTTGAAACTTGGGGGACTAAAACTGCCAATTATGCAAACTTGATACGTTTTTCACCTGATTTTGGTATTTTTGCGTTTAAAACACATAAAACACTTATTTGTGATATTTTCATCATTTTGATGCATTTCTGAGTGTTTTCAGATGTTTTTGGCATTTTAAACGGTATAAAAATGATGAGTATTTGCACACTCATCAATCCCCCACACTAAGATATTGCTAGTCCCTAGCAATCTTTTGAGAAAACTTAATGGATTTCATCTCTTTACGAAAAGCCATTACTTCTGGAGTAGCCAATTGTTTCAGTTCAAGTAAGAACCTTGGTACAATGATAACCAAATGATTTTGAGCAAATCACCAGCTTTCAACGGTTTTGATTTGTCTTTACCAGAAGCCGTTTGCTTCTGGACTAGCCAACTCTTAGATAAAATATCTTTGGTGAGTCGATTACCAATTATGGTTTTCCAACTGCCTTTACCACAAGCCATAAACTTGCGGGCTAGCCAACTCTTCACTAATTAAAGATATGGTGAGCTGAACACCATACAATTTTGAGCAAATTGCAAGCCGTCAACGGATTTGATATATCTTTACCAAGAGCCGTTTGCTCCTGGATTAGCCAATCCTTATGTGGGTTAGACATGGCGGACTGATTACCATTTGTTGTGTTTAGTACATAGTACTTCCACTAAAAAAAATTAAATTTGGCCATTTTGGGGGAAAAAGGGACTAAAAGGGTACATTTATAATCAAATTCGCCAGAATTTCCCCCTCACACTTAGAAATGAATATTGTCCTCAATATTCAAAGTCCCGGCTATTATGCCGAATCCTTGAACGTAAAAAGATAACATTACTAGCTAAGTGTAGAAACACAACAATTATTCTCTTTTTTAATATTTACAATTTTCATTCATTTTTTAGATCTATATACAACATGTGGGGCATCTCCCCCACGCTAAGGTGGTACACATGGGTGAAAACCCATGTTTTAACTACTGTTTTTGATTACCGAGTCGCTAGCTTGACTCGACCCCGAATTAATTTGTTCATGGGGAAGTAAGTGGAAGAGACAATCTCCATCGGACTTTCATTCAAGATGTTTGTATAAACATTGAAGTACGTGAAAGTTCCACACCGATGAGATATACATAGAACCGGCTCACAAATGATAAATGAAAATGCCGGGGTCAAAAATAATGTCTTCATTACCGAAGGAGTGAAGAACAGGAGAAGTCACCGTATAGGTGAAGAAAAGAAAGAAAATCATGATAAAAATCATGACTAACTCATCATTATCAGAAGGGGAATTCATGATTTCTGGATCATGAATCTCATCATTTAAGCTCATTTGATCAAGACATATTCTGGGTGGGAGGGATGGGATTTTGATATCAAGAAAGTTCTCATGGTTGAGAACATTTCCCTCCGGAACACAAAGATCATTTTTGTCTAGATCAAAGTGGAAATTATCATACTCTGGTGGAGATATGATATGAGTGAGTTCAAAGGAGAACTCTTCGTAAAGAGAATCATTCACGTGATGTAAGTCTGTGAACCCTTGTTCTATTATGGAATCATCACTATCCTCGTTCTGAGTATCAAAGAGTGGATTCTCAGAAATTAAAGTGAATTCAAAGTCGAATTCAAATAGAGGATTAGTGAGAGTTGTTTTGAACGCTTCAGGAACAAAGTGATTAACATTCTCTATTGGACTGTTAGGATGAGAAGTGAGTGAACGATCATTACAAAGGAGACTTTCAATTTCTCCTAGGTTGGCTTTGAAATCAAAGAGATCATCATCACTTTCCGATGAAAGTGGAATGATGTGAGTGAGTTCATCGGTGAACTCCTCAAGAAGAGGATCAACATAAAAATGTGAAAGTGATGCCTCAACATTCTCAATGTCCCCATAAGATTTACAATCATTGCTAAAATCGGAGAAAGTCTCAAAATGATCTTTTGAACACTTAAGAGGGGAAGGGATATCACACATATGGTCAAAAGTTCTCTGTGACTCTCTTGGGATTGGGACAAGGTCCTCAACACTAGACTTTATGAATTCGTCCGATTCCTTTTCAGGAACAGTGTCAAGATGCTCGTCCCCCATGTTCAGAGAGTGAGTGGGAGCTTCGGGTGTGAAAGCAGTTGTTTGAGAATGAATCTCGACTGCTGGGATATCAACTGATGAACTTGATGAATCTTTATAAAATTGTAGGATACCAAGTGCATCCTCATCATCACTGTTATCAGGAATAAAACGAAATTGAGAGCTAGATCTGGCTGCTTTTTCTTTTGCAATTGATTCCCTAATAGATTTTTCAAAGGCAATTTGGGAATTTATTTTAGCAGCCTGCTCTTCAGCTAGCAATTCTTCCATGGATTTCTCATGTGAATTTTGAATGATGGGACATTGTGGGAGTGGAGATTTGTCAAAACCGGAAGGTTGACATTGATAATCATCATGAGGACCCCCACAATATACACAAGAAAAACTGGGAGCATTTCGAAATGCTGTTTTACTCAACTCCTCAGTTCTTTTCACTAACTCCAGAAACTCTTGATAAGTGTCTTGTTGGGTTTGCTGAGAAGTTTGAGTCATTTGGCACTGTGGAGGTTGGTCGTGATATGGATAGTCGTAATTGTTACAAGGAAATGGATTCCCTGTTTGACAATCAGAGCTGAAATGGGGACCTCCACAGTTCTCACAACAGTAAAACTGTTGAGTCTGGACTGGCGAATTATATGAATATTGGTCATAACCAAAGTTCTGAGCATCACCGGAAAATTGTTCATAGACAAACGTGTTTTCGGATTGACACTCAAATCCTTGGTGAGGACCTCCACAAAATTCACAGCAGTTATGTTGATTATATGAAGATAAGTCGGGCTGTGGTAGGTAATTGGAAAAGTTTGAGGGGTCGTTAAATGAGTTCGGATTAGGATCATAATCAAATGAATTCCTCGAACCACAAAACAAACAACTCCCGTTCCGAATATCATTACCACACTGTACACATGTACACCAGCGACATGGTGAACCAAAAAGAGGCTCACCACAACCGACACAAGGAATAAACGATTCCATTTGAGAGTTATGAGAAGGAATCGATTCATTCAAAGAATCAACAAAACCAACATGGTGATTCGAATGACTATCAAGTCTCGAAGAACATTTTGAAAAATCCGGAGGTGGGACAAGTGGTGTGCTCTGAGAGCTAGCAATTTCCACCACTTCCGTTATGGTCTCCGGTTCTGGTTCTTGAGAAACGTGAAGATTAGGCAAGTCATTCTTGCTAGTCACCGGTCTAAATTCTGCATGATTGCTTTTAACCGTAAATTGTGAAAGTTTAGGATCAATTTTAGACGGCTTAGGAGCAATTGAGGGGTTAGATCTTTGGATAACCGTAGGTTGGACGTATTTAGCACCTCCATTATCAGAGGGAAGTACCTGGTCCTTTGTCACCCTGGTTTCTCGTTCCATTTCCCTACGCAGAATTAATGGATCATCACGAACAACACGAATTCTTGACATTTGTGATAAAGTATGAAGTTTTTCAACTTCGTTCCAGAATTCGTCGTAGTCGAGAGATTCCATGAGAATAGAAGAAGTTAGAATCAAATGGATAGAGGGTAAAGGAATAAAGAATCAAAAAGGGTAAGAGGGTAAAGATGAATATTTTTGGATTTTTGAAAAACATGTTGTAAAAACAAAGAATAAAAATATTTTTGGTAATCGATTAGTCAAACGAATTAACTTCACGATAATTTTGGTTTTATATGAAAATAAGGAAATATGGACAAAGATGGTAAATATACAATGGATGTATATTCAACAACACTGATGCTTCAAATTCGTAGAACGCAGCACACCTCCCCGGCAGCGGCGCCAAAATTTGATTGGTGGCAAACCGTCAAGTTTATTACACAAGTCAACCACTTGTGAATGGTCAACCGTAATAAAATTAAAACAGCCTAAAACCAATGTAATGAAGATCTAGAGGAGTATAGTTTTACCTCAGGTCGTTAAGTCCCAACGAGGTGTGAACACTGTAATACAATGAATATGTGATCGGGTGATATTGAACAGGAAAGGTTTGTAGATTTGGAATAATTATATCTAGAGAAAAAGTTTTTAAATTACAGGGGCTTAAATGCAAATTAAAGAAAATTTAATAAGCTAAATTATATTAAATAAATGCTATCACTATTTTTAAAATTGAATTTTCTTGATTTATAAAACAAAATAACTTAAATAAACTATTTTAATTAAAGCGTAAACCTAAATTATCTAAAAACGTGACCTAGAATGAAAACGTGCGTTATATATAAAAATTACGCGAGTGCGCAAGAAAAAACGTAAAATTTGTAAAATAAAAGTCCTACGAGTGTAAAAACAATTTTCTTACTTACTATATGACAAAAGAAAATTTTAGAAAAAAGATTTATATTTTTTTTACTTTTATATTTTTATTATGAATTAAATACTATTTTAAACTAATTAAATGATTAAAAATACTAAAACTATTAAGAAAAATCTGAAAATTTTTTATAAAATACTTTATACTAATACAAAGCTAAGAAAAATTACAAAAGGTGTGAAAGCTTGTTTAAATAAGCTGAAAATAAGCTAATTGGTTCGTATAAGCTAAATAGACAAAAAAGGGTTAAGTATTAAATTATGCAAAGTATAACCAGTCAAAGACCCAAGGGCAACTGGTAGCGTGTGTGTGTGGTGAGCTGGGTGGCCAGGGTTCGAATCCCAGCAATGGTTTTTTATTTTTATTTTCTTTTTGGACTTTTTCTTTTTGAAACTGATTAAGTACAATGAAATAAGCAAAATTTAAAACTAGAACTTTTTATGAAAACAACTAATAAGCTCAGAATAAGCTTATTATTACTTAACAGTTGTGCAAGAAATGGAATAAGCCCAAGGATAAGCCAAGTGGCTAATAAGCTAGAAAATAAGCAAAGGTAAATTGGAAATAAGCTAAGCAACTGATTATAAGCTAATATTATAACTGAGAAAGCAAAATGACTTAAGAATAAGCACTAAATAAGCCACATGAATCAAATAAGCAATCCAGTTAACTTGATTAACCAAACAGGTTTTGGAACAACTTTGGAGGCTAATTTATGCTTATGCAATAAGCTTGGAAATGAAAATAAGCACTGGGACTAACAAGTATACCAGCTAAGCTTTCTAAAAAGCTAAATTACAAAGTTTGGATTCCACTAATAAGCTTGTGACAAGCTTTTGAAAAAGCTGGCAAACACTGAGTTATTATGTATACACAGAAATGGGACAAGTTAAAAGCTAGTTGCAGCCCTATCAAATAAGCTATAAAGTGGAGATTAAGCACTGTAACCTTGAGACAGCTAGGTGAGCTTCTCAAAAAGCTAAGGTACACAAGTTAAAGCTAACTAATGAGCTCTTGATGAGCTTGTGAAAAAACTTATAAAACTGTGCACAGGGCACTTTTTCAGACAAAGGCTTAAAAGAAACTAAGAAATAAGCTGTTTATAAGCTAAGTAGAAGTGAACTTAAAATTTTCTAGTGAAGATTAGCAGCTGAATTTTAATATCACAAAATCATAAAACATGAAATTCAATATTAAATCCTATATAAAATTCTCTAGTTTATTCAAAAACTATCTAAGTGAGATTTTGACTTTTTAAGATAAACTAATAAGTTGACTTAAGTGAGATTTAATTCCAATATTTGAACTGAAAATGATGAAACAAGCTATGATAAGGTTATCTTAAGCTTCTTTTATGATTTCTAAACACCAAACAAGCTTTTGAATCTCTAACTTCAAGCTGAAATGCAAATGAAGACAATTTGCTTGTGATTTTGACTTTTATGGTATGTAGATGCAAACCAATGACTAATATGAGTAAACTATACCTAAACAAACCTATATCAACTATTTTCAACTGGTAAACTAACCTCTAACACAGAATAATAGGCAGATCCAAACAACCCTTTTGAAGGCAGTTTTGAAGCTTTTAGTACTAAAACAAATTTTTAAACCAAGTAATCTATTGATTATCTTATAATAACTGTATTGAAACAATATTAAGCTAAAATTAACAAGCTTTAAACACTTATACTAAGAATTGCAAATTATTAGAAAATTGCTTACAAATTGAGTTCATGCACAAGACTGAGAACTGAGATCCAAGGACACTTCCTATAGCTTTCCACAAAGCTTCTAAACCAAATCAATCCATAATACACCTTGCTTCAATGCATCTTTCATCTTTCCCACTGATTTTTAATTTTATAACTATTTTTGAATATTTTTTTTATTTTTCTATTTTGTTGAATAAAACTAGATTTTTAAAGTTTCTAAAAGCTTATAAGCTTTGTCAAGAGCTTATATGAGCTTAAGAATCCTTAACAACAACTAATAACAACATTTGCATATTTTGAGAATTTTTAACAAGGAAATTTGCATAAAACTGAATTAGTGTACATAAGCTGAAATTGAAACTATAAATAAGTTTAAAATACACTGAAATATGATTACAAGGTGCTTTAAAGCTTTGAAATACACTGGAAACTTAAATTATTTAAAAACGAGATAAGCAAAATTAAATTACTCTAGATACTATTCTACATTGCACCATTCTTTCTTTATAATGATCAATTAGAGTCTTTGTCGACCTCTGAAACTTTCCCACCTCTTCTCAGCCATTGGATCCATCAAACTCATCAAAACTGCCATTTGTCAATTTTGGCGCCAAATTTCTTTTGAGCAGGTTTTATGCATTTAATGCAATTTGGGAGATTGTGGAGGTGGAGGGGAGTGGGTAAACAGCTGGAAAGACAGGTGGAAATGTGGTGATGAGGTTGTGAAACCACCCTGGTTTCTGGTTTTGGAATTGCAGGTGTGGGAGAGGAGAGTGAACAGTGATGGCGGTATAATATTTAAAACGTGGGTTGTTTTGGGGCCATGGGTATTGGGCTTGTATATTGGGTTGGGATTAATAATAAAAAGAGGGTCCGGTTTGGTTTGTAGAAATAATAACACAAGGACCATTCATGTAATTTCTGGATTTTGAGGATGAAAATACCAATATTCCAAAGTTAACACAAGGACTAAAACTGCAATTAATGGTTAGTATAAGGACCAATATTGCATAAAATTCCATTTTTATAAACCCAAGGACTATTTTAGACAATTTTCAAACTCCAGGGACCAAACTTGTAATTTTCTCAAAACTTATCATATAAGGACCAAATATGCCACATTTGAATAGTACAAGGGTGTAGTTTGAATAATTTCCATTTTTAAACACCCAGGGACTGATTTTGCCATTTTTGTAAAGTTGAGGGACCAAAGTTGTAAGTTGTGATTTTTAAAACTTTGAAGGGTTTGTTTTGACAACTTTTGAATCCCATGGACCTTAAATGATATTTTACTTTATTTTGATTTACCAGGGACTATATTTGACAACTTTTGAAACTTGGGGGACTAAAACTGCCAATTATGCAAACTTGATACGTTTTTCACCTGATTTTGGTATTTTTGCATTTAAAACACATAAAACACTTATTTGTGATATTTTCATTATTTTGATGCATTTCTGAGTGTTTTCAGATGTTTTTGGCATTCTAAACGGTATAAAAATGATGAGTATTTGCACACTCATCAGAGACTTATTGCCAAACAAAGATGTGGCAAGTCTATTGATGATAAAGGTTGCCGAGGTAAAAGTATCAATCCAGTAAGTTGCGGGAACATGAGCTTAAAGAGTAAGGCTAACCCGGTTTCAACAATATGCCAATGTTTTTTTCCACATGACCATTTTGTTGAGGGGTGTATGGGCAAGAAACCGATGTAAGGTACCATTATCTTCAAAGATCTTGCGAATAGTTTGGTTCACAAACTCAGTGCCATCATCACTTTGGAACACCTTGATCTTTCGTGAGCGTAAAGTTTGAACTAGCTTGATGAAATAGGTAGAACCATATAAAACCCGGTTTTGGTTTTGAGTGGATAAAGCCACATGAACTTGTAATAATCATCAATAAATGAACATACTACCGATAACCATATTTGGAACAAATGGGTGTGGGTTCCCATAAATCACAATGAATCAAATCAAGATCATGAGAAGAACGATCACAATTATTATTAAATGGAAAACGTTTACTTTTAGCAAGTTGGCACATAGTGCAAATAACCGGTTTAGGAAATAACGAAGTAATAGAAAAAACACCTAACTTATTCAAAATTGAAATAACATCACATGACACATATCCAAGGCGAGCATGCCATAATTTAAAATATGCCTTATTGGGAACACATGTGGTTGAAACGAGAGCATGATGGTCGTCTTTGAGCACATAAAGTCAACTCCTTTCAACCTCGCATACTACATGGTCAAGTGGATGGCTAGCGTTTCTAAGATGGATAAGATGGTGCTACCATATGCTATGCTTCTTACGATCCGTATATGTTTGAAAACTACTGTTAGGTCACCATTTATGTAACACAAGCATCAATATGAAGAAATGGGAAAGAAGTGATCGGTTGAACACACTCACAAACACACGAATGAACAATATAGAAAGGATATGCGTAGGTGATATTATGAAAGTGAACAACCAACTCTCAAATGAGAGTTACAAAGGTATTTATAGGGAGGGAGCTAGGGCAACACTCAAGCTCCCTTCCTTTACTTATTGGGCTTGGGCCAAGGCTTATGGGCTTTCTACATAAGCCTTGCCTTAAGTACTAACATAAAAGCCTAATTAAGCTAACTATTACAATATTAATTACTAACACTTGTAATATAGTTTAGGAGTGATTCTAACAATCTCCCCCTAAGTGTTGGTGATTAATGATTAGAGTGAAAAACATTGTAGGTGCTGATGTAATAGTTGCTTTGACGTTTTTTGACATTCTTCTTTCTTGTGAGAAGAAGTGTCTTGATTCGAACAATCTCCCCAGTGTAGGGATCTTGTTTACTTTGAAGTTTTTCAGCTTTGACGTCTTCATTTTCTTTGTTCTTTGATCTTTGTTCTTTGTGGTGGTAGTGATTTTATGTTGTGGTTATCTGGATCAGGTCCGCTTCATTGCTCTAGTGTCTCCACGTCTTTCTCCAACATGCTCACACGCTCATATGACAGTGAATTCCAGATGTGAAGAAGTTCTCGAGTCTTTATAATTTTGTAGATTCTTTGATTTGATGAAGAATCATTGTGACTTTGTGTTGCCTTTGATATTTGAGAGAACTTCTTTAGTGATGTTGTTGGTATGAGCATGTGAAGAATCTGCACAATCTTTTCCACCCGCGAGCATCCATAAGAAGAAAACATAAAACATGGGTTAGAAATAATCCAGCGCTTACAAGTTTGAACTTCGATTGTGTTAACAACATAGTGTGAAAACACGACTCTAATTCTCACAAAGGCTGTTCCTAAACTGGATTCCCACAAGTGAGATAACGCGATGTACCGAAGTACACCTATAGTTCAGGTGAGTCGCTGAGGTACACAGAAGCATCACCCCACGACTGTAGACCATTTGAGACATACTAAGCGTAACCCACAAGGATTTACCAAAGTGACCTGCTGTCAGGGCTGTTTGATGTTGACACTGGCAGGAGTTTCCATTCAATCACTGAGGATCACAGTTGTGAACCCTTCATAAATGTTCTCGACAGATTGCTAAGATCTGTGAAGGACACGATAATGTATCACTTGTGTTCTTATTGTTGAACGACAAGCGATGAATTGTCAAGTGTACCTAAGAGATCTTTTGATGAATCTCGTGGCTCTACTCTCAATAGTGCGCTTTGGTTTTCCTGAGCGGAGACTAGGGAGAGGGTTTCCTTCATCAATTCCAGCAATCTCTAAGAGAAAGCCAATAGTTTACGTAGGGTTCCCTGTGAGAATGAAACAAGCTTCTGTTGAGAGAAACTTGAGTGGCTAAAGAGGTTTTGTGCATGCGTCACTGGGTCTATGACGACTTTAATCTTCAATACCAGTGTCATCTAGTGACAACCAGTAGCATATGAATTGAACCCGGTGTCTGCCCTAAGTTGAATAATCTGGAGGGCTATTTGTTTTCACCCTTTTCATTACTTTTCTTTTTAATTCTTCAATTCCTTCTTTCTCCGATTCTCATTTTCTCCTTTTTATAATCATAACTAAGGACTTCTAGATTCTAACTATTGGTGATGTCCTTGGGTAGATTTCTCCGGCTCTGGCGGGTCATAGGACGGTTATTCCTAACCTTAGTCACCTTATAACACCATGACTGACCTATGTTACCATAAAACCACTTACATGAAAAGTCTCTCAAAGTGGTTATGAGTAAAAAACATTTTGTACCACTGAAAGAATTTTAAATGTTGCATAAATACTCCCCCTCCACACGTGCTTAGGTATTTTGACAGAAATATGCACGGTGAGAGAAGAGCGCGCACTTTTGAATTGATCAACTCAAGATAGACAATTCCCTGCGAGACACGGTTACATCACTGACTAGGTCAGCTTGAAGTTGTAAACACTCCTTGGTGAGGAGGTTTGACCCGTCAAGGTTCATGTCTACCAAGAGTTTCTCGAATGGTACATTCTACTAGGACAAGTCCTTTGCGAGACACGTTTACATCACTAGCGAACTAGTTTGAAATTATTACCCGTCCCGGACAAGTCTTTTCGAGTTACTAACATTTAAGAGCTCGTGAATTCATTGGTTAAGTCTTTTAACACGAAGATTCAATAGAAATTCACAACATATTTCATATCACATAATTTTTCTCCCCCTCAAAAATGGCATATGAATGTTATTTTTGACGAAATGTTGATATCAAATATGTCCATTTTGAGTTTTGTGGGAAGATTTCCAGGAAGAACAATTTGTGAACAAAGTTTTAAGCAAATACCCCCCTCAACAAGTGATATTAACTTTTGAGGTTTTGAAAATCATAAGGGGAAGTACTTGTTCTTTTGAGCAAAACTTTGAAAGTGAAAGTTTTGATTAGTTTTACTCAAAAGTAAGAAGCTTTCGCTGCTTTTATAAGGATTGTGGCACTGAAGCGTACCATAGGGTCCTTTCATGACAAGTACGGGTTGTACACTGTTATGTGTGCACAAGCCATTGTCAGATATAAATCACACATCCAAATAATGATAAGGAAACAAATCAAGGAGAATCAGGGGTACCAGGAAGTCCGTCAATAACACCAGGAATGCGTTCTGGACGTTGGTGACCTGTGAGAGATATGCTTGGACGACCACCTACGAAACTCTCCAACGTTCTTATCTGATCCCGTCTGAACAACCTTTCATCAATCCGAGTGATGATCTTCTTTACATCCCTCCTATCCCTCGAATTCCATCTCTTCTGCGACCCAATGCCTTGATGAATTTCTTTTAACCGATAAGCCAAACTATCCCGAACCTTCTTCAACGTATGATCCCCAAACTTATGAAGCTCTTTGCACGCCATGAAGAAATTGTGGTGTAGTTCACTTCGGTAGACTACCCCAAATGGTTTCCTGATGAGGGTGTACTGAGCAAGTTGGTTTATGTCGGGAAGGTCAAGCTATGGTTTTGTGAGATTAACACGCTTCTGATACGATTCCACGGCAAGTTGAATATCTTCTACACGTTCTTGGATCACGATGCTTCTGATGAAGATTAATAATGACTTGATGTACTCGCGTTGGATAGTTGTAGAGAATTGTTGCATTCATCCTTGTACCTTTGTAAGATACATATCTTCAATGTCGTTTAGTGACAATCTCGGAAAATCCGCTTCACAGAAGTCATATTCCTCTTCGTCTTGTCTGTGGAAAACTAGAAGGGGGGTTGAATAGTTTTACCAATTTAAAACTTCCTTTTAAATATTTAGATCGACTTATGTCAATCTATTTGGTTGTTTTATATTGGACGTTGATAGATAGATATATAAACGTGTAATGAAAGATAAAGAGTAAGAAGCACATCACCACAACACAAGTATTTATAGTGGTTCGGCTACAAGGACACCTTCCTTGCCCTACTCCACTCCCCGAGTCACCTACTCGAGAGTTCGTAAACACTACACCAATCTCCTTATGGCGGAGAAGCCTTCACAATGTCGCTTACACCTTTTTCCGGTACAAAGCTAAATACTGAGTTCTTTCACACTAAGGTGAACCACACCTAACACAACGTCGCCTACCCTTTATACGGTGCTAGGCTAACCACCGAGTTCTTTCACACCAAGGAGAACTAATCCTATCACAACGTCGCCTACCCTTTATTAGGTACTAGGCTAAGCACCTAGTTCCATTACTATGGAGGAACTACTACCCATCACAACACAACACCTAATCTTAAGGAGATCCACTCCTTATTACAACACCATCAAGGATATCACCATCCTTGGAAAAATACTTATATGTATAACGATGCACCTCATCGATTATACGACCTAGGCATTCTTCCCTAATGCCACTTGATTTGATTCCTAGGCATCCTTCACTAATGCCTTGGACTTGACACCTTTAGCATTCTTCACCAATGCTTTTGATATAGACGTTAAGCACCTTTCACTAATGCTTTCGTCTTGACTCTTTCGGCATCCTTCACTAATGCCTTCAACACAACATCTACGGAGGAAGAAAGAACTATCAACAAGAGAACCTCAGTTGTCTTGATGATGACGAAGCATGGCAACTCATGGACTTGAGCTTGCTTGACTTCAAGAAGTGGTGATCTCGCCTTTAAGAGGAACCTAGAGAATCACACAAAAACAAAAGACAAAGTACATAGAAAGATCTCTTAGGATCAATGGTTAGAGAGGTACAATACTTTGGAGAAAGTATGTGTGAAAGTGGTGAGCCAAAAAGGAAGAAATGACTCACTATTTATAGAGGAGAAAGTTCACTGTTCCTCGGATCCCACAGATCCCTTCCACAAGGGATCCGGCTAGCGTAAAGCTAGGGATCCGTGGAACGCTCCTCTTTGCCCATGGGTATTTTTGGTTATGGGTCATGGGTTATGGGTTGATC
Organism: Chrysanthemum makinoi; assembly: GCA_910596185.1. Classification (NCBI taxonomy): domain Eukaryota; kingdom Viridiplantae; phylum Streptophyta; class Magnoliopsida; order Asterales; family Asteraceae; genus Chrysanthemum; species Chrysanthemum makinoi. Next base: position 216,391,957 of record OU343218.1, on the reverse strand, counting down.
CATGGGTTTCTTTCTAGATTCAATGTATCTCTAGAATACAATGAACCTAGTTAAGAGGTTTGGACAAAACCATGGGTTATGGGTTAATACCATTTGTTAGTTTTTACCCATTTTAGTTATATACTTGTTTTTACCCATTTTAGTATATACTTGTTTTTACCAATTTTAGTATATACTTAGTTAAGTATGTAAACACTAGTTGTTGTACATATGTATATCTAAATCATAAAATCACTTATACTTGTTTTAGTGTTTTATGTGAAAACGTAAGTGCGTTAGAAAACTATTGGCTCAAACAGTTTACGCATTTTATTTGTTTCGTTAAAATGATTTTACGTTTGTTATCGACAAAACATTAGAAGACCATAAAATATAAATAAACGTTTTTACTGATTATTTGTATTAACATTGTCGTTTGACCACTATCTTCTTAAGGAATGTGTAGTCCCATTTTGACGACAGGGTAACATGCTGAATAGCAACGATCCGTTTATCACTGAGCACTTCCTTTTTCGACTTAAGAACCTGGCAGCTTTTGTAGAAGATTCTTCGTCGTTCTGGCCAATGATGAATCCCATACAGTGCATCGAGGTCATACTTTTCTACTTTGTCAGCAAACATGTGTGTGGCGTCTTCCTCGATGGCTATGCTGTTGGAGTATATTGCTGCCGGGAAAGGGAGGGTAAGTGATGTAGCGTATTTATTGGTAACATCGCTACCGTGTAGAAGAAACTCCAGGTCATTGTTGAAGAAATAGCGGTATGGAATCTTGGGTTGATCCGGTCGGCCAATGGCAGGTAGTGGTCTGGTCCAGTCAGTGTAGTATGGAGCTTTGTCTAGTCTGGTGAAGTTAATGTTTGATTCAGGATTGAGCCAATCAAGGTTGTTAGACATGGCTCGTGCAATGTTATCGAGATGATATTCGACTTCAATTGCACTGTCTGAGCTGTCTTTAAGTAGTTGAAATGCATCATTCTTGATTCGCCTCAACTCTGCTTTGGTCATTTTCTTCACTTTGAACTTTTTCTGTATAAGCTTCACATGCTCCATTATGCAACCATCTACCATTTCTTGACCTTCCGGTAACGGAGGGGTAGCATCAACGAGTGTAGAAAATCAGTCATATTCTTCTGTGTCATCTTCATCTAGCCATGAGACAACAACGGTCTTCTTCTTCTTCTTCTTCTTTGGCTTCGATGATGATTCTGGTTTCTTTGTTGTTGTAGAAGAAGTAGGTTGTTGTTGGGGCTCAGGGACATCTTCATCATCACCACCAGTGTATTCAAAATGGTCACCAGTTTTCTGTGTTTGAGGTGGTGACTCAGAGTCCTGAGGTTTATCAGTAGTAGTAGAACGTGGAGGAGATCTTCTGTCGGTGGAGGTCCTTTGGGTTGGTGGTGGCATGGAGGATGATTCACCATATTTCTTCTTGCGTTTTGTCTCTTTATCCTTATCCTGATCATCATCGTCTCTTGGACGCTTAGGCCTTTTAGCTGCCGCTTTGCATGAAGTTTTAAGTTGATATTCCAGCAAGGCGTCAAATAGTTTAGCTTCGTCAGAAGTAAACGTTCCTGATCGTTGAGACATTTGTAGTACAAGCTTGGAAACCATTTCTGCATCGGAGACAACTGCAGGATCAATTGGGTTGATCTTCATAGCTACCGGAGTATATTGCATTGTTTGCTTTACCAATTGCATGAGATTCGGATAGAGTTGTTTGGTGAACATCTCTCTTGTCACTCCAGGAACAGTGTCAAGAAGGAACTTATGAGTGTATTCCCTAATCGTCTTGTTCATTTCACCCTGTATATCTCGATCTAGAAACTTCTTGAGCTGTTCCCGTTCTCCCAACATCTCGTTTATCACTTTTTGAAGAAGATTGACTCTGTTTTCTCCCTCTTCTTATCAGGTTCCTCAAAGTCAAAGATCATATCATCCTCTAGTTGCTTTTGTTCTAATTCGTGAGTGGTGGTACCAGTTCCCTTATCAGGGTTGATTAACCGCATCGGAAACTGGTGTGGTTAGTTCACCACCACTTGACCCTCTAGGGCCACGAGTTTGTTGTAGGTTGAATTATTTAGCAACATGTTGAAGTCTGAGATTCTTCAACTTCTTTCTGTAATCCTTGTCTTCATCCAGTGGCTCTTCATCAGAGCTCTCTTCTTCCGCTTCTTGCACCTGGAGTTTTCCTTTATAAGACTTGGGGCTGAGAGGTTTTGCAACTATTAGTGTATCATCACATTTGCTATTCGAGTAGATAACCTCTTCATCTTTCTGTCCTTCGAGTCCTCGTCCATTAGTCTTGGTTCTGGTTTGGGAATAGGGATGTCATCCTTTAACGGAACTCTCTTTTTGAGTGTGTGAGTCCTCTTAGGATACTTTCTCGTACTCTCAGTGCTCGCAATACTTCCAACACTGCCTCTCCTGGTCTTCCTAACAGGTGTACCAGAAGACTTTTCATCAATGAATCCCACTTTGGTGATTCAACCGCTTCCGGATATAGTTTGTACGATTGAAGTCCTTTGATAGCGGAGAAGGCAATCGGTAATACCGCACCTTGTTTCTTCGTTGTTGAGTCCTTAAATCTGACAACATTGAGTGTGGGCTCAAGCAACACGGAGTGATGGTTGGGGTCATCAAGTCTCAAGGGAATATCTGGATTATTCCCTAGAATCCTTTGGATCAACAGTTTTGTGTATCTGACGTAAGGGATCTTGGTGTGAGCTTTTTAAGGTAAGACATCATGTCGCCCCGCATCGTACAAATTGATGTGTTTCATGTTGACCATGCCCCAAAATATTTGTAGTTCCATGAGCTTCGGATGCTCAAAACAACTGTCATGCGTCCGAAACTGATTTGGGAATCATGATGTAGAGGGTTCTCCATGGCTGGGGGATGTTCTTAAGATCAACTTATGAGTGTTTTGTGATGATCCCAGCAGCTTCATCATAGCCGATGTCGACCATGAACTGGAGAGTGACCTCTTCTATAGGAGTAGCAGTGTAAACAGCAGGCTGGATGTTTGGAAGAAGAAGAATGGCCCTTAAGTCTGCTGGAGTGACGGTGACTTGTTTGTCGTTGAGTGTCACTGTTGCAGCCTCTTGACCTTTGACCTTCATGGTATGCCAGAATTGGTGAACATAAATCACCGGTACAGTTGCAGAATTAGTGAGCATATTCTTGTAAGGATGAGTCTTCATAATATCCACAGCAATTTGACAAGAAGACTCAGAACACTTGAAGTTATCAAAATCGACTCTGAGATTGTTCTTCCCAATCTTTATTGTGTAACCGTTGGGGAAGATGTCTTCCATTGAGAGAACATTAGGTGCAACAATGTATTCCATTTGGACGTCCATTTTGTGATCTGAAAGATATTGAGCCAAAAGAACCAACATATCGAAAGACATTTCGTTAGTCAAAAATTGATTTTATTGTCCAATTATTGAATATGTTATGTTGATGAATGTTACGAGTCCAACGTCACTTGTATGTCCAATAGTCCAAAGTAGTAGTGATAAGTTTTGTGAGTTTATTAGTTTTGAATTGTAAAGTCCAAATTTTTCACTCATTTACACTACATATTAACCATTAAAGCTTATTAGTGACATTTTGGTTTCGTGAAGTTATGATTTATTTATTTACAAGTTTGTATGCGTAACAATTCATAATTTTTGTTAAAAATTGGCTTAGGCGTAGGATTTGCAAGCTTATGCGTAAACAGTAGACCATACGCGTAGGCGTAAGCTTATGCGTAGGAACTTAACTTACGCGTAAGAAATATTACGCGTAGGATTAGAACCCTTAGCATAGAGCTTACGCGTAAGCGCATGTGGGAGCTTATGCGTAAGGTTTACTCGTAAGGGTAAACCTTATGCGTAAGACTCAAGTTTACGCATATCCTTCACAGGATACGCGTAGTCCCTTTGTAGAACCTTACGCATAAAGTTATGCGTAAGATTGCTCTTACGCATAACATTCTACGCGTAAGGTGATCCTTATGCGTAGGAGCACAGTTAACCTTGATTCTGAATTTTGCGCGTGTAAAACAAGGATGAAGATTAAAGCACGGTTTTGAAGATTGAATCTTATGCGTGGATAATGGTTGTTGGGTAATAAATGATAGTAGTAAATGAATGAGTAAGGTAGTTGAGGTGGTTTTCTTAATTTAAGTTTAAGCATTTGACAAAAATAGTCCCTCCACCTCAACCATTTTCATTCTTAGCCCATAACTTCCATTTTGGTTACGCAAAGTATGTTATTTGGAAAGAAACTTGACGACACTCTCCCTCGACTTTAGAAATAATGAAAATTTTCAAATTTGGGTCCGAGGAGTGTCAAGAACCAAGAAACGTGACCACCATTATCAAAGATACAACCGGTAATAGGTAACATGCAAGTACAAGGTTTTATGAAACAGAAAATATTTACTTTCTCCCCCTCAACACTTGTTCGGGAAAATTGTGAAAAGTTTGATAGAACAAAGTGTTGACTGAAGTTTTGTACTTGCCATGTTTGAAAGAAATTAGATAGAAGAATATTTTTGAATTTTATCAGATTTTATATTTTTGTATTTTGTTTTTGAAAAATATTTACAAAAGAGGTTTTGGTGTTTGAATGGTTTTAAGATTGTTTTAAAAGTTCATCCAGTTCCTCTGGAGTCAAACACCGCATACCAATCCGGTGGACCAACTCAGTAAACCTAGCAGGAGCTAAGGCTTTGGTGAGAAGGTCTGCCAATTGGTATTCAGTACCCACAAATTATAATTCAACGGTACCTTTTTCCACATGCTCCTTGATGAAATGATATTGAAGATCGATGTGCTTTGATTTCGAATGTTGAACAGAGTTGCACGAGATCGCAATAGCACTTTGATTGTCGCAGTACATCGGGATTCTGTCAAATACGTAACCATAGTCTTTGAGTTGTGTTCTCATCCAAATGACTTGAGCACAACACGCCGACATGGCTACATATTCTGCTTCTGTTGAGGACAGCGATGTACAATCCTGCTTATTCGATTGCCATGACACCAGTTTATCACCAAGAAATTGTAAAGCTCCTGAAGTACTTTTCAGAGAATCTAAGCAACCTGCGTGATCAGCGTATGAAAAAGCTATTAGTTCAAAACCAGAATCCTTCGAATACCAGATTCCCAAGTTAATGGTTCCCTTGATGTATCGGAGGATTCTTTTAGCCTCAGAGAGGTGAGTTTCAGTTGGTCTTGACTGATAACGGGAGCAAAGATAAACAACAAAGACAATGTTAGGATCGTATATTTAGGTGATATGGTGAATCGGGAGGTCTTGGAAGATGGAAGAACATCTTCATCATGTTAATGAGAGAAAGTATGAAGAGAAGGGAAACTAGTAGGTGCTTTATTGAAGATGAAAGGGAAAATACACTAAGAGTCTCACCCCTCCATGGAAGTGTGGAGGGGTATATATAGCCTACCACATACATAACTATTACACTATGACATAACTAGTCCATGTGTTTGGCTAAATAAGATAGATTATGTAATCCCGTAAATGTAGTTCCATTTCCATGTTAGGAGCGATTCCAACAATCTTCCCCCAATGGGACGACATAAGGGATTACTTACAACATTTCCTACAAGTAATAAAACAAATAAAGAAAAGTCTTCATAAGCTCTTCAAATGCTGAGGATGATGACAGTTTACGCTCTTTGTCTTCTTCTTGTACCTCGACTTGAGAACTGTTTTCTTCACTTGTAGGCAAATGATGTAATATGCATAAATTGGATTACCTTCCCACCAATTCATGCCGCAGGTCTTTAGCAGCTTCTCCGTACACTCCTTTTTGGCGAAGTTTCTGAATCAGCTTCCCCCCAAAACTGACAACCATCTTCAGCAGATTCGAAACTTTGATGTAGTGAACATTTCCTCCAACTTTTGAAATTTTCAAGACGCAGACCGGAATTTGTAGATGAGCAGTAAACCACACAAGGTAAATCTGACTTGTTGCGGAAAATCTGTTCGGGGGTAACATGCAAGAAATCAACAAGATCTTCTCACGTATGTAGATGCTTCCCACCAAACAAACCACGAAAGAGGAATGAAAAGACTTCCCCCTGAATGTTGCGGTCTATCGGAATAATAGTTACCTGTGAATATGCAATTACTCGATAAAATGATCGTGTGTGAGGCATCACAACATCATATTTAGGTAACTTCACACACGATAACTCTGTGAAAGTGAGACGATAACACCAACTTGAGAAATTTTAACCACTGATCGTCTCATTTCTTCCCCCCGATTGAAGAAATTCATGAAAGGAGAGGGTTTTCGAAAAAAAATCCAAAAACATCAAAGGAAGCAGACACCACCTATACTCTCTTCCCCCCGATGTTTTCAATGAATCAGAATCATACACCACGTATGTTGATGATGAATTGGAGACAGCGAAACCATGTATGTCCAAGTAGTCGAACAATTGTGAAGTACCATAAATATCATGTGAGAATCAATTGCTGATAAGACTTCTCTACTCGTGTATACTCTTCTCAGCTAACTCTTTACCGACCCCATTATCATTCTGACGGCTTTTTGTAGTGACTACTGATGGAGAAAACCCAATATGACGAACTTGAGACTGAAGTAGTATAACCCGAACTTGTGACTTAAACTTGCACTATTGTCAGACGAAGAACCCTTTTTCTTACAACCATCGAAAAAAGGTGTTGGGTCTATTATAGATTTGATGATACAAAACAAGAAGAATGAAACATAAAGGAATAAAAGTGACAAGAAGGGAAACTACAAAAGATGGAGGATTTGGAAGATTCTAGAAGATATGCTAAAAAGAATATTTAGTTTCCTAATTGTATTATGATTCCTCTTGTAAACCCTATATGTCTCTAGTATATAAAGAGACATAGGGTCATTAGTTTAATTGTACGTACATGATGTAAACCAAAGGTGTGTGTGTGGGAACCTAGGCGTAGGGATTTGGGAAAACGCCTAGGGTTTAGTTAGTTAGTGTTAGATCAAGTCTTTGATCTTTATTTTAGTTAGTTCCTAGGCGTATGTTCATGTAAACACCTAGGTTAGTATTTAGTATATTAGTGTTTTGTGGTAGAGATGATAATAAAAAAACCTTGTTCATAATAATGTTGATTCTATGTTTGAATATTCCGCTTTCATTATTATGTGTTCCTAGATATAATATTAGACCTAGTCTAAGAGCTTACAACGATCTTCACATGTGGTATCAGATCCTGGGGCTCGTGATATCTAGGATCTACAAGGTTTTTCGAAGAGAAAAGAAGAAAAAAAAATCGAGTCTGAAATTTTCGTATTACTTCTGCAACACTGCTTTCATGAGGCCATAACTTTTTATTGAACCGTTGGATCGAGCTAAAATTTTGGCTGGTGCATCTCAGTATATCTATCTAAATTGTCACCGAAGGGATTGTCAATTAGAGACATCAATCAAAAGATATAAGCAGTCGAAGTCTGCTGCAAAAAATTTCCGTAAGGCTTCTGCAGGACTGTTTTGAAACGATCATAACCTTTTCGTTAACCGTTGGATCGTGACGAAATTTTGGGTGGATGTTCTTTATATATCAATCTAACTTTCCACCAAAGGGATCTTCGATCTGAGCTTTTATGTGAAAGATATATGCTGTCGAAGTTGGCTGCTGTGAAACTACTGCTGGAACACGCAAAGTAAATCTTGCTACCCTTTTCAAAGTCTTGTTAGGGTTTTACAAAGTCTGCTCTCGAGTTCGAAAGTACTGCTCTTGGACACGAAAGTACTGCTCATTAGGATGAAAGTACTGTTCTTGAATTAAAGTATCGCTCATTGACGCAAGTACTGCTTAAAGTTTTTAAAGTACTGCCCGTATATTTTCAAAGTACTGTTGCTGCTGCAAGTCTCATTCAAAGTACTGCTTCTCGTATTCATTCAAAGTACTGTTCTTACAAAGTACTGCTCAAGGTTTTTACATGGCGAAATTTATTTGGATTGGCAGTATAATGGTTTATTACGAGGAGATTTGGAATTAAGGGGAAGTCGAGCATAATTATTGTTATGGTTTTTAGACGACACACAGTTATTGTTCACACACACAGGAAGAAGTTTATGTTCTTAAAGGATTCAAAAAGGCTCGTATTTGATTCTTATGGATTAATTGATTACGAAGAAGGTTGAATATCATTTATTTGATGTTGTAGTTGAGTTTCACAGGTTTGTGTTCTTATCATATAGCTTGATGAATCTAGCAATGTGTGATTTTTCTTATGATGCTCTATGCACACATTGGCTATCACTTAAAGGAGTTACATTGTAGTGCTCAGTGTCTCATATTAGTTGAGGATTTTGTCAAGGGATTGCGGTCTACTTATATTTGGTGATTCGTATAAGTATGGAGTTCCGTGGATAGTATAAGATTTAAGACACAAGTTTGGGCAATTCTACTTCTTCATCAAATTCGTTATACTCGGTTTTCTTCACAAGTAATCATTACATAAAGCCTACATATTTTGAAGACTCAGTTGATGTTCATGCATCACTCGAGGGGAAGTTTTTACGGTTTATTCATTCTCTATTTGTTGATAACAAAAAGGGGAAGAGATTTTTGAGTGACATGTTCAAGTCAAGGGGAAGATTGTTTCATTCATGGTGAGATTTAATTATCGCAACTTCTGCTACTTCGTTCTGGGAAGTTCTTGTCAAGAATCGTGGTTGTTTTGTTACCATCAAATAGGGGAAGATTGTTGGGTCTATTATAGATTTGATGATACAAAACAAGAAGAATGAAACATGAAGGACTAAAAGTGACAAGAAGGGAAACTACAAAAGAAGGAGGATTTAGAAGATTCTAGAAGATATGCTTAAAAGAATATTTAGTTTCCTAATTGTATTATGATTCCTCTTGTAAACCCTAGATGTCTCTAGTATATAAAGAGACATAGGGTCATTAGTTTTAGAGTACGTACAAGATGTAAACCAAAGGTGTGTGTGTGAGAGAACCTAGGCGTAGGGATTTGGGAAAACGCCTAGGGTTTATTTAGTTAGTGTTAGATCAAGTCTTTGATCTTTATGATAGTTAGTTAGTTTATGATAATGAGAAACCTTGTTCATAATAATGTTGATTCTATGTTTGAATATTCCGCTTTCATTATTATGTGTTCCTAGATATAATATTAGACCTAGTCTAAGAGCTACAACGATCTTTACAAAAGGTAAACTTAAAGTTTCTCAAATTATCCACAGCTTTGTGTGACACTTGAGCACAACAACGTAACTCCTTAAAAGTGATAGTTATACGTTGTGAGCACTTGTGTGTTTGCTTAGATCTATGAAACCTAGTTATTAATTATTGATTGGTTGTCTCTTATCTTAATTGTAATTGGCTTAGGAGTGCACTAGGCTATCGTTGTGTTTAAATGCTTGAGTAATCTTTGTGAACCTTAGTTTATGAATCACTTAGCGGATTCCGCAGTCTAAACATCCAAAGATAATCTTAAAGTTAGTTTATGAATCATAGTGGATTTCGTAGGCAATAACCTTAAGGTAGTCTCAAAGAGTTAGGGAAAAAGGCACACCCTACGACCTTAGAAAACACAACGTGTTAAGAATAAGGACGTGACAATTCAACCACCAATATAAGATAACTAGGGAGTAATAGTATCTCGGTAAGCACATTTTTAATCATCATACGAGCACACATCAAAAAGACATAGACTACCCATAGTTTATGTTAATACAAATAAACCGTAAAAACGTTTATTAATATTTAGCGATCTCTTTGTGTTTTGTTGATAACAAATATAATGTTATCATAAGTAAAATTATAAGGATACATGTTATTTTTGTAAAACATCTACATATATAGTCATTTAATACAAATTTTTGTAATAATTCATTTGTTGTAATAGTTTATTAGGATGGGTAAAAACCACAACCCATGACCCATACCCATGGAGCATATCCATAACCCGTGGAGTTAACCCATAACCCATGTGTCTAGATGCATTGCATCTTTTAGATACATTGTATCTACTTAGATACCCATGGTCCAAAGTCTAGGACCCATGACCCATGACCCATAACCCAAAAACCCATGGGCAAACAGGAGCGTCTCACGGATCCCTCAAATTACACTAGACGGATCCTCGGCAAGGGATCCGTGGGATCCGTGCAACAGTAGCAAGAAATTTCCTATAAATAGAGAGCCATTTCTTCATTGTAACTCACCCCTCTTCTTACAAACTCTCTCATATATTCTTACATTCGTCTAACCTAAGATCACTTGATCTAGAGAGTAGTCCTCCACAAGATTTATATAGCGAAGATATTGTATTTCATATTTCACATATTTGTTATGTTATAGTAGTGTTGGTTTGGTCCTTCTTGTTACGGACTCGGTATTTAGCTTTGTACCGGAAAAAGTGTAAGCGACGTTGTGAAGGCTTCTCCGCCGAGTTGAAGGAGTTTGTTGACATAGTGCTTGAACTCTCGAGTAGGTGACTCGGGGAGTGGAGTAGGGCAAGGAAGATGTCCTTGTAGCCGAACCACTATAAATCGGTTGTGTCATTTCTATCCTTTACTTTACTTGCTTTCTTTACTCGCATTACTTTTAGATCTATACTTTCTCTTCATCCATACGATTTCACATAACATCAAATCTAAAGTTTTTGAAACTAACTTAAAATCGGCAAAACTATTCAACCCCCCTTCTAGTCTTCCACAATTGGCATCAAGAGCTAAGTTTACAAAAGTTGTAAAGTAAACCGTATTTTAAAAACTTTTCGATCACTATGGGTTCTGAAAATTACAAGGAAGGGCAATCCATGCAACGACCTCCACTACTTGAAACTAATGGTTTTGTATATTGGAAAAATAGATTCGAAACGTATGTGAAGTCAAAAGATATTGATCTTTGGTACATCATCGTTGAAGGCGATTTGGAAGCCACTAAAAAAAATGAAACCGAAAATTTAGTAAACACACCTCATGCTCAACTCACCGATGATCAAAAGAAAAAGCTTTCCAAAAATAGTGAAGCTAAAACGGTTTTATATAATGCTTTACCTAAAAAGGAATTCGAAAGAATTTCCATGCTTAAAACCTCTAAAGAAATTTGGAATTCTTTAGTTGTAACTCATCAAGGAAATCAACAAGTTAAAAACAATAAAATAGATTTATTTGTTCAACAATATGAACAATTTTCAATATCGGATGAGGATACTATAGATCATTATTTTGCTAACTTTAATACTATAATTACATCTTTACAAGCACTTGATGAGTCTTTTTCTAGTCGTAATCATGCTAGGAGATATCTAAGGGCACTTCCATCCAAGTGGAGATCTAAGGTGACGGCAATTGAAGAATCAAAAGACTTGTCAATCCTCACCCTTGATGAACTCATAGGCAATCTAAAGGTCTATGAGCTTGTCGTCGCTAAAGATTCCGAAGCCTCAAAAAAGAAGAAAGAGAAGCACAAATCTCTTGCCCTAAAAGCCAAGAAGGTCTCAAGCGATGAAGAAAACTCCTCTTCGAATAGTGATGACGAGGAGTATGCCATGGCGGTAAGGGACTTCAAGAAGTTCTTTAGAAGAAAGGGAAGATATGTCAAGCAACTATATGACGACAAGAAGGGGTTACGAAAAGGCAAAGATGACGAGAAAGCAAGGAATGAACGCGCTTGTTTTAAATGTGGATACCCTAATCACTTTATTAGTAAGTGTCCCAAACGTGACAAACAAAAAGCGTTTGTAAGTGGTTCGTGGGGAATGAGCGAGAGGAGGGGCGAAAAAATTTGTCTCATGGCAAATGATGAGGTATGTCACGAATACTATAGTAGCACATCATTAGATGCTGATTCATTGCATCATGAATATGATAAACTTTGCAAAATTAGTCTAAAAGTAATTAACAAAAACAAGTTTTTGAAAAACCAAAATGAACATTTAGAAAAGGAAGTCTTTGAGTTAAAAGCTAAATTAAAATGTTTAGAAAAGGGGAAGATAGCAATTGTGGAATGTGAGCTTTGCGTTCAACTTCAAACACTAGTTGATCATCTAGATTCTAAGATTGCTAGAATGAGTACTAATACTCTTGATATGATATTAGATAATGTTAAAACGGGAAACAACAAAAAAGGATTAGGTATTCAAAGAACTTGATGTGTCAACTAGTGAAAACAAAGAAACACAATTCATCAAAGCAATAGAAAAACAAGTCACTGAAGTTACGGATCCCACGGATCCCACAAAAAGGGAACCGACTAGTGTAAAGCCAGTGATCCGTGGGTCGGCTGAAGGAAACTGTAGTAATAATATAGCTTCCTCATCTAGAACCGACTTTGTTATTGTTAATAAAAGGAAACCAACTCATGTTACTGTTAGACAAGCACCTCCAAGACAAAATAAATTTTTTATAAGAAACAAAGGTCCATCATTTTCAAAACCAAACACATTTATAAGGAGACCTAATAATGTTTATCCGAGAAGTAACCATCAAATGGGATGGAATCCTAATATGCAAAACGATTTTCCATTTCAAAACTTTGCACCTTGGAATGCATACTCACCTTTTTCATATATGTCTAACATGAATGAAATGTATAACACCAATGGACCCATGAACAGACCAAACTTTTGAGTTAATTGTTTTTTAGATCCGGATGAATGGATCAAGGATAGCGGGTGCACGAGGCACATGACCGGTAATAAAAATTTATTTTCCACATATGAATCCTTCAATGGAGGAAATGTGGTATTTGGAAATAGCAAAAGCAAAATCATCGGTAAAGGTACGATTTCTAACAAATCTCTAACCATTAACGATGTGTGTCACGTAGAAAACCTAAAATTTAACCTCTTAAGTATAGGAAAAATATGTGATAAGAAGTGTAACATACTTTTTAATGAAACCGGTAGTAAGATATTGAAAAACTGTATCACTATAGGAAGAAGAATTAGGAAACATGGAGTATATGTCATTAAAATCGGTAATGAACCTAAAGACAAACTTTGTCTTACTTCTATGGATGATACTTCGACCTTATGGCATCGAAAATTGGGTCATGCCAATATGCGACTTCTTCAATCGCTATCATCCAAAGATCTAGTAAGAGATCTACCAAAATTAAAATATGAACATCACTTTTGTGATGCTTGTAACGTAGGTAAACAAGTCCATGCTAGTCACAAAGCTAAAAATATGGTCTGTACAACTAAGTGTCTAGAATTACTTCACATGGATTTATTTGGTCCATCCGCTATCCAAAGTTATGGAGGCAACTACTACACTTTGGTAATAGTGGATGATTACTCTAGGTACACATGGACTAAATTTTTAAAGAATAAAACTGAAACGTTCGATTACTTTGAAATAATAAGTAAGAAAATACAAAGACAATTAGGAAGTCCTATAGTGTCTATTAGAACGGATCATGGTAGGGAATTCGATAATGAAGTGCAATTTGGAGCCTTTTGTGACGCTAATGGTATTACTCACAACTTCTCGGCTCCTCGCACTCCATAATCGAATGGGGTAGTTGAAAGAAAGAATAAAATCCTACAAGAAATGAGTCGCACCATGTTAAATGAGCAATACATACCTCAAAAGTTTTGGTGCAATGCCATTGATACATCAACGTACATACTTAACCGAGTCTTAATTAGACCATTTTTAGGTAAAACTCCATACGAGTTACTTCGAGGCAAAAAGCCTATGTTAGAACATTTTAGAGTCTTTGGTAGCAAATATTTTCTACTTAACACTAAAGATTACCTTACAAAATTTGATCCTAAATCAATCGAAGGTATCTTTTTAGGTTACTCTCCTAATAGCAAAGCTTATGTCATATTAAATAAAGAAACAATGAAGGTTGAAGAGTCTTTAAATGTAAAATTTGATCAGAGTCCACCCAAACCTACTCTACCTCTTGTCGATGACGAGATAGTCGAGAGTGAAGCTATAGAAATAAAGAAAAATACAAACAAAGAAGATGAACCTTTAAAAAATGAAATCATCAATATTAAAGAGTCTAAAGATCACCCCGTAGATAAGGTCATAGGAAAGTTAAACGAAAGAACCTTAAGGTCTCAAGTCCAAAACCAAAGTAGCTTATTTTGTTTTGTCTCAACCATAGAACCTAAGAATACACAAGAAGCCATAAAAGATGAAAGTTGGGTAACGGATATGCAAGAATAGTTAAATCAATTTGTTTCTAATGATGTTTGGACACTCGTCCCTCCACCTAGTAATCAAACCATAATAGGAACCAAATGGGTATATAAAAACAAGTTAGATGCAAACGGTGTAGTGTCTAGAAACAAAGCTAGACTCGTTGCCCAAGGGTATAATCAACAAGAAGGAATAGACTTTGATGAGACCTATGCCCTCGTGGCTAGATTAGAGTCTATAAGAATACTTCTTGCTTATGCTTGTGCTAATGATCTTAAGCTTTATCAAATGGATGTTAAAAGTGCTTTTCTAAATGGTTTTATTAATGAAGAAGTATATGTATCTCAACCTCCGGGCTTTATCGATTTTGAAAAACCTAAACATGTGTATAAGTTAAAAAAAAAGCTCTTTACGGTCTTAAACAAGCCCCAAAAGCTTGGTATGATAGACTCAAATCATTTTTAATCAAAAACAACTACACCATGGGATTAGTTGATAATAAACTTTTTAAGAAAAGGGAATCAAATATAATTTTTGTTCAAATATACGTGGATGATATTATATTCGGATCTACTTGTCAAGTGAGATGATTTATCTAAAATCATGCATGACGAGTTTGAGATGAGTATGATGGGAGAACTAAGTTTCTTTCTTGGTCTACAAATAAAACAAGTAGAAGATGGTATCTTATTTAATCAATCTAAATACATAAAAGAGATGTTAAAGAAATTTGGTTTAGAAGAGTCAAAACCCATAAGAACACCAATGTCATCCGACATTAAACTTACAAAAGACGAAGACGGTGAATCCGTTGATAACATAAAATACCGTGCATTGATTGGTAGCCTTCTCTACCTTACGGCTAGTCGGCCGGATATCATGTTTAGTGTTTGTCTATGTGCTAGGTTTCAAGAAGATCCTAAAACATCACATCTAGAAGCGGTCAAAAGAATTTTTAGATACATTAAGGGTACGACTCAATTAGGATTATGGTACCCTAAGGGCACGGGAGTAGAAACTATTGTATATGCAGATTCTGACCATGCTGGTGATTATGTTGACCGAAAGAGTACAAGTGGTGTATTTACTTTTATGGGATGTTGTTTAACATCTTGGTTCTTGAAGAAGCAAACGGCATTGGCCATATCAACAATCGAAGCCGAATATGTCTCCGCCGGCAAGGCATGCCAACAAGCACTGTGGATGAAACAAGCGTTAGTTGACTACGACATTCATCTAAGTGACATAGCCATTCTATGTGACAACAAAGGTGCCATCGACTTAAGCAAGAATCCGGTATTGCACTCTCGCACCAAGAATATAGAGATTCGTCATCACTTCTTAAGAGATAATGTTCAAAAGGGGAACATCTCTACTAAGAAGGTAGCATCCGAAGACAACATAGCCGACGTCCTCACCAAACCGTTGAAGCGGGAACAATTCAACCTACTTCGTCTTGGTCTTGGTCTCATGGAACAATCGTCGTAGTTAGTTTTTAAACTCTACAAGGTATGTAAACACTAGCCTTCTTCTTTTCTGAGTCTAGGATATCTATTTCACACACAACTCACAAACAATACGGGAATTTTCAAAACCCAAGATAGGTTTTATTTACAACTCGTACTTTCATAATTTTCTTTTACTTTAAAAAGGTATGTTTCTTTTACAACACGTAATTTCATACCTATTTTTTTTACTCAAGGATAAACGTTTTCTTTAAACAAAGAAACTTTTTCAAAATTCTTTCTAAGAGGATACTTCTTCCCATATCACTTTCATAAAAGCTATTTCTCACTTCTAGGACAAACCTCTTTTTCATTAGTAATACAAAGTAAAATTTCATTGCATCTTATGTCTTTTGATGCTAAAGAGAACACATAACTAATATGTGTTTTCGGGTACATTCATTTAAGCAACAATGAATTAGGAGCACTCGGGTTATCTCACATAATAGTATGCTTTTTCACTTCTAGTCTATTTTTCTTTTCTTTTTAGGAGTCGAGATAACCGCAACTCCAAATGGTTTCCATATAGGCACACACTAGGCACAAATGTTTCCAAAAGGAAAATTTTAAGCTGCCTGAGTCACCAGTACCATGGATCCCAGCAATAACGCTGGACGGTTCCCTCAAAGGAAGGATCCGTGGGATCCGTGAGACAGAAGCTGAAATTCTCTTCTATTTTTCTCACTTTGGCTAAAAACCTCTATATTTTCATCATTTTTTTTACTAATGAGTATGTTACTTAAAGCTTGTGCTATCATGATTACATGCCTTAAATTCATATCTAATCATTAGATTTTAGTCCACATTTTGGGTCAAGCATTCATTACAATGCATTATCTTTTCTATAAATAAGGCTCCCAAAATGCTTGCATCTTCATCACTCTCAACTTCACAAACAACCATCATCATGTCATCCAAAAGATCTTCCAACATAGATGAATCACCTAGTGCAAACAATCCCCTTCAAGAAATCCAAAATTTTGTTCTACCACCTTCCGTAGTACCACCATCCAAATCTAGAAAAACTGCACGGATTAGCATCCGAGCTTGTTGTTTAGCCAAACCATTGTCAAATAGTTCATCACCAAATACTTATTCACCACCAAATGGTTCCATAGTAGCACCTCCCTCATTTCCAACAAGCACACCACCATCATCATCTATCAAGTCTCCACCTAAAGTCACTCTATTGGAACTCCTTAAGACTCCAACAAGATCCCAACAAACCAACCCAAAAGAACTAGTCTTTTTAACACCTCCCACATCTCCAAACACAATTTACAAAGATCTTGTAACTTCACCACCTTTAGCTCCTATTCTCTTACAAGAACATCTAGGTTCTTTTCCACCACCACTTCCAAACACTCTGGACTTTGATCCATATTTTCCAACTTTTCCACCACAACTTCCGCATCTCACAAATCAAACTAACCCGGAAAACTTCCGCACACATTACCCACATCATTTACATTGTGAAAATTGCCAATCCACTAGGGATCTTGGAATAGAAATTAGGGAAGAAATGCGATTCATACTTAACCACATTCTTGATCGCATCAACATCATCTGTTAGAATTTAAAAAATCCAGTCGTTAAAGTTTCGGTCACCTCAAGTATACGTAATCGTTAGAAAGCTCGTAGTCGTAGTTATTTAATGTTTGTTAGTATTTAGTTATGTAACACCGTGGAGGACGGACGGGTCTTTACCCACTGTATGCCTGATCCACAGCCCGTAGGTGGCGAGTCTTGTAAGAAAACTATAAATACCCTCTACCTCCCAAGGTAGAGGTTTGGAGCTTCAATACCATTTTTCTTTGTTTCACATAGTTCCCAACTCTCTTCCCTTTCTCTCTCAAGAACTTTCTCTCTCTAAACCTTGTATACGCCCCATATGATTATGGTTTGATGTGTTTGTGAAATCCTATATGTTACAATTGGTATCAAGAGCCATGGTTTGATCACTCATCTTTCATGCTCTTTGTTTTGGTGGATTTCATAAGGTTTTTAGGGTTATAAGTGTTTAGAAGAGTTTGAATCATTTGGTCAATTTCTAGTGTTAAAGTTTGAATTTTGATTGTACTTTTGTGTTTAGGATCATCATATGTGTTTAGGTTTTGAATTGGAAGGCTTGAATCATCGTGGTTGGGTTGTTTTTTATTGATAAAGTGGTTGTTTTTGAATATTGTACGAAGCGAGTTGAGCCACGGTATTGCGTTTCTAGGAAGCGAGTTGCTTTGATACTGGATTGAGTTGGTTTATGCGACTTGGCTATTAAGCGAGTTGTCTGTTTCTGCGAGTTGATACTTAAGCGAGTTTTCTTGGAAGCGAGTTGGTTTATGCGATTTGGCTATTAAGCGAGTTGATTCTTTAAGCGACTTGGGTTTTAAAGCGACTTGTCTATTAAGCGAGTTGTATCTTTATGCGACTTGGGTTTTAAGCGACTTTTCTATTAAGCGAGTTGGTTTATGCGACTTGGCCGTTAAGCGAGTTGTCCATTTATGCGACTTGTCCACTAAGCGAGTTGATCTTTAAGCGAGTTGGTTAGGGTGCGACTTGTCAATTTTACTACTTGTCTATTGAGACTTGTCACTTCTTCGTGCTACGTTTTACGGTTGTTCTCTTGATTTTGTAAAATCCCGTGAAAGAATCAATTTCCCGGTTTAATCAAAGAATAGTAAAATCCCGTAGAATCTGGAATCATGTCTAACAACGTACCTACTATCGTTTCTACTGTAGCTGAGGACGTTCAAGCAGCAGGATCAAATACTCGTCCACCTATGCTTGACAGAACTGATTATGATTCATGGGCACAACGAATTAGGTTGTACTGTTTGGGAAAGGAAAATGGGGTTAACATTCTCAAATCAATTGATGAAGGACCTTATCAGATTGAGACTACAAGAGACACACTTGAAACTGCTGCGGATGGTACAGTGACCTTAGGATTGGACAGACCTAAGACGTATGATGAGCTCAGTGATAAGGAGAAAAAGAGATACGATGCTGACATCAGGGCTTCTAACATTGTACTTCAGGGTCTACCAAAGGACATCTACAAACTAATCAATCACAACACTGAAGCCAAAGCAGTTTGGGACAATGTCAAGATGCTTCTCTCTGGTTCTGAATTAACCAAAGAAGACAAAGAATCTCAACTGTATGATGACTTTGAGCACTTTAAGATGAAACCAGGAGAAAGTGTCACTGAATATTACGTGAGGTTCCACAAGCTTGTGAATGACATGAGGAATATCAAAATGACTATGCCAAATATTCAACTAAATTCAAAGTTTGTGAACAACATGAATCCCGAATGGCACAAATTTGTCACTTCAGTCAAGTTAACAAAAGGTTTAAGGAACACCAACTATGAGCAATTGTATGCGTACTTGCTTCAGAATGAGAGACATGCTATGTTTGAACGAATGATCTTGGATAAATTCAATTCAAACTCTAGTAATGCAAGTTCATCAAATGATTCAACAGCCTTTTACACCAATGTTGGAATAACCACCAAAGCATCTCAAGTCATACCTACTGGTAATGGTAATCACAAACTCATTCCTAATCCAAGATTTAAGCAACCTGATGCTGAAGCAACCATGGAATATTTCATCAATCAACTGGCTCTTATGGTTAAGCAAAATCTGAACCTCACTCTACACACTAACAATGACATCAGAACTGCATCCAATCTACACAATCATGCTATTGTCAGAAATGGTAAGATCATGGTGCAACCAGTGCAAGGAAGACAGTATAAACAAGGAAAGGGTGAAGTAGGTGGAGGGTATGTGACTAATCAGAACCGTGGAAGGAATGCAAATCAAGGACAAGGAAAGCCAATCAAGTGCTACAACTGTGGTGGTGATAGACACATTGCAAGGAACTGCACATCTCCAAAACGCCCTCAAAATGCAGAGTACTTCAGGGACAAGATGTTGTTGGTGCAAGCTCAGGACAATGGAGCGGTTTTGGATGAAGAAAAGTTGTTGTTTCTTTCTGAGGGAAATGCCAAAACCTATGATGCTGATGTGGATGAGCAGCCAATTCAGAAAATAGGTCACAATCATCAAAATGCCTTTCAAGTTGCTGACTGTGCTGCATTTGACTCTGATGTCGATGATGAACCTACTGCCCAGACAATCTTCATGGCTAAGGTTTCATCACCACAGCAGGCTGGTCCATCCAAAGATTCAATCATCTCAGAAGTATTAAAACTATACGATGAAGTTGATGAGCAAGAGATGCATAACAAAGTACAATCACATGAAACTAATGAATCAGATATTGATAATGTGGGTAACAGTAATGTTGTTCCATATGATCAATATGTGATACAAAGTGAAATTGAGATTGTACTAAGTGATGCATCTTCAGTAGTCAATGATGACTATGTCTTTGATGAATACACTGCATGTGCCCCTGATGATTCTGTTATCTCTGAACTGAATGCCTATAAAGAACAAGTTGCCATTTATGAACAACGTGCTAAGTTTGAGTTAACTACCCGTGAGCAGGAAATGGATGACCAAATGCGTACAATTATTAGAAAAAGTAATTTTAGGGAAGAAATATTAAAACAAGAGCTAGATTCCTTAAAAGACAAACTAAGCAAAACTGTTAAGCAAAAGCGAGAACTTCAAGAAAATGTTAAGATGCTTAAACAGGAATTTAATGCTAAGGAATCAAAACTTTTAACTGATTTTTCCAACCTAAAAACTTTGAAGAACAAGCTTGAGAATAAGTTGTACGTACAAGGGAATACCATTCAGACTGCTCACATGATCACTAAGCACAGAGTCTTAAGCGATAAGCATAGTATTCCCCTAGTGGAGGAACCGAATCCCGAGTATTGCAAAAAGGCTAAAGCTTTCCATACGATTGTTTATGATGGTAATGAGATCCTCAAACCTAGGCAAACACTATCATGTATTGGAAGCACGGAAGAGGATAGAAAATTAGAAGGTGCCTCAAGGGAGAGAATAGATAAGAAGCTAAAAGATCCTGAGTGTGAAAAGCAAAATATAACGTTCAAACCCCATGATTACACTAAAGAAAATTGGATTTCCCTGAACATGTTTAAGCCTTAAACTCTATTAACCCCAGAACAAGATTTTTGGAATAAGGACATAGATATGCAAAAAGCTAATGCATTTGTTGAAACAAACACCCCCCTTAGGAAAATGCCTCCTGCGACTGTGTATCCTCCGAATACACCAATGCATTTAGTTCCTAGATCTATTCCCACTAAGAGCAAGACCTTAATCAGCTTGTATGTTGTTTATCAACTATTCGTTGATTTTGAGAAGACATGTAAGAAAAGAATCACACCTACTGGGATAACTGAAGGGGAGAGAGGTTTTGAGCAAACTAAAGAATACTATTTAACTGAGGTCATACCTTTCTTTAAACAATTAAAAGGTCAATTTGAGAGTCTTCAAAAGGGATAGACTTAGATATTAAAGAAATGGAAAAGGAATTTGATGCAATGATAGTTGAGGTCAATGATTATGAACGGGAACTCAAATATAATGAAATTGAAAAGAAGAATCTGCATATCTTAAATGAGAACTTAGTATTGAGTTGTGTGGCTCAAGATGTGTTTTATACTGTTACTAAGCATTCTATTACTGCTTCTCAATTTCATGAATTATCTGTTGCTTTGAAAGTTTCCCATGATCGTGTTATTGAGCTTGAAAACAAAAACTCAAAACTAAATGAGAAAATTGACCAGGATGATCACGATAATTTGGTAAAACATCTTTCTAAGCTAAAAGTTAAACATTTTGATTTGCAACTAAAATATCAACATCTCAAAGAAAATGTAAAAACCTCAAACATCAAGACATCCTCAAATGTTCCAGAGTTTGATGCAGTTTTTGAAATAAACAAACGTGACGAACATATTCAAGCTCATTGTAACACGATCAGAAAGTTGAAAGCCCAAATTTCACAATTAAAGGGTGAAAAGAACAATGTGACTGGCTCCCAAATGACTCCTCCTTTAGATTCTCAAGTTTCTCAAAAATTTCATCTTCAAAACATCATTAACGTATTACAACAAGAAAATGAGAGTTTTCTAGAAGAAAATGAAAAGGTAAACGACACTTCAAAGAGTTATACGACTCAATGAAAGTCACTCGTGACAAAAACAATGAAAAAATAACTTCGTTACAAAAGGAAATTAAGAATCTGAAGATTCAGGTAAAAGGGAAAATGCCACTTGTTTTTAATGAGAATGTTGCATCAAAGTCATCTGCTGACTCAAAATATACTGTGACTGTTAAATACATTCCTCCTCATCTTAGAAATAATGAACTTGTGTTTCATAACTATTTCTTTCACCTTAAGGATAGTCTAGAATGTCTCCGTGAGATTGTAGAAGAGGATTACATAAATAAGCCACTTGATAGTGAAATTAGGTTTGCTTGCATTCAAGCCAAACGATCTCAGGAGCTATTAGAATGCTTAAGAGCAACATGTCCTAAATCCCTATGTGAGAAAGATAAAGCTGTGATACCTTGTTCTATGCCTAGTGCTAAGTATGTAACCCATTCTATGCCCAGTATCAAGAAAGTGAGTTTCAATGTGCCTTCAAGCAGCTCAGATCCCAGCACTTCCATGCCCAGTATTAAGAAAGCGAATTTTAATGTGCCTTCAAGTAGCTCAGATCCCAACACTTATAAACCTGAATTGCAAAAAGTAGCAAAACCAACTAATGTTCCCATTCCCTCTACAGGAGTAGAAAGTGACACCAAAGCGAGCAGGTCAAAGCCTCAAGGCAACACAAAGAATGATAGGACCTCGCAAGCTAGGAATGTTCAGTGGAAGAGAGTAGAAGATCACCTTAGGAAGAATTTGAATAAAACGAATCATGTTGATTCTAGTGTTAGCTCTAAGCGTGTTGTAATTAATGCGAATTCTGCTACTTTTGGCAAAACATGTAATGATGATTGCTTGGTTTTTGTTACTAATCATGTATGTGGTGTGAATGATTTGATTAATGCTGTTAAATACCCAGTTAAAATTGTTAATGCCAAAAATCAAGCTAAGAAGGCTAGAAAGCAAAGGCGGAAGAAGGTTAGAAAACATTAGAAACCCACAGGAAGAAAATTTAGTAATATAGGTTATCAATGGATACCTACTTGCCGTAAATTTAATCTTAATGAGTTGTGCCGTAAAATTTTTAAGTCAATGCCCATTAGGAAATGGATGTCCACTGGTAGAACTATACCTTTAAGAAGTGAACATGCTTTGAATAGATCTACTGTTTCTACTAGCCCGGCATCTACCACTAATGACTTTATTGACTCTGTTTCTGATGTGGTTGTTCCAATCTCTTTGTCTAACCAAGTGGAACCCATTATTGCATGGTGTTCCCAATTATCCAGTTATCCATTCTTGTCTGTGTTCAACTGCAGATCGTTCAAATCGTTATGTGGTACCTGGACTCAGGCTGTTCCAAGCATATGACTGGAGACCGGTCGTGGCTCATGAACTTCGTGAGTAAATTCATCAGGACTGTTAGATTCAGGAAAGACCATTTTGGTGTGATTATGGGTTATGGAGATTATGTTGTTGGTGATAGTGTAATCTCCAGGGTATATTATGTTGAAGGTCTTGGTCATAACTTATTTTCTATCGGTCAATTCTGTGATTCTGATCTAGAAGTGGCCTTCCGAAAACATACTTGTTTTGTTAGAGAACTTGATGGTGTATAACTTTTAAAAGGAACACGTGGTTCAAACCTATACACCATCTCTATCGAAGATATGATGAAGTCTTCTCCAGTTTGCTTGTTGTCAAAGGCTTCGAAGACAAAGTCATGGTTATGGCATCGTCGTCTCAATCACTTGAACTTCGGCACCATAAATGATCTTTCCAGAAAGGACTTAGTAAGAGGCTTACCTAGACTAAAGTATGAAAAGGATCATCTTTGCTCAGCATGCCAATTGGGAAAAAGCAAGAAGTATGCCCACAAACCCAAACCTACAAACTCAGTTATGGAAGTTCTTCATACTATTCACATGGATTTATGTGGACCCATGAAAGTGCAGACTATTAACGGGAAGAAATATGTGTTAGTTGTGGTTGATGATTACTCTCGATTTACATGGGTTAAGTTCTTGAGGACAAAGGATGAAACTCCAGATGTCATCATTAAACTTATCAAACAGCTGCAAGTTCGACTTAGCAGGATTGTTAGAATCATCCGAACTGACAATGGAACTGAGTTTGTTAATAACGAACTTAGTGAGTTTTATGAAAGTGTTGGAATCAGTCATCAAAGAAGTGTTCCACGAACTCCTCAACAAAACGGTGTAGTGTTTTGGAGTTGGTGGTGTGGGCTATATATCGATGGTGGTGTGGGCTGAATAGGAGTAAGGAGTTGGTGGTGTGGGCTCTGGAGTAGTAGGAGATGAAGAGTGGGTTGGGGGATGTTCATGGGCCGATGGACTATATATCGATGTAGTGTTTTGGGTCATGGATGTAGTACATATAGGATAAATAGATGATCCATTATTTGTAGTGGTAGAAGAGGAAGGTACGTGGCTTGTAGATGTATCCAAGAAGGTAGGAGCATCTTGGAAAAATAGTAAGTTCTAAATGGCACAAATTTTGATCACCGGAAGATCCACCAATGGGAGAAACCTGCTCTTTAAAACGAGCATGTTGATTGATAAAAACACGCGAGGTGATGTGGTCAAGACATCTATACCCTTTAGGTTGCGGGCTATAACCAATAAAAATGCATGAAATGCTTCTTGGTGCAAGTGTGTGCGGAGAGTAGTCACGCAAATAAGGGAATACTTGACATCCATGTGTGCGAAGGTTATCATAGTTTTGAACTTTGTGAAAAAGCATTTCGAATGGAGACTTATTGCCAAACAAAGATGTGGGAAGTCTATTGATGATAAAGGTTGCCGAGGTAAAAGTATCAATCCAGCAAGTTGTGGGAACATGAGCGTTAAAGAGTATAGCTAACCTGGTATCAACAATATGCCAATGTTTTCTTTCCACATGACCATTTTGTTGAGGGGGTGTGGGCAAGAAACCGATGTAAGGTACCATTATCTTCAAAGATCTTGCGAATAGTTTGGTTCACAAACTCAGTGCCATCATCACTTTGGAACACCTTGATCTTTCGTGAGCATAAAGTTTGAACTAGTTTGATGAAATAGTTAGAACCACATAAAACCCGGTTTTGGTTTTGAGTGGATAAAGCCACATGAACCTGTAATAATCATCAATAAATGAACGTACTACCGATAACCATCTTTGGAACAAATGGGTGTGGGTTCCCATAAATCACAATGAATCAAATCAAGATCATGAGAAGAACGATCACAATTATTATTAAATGGCAAACGTTTACTTTTAGCAAGTTGGCACAGAGTGCAAATAACCGGTTTAGGCAATAACAAAGTAATAGAAAAAACACCTAACTTATTCAAAATTGAAATAACATCAAATGACACATGTCCAAGGCGAGCATGCCATAATTCATAAGATGCCTTATTGGGAACACATGTGGTAGAAACGAGAGCACGATGGTCGTCTTTGAGCACATAAAGTCCATTCTCACAAGTACCTCTAGCGAGAACTTGTTTGGTGTTCCGATCTTGAATATGGAAAAGTGGTTGAGAGAATAAAACATCAACATGATAATCAGTAGTTAACTTGCTTACTAAGAGTAACGTTTTTGTAAGATGAGAAATAACAAGAACATTCCGTAAAGGAATGTTGTTGGATAGTAGAAAAACATTTATGTGTAATAGGAAGTGTGTGACCATTGCCAATTAATATACTAGCATTACCTTTGTAAGGTGTCGATTGATGTAGAGATTCACATGAAGAAGTCATGCAATCCGTAGTTCCCAAGTCAACATGCCAATCGGGAGATTTGGTAGTGAAATGACATTGAGCATGAAACACCTTTGCTAAGGATTCATTTGTAGATGAAGCTTGAGTATCAAAGGAATGAAGACTTGGGCATAAAGATGCATAATGAACATTGGTTCGACACAATTGACAGTGAGGTGGACGACGATTTGAACCACATCCTCGGCTACGTAAATTGGTACCTCGAGAAGATAATTCATGACCAAGAACCTGAGCAACAAATTCTTCAGTGAGCGAAGCTTGTAAGTGAATCACTGCACGTTGATCAACCCCATTCCAAGTGAGCATGGCATCGTTTAGCACTTGTTTTCCATCGATAGTAATGGTAGCGGATGGTGATGATTGAATTGCCATTGATATGATCAAGCAATTTCTGATAGGTGAAGATATGAAGCATGTGATTTCGCCATAAGAGGTAGTTGGTAAAGGATAGTTTAATGGTCATCATATGAAGTAGTGTGTTCATGGAAAAGATGAATCATTAAAGGTGGCCATGGCCAGGTTTCAGGAAAGAAAAAATGAAGGGAGAAAAAATAGGTAAAGGGGGAGGGTGGTTGATACCATGTAATAATATGATTAGATTTGCCTCACCAAATATTGAGGGAGAATATGATATATATATATATATATATATATATATATATATATATATATATATATATATATATATATATATATATATATATATATATATATATATATATATATATAATCTAGATCAAATAAGATCAAACTTAAAGTTGTTAAAATGAGATCGAACTAAAATTTGACAAAAGATACTCTCCTTACAATAAAAATAATTTTATTATTTACTACAACTAAAATTGTTAAAGTTTCGATAGATTTCTTTTTTAAATTTACGAAACCTAGGTGATACACTTTGATTAGAAGTTTAATGTGTATCAGGTTTTTGTATGTGTATCAGGTTTTGGAATCTTTATTAGTTTAATGTGTATCAGGTGTATCACTAATCCAAACTCATGTATCATTTGGTTATTAGTTTTTAAAATGTTAATTTGTATCTTATTTTTACAACTTTAAGTTTGATCTCACATTAACCCTCCCCTATATATATATATATATATATATATATATATATATATATATATATATATATATATATATATATATATATATATATAAAACAAAATATTATAATTGCCACTCCTAAATTAAGGAGATAAATTAGAATACAATTGAATGCAAACATTACTAATATCCATATACTATTTTACGTTAAAAATCTTCAATGAAATGAAACGTATAACATACATTGCAATGTGCGTGCTGTGTTTGATCTATAAAGGCCAAAAAGAAATATATAAGTTTTAAAACTGTCAAATGAAACTATCACGACTAACAAGTTATGGTGTGTCACAAGTTGGATGGTTGTAAAGTTTAGAGCCTTAGCCAAATTAGTGTCAATATGGGCACCTTTGGAATTGTCCCGTGTATATATAATTCCCTGCATAAAAGTTAAAGGGCTAGTTGCACGGAAATGTATATAACTTTTCTGAATCTGAAACATTCCTTGCAACAATTCTTTTTTTCCACTGCCACTGACAGTTTCGGACTCAATCTTATTTCCTGAATCTGAAACATTCCTTGCAATTATTCTTTCAAAATCAAAGCTCGATTCATCCCGTTCATAAAGCTTTACAACATCATTCAAGCACTCGACTTTATATCCCTCGTATGTGATCGACTTGGATGGAATAGAACACCTCATCGAACCATTCAAACCTTTCAATTCCTTGATATATCAATTTCAACACCACTAAAGGCTCCAGCTTTAGTGGCCGCATAAACCTTCATTGCTGCCATTTCTTCTTCCAGTTCACTTAGCCTTTTCTTGGATTCGGTTCTATAAACATTAACATCTGGTTCACTTTCATTGACAACATTGCTCATTTCATGTAACTATGCAACCTCATTCGAACAAATGCAAAAATCCAAAGGGGTGTTTGTTTTGCTTTTCCTAAAAAAGAAAAACTTGTATGCCTAAATGGGAAAAACCTATGTCACATAGGCATTAGCAGGTGTTTAGGTGACTCGGTACATGAAAGAGCTGAAATTCAAAAATATGAGATTTTAAAAGAAAAAAAATAATTTGCTACACAGAACTACATGAAATGACAAGTTAGATATATTTCTGTACAATTAGCCCAAAATTATATTAAATGACACTTTCTGTTAACTTTCTTTAATCTAGTCGCATGATCAAGCAAAACCTTGTTATACTATGTTGACCTAAACAAAGAAAATAAAAAGAAGTCTTGCAAATCAAAAATTCGTTTATGTTAACACCCGAGTAGTGTTGTAAACGAACCGGACAAACACGAACGTAGCCTTGTTTATGTTCGTTCGTTTAATTTAACCGGAAAAATAAACGGATACGAACGCTTAAATAGACGGTTTTTCTTGTTCATGTTTGTTTATTAAGAAAACTAGAAGGGTACCTGCGCAATATGGCGGCGGGTACCCGGTAACTGCTTTTGTGGCGAGCAAATGTTTTTCATTTTAAACCTTCCTTATTTAGCATGTCTCGAATACTTTATAACATAGTAGATATATATTTTTCAAAAGTAGAATGTCTAAATTATTAATAATGTAAACTTTTCTTATAAACATTTCTATTAAAATATATCATTATTGGAGGGGATTACTATATGGTTTAAATGAGACTTAAATTTTCAAAGTTTACATTAATTTTCCTTTTATAGTAATGTTTTTTCCTTTTATCGGAAGTCTCAAATACTTTATAATGTAGTAGAAATGAATTGTTTATGTTCGTTTATGTTTGTTCATTAATATACTAAATGAACATAAATGAACGTAGATAAACAAACATAAACTTATTAAATTATCTATAATATTGTATTTTATAAGTGTTGTTTCGTTTAAGCAAACCAGTTTTAAAAGTATATAAAAAAATATATGATATACGAACATAAATAAATAAATGAATATAATCGAACATTAACGAACGTATAATCGGACGTCCACGAACATAAATGAATGGGCAAGACTTTTTTTGTTCATGTTCGTTTATTTACTAAACAAATGTAAAATATTGTTCATGTTCATTCAGTTAATAGATAAACGAACATAAACAAACTTTTTATTCATCAAATGTTCATTGGATATTCAGTTCGTTTACAACCCTACACCCAAGTTCAAACCAGTTTGCTGGATACACTTTTGAGCGGAAAGTTGAATCAATTTAGACACTAGGTTTAACATATTATCTTTAGCATGAAACGCATACCTATTAAGGACTATACTTTCTAATCACCAGAAAACTTAATTTGGATTAGTAATCTTGCAAAATTCGAATTACGAGTTTGTATTGTTAAGTAATAATAGAAAATGATTTAGATGTAATAAAATGGGTTGGTGTCATGTATGATAAAAGATGTTAAAAAGTAGAGGGGCCCTTTGACAAAAGTCTTCAGGCACGCCATCCCTTGACGTTACGTTTTTAATCCAAACACCCGTTAAGAATCTAAAAACCCATCAAGTGTTTCACCTTTTTTTATTGCGTATAATTGATTTGCTTTATGATTAGACATCATGCATTTGCATATTTCGATTGAGCGAGTGAACATAAATCTTTCATTTTCTGGCTTACGAAATGGTGGTGCTGTTTCTAGAATATCGCAGTATCTCATTCTAGAACGGGTACGTCACGTTTTGCTATATGAGACTCAACTGAACTGAACCAACTCACAGTTAAGCTCACATTAGTAGCCGCACTTGAGTACAAGCTAGCATTACCAAACTCGGTACATTTACGTAATATCCAATTCGTTATTAAACTGCATGTATGTACATTCGAGCAGGGCCGTCCCATTAATTTGGGTGGTCTGGTGCGGAACTACGAATGAAGTTCTGTAAATCGCAAAAAACTTGATTATTATGGAAAATTCAAAACACAATATACTTAGACATGTATAAATACTAATTGACATATACTAAATCGGAGGCCCTCTCACATAATACTTAAAAAGGGCAGTAAAAATTCAAGTTAGACATGTATAAATATACGTAAACATGTATATATTTTAAATCAGAGACCCGCTCACAAATGATAACCCTGTACAGCTGCTCCCTTTACACATGCTAATCACCACCTCTGCATTCAAGTCAAAAAGCTAGTCCTTTACTATATACAATTGTATGGACATTCAGATTACAAAGTAACATATAAAATATATAAATATAAATAGACGAGTGTGTTTAATCATGAAATGCAATAGCAAGCACAATATCTCCGATTCATGATGCCAACATGTTCATGAAATCGCTTCACCTTTTCTTGGGAACAACTCATTCAATTGCAAAGCAGAGAATAAATTATTTTATAATTTATCAAAGTCATTGTTTTGACAAATGCATATAACCTCTGCTAATAACGTCTAGAAAGGGCATTGTTGGTTTGTGGGAGTTTAAAACACGCGTAAACGCTAAAAATATGTGAGCTTATAGGGGCACACATGATAAACACGAGAGTACGTGTCGAACGTATATTTATACTTGAATTATATTACCCGATATGCATGCAACTTGACCCGTTTTCATTGAACGACCCACGGATAGTTTTCATGGACTTGGGTCGAAATTTGAAGCAGCCTTGGGCCTTGAGCTTCTAACTGATCGGGCAAGACAAAGGGAGGGTTGCTTGGGCTTGTGCCTTGTCGACCAAGACAAGACTCAAGGACAAAGGGTCGTTTGTTTTGGCTATAAAACAAAACGAATCCTACACCCCATTCTGATGGAACATACGCATATCAATACCCTAAATCCTCTCCTAATCGATCCCTGTTCACTGTCAAAATCCCAATAGACTTGCTCCTAAATCGTTTAGGGTTTTGTTGGTTTTCTTGTTCCTAAACTTGCAAAGATTCAAGGGTTTAGGTGTTGATCCATTGAAAGTTACTTGTTCCTGATTCCAATTTGAATAGCAGCAGCAAGTGTTTGATTTCTGTTTCTGGCCGTGCTACTTCTCGGACAGAAAGAGTGGATATCGGATAAGCCTATCCGATATCAGGTAGACTTGGTTTTCTGTTTCTCAGACAGAAACTTCTCGGGCAGAAAAGGAAGCTTGGTCTTTTAGGTTTTTCTTGTTCGTGTGGTATTCAAGTGAATTCAAGTGTTGATTGGGTTTTACGTTCTCGACTAGCTCTTTATCGAACGTACTCGGTTTATGTGTTTGTGTGTGATACTCGTTGAGGTATCTATTTTAGATACTTTGGGTTTCTTTGGTTTCTTTGTTCGTTCACTTGCGTTCATTTGCCGCCAAATGTTAGTTTTCAATTTACCTTTTATTATTAATTGTTTATTAAATACGTGTTAACCTAATTGCTTAACTAGATCCAATTCCGCTGCGTACTCGTATGCGTTACTTGGCTAACGTAGTTCTAAAATCCCAACAGTGGCATCACGAGCCATCTCGTTTTTGCGATTATGGGTTACACGTTTCTTTTAATAAACATGTTGAAAAGGTTGCATGAAATCTAATTTAGTTATTTGTTTTATTTTTGTTTTGACAACTATATGCAATACCTGTCAATTATTAATAAAAAAATAACAAGACACACACAAATTAAATTAAATTGTAAATTAAAATTAATTTGTTAATTAGAATTAATTATTAATTAGAATTAATTTGTTAATTAGAATTAATTTGTTAATTAGAATTAAATGTTAATTAGAATTAATTGTTAACTAGAATTAATTAATTGTTAATTAGAATCATATTGTTTATTAAATACATAAAATAGCGTAATTACTTGCTAATTATGATTGCCATGATTTTTATGTATTTTCCAGCCACAAGACCCACTCAATTGTTTTTTGCGATGTATGGGGCGATCTAGGTATTGTATACTAGTGACGGTCTTATGGTTCTCCGTTTGGGGAAGACTCGCGAGAGAACTCGGAACAATATGTGTTTATATTAATGTTTATGTTTATATGTTTGTGTAGGATCGATAAAACTAGTGATTCATGTGGTTCGGGGGGTCGGGGAAGCTCAAAGAATGAGAAAGACATGGTTATTGTATTAGATAGAAAATGGGAAGATGTGTGCGTTTCTAGAGAGAAGAAGAAGAAACCACACACACTTCTTTACAAAATGTGAACTTCCTACCCTCCTAGTTGGGACTAGGAGAGATATTTATACTTCAACAAGCCTAACTTAGCACTATTGACTAAACTAGTCCTTGTGAATGAGTAAAAGAAGAAACTAATGCAATTCCCGTAATGACTTCACTTTAGCGAGGCTAACAATCTCTCCCCAAGTGATGTCATACGGGAGTTGCTTACAATGTTCCCTACAAGCAAAATTAAATACAACAGATAAGCGCAGCAGCTCCAAGAGTGTCTTCACAGTCTTCAAACTTCATGAATCTTCTCAGCTGCCATCTCTTTACTTGCAGAAGAACAATGCGAGCAAATCTAATTAGGGATTAAATATGACCTTTTTGCTCTCCCCTAATTAGTGCTCTCCCCCAAACTGACAACCTTTCTGATGAATTTCCTGAATTCGAAGAAGTCTTTTGATAATTAAATTAGAACCGTCTTTAGTCTTCTAACACGCAGCGGAAAATGTAGAAAAGACTGTCGACTCGACCTTCTTCAAGATTGTCCATTCGGGGGAATAAGATATCAACATCTTCATCTCACCAAATGCATTCCAGTTATCTTGCATATATCAAATCAGCCCATAATGTACACATTTCTCTCCCCTGAAGGTTACGATTTATCGGAATCAGCATATAATTGTGTACATGAAGCATTAACTGGAAGCATTCTATCATAAATCAAATCAGCCCGTGAGAAGATGTCGATAAACAATACCATTTGAAATTGTCTAACTCATCTCAACCCCCTGTATCAAAATTCAACGGCTGTCTGTAGTAACCACATGTGAGGATAACCCAATATGACGAACTTGAGGATGAAGTAAAATCTCCCGGAATAGTTACTTAAGCTTGTACTATCCTTGTGAAAAACAACGGTGTACCCAATGTACAAAACCTCTTGACGTATCCTCAACTACGTGAGACACCGAAAGTGATAGCTACTTTGTGGGTTAAGAGAGAAAGAATCACAAAAGTAACTAGATAGCAAGTCTTCATCACACTCAACATATTTGCCCACACAAGTCATCTTCGCGGAAGGGAAGAAAGAAAGAAGACGAAATAAGTAAACTCGCCCGTCAAACGTCACTTCAAGCCCAATTAAATAATAAAGAGTCATCTCCGTGGTCACATTTGAAATTTATCGGAAACTTTAGCCGTGAACGTAATATCCTCGTGAAAAATTTTCGTGAACCAAAATACCTCTTAATTTTCCAATACTTAAAAAATTGTATCCAAGAATTTGTAACACAAACGTTGGATGACAATTTTTTTTTTTTGTACATCTATTTATCTCAAAGGAGAGAAATAAACGTATACTGCACATAAACTTCGGATATACACTCAATCCACCTCAGCCCAAACACAATGAGAGCCCAACTCCCAAAATGTAGCTATTATCCGGTTCACAGCCCATGTAAACATTTGGAGTACCCGATCCATTAGCCACTATCCCATCCAGTTAAATATAACACGTTTCATACATTTCCTTTACTTAACCTAACCCTAAATCACATAAGTGATAAAAAAACGCCCCCACCTTAACTGTCTCACCCAAAATGAATCTGAGAAAAAAATACGCTCCTTTTTCTCACAAATCTGCTTTCACCACAATAAAATTCTCTTCTCTCAAGACTTCAATCAATCAATCTCATAAACCCTTAATATTCACCAAAGATCGAAACATCAAACACAAACATATTCGCAAAGAATCGAACCATATGAGCTAATTAAGAGTGTCTCGGTCCAGCAGCTGCAAGATCCCTTTGAGGGTCTCGGGTAGGTTGTACTTGATGTTAAATTTTATTTTTGACAACAATCGAAACAAAGAGATGATTGAAACCTATTGGTTTTTGGTCTTTCTTTCAATTTCGAAATTATCATGAGGCTTTGACTTCGTGCATAAATGGATCAATGATGATAAGGTTCCAAGAAAAAATCTGTAAAAGATGCAATCTTGAACCGTTTCTGAGATTGTTTTTAAGTTAATTCGAGTCTTCTTGATGATTGAATGAGAGTAGGAGAGTGATTGTGAGGGTCTTGTGGTGAGTCTAGTTTAGGATTGGTTGGTTTTGGTTTTGGGTCACTCGGACTGTTGATGGGATATTGACCCTGAGGTCGAGAGATGGTGTATGGTATTTGGTTTTTGTTGTGGTCAGGTCTACGCGTAACTTTCTTGGTTCAGATCTACGCATAATATCTTGATAATAAAACCTTATGCGTAACATTTAAGCGTAGCTTCTTAAGCGTAGACCTGGTCATGGTTATGCGTAAGCCAAGGCTTATGCGTAAAGAACCTTACGCGTAACCTGGTCTTAGGCGTAAACATACGCGTAAACCATTTCTTACGCGTAACTTCACAGCTACGCGTAACTTTCACTGTAGATATTCTTAAGCGTAGAAAACTAGGGTTTTGACCCAGTTGACTTTTTCCGGCGAGTTTTTTGACCATGTTTTTCCGACCATCTTCATACAAAAACCCAGAAAAGCATATAAACTGCTTCTATTTTGACCAGTTAA
This sequence comes from Chrysanthemum makinoi, assembly GCA_910596185.1. Lineage (NCBI taxonomy): Eukaryota > Viridiplantae > Streptophyta > Magnoliopsida > Asterales > Asteraceae > Chrysanthemum > Chrysanthemum makinoi. The sequence continues at coordinate 216,357,715 of OU343218.1, read as the reverse complement.
CAAAAAAGATGACGGTTTGACCAAGGTTTGACCACAATATTTTCCACAGATTTGGTACAAAAAAGTCACAAAAATGATGTTATCAAGAAACTGAATCTTGAACCAGAAACAGAAACTGAAAAACTGCACATAAAAGGTGTTGACTATTTTGACCAAGATGATACAATATTCGTAATAAACTGTTAAACCTCAAAAGTTGGAAAAAAAATTTCCGGCACATAAAAATTGGTTAAAAACAGTCTAAACAAACATACGAAACCACACAAATCTATAAAAACAACAACCTGGCTCGTTATACCAATTGTTAGTACCCTTTTTATCAATTCATTTCACACAATATAACTAGAAAGATGAAGAAAAGATATGGTGACTTGAATGATTATATGATGTGTTTTAGAGAGACAAAGAGTAGAAGATGAAAACAATATTTCATAAATAAAACACACACACACACACTCAAGCACACCCCTCAAATGACATACTTGAGGGGTATTTATAGTAAGAGAGATGATGCCCTAAGGCTTGGCCATGGGCCGTGAGATGGGCTTGGACATGGATTGGGTTACATGAACTTATACAAGGCTAACTTAACTAAACGTCTAACCATTTAGCTTAGCCCAATCCATGAGCCCTTTGACTATTCTAGCACGATATCTAACACACGTTACAAAGTTCCTAATCGTGAATGGCCATCACTTCTAATAAAAACTATTAAGGCTAACAATCTCCCCCTAAGGGGTGGTCATTCAAATGATGCTCCACTTGATTAGGTCTTTACTCTCCTTGAGCTTGAACTTTGTGCGTAGATATAGAATAGTCTTGATTCTTTGTTCCTTCATGCTTTGTGATCAGTTAATGTGGTTGTCTGCCGTTGTCAACTTCGTTGGTTAGGTATCTCCACGTCTTTCTCCACCATGCTCACACTTCTATTTGTCTTTTGGTTACCAATGATTTAGTTCTCGAGTCTTTAAACTTTGTGTAGCCTTTGATTATGATGAGAACTTTCATGTGTTTTTGGTATGAGCATGTGGCGAGTCCGCACGATCCATCCGCTCCGGAGCTTCCATAAGAAGAAAACATAAAAACAGGTTAGTAATAAGCGGATTCCGGCACTTACAAGTTTGAATTTCGAGGGTGTTAACAGCATAGTGTGAAAACACGTCTCTAATTCTTACAGAGGCCGTTCCTGAACTGGAGTCCCACAAGTGAGATAACGCGATGTACCGAAATACACCTACAGTTCAGATGAGTCGCTGAGGTACACCGAAGCATCACCCCACGACTGTAGACCGTTTGAGACACACTAAGCGTAATCCACGAGGAGTTACCGAAGTGACCTGCTGTCAGGGCTGCTTGTTGTTGACCCTGGCAGGAATTTCCATTCAATCACTGAGGATCACAAAGGTGAAACTTCTCATAAATGTTCTGGCAGATTGCTAAGATCTGCTTAGGACTCTAGAATATATCACCTGTGTCCTTATTGATGAACAACAAGCGATGTCATGTCATGTGTTCCTATGAGATCTTTTGATGAATCTCGTGGCTCTAGACTCAATAAGTGCATTTTGGTTTTCCTGAGCGGAGACTAGGGAGAGGGTCTCCTTCTTCAATACCAACGATCTCTAAGAGAAAGTCAATAGATTATGTAGGGTTCCCAGTGAGAATGAAACAAATCCCTTTTGAGAGGAATTGAGTGGCTAGAAGGTTTAGTGCAGTGCGTCACTGGGTCCATGACGTCTTTGTCTTCAATACTGACAACCAGTAGCAGATGAGTTGAACCCGGTTTCTGCCCTAAGGTTGATTATGGAGGGCTATTTCTTTTCACCCTTTTTCATTACTTTTCTTTTTAATTCTTCAACCCCTTCTTTCTCCTTTCTCACATTACTCCTTTTTTCAATCATACCTAAGGACTTCTAATACTAACTATGGGTATTGTCCTTGGGTAGATCCCTCCGGCTCTGGCGGATCATAGGACGGATTTCCTATCCTTAGTCACCTTATAACTCCATGACTGTCCCATGTTGCCATAAAACCATTTTACTTGAAAATCTCACAGAGTGTTTATGATAGAAAACATGTTTGAGACACTCCGAGAGTTTTATATTTTCAGAAACACTCCCCCTTCACATGTGCTTATATATTTTTTAAGAGAAATTTTCACATTGAGGGAAGAGTTCGCACTTTTAAATTGATCGACTTTCAATAGACAAGACCGATTCGAGACACGTTTACATCACTAGTGAATTAGCTTGAAATTATTACCCCGCCTGGTCAAGTCCAAAGAAAGTTTCTCGAAATGGTACATTCTACTTAGACAAGTCCTATTCGAGACACGCTTACATCACTGGTTAGACCAGCTTGAAATTATAACCCGTCCAGGAACACGTTTTTCGAAAGTCTGACTTTATATTATCGTCAATTCATTGGTTACGACTGAGTCGAGCTCTTTTGAGATTCAAACAACGATCATTAAATCTTTTTGATCATATTTAATCCGTTTCTCCCCCTCAAAAATAGCATATCCATGATGTTTTTGAAACAAAATGATTAAAAGATATGTTTTTCAAAAAGCATTTGGAGAGAAACTGATTTAGCATGAATTTTGGAACAACTTTGGTTTAATACCCCCCTTAAAGCATATTTTTCATACAGAAAATTTAGAATCAATTAAGGGTTTAGAGGGAGTTATCTTGGTACCAAATGTGAGAGATTTTGAAAAATCTTGTTGAAAAATTTCGAATCAATGGTACGCAAGATGAGAAGAAGATTTTGAAAATCTTTTGAAGATTGATTCACAGTTTCCAAACAACGTCAAGCTTAACTCACACAAGCTAGCCACTTGTGAATGACTAACCGTATGAAGCTTAAAACGGCTATTAATCGATGATAATGAAGGCTTAAGGGTTATGTGTGTGGATAAATCCTCAATATCAATATCAAAAATAATCACGAAGATAGATTCAAATTCTCTTAGGAAAAATAATAATAAATCAAATCCCGTGTGTGATCGTGTGTACGGATTAGTCAACCCGAATCGTTTTCCCAACGAGGCGTGAATTGCCAACGTCGTTCTTGGTTTGGAATTTAATGCTCGATGTTTTGATTTGTTTGATTTTGATTATTAAACTACGGGAGTGGGGAGAGTAATTAAGGGAATCTATTTTACGGGAAATCCTAAGTGCGATTTAAACTAAAACGTAATTAATCAAACGTAAATAAAATGCAACTACGTCTAAATTAAACCCTAAAAATGCCTAAATCTATTTTTACTCTAGAAATGATATGTAAAAACTAATTTAGAATTAAAACTATTTTTTTGGATTTTTCTGGATTTAATTTAAATTAAAAACTAAATTTTAACTATTTAAACTAAATTAAAATACTAAAAATTATGAAATTTAAGGAGAAAAATATGAAACTACTTTTATAAAATCTAAAATATCATAAGAGAATTTTCAAAACTATTTTTGTATTTTTCAGATCAATTTTCTATTTTCTAATAATTTAAAACTATTTTAATCTAATTTAAATTGTGAAAAATATCAAATAAAGGGGGAAAAATATGGAAAAATCTTTTTTATGCTTTTTATATTTTTCTTAAACTGAGAAAAATGAAAAATTATTTTTTGGAACTTTTTCTCAATTAATTGCAATTAAAGCTAATTAAAAATGATTAAAAACTAGTTTAAATCTAGAAAAATAGCAAACAGTGACCAGAATTAATGAAAAATTCAGGGAAATGCTAGAATGCTATTTTGATCCTAGGAAAAATGAGAAATGTGGTGCTTATGTGTAAAGATCCAGAGCTGCAGTGTAACTGATCCTAAATAAGCACTTGGAAATAAGCAAACAAACATAATAAGCCACCAAACTTCTACAGAACCTAGATTATACTCAAATAAGCTAATATAAGCTAAATCCAACTACTCCTAACCTCTGATAAGCAGATTCACAAGTTAATGAGCTAACTGATTTAAGACAGCATACAGTGAACAGGTCTTGACTTTGAGCTTATGCACTAGCTTATCCAGAGAACTTTAACTAAAAACAAATATGAGGTCTTATAGACCACCTGGCAGACTGCTTATAAACCAAAAATGAGACCCTATCTACTTGAAATGAACCTTGTGCAGATGCTGCAAGTTCTGCATAAATCTGAGTTGGACAACATTTTGACTTTGAAAACAGTTTTGAAGTTTGACCAAAATGAGATTCCAATGCAAATGTAGGACTGATCTTGATGTAATTTGATGAAATGAAAGTTTAACAAGCTAGCTTGACAAGTTTTAAACCTATTATGAAAGATTTGAGTTAACTGATTTCAACAGTAAAGCAATCAAGACCAGATCTTAGCTTATTTTGACTTTTAGTGTTTTTGTATGCAAAAAGAGGACTTGAATGAGTAAACCAGTGATAATAGAGACTAAAGCAACAGAAACCTTAGATCAAATCAGCTTTGAAAACAGTTTAAGCAGGCTATCCAAACACTCCTTAATCAACAGATTTACAAGCTACTATATCTAATTCAACATAACAAGCTCATTTTAATAACAAGACAGATCAAATACATCATAACAAAGCTAATGTAACAGCTGGAATCAATGTTCTAACAGATTTAATAGATATGCTAACTGCTACTTTATACTAAACTAGTTAAGAGATTAGGCTCAAACTTACAAGAGTCCAATGAAATTTGAGCATAGTAACAGTACCAAAATACCAACCAACTACCAAAACCATCTTTACAATCAACCCACATCCATTTTCAAACCAAATGAAGGACACAGTTGACTTTTGTTGACCTGGAACTTTTTGTGAATGTAAGTGAATGAGGGACAGTGAGGGTGCAAGATAAGCTCACAAAAGCTACAAAAAAGCTTAAATGAACCTACTCCATTATTCAGATAATGCTTATTGATCACTTAAAATGAGATTGCAAGATAAAAGGTGAAAACTTTGAATCTTTATTAATACTGAAATTAGATACAAGAACTTGAAAATACAATGAAAACTTAAGAAAACAATTTTAAGAAACTACTGAAAATGAAATGACAATAAGCTTAAATGAAAACGAAGGATTGCACACTTTGTATGTGAGCCAAAGGGGTCTTTAAATAGCCTTGAGGAGGAGGTCTTGGGATCCTTTGAGAAGAGCCTAGAAGGTGATTCGAGCCATTCATTCCTTCCATCATCACTTGCACCAATCAAATTGCACCATTTCGCCCCATTGATGTGTTTCGACCAATAGTGTTGTGACATTTGGCCACGTGGCACTCATTATCTGACAAGTCAGCTGGGATAAGGTTGATTGATAGATTCTAGTACGAGGTGGTGTGTTTGGTTGGTAAATGGTGGAAAACGGGGTGAGACAGGGTGCGTTTGGGAGAGATAGGCAAAAGGGCGCGTTTGGGATTATTATATCATTGTTTGACTGGTTTGGGTATTTTTGACCGGGTAAACAAACGGGTATAGTGGTAACGGGTTAGGATATAAAAGGGTGGCCGGGTTGGTTTAATTATTAAAGGGCCGGGTAAGGTTTATGGTTTGGGCCGAGAGTTGGATAATGGATTGGCTTAGATATTGGATTTAGGACTAGTATAAATGACAAAGGCTACCATAGGGACTAATTGTGCAAAAGCTGAAACTCTAAGGGCCAATCATGTAATTCTGAAATCATCTTCCAAGGACCACTCTTGACAATTCTCAAATAGACCAAGGGCTGAATTTGCAACATTTGAATCTTCAGGGGCCATTTCTGACAAATACTGAAACTTGAGGGGCCAGTTCTGACATTTCTTCAAACTTTGATCAAGTCTTCACAAATCAACCTCAGAGATTAGAAATCTTCATAAATGCATAATTCTGACCTTCTGGCTCAGCTTAAGCTCTCTTAATCTCTCGTGCTCGGATTTATGTCTGATTTGGCACCTTTTTGCGTGTTTTTACATATTCATACCTGCACAAGCACAAACTCAAGAAAACCACAAATATTAGCAATAAACGGCTCTTTCTTGGTTATTTTGGGTCTATTTTGATACAGAAAAGGTATGTGTTTTAGCACATACCAAAGATATTTAGAGAAAAATTATCTTCATGTGATTAAGGATAAGTGCTCGATATATATGAAAATCGATTTTGCGTAGCACTGTCCTTTCTTTAAAGATCAGGTTACAGTCTGAAGTAACTGCAAGCCATTATGTTTTAAGGAATAGTGCTTGAAAAAATATTTAAAAACCTTTGATTTTGATAAGCACTTTCCTTTCTTTGAAGCGCGGGTCCTGAACTGATGTGTCCAGAAGCCATTATGTTGAAGTCCGGGTTTCGTAATGAAGTATACGAAAGCCATTATTTGAAGAAATGTTGAGAAACGACATGTTTTAGAAAACATTTTAAAGAACTCTCGCTCAAGCATCTGTACATACCCGTATCATTGTTGAATGACATTTCTAGAAACGTACAGAATATCGATTATACGAGAGACATGTCGTAGAAGAATATTTTTGAATTTTTTAGATTTTATATTGTTTTTGTATTTTTTGAAAAATTTTTCTATTTTTGTATTTTGCTTTTGTTGGTTTTATAAAAGAAATGGAAAATCAAAAATAGAAGATAGAGAGAATGAAGAGTTTACAGAATTGGAACCCTCTGATGATCTGGGTTCTGAGATATTTGATTCACCTGCAACCAAAGAAGAAGAGTTTTCACAAATAACAATGTTAGAAGTACAAGATTCCTCACGGTGAGGGTGATCACTATCAACGGTTGTAGTGGTTTTGACTTCCTTATCTTGATGAGTTTCACTATTATCTGTGTTGGAGCAAGTATCAAAAATCTTTCCTGTGGGAATCCATCTAAGACCTATTGTGCTGAAAACTTTTCCCGTGGGTTTCCACCTAAGGTAAGATCTATGAGTTGTTTTCTTATCGATGCAGCGGAAGACTCTTTTTTAGAAAAACTACGTCCTGAAGAGATCCACCTATTAGGTTTCCTTTTGATGTTCATCTTGTCACCAGGTTTGTTTCTATTTGGTGTCTTAGTGGATTGTGCCTCTGCACGAGAATTATCTTTCTTGAGATATTGTAAGGCACATGCATCATGATTAGCTGAAAAGACACATTTTTACATGTAGTACGAGCATAAATTCAATATTCTTGTTTAAAACAGCAGCTTTAACTTTGTCACTACAATCTTTTGGAAATTGATTCTTGTTCGAAAAAGACTTAGAATTCCTAGTGATGTTTTCTAAGGGCATAGCATTTTCTTTTGCGCAACTACTCTTAGATGTAAGCCAATCCCTAGTCTTTTGTAGAGTGTTCCTAGGTAATGGTTTACTACTACTAGCAGTGCCTTGAAATCTTGTAGAATTCATCACCCTAGATGTTGCACCTAGAATTCAGTCTTTTCGAGTCTGCCTTTTTCCTAGCTTCTTCTAGATAGTGATTGTTGACCATGTCGTTAGAACCGCATGATTCTTTAACTGGATTTTTGGTCACATTCCGTGTAATATTCCTAGAGATGCAGTGTAAACACTTTTTCTTTCTCAAAACAGTTTTTCAAAAGCTTTGATAATTCTCTTTTTGATAGGCAAAGTCTGTGGAGTGACTATTTTTGACAAATCATTTTTCTCATTGATTTTTGGAGGAAACTGAGAAATAGACATTTTGGTTTGAAAACGGTTTGGGAACATTTGTTTTCTCCTCAGTCAATGGTTTTGCAAACTTAGTATCCACAACCTTTCCTTTTAGACTTTCCAGCTGAACTCTCAAAAGATCATTTTGCTCTTGCATGTCCTTGTAGGCACGCTCATACGACAGTTTGTCATACTTGCATTCCTCGTTTTTTCGATCAAGTTGTTTAAAATAGGACACGTTTTCTTTTCAAGTTTTTCAAGAGCTTTTTCATATTTTGAAACAATTGTGGAGGTCTCAGATCGAGTCTTTCATGATCTTCAACAGAATATGTTTGTAAAATAATGGACATGATATCGGTAGTCATAACATCTTCGGAGAGAGAATCATTGAGTTTTTCCAAAACTTTGATGTGTTCAATACTTTCATTAGCTTGCTTTAACAGGGATTTATGGTCCTTGACAAAGTCACTCGTTTCTTTCAAAAGTGCTTGTTCAACATGAATTACCCTCGCAATGATGGCAGTTAACGGAGGGGCAATTTGGGTTTTAAAAAACTCTTTTGTTTCGTCATCATGACGAGTAAACCAGATGTTAGTTGTAATATTGGTTTTAGACTTGACAGTCTCTTGAAGATACCCAATTCTAGTTTTAATGTCATCTAAAATGCTTCTAGTATCACTTGTGTTAAAAGGATTGTTTGAAGACATTTGTTCGATTTTCGAAAGAGATTTGGAAACTAAAACTGGTTTCGAAACTGGTTTTGAAACTGGTGTTGACACTTTGTTTGAAACACTTGGTGTGGTGGAAAACGTTGATTGTTCTTTTTTATTAACAAAAGTAATTCCATTAATTTTGTTCCATTTGTTATAATCAATCGGTTTAAGATCTGGATTCTTTTGTTTCATTTTGATCTACTCTCCTCAGATAGTTCCAACGTTTCAAGAGAATCACTAACAATTATGGGTTCATGCAAAGGTTTTCCATTGTTCAACACATTCTGAGATTTCTGAGATTTCTGAGCTTTTTTGAGGAACGAAGAAGGGTCGTTACCAAGTGCCATTTTATGTGAAGTATGAAAACGCTGATTTACTTGGTTTGAAAGCATCTTGTTTGTTTTATCTGAATGACCCGTTGTGAGAAGCAAATTGTCCAAAGCTTTAATTTTCTCATTTTTATCCAGAATTTCATCAAGAAGAGAATCTTCTCGTTTTGAAAAATCAACAATCAACTTTTTCTTCTCTTTTTCAAGATCGAAAATTGCTTTTTGTTTAGAAAGTTGGTCATTTAGATCTGAAATTTCCTTGTTTAAAGATTTAATTTTCAAGTGAGAATTCACATCAAGTGTGTTATACTTGATTTGCAATTCTTTTTCTCTTAAAACAGAATCTCGATAACCAATTTCTAATTCGGACATTTTGTTTGTATGAAATGCATAGGCTTTGGCGTGTGCTCTTGTAACTCTGAAGCTCACGGTCAATTTCTTATTTGCGACCTTAACCTCGCGATTGACCTTACTAACTTTCTCAATTTCAATGCCACACTTATTGATTAATGATTCAAAATAAGCACGTGTTTCCTCATCAGCCTCAGTATTTTGTGCCACACAGCCTCCATTAGGATCCACATCTGGAGTTTCAGAGTGCGTATTGCTACAACTCGGATTGTCCAGGTATGTATCATAAGTAGGTGCTTGATGTCAGCACGAATCTTTGTTCGTCATGAGTAAACACATCACATATGACATTGTTATAGCATGATTCAATGATTGGTACCTCGACATCTGCTTGGCGTCATAGACAGGAGTGCGTCAGAGTCAGATGTCGTCTTAGTCTCCTGAAGATTTCCCATGAATATGCAGTTGACATTGAGTTCCTCGAGGTCTTCCAAATCATCCACAATAGCGAAAAAATCATTTTCCTCAAGCACTCAACTGATCCCCCCCTGCTTCTTGCTTCGGCTACAGATAGCTTTCGAAGAAACTCAGCATTCTTCTTGTGTGGCTTAGTGGGACAGTTTCGTGCCATGTGACCCATTCCTTGACAGTTATAACACTTAAACTGATTACCCTGATTCACATTTCCATAATTCCCAACGACTGGAGCTGCAACATTCCCATTCCGATTACCCACTGCTCTATTCCCAACATTCTGTCCCATCTGATTTCCAACATTCTCGACCCAACCTGATTACACGATACGGAACCACCTGATTACCCATGCGATATCCAGTAGCATATCCCTGCTGATTCCCAATAACTCAAACCATTTGACCTTGATTACCCATATTCACACCGGAACGTGAAATTTGCCTGTGCAGTGTTTGATGAAATTCGTTGGTTGTTGTTAGTTGGTGTGGAATAGCGACTTTTTAGTGCGTTACCCAATAAAGAGTACATCTGTTGTAAGGTCGCGGGTCGTTTCAGGATCATGATTCCTAGTTCCCGGTATTGTTGATCTGGATAGAATTGTTGTGGTGGTTGTGGAATGTATTGCCGCAAGTTGTTGTTGTTGGAAGATGATGAAGCTTGTTGTTGTGTATTCACTGAAGATTGAGTCTTTGCAATAAGTGCCAATGGATCATGATTCTTTGCCAATCTTTCTTTCCTGACTTCATTGACTTCAGCTTGGTTTTGTTTTAGAAAATCATTCAGTTGATCAAAGTTCACCTGATGAAGGTCTTTTGTTTGGTTGACAATAGTGACATATCGTCCCCATTCCTCTGGAAGATTATTCAGGAACTTGATGTTTTGAACGATTGTTCGGGTGCCAACTTGTTTCCGATAAGCTCATTCATCAAAGTGCAAAACCTTCCATAGTAGGATTCAATGGATTCTCATGGTGTAGATGTAAACTTCTCCCATTCAGTTAACAGCTTGTTCTCCATGTCTTGTTTACCAATTTCTGTTCCATAACATAGTCGTCTAACACATTCCCACATATCGAAGCGTTTCACAACTGTCTCACGCAGCAAAGATGTCTATTGGTAAACCCAGTTGGACAATATGAATTGCCATATCATCTGCATCGACTTGTTTTCGATCCTCTTCGTGTATTCGATTCAGTTTGAAGATGAGAGGATGGTGGGATGGGAGGTGTTGCATCAGCATTTCCAGGTACATGAACTTGTCGAGGCTTGAAGGGTCCATCCTGAATGGATTTAATCATGAGTTTGCCATTAGGTTTGGTCTTGATGTAGCGGAGCATTCGACTTGTCCATTGAAGATAACCACCTTTTGCCAACATAGGAGGTCGGTTTTCAGCACCGGCTGCATGAATATCTTGTTGAGTTGCCATTGATGAAGGTATGATATGATAAAGTTGATGTAGGATCGATTCAACGATAAAGGAGTTGTGGTTGATGAAGATTAAGCTCGGTTGAGGTGTATCTGAAAGTCGTACTCGTAACCTTGGTTCAAAAAAATTTTCGCCAAAAATTTGAAATTCACTATAAAAATCAATTCTAAGGTCGTATGAAAAATTTGAGTTATGACAATTTTGACGCCAAATTTGACCCAAAAAATTTGAATTTAGGCCAAAAAATTTGAATTTTTGACCAAAATTTTCACAGTTAAACCAAAATTTGAATTTCGCGTAAAAATTGAACGTTTAGTCTCCTCAAAAATTTAAATTTTACTCAAGTTTTCCCGCCAAAAAACTTGAGCTTAGGCGTAGACCAAAGAAGTTACTTAGTAGGATATGGTTACGAGTAGGATGTAGTTACGAGTAGGATCTTATGCGTAGGAAGCTTAGGCGTAGGATTCCTTAGGCGTAGGATCTTATGCGTAAAAAGCTTATCTTACGCGTAACCTTAAGCTTATGCGTAGACAAAAAGTTACTCGTAAACCTTACGCGTAATTGTGAAGTTATGCGTAGAGTTACTCGTAAGCTTTTAGCATATGCGTAAACTATGGTTAAGAACCAAAAATCCTTTACACTGTCACAGCGTAAAAGAAGACAAATAGTTACTTATGTGCATTATTGTTACTCTATAATACGTAGGGGTTTGGTCCAATCGGTGTAGTATGGAGGGTTGTCCCTTTGTGTGAAGTCAATGTTTGCTTCCGGATTGAGCCAATCCATGTTGTTAGACATAGCTCGAGCGATATTCTCAAGATGATATTCGACCTCGAGGGCGCTTTCAGAGCTGTCTTTTAGAAGTTGAAACGCTTCATTCTTGATTCGCTTCAACTCCGATTTCGTCATTTTCTTCACATGGAACTTTTCTTGCAAAAGTTTTGCGTGCTCCAATGTAGAACCGTCTACCAATTCTTGACCTTCATCAGGGTAGGGAGTTTGATTGACAAGTGTGGAGAACCATTCAAACTCTTCGATTTTATCGTCATCTAGCCATGAGACGACTCCAGGCTGAGTCGTCTTCTTCTTCTTTTTGGAAGGCCTTGATGATGATACTGGTTTCCGCACTTGTTTGGGTGAGGTGGGTTGTTGTCGGGGCTCAAGGACCTCTTCATCGTCACCACCCGTATACTCAAAGTAATCACCTTTTTTATGAGTCAGGGGTGGTAACTCGGAATCGTCCCGAGGTTTATCAGTAGAAGACAGAGGTGGAGGAGACTTTTGTTGAGAAGAAGTCCGTGGGGGAGGAGGTGGCATCGAAGTAGATTTACCGATTGATTCGGCGATGTTTAGGTGCGAGAGTCCTTGTCCTTATCATCGTCATCTCTGGTCGTTTTTGGGTTGATCGGCTGACTCTTGCATGATGATCTGAGTTGAAAATCAAGTAGATTTTGAAAAATTTAGCTTCATCCGAGTAAACGCGTTCAGATCGCTGACATTTGTATCACAAGTTTAGCGATTAACTCAGATTCAGAGAGATCAACTTCTTTGGCCATTGTATGTTTAACCAATGCTACGATGTTAGGGGTGAGTTGTCTGGAAAATACTTCTCTAGTCACACCGGGGACAGTATCGAGAAGAAAATTTTGAGTATGATCTCTTGCGTCTTCTCCGTTCCTTTTGGACTTTAGGAACGATATCCTGAAGGTACTTGTTAGTGTAACCTTCGATCATTTCGTTCAGTTCCTTTTTACGATGTTTCTTCATGAACTTCTGAACAAATTCCTTTTCTTTCTCCATCTTGTCTTTCTCATCATTTAAGTATCTTGAATCGGTCAGCAAACCAAATTCAGTTTTCAGAAGTATGTCCTTCTTTCTCGACTTGTTGGACAACTTTCACAATCTTTTATGGACTGAGAAATCCAAGATTTAGGTTGTTTCTTCACGGATTTGGATGATGATCTGGTTGACTTTGTAGATGGTGGTGGTGATGAGTGAGATGAAGAGTCCGATGATGAGGAGACATGAGGAGACTTCAGGTCCTTAGGAGTTTCTGAGGTTTTCTCCTTTGAGTGTGTTGGACTGTCTAGAAGAAACTTTGTATAGTCATCCTCGTCATCTCTAGACTTCTCTTTCTCAGCTTCCTCCAAAATCATACTCAATAGTGTCCTCAATAGGCTTTGTTGTTGCACAAGAGTGGTGGCACCAGATCCCTTATCGGGTTGATTAACCGCATCAGGATCCGAGAGGGAGTGCGAAAAGCACCACTTGATCCTCCTGGGCCACCCATTTGATCTTTAGCAAATTCTTCGGCCTTATGAAGATGTCTGGCGATGTGAAACTTCTTCCTGTATGATTGATCCAATTGCTCTTCATCTTCTTCAGAGCTTTCATCTTGTGGCACAAGTGCAGGAGTCTTCCTTTTTCCTTTATTAGTTTGAGGACTTGGAGGTTTTGGTACTGAGGAATTTTCATCCTTTGCAGTTTCAGAGTATGTGATCTCTTCATCTGTGTCAGTAGCATCGAGTCCTCGTCCCTCAAAGCTTTTGCGGTTAGGTGAAAGGATTGGAGTGGCTTCCTGAGAAGGAACTTTTTCTTAGTGGTAGGCTTCCGCTTTGGAATAGGTTTCTTCTTTGGAACATTCCTCTGACTATCTGAACTTGTGACACTTCCAGCACTTCCTTTTCTGGTTCTCCTTATAGGGGTTCCAGAAGATTTTTCGTCGAGAAGACCAACTTTGCCTTGTCTGACCGCTTCAGATACCTTTTGTATGCGATTCGAGCTTTCGACATCTTCGCTAGAAGGAAATCGGCAGCCACAAAGCACCTTGTTTCTTTGTAGACGTTTCCTTGATTCTGACAGATAGAATGGGTTCCGTCAACATGTCATGATTGTCGGGGTCATTGAGCCTCTTGGGAATGTCAGGATGAAGTCCAAGTGCTCTCTGGATCAACAATTTAGTATATCCGATGTAGGGAATCTTTGAGCCAAGTTTGTTGAGAAATGACATCATGTCATCCCAAATCAGAGCTTCGATAGCGATGTGTTTCTTGTTAACCAATGCCCAGAATATTTGCAGTTCCATGAGCTTAGGGTGCTCATAGCGCATCACGACGTAAACAGACTTGGTGATAATCATGTAGAGAGTTCTCCATGGTTGAGGAATACTCTTAAGCTCTACGTGAGCATGCTTGGTGATTATTCCGTAGCCACGCGTCATAACCGATATTGATTAATAATTGGAGAGTGAGCTCTTCAGCAGGTGTGGCATATAGTTTGGTTGGATCGACATCAGAATTAGGGGAGAAGCGAACCTTAAGTCTGCAGGTGTAATGGTGACTTGTTTGTGATTCAGAGTCACCGTCACAGCAGTATGTCCTTTGACCTTTTCCATAGTGTTCCGAACCTGTTGGATGTAGATCTCAGGAACAGTTACAGAGTGTGAAAGCATGTTATGATACGGATGAGTCCTCAGAATGTCAATAGCAATTAAACAAGAAGATTCTGAGCAAGTGAGGGTGTCAAAGTCAACACGAAGATTATTCTTTCCTATCTTCATTGATAGCCATGAGGATAGATATCGCAATGGAGAGAACTTCGTGTGCATCCATATTCATTTGTTCACCATGGCGTCGTGATCTGAAATAACATTAGCCAAGAGAACCAACATATCGAAAGACATAATGTTATGGTGTGTTTGTTTTTTAAAAATCTGCCTTACTAGCCCTCTTACTCTACAGTAGAGGTGCGACGCTTTATTTGTTTGTTTTTCTTTTGAGTTAGACTTAGTTAGACATATAACATCTTACTCGGAAGAGGTGGGGACTTGTCTCTATCAGCTCTTACTCGATAAGAGATTGAAGACTTGTGTTAATATCATATATTTGATGGTTTATTAACTATGTTATATTTATGATAAAAAGTCTTATTTCATAATTATATAAGTTACTTATTATCGCATTGCATTGGTTTAATAAATAAATTATGTTAACGAGCACTTTATTCGGACATCAATTATACACAAACAAACAACATTATTTCGTTCAGATTTAGACTTTATAGCCACCTCTTACTGGTAAGATGTGGTAGTCAGATTCAGACTTAAAACATCTTAATGAAACAAACACACCCTTAGTCAACAGATGGTCTTATTGTCTAGTTATTGAATGTACAGTGTCAATGAATGTTACGAGTCCTAAGTCACTTGTATATTCAATAGTCCAATTACGTCGTGAAATGTTTCGTGAGTTAGTTAACTTTAAGTTTTAAAGTTTATTTTATCACTTATTGTTCACAACATATCAAACGATTTCAGTTTATTAGTGACATTTTAGGATTCGTGATGATATGATTAGTTTATTTACAAGTTTGTACACGTAACAATTCATAACGAAGGTATGATCTCGGCTTATGTGTAGGATTGGTAAAGGCGCGAGACGTGAATGATATATGCGTATGCAAACTTACGCGTAGGGTCTTTAACTTACGCGTAGAAGTGTTGCACGCGTAGGAAAAAGGGACCTTATGCGTAGAGCTTTATGCGTAGGCATATATTAACCTTACGCGAAGGCTACTCGTAGAGTTGACCTTACGCGTAGAGGGTCACGCTACGCATATCCTTCACAGTGATACTGTAGTCCCATATGTAGAACCTTATGCGTAGACGCTACGCTGCGAAGACTAATCTTACGCATAACAAGCTACGCGTAAGGTGATCCTTATGCGTAGATTAACAACACCCTTGATTCTGAATATTAAGTGTTGCAAGCCTGAAATAAAGCATCACATCATCAATGATTAACACATAGCATTATTTTATGACAGTAACAAAACACAATTGGACATTTTTCTAGTTATGAACCTCTACGCGTAGTCTAAACCCTAATTCTACGCGTATGAAATCTAGCCATGGATTATGCACCAAAGTTTTTTCTGGTATATCATAGATGTTGTGAGAGCATGTAGACCAAGTTTTAACACTTTTTATGCAGTGAATCAAAAATACCCAATTTTAGAACATTAAACCCTAATTCCTAATTCTTAATCAATTAAGGTTTCTGGGTGGTTATAAGGCATGGATATCATCAATTCATCATCACATAAGCATAACACAACAATCTTTTTGACCAAAACACTTCACATTGAAAATACCCAATTCGACTCATAAACCCTAATTTTCAAAAATCATCAATTGCGGTTTCGGGTGGTTTTGATGATTAAAATGATATCTTTAATGTATTTGAAACGTTTTGACATAATCCATTTAACCACAAACACACACATATTGATTGTGTGTTCTTACGCATAAGCGTAGAACACCTAATCACGCTTGATAAAACGCGTTTTAGCCGTGGATTTATATGAAATTCAAAACCTTGTCTTAAAACATGTTGTAATCACAAAACACTTACAAGATGAAGATCAAAAGCACGGTTTCTTGAATCAATTCTAAGCGTAGGTATGGTTTTAGGTTTTGCAATAGATGTGTAGGTAGGTGGAGGATATTTTTATTCAAAATATCTTTAAGATTTAGACAGCTTTTGGTCCCTCCACCTTTTCCTTTTTCAAACAAAGCCTTTTAACTTCCATTTTGGTTACCAAACAAAGATTTTAAGAAAGAAACTTGACTACACCCTCGACTTGAGAAAATAATGAAAGGTTATTAATTAAAGTCCGAGGAGTGTCTTTGAACGTGAAATGTACCACCATTTGTAAAAGATTCAACCGAGATAAGATAACATGCAAGTACACAGATGTTTTGAAGCAGTTAATAGATTATTTTCTCCACCTCAACACTTGATCGAAAAATAATGAATTTTGAAAGATTAAAGTGTTGACGTAAGAAATGTACTTGCAATGTTGAAAGAAATATAGATTAGAAGAATATTTTTGTTGTTTTATCGGATTTTATATTTTTGTATTTTGTTTTTGAAAAGATATTTACAAAAGATGTTTTGGTGTTTGAGGTTTTAAGATCTGCTTTAAGAGGTCATCCAATTCCTCTTGAGTCAAACACCTCATACCCATCCGGTGGACCAACTCATTAAACCTAGCAGGAGGCAAGGCTTTGGTGAGTAGATCCGCCAATTGGTATTCGTATCCACAAAGTATAATTCAACGTACTGCTCCACGCGGGTCCTTGATGAAATGATAGCGTAAGATCGATGTGCTTTGATTTCGAAAGTCTTTGGCCGAAGTTGCACGAGATGGCAATGGCACTCGATTGTCGCAGACATCGATTCGTCAAATAAGTAACCATAGTCTTTGAGTTGTGTTCTCATCCATATGACTTGAGCACAACACGCTAACATGGCTACATATTCCGCTCGTTGATGACAACATGTACAATCCCGCTTCTTTGATTGCCAAGACACCGCTTATCACCAAGAAATTGTAAAGCTCCCTGAAGTACTTTTCCTCGAGTCTAAGCATCCTGCGTGATCGCGCGTCTCAAAAGCGATTAGTTCAAAACCGTAATCCTTCGGATACCGGATCCCCAAGTTAATGGTTCCCTTGATGTATCGGAGGATTCTTTTAGCCTATGAGAGGTGGGTTTCGCTTGGTCGCGACCGATAACGGAGCATAGATAAACCGGCAAAGACAATATCAGTCCGCTAGCTGTTAGATACATGAGGGACCCAATAATACTTCGGTATTTGGTAGGGTCAACCAATTTCCCATGTAAATCAACATCTAATTTCTTGGTATGAGCCATTAGTGTGGCATAAGTGTCGTGTTTTCATTCCAAATTTGTTTAACAATTCAAGGGCATATTTGGACTGACTCAAGAAAATACCACGGGTGATTGATGAACTTGTAGTCCTAGAAAGAACGTAAGTTCACCCATCATGGACATTTCAAAATTTTTCTTCATTAGTTTTGCAAAAGCGATTGAAAACTTTTTATGTGTAGACCCAAAATGATGTCATCCACGTAAATTTGAACAATTAAGATGTGTGCCCCGTGATATTGTATAAAAAGAGTTGGGTCAACCGAGCCTTTGGTGAAATTATTGGCAATGAGGAAAGATGATAGCTTATCGCACCATGCCCGAGGGGCTTGTTTGAGACCATAAAGAGCTTTGTTCAGTTTGTAAACATGGTTCGAACTCGTGATCAACGAATCCATCCGGTTGGTGACATAAACCGTTTCTTTAAGTTGTCCATTGAGAAACGCGCGCTTTGACATCCATCCGATAGACCGTCATATTCATATGAGCAAATAACGCGAGAAATATCCGAATGACCTCAAGACGAGCAACCGGAGCAAAAGATTCTTCAAAGTCTATTCCCTCTTCCCGACGATAACCCTTAGCAACTAGACGTGACTTGTTTCGATAACGTTCCTTCAAAGATCCAATTTGTTTTTCCAAATCCATTATAAACCAATGACGTAGACCCCTGTTGGTCTTTCAACCAGCTCCCATACTTCAAGACGTTTGAATTGGTTGAGTTCTTCCTGCATGGATTCAATCCGGCTTGTCTTTTGTCATTCAAGGCTCTTTGATGTTTTAGGTTCGATGATAGGACATGTGAGTGCATAAATGCAATGTTCACCGTCGTGTGAAGACGCTTGTCTCGAACGACCGGGTTGATTGGGTTGCCAATAATATTTTCCAGAGGATGGTCTTTTGTCCATCTATGTGTGGAGGGTTGATTGGTATACATTGTGCGCATTCTCGAGGATTCAAATGGTTTGTTGAAGATTCCGACATCCGTGCAAATGTCTCATTAGCAAACGGTGAAGAACGATTTGGATCAAAATCTGGTGGGGGGTATTTCATTCGTAATATCATCACCGGTTCATCATTGTTGGAAGCGTGTGTTCAACTGTTGTGTTGGAGTCAACCGTAGGTGCATCTTCAACAAAGAGTTGTTGTAGCAGTGTATCGTATAGGAATATTATCAGTTGTGCAAAAAAATGAGCGGCGGATACACGAGCACGCTCATCAATATCGCCACGTAACGTAGGAGCAAATAACCTTTCCATTTGTTGACGAAGTTAGCCGAGGGCTTTCTTGATGATGGGGTTGAGGGAAGTTTAAAGCGGTTGTGACCGGGTTCTAAGTCATATACTCGAAGCCATATCCGTGAGTTCATCGAAATGAGCATGAATCGCTTCCATTACCTCCTTTTTCGACGATTCCGGATTCGAAACCTTTAGAATTATCACAATATCCAATAAAGACTCCAATGTCGGCTTTGGCTTTGAGCTTTCCAAAATCATCACGATCATTATTCGGATAGCAAAGGGATCCAAATACATGAAAGTGTTTGAGATTCGGTTTATAGTTGTGGACAAGCTCGAAAGGTGTTTTGTTGTGGCGTTTTGTGATCATAGAACGGTTGTGAGTATAGCATGCAAGAGATACGCCTTCCATAAGTAATCCTGGAAGTTTAGCATTGATTAACATTGTTCTTGCAGCTTCCACTAACGCTCTTTCGGTTTCTTTCAACAACTCCGCTTTGTTCGTGTATGCAATAGATGTTTGATGCTCAATTCCCACTTTCTCATAGAATTCACGAAGGGTTTTGTTAACAAATTCAGCCTTTTCCGCTACGATGATTACTTCGCGTTTGTAGGAGTCAACAACGTATTTTGTGAGAAAGGTGATGATCATTTGTGGAGCTTGGTCTTTGCTACGAAGAAAGTAGACCCAAGTCCATCGTGAGTAGTCATCAACAATTACTAAGATGTAGCGTTTGCCATTGATCGCTTGCACACGCATCGGGCCACACAAATCCATGTGAAGAAGATGAAGCACATGCTGAGAGTCGTGTTCCACCTTTGAAGGAAAATGAGCACGAGTGCTTTTTCCTTGTTCACAAGCCGAGCAAAGGTGATCTTTTGAATACCGGAATCGTGGGAGTCCTTCAACTAGTTTGTGTCGAGCAAGGTTGGTGATGGTATGATAGTTTAGATGTGAGACGACTTCGGTGCCATAGCCGTGGATTTTGTTGATGTTGCCTTAGAAAGTAAGCAAATGGGAGAGGAAGCAACCATGTCTTGCATAGAGATAGTGTAGAGACTAGAATTACGCGAGCCAGTCATAAGGTCATTTCCTTGTAGATCATTAATGAAACAAGTTTTCTCCCTGAAAGCAACCTCCAAATCTCCATCACAAAATTGACCTCATGAAAACAGATGTGACCGAGGCCTTCCACATAGTAAACCCCGCTGATTTCGATGTTCCCATTGACATAATCTAGAGCCCATGATAGGCAGTGATCATTCCCTAACCTCGAAACGGCGTGCCAATGAACTTTGCAATAAAGTTTGATAACAGCTTAAGATTGCCTGTCATGTGTCGGGAACATCCGCTATCAACAATCCAGAGAATGATATGTATCACCGCATTACACCGGGCATTGATAATGATGGAATAGAAGTAGATTTGGAACCCGAAATGTTAGAGGGTTCCGTAGCAGCTATAGTAGATATACACACATCAATAGCTTTAGGTATCCACTTAAATCCTAGTGTGTTATATATCCATTTCCGCCATCTATAACTACTCTTTGCTTTAGTCTTAGTGAATTCACTAGGTGGTACTACATTCCTAGGAGGTGAACCGAGCTACAGGACAAGAATGCGCTTCTTAGAATCTAAAGAAGGCGGTCTACCAAGCACACACTTAGAAAGATTAGTGGGCCTAGAGGTATTCCGGTTCTTAGGATTCCTTAAACGAGATGATAGCTTTAGCAACACATTTATCATGACAATCAGAATTCATACTTTTACGACAAATATCACAAGATGCATAGATCAATATCAAAAGTACTTAACGGTTTAGCATTCGTTACATCACTATTTCTATTACATTTGCTAGACGCAATATCTATAGTGGAAGCAACGTGTGTCTTATTCATAGTCCTAGGGTGTTCTTCTACTTTAGCATTCTTGATTGATCTTTTCTTAGGTCGCAACTTCCTATTTTTCGATTGAGTGCTCTAGGTCGTGAAGTGGACGCGTTTGGAAAAGGCTCAACTATTCCTGTTTCATTAGAAGGAAGCACGTTAGCTACTTGTGATTTGGCAGTAGAGATTCTAGGTGCATGAGTACTAAGTGTTACAGGGGCTAATCTCTTAATGATTGTTGGCGGAAGTTGTTCATACTTTCCTAACATTCCTCTTAACTTAATGATAGTGTGAATCGATTTTGATTTTCGTGACCTAACATTTCAAAGCAAAATGCATAACTTCTTTAGTGTGTGCAAGATAATGATCAAGTTCATTTGATGCTTCATCACGAGTCTTTTGAGTAAATCAAATATGACACCATATTCCTTTTAACTTTTACAAGTTCTTGTTCATATTTTGAGATTTGACACTTGAAAGACACGCTTTGATCATCCAGTTGCTCAATTTTAGAATCAGAAGGTTTTGCACGCGAATCGTTGATTTTGTGTTGAAAAGCAAGTTGTTGATCGTGAATATCTTTTGACACCAATTAAGACGACGTATTGCATTTGAAAGTTCGTTTGACAATCGCTTGTTTTCAACGCTAAGGACTCGACTGAAGCACATTATCGGTGTTCTCAACATTTACCACGTAAACAAGACGTACAGAGATATTATCAAATGCATATGACAAAGAATTCAATAACACAACATTTTGAACATCGTAGACGATAACATCTTCCAAGAGTCGATCAACATCTTTTCTCAAGAGTTTCTTTTTACGCTTAGTATTAGAAATAGATGTTTCGCTTTTCTCAAAACGCTTTTCATGACCCAAGTTCCTTATGAAAATCCTTTTCCGAGCAATTGCACAACTTTTCAAGTTTTTAACATTAGGTAAAAGATTTTTCTAAAAAATGTCTCTTTGTTCTCGCCGAGGCGCATTGAAAATGTTCAACTTTGATTTCGGATCGATATTCTATCTCATGTTGTAAAATTTTGAGGTCAGCCATGAAAATGTCAAAATATCGAAGAATTTTTCGATTTTCATGTTGTGAGTTTACTTCACTAATGGAAGGTAAAGGACCATAAGTTTGTGCAAAGTCTGTTTTGGGATTAACATTAGAAGACTCAGGTGTTTTGATGATAACCCTTGGTGTGTTAGAAGAATCCGCTGGTGTGACGAAAGTGACCGGTTTTGAATAATTAAAAGGTTTGTTGTAAACAACAGCTTTTAATTTTGATCGACTCTCGCCTTCTGCATCTAATTCCTCTTGACGATGATATTCAACAACATTCATAAATGTAATTATCAATTTTATATTCGCGACCGGAAACTTCGATTTGGTTTGAATGCTTTGGTTGAAAGCTTAGGTTTGTAATCGCAAGATTCGTCCATATCCATTTGGATTTGGTTTTAAAGTAAACTTTTCAATGGTTGTGACCGACTCGCCATGTTTGTAAACAACAGCTTTAAACTCTTTAAGTTTGTTTTGCAAGCCGATGATTTCTTCAAGATGATCATCTATTCGCTTTGTTGAATGCTTTTTGTATGCAGAGAACTGCTTGACAATTTAACAACTCACTTTAGCTTTTTGATTTTCCAAGGTGAGAGCGTTAATTTGCTTTTTATGTTCATGTTTTTGTTCTATTTCGCACAACAAAGCATTCTTCGGCGGCTAGATCACGATCTGCCGTTCTAAATATTTTTCGCTTTGATAAGATTTGGCAAAGGTCGCTTCAAAACCGCTTTCGCGCTTTTCTTGAGTTTTGAAAAGTTGAGTTGCTTTTGTAAACATTCAAAATCCTTTGTTAACAAAGATGCATTTTACTTTTCAAGTCCCGATTAATGCACGACATTCTTCCACTATGGTTTGTTGGTCTTGTATTAAACGAGCAAAATCTGGATGAGGCAAAAGTTCAGCGTGTTCAATGTGAGTCAAACATGATCATTATGAGATCCTCAAGTATAACCACCGAGTCAATTTGATTATCAAGGGAAACCGGTTGGTCATCTTGATCGTCAAATATAACTACGGGTCTAGTTGAAAATCGTCAGAATGAGATGTGGACGACTCATTTTGAACATTCGAGCCTTGCGGATTCGATGTTGGCGGAGATATGAGATCGAGATAAATATGGTTTGTCGGTACTGAGACAAGCCATCGCTGTCATACACCTGTGTCACTCATGTGTAACGCTCTGCATATTAGCCATCAACATAATGTCGATTGGCCGCAAGTCCTCCATATCATCATCGAGTCGCAAGCATTTGCCATAAAGCTCGTTCTTTGTCCGTGAGAGTTCCACCGCCTTCATCCTTAAGAGCCAAAAGAAGAGCCTCTTTGAAATAAGCACTGCCCTTAGTCCTTGGCTTTGGGCATGCATTAGCCAATTGTCCCTTCTCATTGCGGCTTGTAGCATCAAAGACCATTCAACCCATTTTGAGCATTTCCTGTCTCCACCACTTGAGCTCATTGTTATTCCTACCCACAGATTAAACCCTTGACCACCTCCCATCGGACGACCATAATCCACGATTCAACTTCAACACGCCCATTGTTCACAACAGCTTGAGTCCGTGTGTTAGATGAGGAACGAATACGATTGTTGGATTTGTTGGTATATCGGCCAAAAGCATTAGCAATCATAACAAATCCTTGTTGCAATGCTTCGAACGGATCGGTTTCTCAATCGCTTAACGACATATGCTTGAGCATTGTTGTTGTATGGAACCAATTGATTTTGTTGAGGTTGTTGCCGTGAAGGTGTGTTTGAAGCATTTGGTTGAGTTGCTGGTTGAGGAGAATAACCGCTTTTGAGCATATAAGGCAAGTTGTTGTTGATTTTCCGGATGTGTTGGTGGAGCAATTTGAGCACGGAGAATTCTTTCCCGATCAACTTCCTTTTCATGAGGTTTCAAGTAATCGTACAACAATCCATAGGTAGAATGATGCATGTTCTTCGCTTGACGGAGAAAAATGACATACTTCTCCCATTCAGGACCTAGACTACTTAGGAACTTAGTATTCAATGCAATTCTTGGCATGATGATGTTGTGTTTATCCAAATCATTGATGATGTCTGAAAATCGGTGATGATATGACTCTAGTGTCTCTCGTGTTCAATCATGAAGTATTCATAAGCCAAGTAAATTTTGGATTCCAAATCTTCGATTGAGTACGATCCTTCCATAAGAAGACTAATGTGATCCCACATTTTCTCGCAGTTTTTGAGCATCAACACTACGAAGAATTGGGTTTGGTAATCCTAAAAGGATGTATTCCATGGCAAGCTCATCAGCTTCATAGTGTAGAAGTTCTTGAGGATTCAAGTCTGCAACAGGAGCAATGTTTGTTTGTTCATCTCTTGGTGGAATGGCATTTGGATCTCCGGCTACAATGATAGTAGGCATCTCAAATGGACCTTCCAAGATAACCTTCTTTAAGAACTTTCCATGTGGCTTCTTTAGATCACAAAACCTAAAGAACCTTATCACCCATTGATCGTAGTTTCCTCGAGTGAGCATCGAGGTCTATCAAGTGATCCAGCCTCATGAATTGATTGTTGGCCGCTTAAAGCTTCACACATCTTTGCAAACCAAGTGGGTTCCTTCATAGTGTTCCTTGATGGATGTTGATTGAATTCATTTGTGTACGGTTGAACTTGAAGACTTGGTGGTGGTTGAACCATTTGAGGTTGTGGATTTGCCGCAAGTTGTGGAGTATGTTGTTGATTAAATTGTTGTTGATAAATTGCTTGTTGTTGATTCCATTGTTGATGTTGTGGACTTAGTTGTTGTTGTCGCTGAGGATAAGTGTAAGGGAAATAGTTAGAGTATGGTGGTTGTGACATGTTGATAAACTTGTGTTGGTAAAATGGATCTTTGTAGTCGAATGAACCTTTGTTGATGAAGTGTCCTTAGGCATAGAAATCACAATAACCAAGTAGCACTTGCTTAAAAACACCAAAGTTACGCGTAACAATTAAGAGTTACGCGTAGGTTTTAGCTTACGCGTAAGTAGGAAAAAATCTAAAGTTATGCGTAGACAACAAAGTTAGGCGTAGAAACTTAGGCGAGGATTTAGCTTGGCGCGTAAGACAAGGCTTAGCGTAAGAAAATCTTAGGCGTGGATTTCTACGCAAAGTTGAACTTACGCTGTAATTTTAGGTTTTATCCCAAATGATCTTTTACACTATCACAAAGGCAAAAGATATCCAAAGTCGACGATTTTCGTGACTTATCCAAGTAAGAAAACACGGAATAAACCACGAAAATGAATATCAAACCAAGGAAACACTTACCCGTAGAAATAGGGTTTTCATACGCGTAGGTTTACTCATAAAAGTGATTTTGCCCAAATATGTTTCTAAACCAGCTTTTGTGTGATGAAATAGCTTCAATAACACCAAAAGACACAAAAGTGTGGAACTTGATGGACCAAAGCCTCTAAAATAGTTATGCGTAGGATGATACACACGTTCAAAAACAAGCTTAAAACTGATATTCACGCATAAAGTTTCAAACTTTTTGCCAAAAACTTAAACTTTAACACTTAATAACCTTGAAAGTACAAGAATCTTGGATTGTAACATGTAAAAATGAAAGCTTTAAGCGTATGAAAGATTGAGTACCGAAACCTTACGCGTATACCATAAAACTTCAAAAAACAAAACGAGTTCACCCAACTATTTGGCGATTGATACCAAAGTTTGTGACATTATTGTTACTCCATATTATGAGTTACTCCATATTATGAGTTACTCCATATTATGAGTTTGTGATTCCTTATGTGCATTATTGTTACTTGTATTTGACACCTAATTGTATGCAATAACATTAATATTGGTCTTTATTTACACGCCAAATATCATGCTCATTGTGACCTGCTATTTGTTTCGTGGAAAATTATTTTTGTTAAATAAAGTGACCTAAACTATTGGAACAAGTTTTTTATGAATTTAAAAACTAGACGTTATGGACACTTGGGATATACGGCTCACCCACTAGAACAAACTATAAAGGGGATTTAAAGAGGTGCGCGCAGTCACACTGAAAGGATTTCCGGTTATTGCTTCATGGACCGTCCTCTCCCCCGTGAGTTCGATTGGAGCTACCGTGAACCATGATGATCACTACAGTGTCATTACCAAAAGTTTTTAAATTAAGTGTTACAAAGTTGTTTTGCATGCTTCTTTGTACACGACCTTTACCACATTTACGTGAATACCTATTTGTTAATTTTAAGTCTATGTCATCCAACTATGACCACGTGCATTTAGATTGACTTCTCTGGTCATACCTTAGGGCCTTTCCAACCCATGGTGATTATTTCGCTTAGGTCAGACCTTTGGTTATTATTACACGTTCATACTTGGTCGACTTATTTCGAGTTGGCTTGGTCAGACCTTGAACCCAAGGCATAAGATGAGAACTAAACATGCTCATGACATTATTACTTGTCTACTAATGTCTTGATCAGTCTCATAAATCTAAGAGTTGCATTATGCAATTAACTCTCGTCGCTTACCTCTTGTCCTATTTTTTTACGCACTGGTCAGACCTCTGGTAATTAAGTGGGAGTGCAAGATGGATCTTAGTCTTATTAGTAATTAATTGGGTAGTTAATTCTTTTAAGAATATAATTATCGAAAATACTATAATTGAACTTTCTATGTTCTGATTAAATGTGTTTTTGCAACATAATTCGTAAACAAAATTGTTTTTCTTTAAAAGACAAACTTAGTCTCTTTTCCTGGTAAGAAGAGTGAGACTTATTCTTATCTTTTCTCCTTAGTTGACATACTAAGATAGGATTACAAACCGTTAAACTCACTGATAATCTTTCATTACCCTTTTGTGGTCTAGAAATTATTGAAAGATAGATATTTTGTGTAACTAGAAAACATTGTGTTTATAGCTATCAAAACAAATGACATCCTGTGCTTGTCATGATGTATGAGTTTAAACCGCAAAGAGTAAAGAAATTACTAGAATATTCGCTAGGTAATTTTCTTGGACTCTGTGGAAAAATAGAAGGGGGGTTGAATAGTTTACCGATTAAAATCTTTGTTTTGAAACTTATTGTAATGATCAATTGATATTGATCAATTGATATTGATCAATTGATATTGATCAAAGATAAGTTAGTAATTAACAAACAATATGCAAGCAATATATAAGGAGTAAATAAGGAAAGAAACAATCAAACCACGACAAGTTTTTTATAGTGGTTTAGTCTACAAGGACTCTTTTTCCTTGCCCTACTCCACTCCCCGAGTCTCCAACTTGAGAGTTTAACTTCACTAGTAAACAAGCTCCTTTCACCGGCGGAGAAACCTTTACACTTCGCTTACACACTATTTCCGAAACTAAGCTAGATGTCGAGTTTTTTTGCAAGGGTACAACCACTCCCACACACAATGTATTTTTAGGAATAAAATACTAACCACTCACACTCACAAGTTTAAGATAGTTTGGTACAACAATGATGTATGAACAAGACTAGATCATATAACAATAAAACAAACAAGACTTCTAACTATTTGTTGAAGCTTGAATATGCCTTGATCTTCTTTGCTACAAAAGAGTATCACTATAATGATATGAAACTGAGTTAGAAATGTTAGAGAGAAGGAATGTATGTGATTATGCTAGAAAGGGATGAGAAAACAACTTGGTTTGGCTTGCTATTTATAGCCAAAACATTCTGCAGTCAGGACGGACCACGGAACCAAAAATATGGTTTCGCCCGTGTAAACTTTTGGTGCCGCCAGGTCTGACAACAAGATTACCAAAATCTTACCAAAGTCAACCAAATCTAACCAAGATCATGTAAGATATGTACAGATTTCAATGATGCATCACATGATGTCATATGTTGTTTGCTATTTTTAGAAATATGTTAAATGTAAATACATATGTAATATTTTGTTTTAAGAAACTAAAACATGCTTGATCTAAAAATGTTAACATACATTATGGTTGAGAGATATATCAAAGTTAATTGATATATGACTAATCAAAATATAAATGCTTGAGTGATGAAGATATTATTTAAGGAAAATCTTGTTTTAATATCTATTAATCTTGACAAGCTTTATGCTTTACAAAAATTAAATTTACTTTTGTCGTTAACAAAACTTAGGTAAAGATCATAAAATATAAATAACGTTTAATGACGATATTTGTATTAACAGACTCTTATTATTCCTTAAGTGCTAATTACCCTTGGGGCTATGTAGATGATAAAGGAGGAATTGCATGCTAAATATTCAAGTTAATTGAATGTAAGAATGGCCAGTCCATTATCTCAATAAGTAGTACTTCATATACTCTGTTCAAATACCTAAGTACATTGCTACTCGTAGGCATTTAAAGAGAATGAGAAAGTGTATAAAACTGCTATATGTTTTCTACTGGAAATGTAACACTCACAATGTTGACAAATCCAATGGGAGCAATTGCATTTTATTACTGAAATAACATTCTTGTAATGCTGTCAATTTCAGTGGGAGCTACGGGATTTATTCCTTGTTAGTCACTCATCTCATTTCAAACTTGCTTTCAAATAATTCATCAATTTCCGAATATGAAAAACCATTGCTTAAAGGAAAATTGAATTTTATTTTATAAGATAACACGTTGCTTTCTGTTGTTGCTCTCGGAAGCGTTATCTATAGAATAAATATCCACAATTCCTTATTAAAGGTTATGGTTCTAAAACTACTTATAATATCTATGACATTATCATATTCTTTATACAAAACAATCACATGTTGTTTGTTTTCATAATATGATGTTGTACGTTACACAAGTGGGAAAAATCTCAAAGTGTGTGCAAGGAACAACAATATTATTGGTATCTCTTGACCGCAAGGTAAAGGAAACTAATAATTCTACTAGAACTTAAACACGTTAGATGTTTAATGCCCTACTACATGTAAATAAGAATTCTACTAGGACTTAAACACGTGAGATGTTTATTGCCCTACTACATTCTAATAATGATTCTACTGGGACTTGAACACGCTAGATGTTTGTTGCCCTACTACATTCAAATGTCATGATATAGTGTAAAGATACTTCAACATTTGACTACATGTTTTACTCAACATAATTATGGTTATATGATAATGATCATAATTCTGAAGTATAAATTAACTTGAAATTACTATAGAACTCAAGAGTTTGCGTTTAAGATTACTTTTGTTAGTATAATTATACTTACATGTTAAGACATAGTTATAAAGTCCTTGAATTAATCAATGACTTATAACATAAAGTATATAGTGTAAAATTGTTATGTCTTCTAGTTAACACATAAATATGAGGCCTTTGAATTATTCAAAGACTTATAATGTATTATTGACATGTTATATTTTCTTGTAAACACATGAACATATAATTCTTGAATAGTTATGACTTCTTGTGAACACGTGAACATAAGGTTCTTGTATTGTTCAATGAATATACATTATTGCATGCACTTGGTTCATAAATACTTAATACGCAATTTGGCTCGACCCAATTGACAAGTATTTGGTCCAAAGAGAATAAAGTTATCTTCGAAATTCTGATATAGTTTCACAATTCTAATACGCATAGAATACCACTTCATTATGGTATGTCTAATGTGTTGAATCAAGCCTTATTCATATTGTTTGGTTGATAATAGCTTTAAATTGCTCTACCTCCAAAACATATCAATGTTAGAAAATTGCGTATGTCATGGATACACTCAATATAGTTCAAACCTGATGCAGGTTTTACTGACCAGGTTTTAATATTTATAAATTCTCGTTATACCTATGGTCTACCCTAGTGCACTAACGGGCAGTGTACCTGGTCGTGTGTAGTGTAGTAATCGGTAAAGTCGAGGTCGTCCCAAGAGCTATGTGTGTTGGATTATTACTAAGTCTAGGTGTCACAGATTAATAATGGTTTCGATAGGGATTTAATTAATTAAACTACTAATGCAGAATAAAGCAAATAAAAGCAAATAAATGATAAAGGGAAATCAATAGAGGAGAGTGGTGCTAACCTAGTTAATCCTCCTAGCTAGTTATGCCTACGTCTACTTACTTCCAATTACTTCAGGTGGGGTCAAAGTCGAGAGGGCAACATTTGGTCAGTTCGCCCTAACCTATCAAGAAGATGCCACCACAGGAGAAGTCGTGTCCCTCATAAGTCCTGTTGTTCCCGGTCCCTAAGCCAAGTCATTAAGTACCGCTACATGCTAGATTTATAATAGTAAATGCCCGGCCGTTAGGAACTTAGACACGCACCCCCTAATTCTTAAGTTCATCCAAACGATAGGTGATCAGTTGGTCAAATTGCACAATTAGAAAGGGTCGTTAGTTGGTCATATCTTACCCTTCCTGTCTCAGTCCGCTCACCTAGGGTCAGTTGGTCATATCTCCTAGGAAATTTGCCTCTACCGCCATTCAAAACTATCGAACCAAGGGTGGCTACCAATAAACTATGCATGCATACACTTAGAAATAATTGTACGGAAGTAAATTAAACGCAAACAAAAAAATTAAGGAATCATAACTAGGCCAGCACCAAGAGGTGCTTAGCCGCTCATATTAATCATGCAAACCAATTCAATATTCAAAGGTATGAAATACATGAATTGAAAGTAAAAGAAATATAAAACGCTAATGCTTATCGTAGGGGAGTGATTTCTCCCTTGGAGACAGCTACATATGCTCCTCTAGACCGCTTTGAGCTTTTTCCCACATTCTCTGAGTGTTGTGTGTGGAATGCGATGAATAGAAATGCTGGAATTCGTGGGGTATTTATAGGCCGATCCGGGTTACGCGGCGAACTAAAATAAGAGTTACCGTGACCTTCTATTTCCTCGTATTTTGCACTAGATCTGCTGGTTACGGCGTAACCTAATGAGTGGTTACGCCATAGTCTTCAATAAACTCGGTTACGTTGTAGTTGATGCAGTAGTTACGGCGTAAGTATCAGCGGCGTGGAACCTTATTTGACCTAATTTAGTTACGTTGTAACCTTTGGGAAGAGTTACGCCGTAACCTTCTGATAAGTTGGTTTTCGAGTCACGCAAATAGTTACGGCATAATGTAAAGAGATGAGTTACGCCTGTAACTTCTTCAAAGTAGCATACTGTGATAAATCTTTAGATATTTCTCTAGTTTCGCGTCTCTTTAGCTCCAATGCTCGTAATTTACCTGAAAGTGGAAAACAATGGAAAACAAGCGTAAATCCATATAAATGATATAAATTACAAGCATTATCGGGGGGAAATTGACATTTAATATTCAGGACTATTTGATGTTATCAAATATCCCCCCACTTGAACTCTACTTGCCCTTAAGTAGACCATATTAGAAAGATTCCTAAAAAGATATCTCCCATAACCTGAAAAATATAAGTTTATAAATCCCTTGTGCTAGAATAAAACAAAGCCGAACACCTCACGAAAAGGGAATAAAACACTCAAATCTCTCAACTATTCTAAGTGTCAATTTCGGGATGATCACTCAATCGCACAGTCATAGCATGTATTCTATCATAAGCTTGGCGGTTACAGAAATCTCCACCACTAGAGTTAAGAGCTAAACAATTCACGAAGGCAATATGGGTAGACACGACAAAGGTTAAGGGGTGACTCGTCATTACTAACATGTCACGGCAAAGTGGACAAAATTAATGATACATGACCAAATCCATGGCCAAGACACCAAAGATTGCTCGCTGCATCACCTAGACACGCTTCATGACTAAAGGGTAGGATAATACATGGGATATATAATTGGTGTAAAATAAGAAACAAGCAGGTAGTCTAAATCTATAACCAAGTCATCACCACCTACCGTCCGCCCAAAGTTCAAGCTTTGAAGTCAAGAAACCGGATCATGAAATATAAGGTAGGTGTGTCATTGGGAGGACGTCGTGATGGGCACACTACCTTTTCTCCAACCACTGCATAACTACCAACTCCAATCTTCAAATGTGACCGAGGTGGCCTCCTCGATACTAAATCTATAAAGCTCATAACATAGTGCTTATAACATCGCACTTTACAATAACATAACAACTATTTTTTTTCAACATAACAATAAATACTAAACATAATATCCCCCCACTTGAGATGAACAATGGGAATTCGAGGGGTCTTCAATGATCTTCAGGAATGTTGTCGATGAAAGCGTGATTTTCGAACCTTTCCACTCGAACCTTAAACTTAGGCAAATGATGACTTCCCAATCACAAATAAAGACTACAGGGGTAGGCTAAGGTGTATAGGTGTATCAAAACAATATATCGGGTTAACAAAATGAAAGGAATGGCTCAGAAGGGTGTATCTAGGGTATCTTGCACTAAAGGTGAGTGCAACAAAAGGGTTTCACATGGGGTCGAGAAGTCGAGGTGACTAATCGATAGACACACAATGATAGGTCTGTTTGGGTGATAATCCTATAATATTGCCTTCTAAAACTGAAAAGTCCAAATACATCGAGCTAACTTAACATACCTCGTCTATGGTCTCGAAATGATGCAAATGCCAAGTTCTAAAGTTTACAAGCTACCGACACTCATAATTTGGTGGATTTGGGGTAAAATATTGGAAACGGATAAGGCTAATCTCACCATATAATATCAAGGGTTGTATGTGCTCGGCTAAGGTCTAATCTAGTTAGGTTAAGAAAAACATGTCAAAATTTTAAAAATAGCATTATTTTTCAAAATAAACTAGAAATACGAGGGCAAAATAATGTTCAAGAGATAATTCTACTCCCGTCCCCCCACTTGAATTGTACAAAGTCCCTTTTTTACTAAGCATTAAATAAAGGTGAAGAGAAAAGTAGAATTAGAGCGAGAACTTCCCTGAAATTTGCTCCATAAAGAAGGAAGGCACACGAAAAAGAGACGCGTTTCGATAAGCATCATGAACAAACTTCAATCCTCTAAACCACACTACCGACAAGCATAATTCTAAAAAGAAAAATGAAAAATGAAAAATGAAAAACAAACCTAACTCACTTTCGTAGGAATCACGGTTGCATTTAGCGAATGAAACAAGCCTTTTAAACCACTTGGTATCCCAAGTGGACGAGTGAAGTCTCGTGAGGGTTTACAGGGAACACACCCACAAAGTTCATTTAAAATACTAATACAAGGTTATTGTGTTTTAAAATGAAAGAATTAAAGCATAGGAAGGTTACGTCGTAACTCTTTTGAGGGTGTTACGCCATAACTGGCACAACCTGGTATAAGCTGCAAAGCAAGTAGTTACGACGTAACCACAGAGATGGTATTACGCCGTAATTGGTAATGCGCCAAGAATTTCGCTACTAAAAGTAGTTGGTTATCGCGTAATCACCAAGATGAGTTACCATAACCTCTGCTCAGATCAGCAAACCCAAAGAATAATTACTTCTCTCGTTTCTCTAAAAATAGTTAGAAAACACAAAACCCTACAGAAATGGAAATAAAACAAAAGAAAGGGATAATTCGGGTTGTCTCCCGAAAGAGCACTTTTCTTTATTTTACGAGTCTTTAAGTTAGACTTAGAGCCGTGGGGCTTCTATGGGGGCCTTTGGACTTCCCCGATCTTTTCAATGTCCTTCATCAAGTTATTCCGGATCCAGGTGACATTGGGAGCTGTGCGGTCGTATTCTTTGTTTCCCACTTTCCGAACCTTGCAAAACTTTTCATCTGGTCCCAAGTGATACCTAGTGAATACGAATATTTTGGTGACAATAGGTGGCGGTTTTCTATATTGGATCCCAAGTAGCTTGCATATGTTTTGCGCATACTCCTCATCTTCAAAGTCAGTCATACTTACCTTATACCGTGGCTCTTTGTCAGTGGTTCCTTTAATGCAGTAGTCTTTAATTTCAATTGCGTTATCTACAATCCCGTAATTGCAATCTCCCTTCGTTTCTGTCTGGTTATCAACTGCAGAGTTACCAGTATCGTGAAGAGTCTCATGATTATCTTCATTTATGCAGTCCTTCCAAATTTTGTTTTTGGTAGATGTATCCACTTTTCCATACTTGATTTTCACCCAATCGTTAAATCTTAATCTGCCTGACCATTGTACCTCAAGACGCATGGTCGTTGTTGAATTCCAAAGAAATTCGTCGGCTCCTACTATTTTGGTATTACTCCCTCCATTACAGTTGTCATCGTAAGGATTGCACGATGCCAAAGAATCCCCATCAGCGGTTTTAATCATTTTGCACCAATGCTTTCGACCAATGACCTTCTGGCCAGTGGTTGTTGTTTTGTGATTATTCTCATTGTGTTTGCTGAGACAAGGATCAGTCCATATTTTCCTTTTGTCATCATTGCTAACTTCTCCATACTTAATTCGTATCCAAAATTCGAATGTTATCTCTTTGTCATTGGTTGAGGACCATAAGTATTTGATGTTTTTTGTTCTTTCCTTGTCTTGTCCCCCGTCACAGATGTCTGAGTAAGGGTTGCATGAAGCCCATAGATCAAATCCTTTATCGTGGTCAATAAGGATAGCTTTGCACCAATGATATTTTAATTTGGGGAAGTGCTTGTAATCTACTTTATGAACTTCGTGCCATATTTCGTCGACTCGCTCTTCATATTTTTGAGGTGTCATCGTTGTATTATTCCATTGTTGAATTCCTTGATTTCTTTACCCTGCATGTTACGATTATTAGAAGCGCAGTGCTTGTGTGTGATGGTGGGAGGAATAGTTTTGCTTTTTCCTTTCTTGATAACACAAACAGATTCGACTGGGTGACATTTTCCAACGTCATCCATATTTAGTGTAAGCTTTCTATCATTTATTTTTAAAGTGATGATTTTTTCGAAAACATTAATCTTAGCACGAGCAAGTAGCTGTAAGGGGTCTTCCCAAAATTGAAGGAATGTCGAGGTCTTCTTCCATGTCTAAAATGACAAAGTCTACGGTGAAGAGTGTATTATTAATTTTGATAAGCACATTCTCAACTATTCCTCTAGGTATGCTAACCGCTCTATCACCATTTCAATGGTCATGCAAAGGGGTTTGATGTAAATGTGATTTAATCTTTTACACATAGAGAATGGCATGATACTAATACTAGCTCCCTAAATCAGGCTAAAGCATTTATATTATGTAAATTATTAATAGAGCAAGGGAGAATGAAACTTCTTAGGTCCTTTTCCTTGAGAGGGATTTGATTCAGGATGACTGTAGAGCATCTGGCGTTTAATTTTACTTCGTTTCCCGTAGCCGCTTCGACATCTATTTGTAATTCAACCTTTGGCAGACTTTTCTTGTTGCATATGGCTTCATCTTGTTTTTGCAACCGGAGAGCCTCTGATCGTATCTGAAAAGGGTATAGAGGGGTTTTCCATTGCTGGAGTAAATGGCATTACAGGAGCTATCATCGAATGAATTGTCTTGATCAACATCATTTTTTATAATCAATTTTTTGTCATTCTCCATATTCTTATTTTGTTCCATGAGAGCGGTCCTAGTATCATGGAATTTCCGGAACAATGTGTTCTGCTTGCCGCTATAATCAAGATATATTTTTAATTGATTCTTCCGAAAAATTTCTTGCCTTGAATGAGTCTTGATAAGGATTCCTCTCCATACATAACCTTTCTTGACTCGGTTTTATAAATCTCCAATTTGGTCGCCTTCACTTCTACATCCAATCCGAATAGCATGCACATTTTCCCTGAGCTTCTTCATATCCCTTCCGAGGTTTTCCAATTTGCTTGAAATGGAAGCATGCTTATTGAACTCCTGCTTAAAGCCTGTGGTTTCCCCATCATGCTATTTTTGTGATCGCAAGTTTCAATGGCTTTAAAGAGAAGGAGTCATGTTTGGGATAGGTCCTTGATAGTCCAAAGATTGAGTTACGCATTCCTTTGTAGAAATCGTTGACCTTGTGGTTGTACGATCATGTGTAGGACACTTGTAAAGGATATCGTTGTATCTATCCTTCCTGTGCTTGATACAATGTTTCGTCGTCATCTTCTTGCTTGAAACTATGGATTTCCAAAAGTCGGTTAGAAATCTTCATGGCGACAATATCTCTGAATAAAGTGCTTCTTAAGTAGTGCCTAAGTATTAATTGCCCGGCGAAAGCAATCTTTCAATCCATCTTCGCATGCTCCAGTAGAAGAGTCATTGGGAACACCCTTAGCATAACAAAGATCATGAGACACCCGAATATTGAAAAGGCTTGCAATGTATAGACATTTTCAACGGTTGCTCATATGCATCTTCGCCCTCGTTTCCTGAAAAAGGGTTAGCACGAAGCTCCCTCATAAATTGGTCTTTGATTTCAAAACGGACATCCGCTCCAATTTCCGGTCTTACGAGACCCGCCCTTGTCCTCGCTTTTTGTCAACGCCAAATATTCCTCAAGAGTGAGGTCATCGATGTTAACAACTTCCATGGTACCTGAAAACTTGAAGTATGATCGTGAGAAATGTTTTAAAACGAAATGAAAGACTTAATATTAATCCTAAAATAACTCCCCTAAGAATGGCGCCAAAAACTTGATGCAGGTTTTACTGACCAGGTTTTAATATTTATAAATTCTCGTTATACCTATGGTCTACCCTAGTGCACTAACGGCAGTGTACCCGTCGGTGCAGTGTAGTAATCGGGAAAGCCGAGGTCGTCCCAAGAGCTATGTGTGTTGGATTATTACTAAGTCTAGGTGTCACAGATTAATAATGGTTTCGATAGGGATTTAATTAATTAAACTACTAATGCAGAATAAACAAATAAAAGAAAATAAATGATAAAGGGAAATCAATAGATGAGAGTGGTGCTAATCTAGTTAATACTCCTAGCTAGTTATGCCTACCTCTACTTACTTCCAATTACTTCAGGTGGGGTCAAAGTCGAGAGGACAACATTTGGTCAATTCGCCCTAACCTATCAACAAAGATGCCACCACAGGAGAAGTTAGGTGTCCCCTCAAAAGTCTTGTTATTCTGGGTCCCCTAAGCCAAGTCATTAAGTACCGCTACATGCTAGATTTATAATAGTGAATGCCCGGCCGTTAGGAACTTAGACACGCACCCCCTAATTCTTAAGTCCATCCAAACGATAGGTGATCAGTTGGTCAAATCGCACAAGTAGAAAGGGTCGTCAATTTGTCATATCTTACCTTCCCTTCCTTCGCTCACCTAGGGTCAATTGGTCATATCTCCTAGGCAATTGGCCTCTACCGCCATTCAAAACTACCGAACCAAGGGTGGCTACCAATAAACTATGCATGCATACACTTAGAAATAATTATACTGAAGTAAATTAAACGCAAACAAAACAATTAAGGAATCATAACTAGGCCAGCACCAAGAGGTGCTTAGCCGCTCATATTAATCATGCAAACCAATTCAATATTCAAAGGTACGAAATACATGAATTGAAAGTAAAAGAAATATAAACGCTAATGCTTATCGTAGGGGAGTGATTTCTCCTTGGAGACAAGCTCCGATGCTCCTTTAGACCTGCCTTGAGCTTTTTCCCACGTTCTCTGAGTGTTGTGTGTGGAATGGGATGAATAGAAATGCTGGAATTCGTGGGGTATTTATAGGCCGTGATTGGGTTACGGCGTAAGTAAAATAAGAGTTACGTCGTAACCTTCTATATCCTCGTATTTTGCACTAGATCTGCTGGTTATGGCGTAACCTAATGAGTGGTTACGCCATAGTCTTCAATAAACTCGGTTACGTCGTAGTTGATGCATTAGTTACGGCGTAAGTATCACGCGGAACCTTATTTGACCTAATATAGTTACGTCGTAATCTTTGGGAAGAGTTACGCCGTAACCTTCTGATAAGTTGGTTTTCTGAGTCACGCAATAGTTACGGCATAATGTGAGAGATGAGTTATGCCGTAACTTCTTCAAAGTAGCATACTGTGATAAATCTTTAGATATTTCTCTAGTTCCGCGTCTCTTTAGCTCCAATGCTCGTAATTTACCTGAAAGTGGAAAACAATGGAAAACAAGCGTAAATCCATATAAATGATATAAATTACAAGCATTATCGGGGGAAATTGACACTTAATATTCAGGACTATTTTATGTTATCAAAACCTATAAGGTATTCAAGACAATCTATAACTGAAAACCCTAATTCATTAGGGATTTTAGGTTTTCCACTCAAACCAATTGAATCCTAAATCCTTTTGGATTTTTGATTTTTCTACACTTCCTAGCTTGAAGATTGTAGTTTTGGTGTTCTTCCTAGCTTGACGAAACACAAAACTGTTGCTAGAAATTTTGGTTAAAGAGTGATACGAAATTAGAGTTTTTCTATAAACTCTAACTAGAGTTGTTGGAAGGTATTCCTTTATGTCTTGATTTAAGTTCTGAATTTGTTAAAATCTTATGAAGCATTTTATTAACAAATCTATAGTTGAGAACTTAAAATGTATTTTGTGGTTCCTAATAAAGAACAATTTATTGTTGCTTAAATACTTAGTATTTAAAGAATTATCTCTGCTTATAAAAGTAAGTGGGAGCATATACAAATCTCAAAGTTTTTGAGAACAAAATACTTAACCTTCTAAAATCCACTTATTAATGTCATACTAAGGTTAAACATGTAAATGTCGACCAAAGTATAATGATTACTCTCATTCATAAATCCGCAAGGATGCCTGGTATGTGCTGAAACACATACCTTTTCTATATCAAAATGGACCCAAAATAACCAAGAAAGAGCCGTTTATTGCTAATATTTGTGATTTTCTTGAGTTTGTGCTTGTGCAGGTATGGATATGTAAAAACACGCAAAAAGGTACCAAATCAGACATAAATCCGAAAGCACGAGATTAAGAGAGCTTAAGCTGTTTAAAGGTCAATTATGCATTTATGAAGATTTCTAATCTCTGAGGATGATTTGTGAAGATTTGATCAAAGTTTGAAGAAATGTCAAACCGCCCCTCAAGTTTCAACAATTGACAGAAATGGCCCTTGAAGAATCAAAAATTGCAAATTCAGTCCCTGGTCTATTGAAGATTGACAAAGATGGTCCTTGGAGGATATTTTCAGATTCACATGTTTGGTCCCTTGGAAATCCGAAATTACATCATTAGTCTCTATGGTTATCCTTGGTATACATGATAGTCCAAGTTATAATCCAAATCCAATATTCCAAATCCAATAACTAAATCATCAGGCCCAATCCATTTCTATTATAACCCGGCCACCCCATTATTAAAGCCCCAACCCGAACACACTCTTATACCCGCAATTTAAACCCAAGTCATGCCCCATGCCCGGTCAAAACCATTTGAAAAACAATAAAATAACCAAACGCGCCCCAAACAAAGGCCTATCTCTCCCAAACGCGCCCATCCACCATTTACCCACCATTTTAACACCAATCCCAAACACAATCCTCGTACTAGAATCTATCCATCCATCTAGACCCAAAGTGACTTGTCAGATAAGGTTGCCACGTGGACAAATGGCACTAGCTTATTGGCCGTGACGCCTCATTGAGTGAATTGGAGCAATCTGATTGGTGCAAGTGACAAGGATTGAATGAGTGGCTGCTATTTGCTTCTAGGCTCTTCCAAAGGCATCCCAAGGCTCATCATCAGCTATAAAAAGACCTCTTGGCTCTCATTGTATCTTGTCCAATTTCTATGTATTTAAGAAGTTGTAACCATTTTAATTTCCATGGTCATTACTGATTTCTATAGTTAATTAGTGTTTTAATTCTGTTGTCATTTCAAATTTCATAAATAAGATTTCGCCACTTTTAAAGTATTATCCCAATTTTAATTAATCTCTTCTGTTAAAAGCTTTTTATATGTCGCTTTATTGTTACATAGCTCATATAAGCTTTATAAAGCTTATATGTGCTTATTGTTGTTTACACTTGCTTAATTTCAGCTTTTTCACAAAAGTCAAACGGGTCAAAATTGGAAGTCAAAACAATTCTGGGTTGGTTTCTAGGTGAAATCTGTTAAGTGGTTTGGTTAGTAGCTTATTGATGAGTGTCTAAATACTCATCATTTTTATACTGTCTAGACTACAAAATCATCTGAAACGCCGAAACACATCAAAATGATCAAAATATCACAAATTAGTGTTTTATGTGTTTTAAATGCAAAAATATCAAAATCAGATGAAAAATGTATAAAGTTTGCAAAATTGGCAGTTTTAGTCCCCTAAGTTTCAAAAGTTGTCAAATCTAGTCCCTGGAATATCAAAATGTGGAATTTTATCATTCAAGGTCCTTAAAGTATTCTAAGTTGTTAAAAATGATCCTTGAATGATTCTTTGGTCAATTGGCAAGAAAGGTCCCTAAACTTTGGGAATTTGCAAAATTAGTCCTTGGACCTTTAAAAAATGGATTTTATGCAAAAAGGGTTCTTGTATTATAAATGTTTATCATGTTTAGTCCTTGTGAGAGCATTGGAAATAGTGCACTTTCAGTCCTTGGGGTTTGGTTAATTTACACTTTTGGTCCTTATTGTTACCACTAAACCAAACGGATCCTATTAACTAAACAAGCCCAAAATCCAATCCATTACCTTGACCCGGCCCAAATTTTAAAAGACAGATAAACCGCTTCTCGCACATCTCCCTCTCCACCCTGTAAACTCAAAACCAGTCTTGGTTTTCCACCATTTTCAACCCCCCTCCTCACCTATCCATCCCCTTGTCCCCCTCCACCTCCACATACACCCAAAAACCATTAATATCTAAAAACCTGCTCAAATCTACTTTTGACTATTTTGGCGCCAAAACACCACTTGTATGGTTCTGATTATTTTGGCCAATCCAATGGCTCGTGAGTGGTGGGATAGATTCAGAGTACATGTGAGAGAAGTTTGGAGTATAAAA
The DNA here is from genome assembly GCA_910596185.1 of Chrysanthemum makinoi. Taxonomy (NCBI): domain Eukaryota; kingdom Viridiplantae; phylum Streptophyta; class Magnoliopsida; order Asterales; family Asteraceae; genus Chrysanthemum; species Chrysanthemum makinoi. Next base: position 216,317,057 of record OU343218.1, on the reverse strand, counting down.
GAAAGCAAGTGAAGATAGAGAAGAGTAGTAGCTAGTTTTTAATTTTTCTTCAATGTCGTTTTTATTATAACTGTCTTAGTTTAATCCAAATGTTGTAATAATTTGTTTCTAAGTGTTTAACTCAAGTACTTTCATCTGTGTAATCTATCTTGAACTTCAATTTCAAAGTTTGTTTAAGTTCCAAATTTTCAAGTTATTGTTGAAATTTTCAGTTTCTAGCTTCTATATACAAGCTTCAAATAATCTCTTTCAATGTTCAAATAAGCTTGTTTAAGCTTGTTATAGCTTTTCACAAGCTCACATTTATGTTTCTATCACTTTTGAATTTTGGTCAATAAAAGTCAACCTGAGGCTCAAATTGGAATGGAAGTTGAATTTGGGTGATGCAGATGTTGATATGGGTTGGAATAGAGTAGATTAGATTAGTGTAGTGGATTTTGGGTTTGGTTTTAAGCCCCAACCCAGCTGGATCAGTTGTGAGTAGCTTTCTCACTTTTCATTTTTTTAGTCTAATTTGCATAGTAAGCTTGTATCTGTTTCTGTGGTCACCTCTAGTTTTAACATGTTAATATAGTTGTATTCAGGTCATGTAAGCTTAGTTTGATCAATGGTACATGTCAGTTAGCAGCTTGGTTAGTATAATTTGCTTATCAGTTTGTTATAGGGTGTTTGGAATTGTTGTGCTAACTGATTTTTAGGTATGTTCAGTGGTTAAGTCTTGTAGTCCTAAGCTTGTTATGCTCCATTGAAACTAATTCAGTTAACCATTTGCACCTGTATAAGCTCAAAGTCAAAATTCTATTTAAACCATCTTAGCAGCCTTACTGTTGAATCTTTGTCAAAACAAAATCTGATTTTGTGTTTAAAATACAATAACCTAGATTGCAGTAGTCTTAGTTCATCAATATAGATCATAATCAACCCATAAATCAAGATCAAAGTTGGAAAAAGTCAAACTTTTCATGTTTGCTAAAAAAGTCAAAATGCACAAAACCTGTTTTTAAGCCAACTACAAGGAATTTTCTTGGCTTCATCTTCAAGCCAAATTTAATGAGATTTGTTGTTTTAGAAAGTTCAACTGGTACCCTTACTTATAAGCATTTTTGTGGATTTTTTTCATATTTCTATAAGCTTCAAACAAGCTTGTGAAGTGGTACCGCCTCCCCTCGCCCACTGTCTCAGATCATACTGAGATTTTTTCTCGGTTTGTGCAGCCTTGCACAGAGCTTATTAAAGCTCATCTTGGTCTGTTCTTGGGTCTTGACATAGCTAGCCAGGTCCTTGTGAGGTTCCCATGGTTGTTTTCTAGTTTCAAGCTTATTGTGTGGCTTATTTTTAAGCTCTAAGTTGCCCTCAGATTCTGTTTTTAGCTTAATGTCATAATCATTAAATCATTGCATCTTGCTATCCAGAGGTTGTGGCTTGTTGATTTTCATTGCACTTTGGTTATTTTAGCTTATAGTAGCTCCTGTTTCAGTTTGGTACCTTTTGGTGTGGTTTTAGCTTATTCAAAGTGCTTATTTTTAAGCACTTCCCACATCAGTTCTATTTTCCTCCACATAGCACCTTGTTTTTCTATTTTTCCTTTATTCCTAATATTAGTTTAGAGTTTTCCTGAAATTTTCATATTTTTCTAAGCTTGTTTGCTATTTTTCTTAATTTAAATTGATTTTTAGCACTTTTAAATAGCATTTAATACAAATAATTAAGAAAAAGTTCTAAAAAATAAGTTTTCAATTTTCTTAAGTTTAGATAAATATTAGAAGCCTAAAAAGTATTTTTCCATATTTTTCTTAGTTAAATTTGTATTTTTAAATAATTTAATTAGTTTTAAATAGTTTTAATTAATAATAAATATATAAAAAGTCTAAAAAATATATTTTCTGTTTTAAAATTAGTTTTATCATATTTTAGATTTTTCTAAGTCTTAATTTTATTTTTCTAGTCTTATTTCATATTTTCTTTTATTTTAGAGTATTATTAAATAGTTAAAATAGTTTTTAATTTATAATAATTAATTAAATAGTTGTAAAAATAATTTTCCTTTTCTCATAATTTTCTTATATAATTAGGATTGTAAAAATGTATTTTTCATATCCGTAGGTATTTTCCTTCTTTATTTTCATTTTTTATTTTGTACGTTTACGTTATTTTTATTTAAACGTAAGTTTTAGGTTTTAAACGTTCATCACTTTAAATATAGTGATAGCGTTTATTTAATAGTTTTTATTTTTTTTAATTTTCTTAATTTGCATTTAAGTTACTTTATTTTATAAACTTTTTCAGTAGTGTAATTATCCATCCAAATCTTTTCTGATCACTATCATTAGTGATCATTCTACCGTCTGATCAAGTGTTTACACACCATTGAGTCTCCGTGGGATTTAACGACCTGGGAATCCACTATATTCTCTAGACTTCATTGTATTTGTGTTTAAGCTGTTTTAAGTCTGTTTGACTTGACGGTTTAGCAGGGATCAAATTTTGGCGCCGCTGCCGGGGAGGCTTTAGCGTGTGTTTAGCCGTTTTCAGAACCATTCTTGCACATATACCACCATTTGTAAAAAGTTTTTATCATCCTTTGTTTTTATCATCATGTTTTTCAAAAATACCAAAAATATTCCTCTTTACCCTCTTACCTTTTTGATTCTTCATTTCTTACCCTCTGATAACCTTTGATTCTTTCTATGTCTTATCCTCAACCTCTTGGTTGTCAATGGTGTGGTGGTCCTTATAATGGTGGCAATTGCCCCGGTTGTAGCATGGTGGAATCAAGAAACGGGTCTGTCTATAACCAGGATCCCTATTCCTACCATAACACAACTGAATTATTCCATCAAATTACACAATGAGACTTCAGCAATTTTATCTGTTGTGAGTACCGGTGGAGGCCCTCACTCTAGTTCGATTGTCAACAGGGAACCCATTTCCTTGTAACAATTACTTACTTTTCAGATCCGAAACCTCCACATTAGCACCAAATGATTCAAGCAACTCCTCATGAAACTACTTCAATGACCTTCTAACTGAAGACTCTGAGTTATTAAAAGAACTTAAGGAGGAGTCAGCTATGTCGTCCCAAAATAATCCAAAATCCATGGAAGCTTTGTTAGCCGAGAGGAGCGGTCTGCTAAATTAGATTCCCAGATTTCCATTGAAAACACTATTAGGGAATCAATTAGACTACAAAAAGCATTCAAATCTAGCTCTCGATTCCGTTTCATTCCTGATGATGATGATGATGATGTTACCCTTGATATTAGTGAATTATGTACAGATTCATCAAGTTCATCAGTTGAGACTCCTTCCATGAACAACCAGGGAGAAAAGACTATGATGGAATTACTAGCATAAGAACAAATGGAAAGTATTAAACATATGTATGCTAGTCCTTCTAAACTCCCTCAGTCTGTTGTTATCACACCCGAAATTCCCACTCACTCTCTAAACATGGGGGATGAGCTTCTTAGCACTATTCCAGAAATGGAATCGTCTAGTGTTGAGAGCCTTGTCCCAATCCCAAGAGAGTCACAGGGAATTCTCGAGCATCTGTGTGATATTCCTTTCCCTCTTGAGTGTTCAAATGATCATCTTGAGACTTTCTCCGATTTTAGCGATGATTGTAAATCTTATGGAGACATCGAGTATGTTGAGGCATCACTCCCACAGCCTGATCCTCTTCTTGAGGAGTTCACCGATGAACTCACTCACATCACTCCACTTTCATCGGAAAGTGACGATGATCTCTTTGATTTCGAAGCCGATCTTGGAGAAACCAGAAATCTCCTATATAATGATCATCCACTCATTTCTTATCCCATTTTCGACTCTTCCATTCCTCTCTCACCCTGATGAGGAAGATGACAACTTTTGGAAGGAGGTCGATGATTTTCTTAGTGATGAGTCGATTCCAACAGGAATTGACAATACTTACTTTGATTCGGAGGGAGACATCCTCTTGCTTGAAAATCTATTGATTGAAGAACCGTTTCCAGCCTCCCTCCCGAAATTTTGTTACCAATCACCATACAAGCTTCAAATTAAGCTTAAAAATGTCAAAATGGTGATTTGCTTTTTTCTCGATGAGGAATGGACATGCATTGTGATACACATATTTATTCCATTCTTCACTAATGGTGTGGTTGCTCTTTCCCTTTCCTCCTTCGGGAATGAGGACACTATTTTGATCCCCGCATTTTCAATTATCATTTTTGAGCCGGTTCTATGTATATCTCTTCGGTGTGGAACTTTCGCGTGCTTCAAATGTTTGTCCAAACATCTTGAACGAAAGTCCGATGGAGATTGTTTCTTCCACTTTGCTTCCCCATGAACAAATTAATTCGGGGTCGAGTCAAGCTAGCGACGCGGTAATCAAAAACAAGAGACACACCATATGGGTTTTCACCCATATTTCTGACTTCTTTCTATTTTCTACCACCCTAGTGTGGGGGGGTTGCCCACATGTTTAAAAAAAAAAAAAAAAAAAAAAAATCTTCTTTATAAATAAAGCCGTAGTATTTCCCTTTACGTTCTTTGTTTCCGCATAACCGCCGGTACTTTGAATATTGAGGGCAATATTCATTTCTAAGTGTGGGGGGGAATTCTCACGAATTTTATCATATAATTATACAAATTCCCCCGTTTTTGGCCAAAATGTTTTTTTGGAGTAAGTGTTTTACACTTACTCAATGGGTTATCAGTCCGCCATGTCTGTAAGACTAAAGGATTGGCTAATCCAGGAGCAAACGGCTCTTGGTAAAGATATCTCAAATCCGTTTATATGGCTTGCAATTTGCCCAAAATTGTATGGTTCTCAACTCACCATATCCTAAAAAGTGAAGAGTTGGCTAGCCCGCAAGATTATGGCTTGTGGTAAAGGCAGTGGAAAAACCATAATTGGTAATCAGCTCACCAAAGATAATATTGATAATTTATCTAAGAGTTGGCTAGTCCAGTAGGGTACGGCTTCTGGTAAAGACAAAATCAAATCCGTTGAAAGCTGGTGGTTTGCTCAAAATCACATGGTTATCGGTGTACCATGGTTCTTACTTGAACTAAAACATTTGGCTACTCCAGAAGTGATGGCTTTTGGTAAAGAGATAAAATCCATCAAGTTTTCTCAAATCATTGCTAGGGACTAGCAATATCTTAGTGTGGGGGATTGATGAGTGTCTAAATACTCATCATTTTTATACTGTCTAGACTACAAAATCATCTGAAAACGCTCAGAAACACATCAAAATGATCAAAATATCACAAATTAGTGTTTTATGTGTTTTAAATGCAAAAATATCAAAATCAGATGAAAAATGTATAAAGTTTGCAAAATTGGCAGTTTTAGTCCCCTAAGTTTCAAAAGTTGTCAAATCTAGTCCCTGGAATATCAAAATGTGGAATTTTATCATTCAAGGTCCTTAAAGTATTCTAAGTTGTTAAAAATGATCCTTGAATGATTCTTTGGTCAATTGGCAAGAAAGGTCCCTAAACTTTGGGAATTTGCAAAATTAGTCCTTGGACCTTTAAAAAATGGATTTTATGCAAAAAGGGTTCTTGTATTATAAATGTTTATCATGTTTAGTCCTTGTGAGAGCATTGGAAATAGTGCACTTTCAGTCCTTGGGGTTTGGTTAATTTACACTTTTGGTCCTTATTGTTACCACTAAACCAAACGGATCCTATTAACTAAACAAGCCCAAAATCCAATCCATTACCTTGACCCGGCCCAAATTTTAAAAGACAGATAAACCGCTTCCCCTGTACATCTCCCTCTCCACCCCTGTAAACTCAAAACCAGTCTTGGTTTTCCACCATTTTCAACCCCCCTCCTCACCTATCCATCCCCTTGTCCCCCTCCACCTCCACACACACCCAAAACCATTAATATCTAAAACCTGCTCAAATCTACTTTTGACTATTTTGGCGCCAAAACACCACTTGTATGGTTCTGATTATATTGGCCAATCCAATGGCTCAGAGTTGGTGGGATAGATTCAGAGTACATGTGAGAGAAGTTTGGAGTATAAAAGAAAGCAAGTGAAGATAGAGAAGAGTAGTAGCTAGTTTTTAATTTTTCTTCAATGTCGTTTTTATTATAACTGTCTTAGTTTAATCCAAATGTTGTAATAATTTGTTTCTAAGTGTTTAACTCAAGTACTTTCATCAGTGTAATCTATCTTGAACTTCAATTTCAAAGTTTGTTTAAGTTCCAAATTTTCAAGTTATGTTGAAATTTTCGTTCTAGCTTCTATATACAAGCTTCAAATAATCTCTTTCAATGTTCAAATAAGCTTGTTTAAGCTTGTTATAGCTTTTCACAAGCTCACATTTATGTTTCTATCACTTTTGAATTTTGGTCAATAAAAGTCAACCTGAGGCTCAAATTGGAATGGAAGCTGAATTTGGGTGATGCAGATGTTGATATGGGTTGGAATAGAGTAGATTAGATTAGTGTAGTGGATATTTGGGTTTGGTTTTAAGCCCTCAAGAACCAGTGGATCAGTTGTGAGTAGTTTTCTCACTTTTCATATTTTTTAGTCTAATTTGCATAGTGCTTGTATCTGTTTCGTGGTCACCTCTAGTTTTAACATGTTAATATAGTTGTATTCAGGTCATGTAAGCTTAGTTTGATCAATGGTACATGTCAGTTAGCAGCTTGGTTAGTATAATTTGCTTATCAGTTTGTTATAGGGTGTTTGGAATTGCTGTGCTAACTGATTTTTAGGTATGTTCAGTGGTTAAGTCTTGTAGTCCTAAGCTTGTTATGATCCATTGAAACTAATTCAGTTAACCATTTGCACCTGTATAAGCTCAAAGTCAAAATTCTATTTAAACCATCTTAGCAGCCTTACTGTTGAATCTTTGTCAAAACAAAATCTGATTTTGTGTTTAAAATACAATAACCTAGATTGCAGTAGTCTTAGTTCATCAATATAGATCATAATCAACCCATAAATCAAGATCAAAGTTGGAAAAAGTCAAACTTTTCATGTTTGCTAAAAAAGTCAAAATGCACAAAACCTGTTTTTAAGCCAACTACAAGGAATTTTCTTGGCTTCATCTTCAAGCCAAATTTAATGAGATTTGTTGTTTTAGAAAGTTCAACTGGTACCCTTACTTATAAGCATTTTTTTGGATTTTTGTCATATTTCTATAAGCTTCAAACAAGCTTGTGAAGTGGTACTGCCTCCCCGCTCCACTCACGTCTCAGATCATATGAGATTTTTCTCAGCTTTGTGCAGCCCTTGCAATGAGCTTATTAAAGCTCATCTTGGTCTGTTCTTGGGTCTTGACATAGCTAGCCAGGTCCTTGTGAGGTTCCCATGGTTGTTTTCTAGTTTCAAGCTTATTGTGTGGCTTATTTTTAAGCTCTAAGTTGCCCTCAGATTCTCGCTTTTAGCTTAATGTCATAATCATCAAATCATTGCATCTTGCTATCCAGAGGTTGTAGCTTGTTGATTCTCATTGCATTTTGGTTGTTTTAGCATATTAGAGCTCCCCTTTCAGTTTGGTACCTTTTGGTGTGGTTTTAGCTTATTCAAAGTGCTTATTTTTAAGCACTTCCCACATCAGTTCTATTTTCCTCCACATAGCACCTTGTTTTTCTATTTTTCCTTTATTCCTAATATTAGTTTAGAGTTTTCCTGAAATTTTCATATTTTTCTAAGCTTGTTTGCTATTTTTCTTAATTTAAATTGATTTTTAGCACTTTTTAAATAGCATTTAATACAAATAATTAAGAAAAAGTTCTAAAAAATAAGTTTTCAATTTTCTTAAGTTTAGATAAATATTAGAAGCCTAAAAAGTATTTTTCCATATTTTTCTTAGTTAAATTTGTATTTTTAAATAATTTAATTAGTTTTAAATAGTTTTTAATTAATAATAAATATATAAAAAGTCTAAAAAATATATTTTCTGTTTTAAAATTAGTTTTATCATATTTTAGATTTTTCTAAGTCTTAATTTTATTTTTCTAGTCTTATTTCATATTTTCTTTTATTTTAGAGTATTATTAAATAGTTAAAATAGTTTTTAATTTATAATAATTAATTAAATAGTTGTAAAAATAATTTTCCTTTTCTCATAATTTTCTTATATAATTAGGATTGTAAAAATGTATTTTTCATATCCGTAGGTATTTTCCTTCTTTATTTTCATTTTTTATTTTGTACGTTTACGTTATTTTTATTTAAACGTAAGTTTTAGGTTTTAAACGTTCATCACTTTAAATATAGTGATAGCGTTTATTTAATAGTTTTTATTTTTTTTAATTTTCTTAATTTGCATTTAAGTTACTTTATTTTATAAACTTTTTCAGTAGTGTAATTATCCATCCAAATCTTTTCTGATCACTATCATTAGTGATCATTCTACCGTCTGATCAAGTGTTTACACACCATTGAGTCTCCGTAGGATTTAACGACCTGGGAATCCACTATATTCTCTGGACTTCATTGTATTTGTGTTTAAGCTGTTTTAAGTCTGTTTGACTTGACGGTTTAGCAGGGATCACTTATTTGAGCAATCCTAGTTGATTTCTGTCAAAGGTAGTCTAGCCTTTTAGTTCAAAAGTGCAATTTGTTCATGCTAAAGGAGTGTTTGGATTTGTTAAATTTTTAGTAGTTAAGGAAGTTTTGCAAGCTGAATCTGAGTGTATGAATGTAGTTTCATGTTTTGAAACCATTCTTAGTCATAGTCTTTAGTTTTAAAGTTCATTTTTGAGTTTTTCTTTCATTTTCAAAACTGTCTTACACATCTTAACTGTCCCTATAGGCTGCTGTTTCAAAGAGATTCTAGTGCTTATTTACACTTGATTCAGTTTATTTAGGTTGCTCATTAGATGTAGGAAGTAGAACTAGTTGGATTCCCTTTAGGAGTTTTGTAGAAATAGCCTAATTCAGTGTTCCAGACGATTTGTTCTCGCTTCCACACGTGCTGCTTTTTTTAAAAGCTGATTTTCAGCTTATGATGTAGGTGAATTTGATAGTTTTTGATCCTTTAGGTTTTCAGTAGTCTAGATTCCATATAGAAGTTCCTCTAGAAAACCATTTTAGCTTATATTGATGCTTATCATAGCCTGCTGATAAGCCTTTTCTCTGGCCATAACTGCTTGCAAGACACTATAGTATAAATGTCCATTTTGTTTTTGATCCTTAACTTCTTCATCATGAGTCCAATTTAGCTGAAAATCTGGATAAGTAATCTCTGGTTGGTGGACTTGAGAACCACACTTTTAGTTTTCTCTCTAGCTTATTAAATAAGCAGTTGCAACAAATTTTAGAAAGTAGGGTCATTAGCATTATTAAATTTAAGTGATGCTTAGCTTAATCCTTGGTAGAATGCTTATTAGGTGTTAGGAGTAGTTGCATATAGTTGCCTTAGAGTAGTTTTACTATTATTTAGCTTATATAATCAGTTGGTGCATTGTAGTGCTTATTAGCTTATTTTCTAGTGCTTATTCTCTCATCAGTTACACTACAGCTCTTATTTCCCTCTCATAAGCCCATGTTTTTCTATTTTTCATAGCTTTAGAAATACATTTTAGAATTTCCCTGAAAATTTTCATAATTTTTAGTCACTATTTAGTATTTTTCTTAATTAAAAACAGTTTTAGTCATTTTTAAATAGCTTTAATTGCAATTAATTAAGAAAAAGTTCCAAAAAATAATTTTTCAATTTTCTCAGTTTAAGAAAAATATAAAAAGCATAAAAAATATTTTTCCTTATTTTCCCCCTTTTATTTGGTATTTTTCACAATATTAATTAGATTAAAATAGTTTTAAATTAGTAGAAAATAGAAAATTAATATGAAAAATAAAAAAATAGTTTTGAAAAGTCTTTATTGATATTTTAGATTTTTGAAAAGTAATTCCATAATTTTCCCCTTTGTTTTTTATAATTTTTAGTTATTTAGTCTTATTTTTAAAGTTAAAAATTAGTTTTTAATTAGAAATAATTCAAGAAAATTCCTAAAAAATAGTTTTAATTCTTAATTAGTTTTCTAATGTCATTTTTAGTATAAAAGTAATTTTAGGTTATTTTTAGGACTTAGATTAGACGTAATTGCTTTTTATTCGCGTTTCGTTTAAATCCTGTATTTGCGTTTTAGTGTAGGATTGCGTAGTTTGCCATTATTCTTAGGTTTTCCCCATAGATTTTAATCCTATATGCTTTCCTTATCCCGTAGTTTAGATAATATCATTTTATCCCCTTCTCTTATTCAAATCACAAAATTCGGGACGTGAGTTGGAAATTCCATTCAACCCTTGTTCGGAACGATCTCGGTGCTCAAACCTAACACGTTTGAGTTACCCGTATACTACACTTCTCATCTATTATTGATCAGTGTCCGAACCGTTTTAAGTTTCTTACGGTTAGTCATTCACAAGTGGCTAGCTTGTGTGAGTAAGCTTGACGTTGTTTTTTAGGACTAACCACATTGAAATATATCAATTTTTGGAAATTGACGGGGATTGTTCGCTGAATCAATTTTTCGCCACGCGGGAGGGCTTGTAGCGATTTTTCGATTCCATCTCGAATCGCGTGCATTTGAAGATCCTTCCCCGAAAGTGAAGTTACCGCTATTTTGTAAATATATCTTTTTCAAAAACCCAAAAGATTTTCCTTTTCAAAATATGTTTCTAAAACCCAAAATATTCTTCTTTACCTCTCGATTTGATAATTCTTTCCTTTTATTCCTCTTTTATGATTAATTCTCATGGAGTCTCAAAATTTCTTTCAACCCTATTGCTTTAATTGTAGAGATTTATTAAAAGATGATTCACTTTGTGAACGTTGTTTTGCAAAGGGTGTGGATTTTATCGCCAATCTTGTATGTGTCGCTCTTTGAAGAACCCACGGGTTATCAATGACGTTTCCATCAATTTTGAAAAAAGATTTGAGCGACGTCAAAACCACATTGAAAGCATGCTTCAAACCTTATTAAGCCGCATTCAAGCTCGACAATGTGTTAATGAGGAACCCGTTCAAGTTATGGAATACGATCACACTATTCCGAGCTACCGAGAAGAACCCACCGAGGGTCACGGAGACGATTTCTTTGAACGTCATACTTTTCTTAACAACATTGAAAAACTTGAAGCATTATCAAAATTTTTGAAATGTAAGCTTGATGAACCCTCGATTCCTACTCCTCTCCTGGTGAGGAGATGGAACATATTTCTGAACCCGAGGTGATTCCCGTTTGTACTCTCTACTCTAATCCGAAGAATTCTAGAATCGATCCTTCTCTTTCACAATTCGCTATTACGAGTTTGTCGAGTTACAACAAAACGGAACGAAATTATGAGTTTAAAACGATCTCTCAACGAAGATCCGGAGACTACAACGGAAGTGGTGGAAATTGCTAGCTCTCAGAGCACACCACTTGTCCCACCTCCGGATTCTTATCCCTTTCTCGTTTCTGAGCATTTCATTTCCCCGACTTTCCCTTCTCTCACACCGGTTGAGAGAGAAGTGACGCCATTTTGGAAGAGGTCGATGATCATATTTCTACGGACATCGTTGAACCCGTTGATTCTCTCATAATGAGGGATGAGCATCTTAGTACAATTCCGAAACGGAATCGCTCTAGTTGAGATCTTTATCCCAATCCCAAGAGAGTCCGGGGTTGTTGATATTTGTGATGAGCCTTCTCTTGATAATTTGAATGATCATGTTGAGATGTTCTCCGATTCCGATGATGATTCTTATGGAGACATCGATTTTTTCGACGATTTACCTTCCGCCCGCTCACATAGAAGAAGTAAATGATTTTGAGCCGTAAGAAGAAGAGATTGAGCTAGATAATATTCAGATCGAGGATGAAGCGCTACGTCAAACATTGTCGAATGTTTATCTTCTCATTTCTAAGATTGAAGCCTTGAACGATAATTCAAGTTCGCCTCCTATCTCCGTTAAAGATAGTGATTTCTCTTCCGAGCTTGAGACCTTCCGATTTGATGAAGAGATTAGTGGCAATCCCACTATTGATGATGCTTATCCTCCGATTCTTGAGCGATTCTACTTTGAGGTTGATATGAGTAAAGTTTTGAACGAGATTTCCGATACTCCAACAAATGACCCGATCATTGAGGATGCTATTAATGACCCAATACCGCCGGGTATTGAGGGTGTCAGGCATGATCCCGATGGGGATATGGTTGATCTTGATGGTTCTCTTGACTCCCCTTCTTTTGATGAGTCTACCATCACGTATCCCGTTGAGCCCGCATGTGAAGACAAGATTTTTAAACCCGGGATATACATTGATGAGCCTTTTGTTAAAATCATTTCTAGAGAAAAGGATCCTCCGATGGATGCCTTCATTTGTGAGCCTAAACCTCTTATCTTTTACCATGAGCTCCCGTCTTTCTTGGAGTTTTCTCATGTTGATCCGTCATCCTTTCGTCCACCCGCAAAACCGCCGGATGATGGATCGATCTTTCATATGCCTTATCTACCCAATTTCTTCTCCACCCAACCCTCCCAGTCTCATTCTTTCGGGAATGAGGACACCGTTTTTGACCCTGGTATCTCTACCATTTTCTTCCCCAAGAACAAATGAATTCGGGACGAAGTCGGGCTAGCGACTCGCTTAAGAAAAACAAGAAGCGCCGTGGGAGGCACCCCATGCTTATCCTTCTATTTTCTTTCTATTTTCTAATAAGTGACGCGAAGGGGTCCGCTCTTCCTTCTCGTGTTTGGTTGTTTGTGATGTTGTGTTTAGATGTTCCCGATATGAAGACTCGTGCTCAAAGTTTGTCTTTTTCCACTCGAGTTTCATGATCGATGCCTTTGATGGAAACCGATATCCTAATCTTATCGACTAACGCTTATCTTTGAGCATACTTAATAAACGGCTTTTAGATTTTCGTTGATACCCTTGCTTTTAAACATTGAGGACAATGTTTCGTTCTCGCCTGGGGTAGGGTAATCTTCGATTTGATTTGACCGCACTTGCTTATTTCATTGTGTTTTCTCAGAACCCGTTTTTCCTTAGAAAATGAAAATTGTGCAAAAATGAGAAAATTTAAAATTTTTGTAAGCTTTTGTTAAGTCTTTTGATTAAAAGTTTTGCTAGTCTCTTAGATAGAAGCTATAAAATGCTGAATTCTAGCTCACAAGGCCAAGATTTTGCAAGTTTCCCTGAGTGACTTTAAATATGCATAACTTTATTTCATTAGACGAAGCATTTGCTAAGTTAATATATGTTTTTACACCTTGTTGACTTTTCCACGGTGAGAGTAGGAATACAATTGACTTGACCGGCGTGTTGAGCCCTAGCTTGTTCCCTTAACCATAGATAATCTAAAAATTATCGGCTAAGCATCCGCGGATCTCATTATTTGGGATTTTAAATTTGCAGAGATCGAGAAATGATAGAGTTACTTATGAGTTTAGATGCTAAACGTGGAGTAGTTGGTTATCTTTAGAGCCCATCGAAGGTACTTATGGCTTTTGTTCCCACAAAATTGTTTCACCCCATATCTGCCTAATAATAATTAGAGATGTTGAGTTTTTGGCGATAGTTAGTTCTTTATCTTCTTAAAAGAATCTTTGTTTTAAAATTGGGTACACATCAAGGATCCGTAATAAATAAATGAGTAATCAGTTATAAGTGATAATGTAATAAGTAAAGTTGTGAGTCAAGTGTGTCGAGATCGGACCCTTGGATCTTTAGCCGGGATTGAGTGAGGTCTTAGCCTAGCCAGACGGGATCCTCATTTCATGAAGCCTATAGTCTTGGAATTACCCCGTGAAGCTCCGTGGTTCATAGCTCATACACGTAAAAGTCCAAGTATAAGTTCATATAAAAAAAAAAAAATTGTTGAAAATTGAAAATGAAAAATCAAGTATAAGTGAATAAAAATTCCTTGATGTGGACCTCATTTTTACGACAATGGTTCTTGAGAGAAGGCGGATAACTAATTATCGACTTAGCTTTGTATCTTTATCGTAATAAAAGTTATCGAACGAAATTTGAAGAAATTCATTTCTCACAAAAATAAAAAATCTAGAGGAAATAGGAAAATGGGAACGAAAAGTAAGTACACAAGTAACTTCCATGGGTAGTGTTAGCATCTAGAGTCATATTTAACAATGATTTCGGTTTTACGCTTAGTTTGGGGACTTGTGAAAATCAGGGACGATGTATTCTATCCAGTATGGTCACTTCACTGTGTTGTGTTTCTTACTTCGTGATCCTAATGTGTCGTTTGAAAAATGTTGGAGTTATTGATCGACATGAAAGTTCAACAAACCGTCATTCATAACCGGAATGTGCTTAATCGTTATATCTATATGTGAAATTAAAAGGTAAACGGGCGCTTTTAGAATTAAGGCTTTCTTAATCTCTTTTGAGGAACATTGACTACTTTTTCTCTAATTGGTTTGTCGAACCGCTTTTAAGTTTCTTACGGTTAGTCATTCACAAGTGGCTAGCTTGTGTGAGATAACTTGACGGTTTGGACATATCAATGGTTTAGTAGAAAGAGATTGAAATCCTTGGTTTTAGAAGCGTGAGTTGATTGAATTGTGTGAGGACACGACAATGGTTTCACAGGGTATTTTGGTATGTGCTGAAACACATACCTTTTCTATATCAAAATGGACCCAAAATAACCAAGAAAGAGCCGTTTATTGCTAATATTTGTGATTTTCTTGAGTTTGTGCTTGTGCAGGTATGGATATGTAAAAACACGCAAAAAGGTACCAAATCGACATAAACCGAGCACGAGAGATTAAGAGAGCTTGCCTTTGGCCGGAAGGTCAGATTATGCATTTATGAAGATTTCTAATCTCTGAGGATGATTTGTGAAGATTTGATCCAAGTTTGAAGAAATGTCAAAACTGGCCCCTCAAGTTTCAACAATTGACAGAAATGGCCCTTGAAGAATCAAAAATTGCAAATTCAGTCCCTGGTCTATTGAAGATTGACAAAGATGGTCCTTGGAGGATATTTTCAGATTCACATGTTTGGTCCCTTGGAAATCCGAAATTACATCATTAGTCTCTATGGTTATCCTTGGTATACATGATAGTCCAAGTTATAATCCAAATCCAATATTCCAAATCCAATAACTAAACCATCAGGCCCAATCCATTTCTATTATAACCCGGCCACCCCATTATTAAAGCCCCAACCCGAACACACTCTTATACCCGCAATTTAAACCCAAGTCATGCCCCATGCCCGGTCAAAACCATTTGAAAAACAATAAAATAACCAAACGCGCCCCAAACAGAGGCCTATCTCTCCCAAACGCGCCCATCCACCATTTACCCACCATTTTAACACCAATCCCAAACACAATCCTCGTACTAGAATCTATCCATCCATCTAGACCCAGCTGACTTGTCAGATAAGGTTGCCACGTGGACAAATGGCACTAGCTTATTGGCCGTGACGCCTCATTGAGTGAATTGGAGCAATCTGATTGGTGCAAGTGACAAGGATTGAATGAGTGGCTGCTATTTGCTTCTAGGCTCTTCCAAAGGCATCCCAAGGCTCATCATCAGCTATAAAAAGACCTCTTGGCTCTCATTGTATCTTGTCCAATTTCTATGTATTTAAGAAGTTGTAACCATTTTAATTTCCATGGTCATTACTGATTTCTATAGTTAATTAGTGTTTTAATTCTGTTGTCATTTCAAATTTCATAAATAAGATTTCAGTTTTCACTTTAAAGTATTATCCCAATTTTAATTAATCTCATTTCTGTTAAAAGCTTTTTATATGCTGCTTTCATTGCTTACATAAGCTCATATAAGCTTTATAAAGCTTATATGTGCTTATTGTTGTTTACACTTGCTTAATTTCAGCTTTTTCACAAAAGTCAAACGGGTCAAAATTGGAAGTCAAAACAATTCTGGGTTGGTTTCTAGGTGAAATCTGTTAAGTGGTTTGGTTAGTAGCTTATTTGAGCAATCCTAGTTGATTTATGTCAAAGGTAGTCTAGCCTTTTAGTTCAAAAGTGCAATTTGTTCATGCTAAAGGAGTGTTTGGATTTGTTAAATTTTTAGTAGTTAAGGAAGTTTTGCAAGCTTGAATCGAGTGTATGAATGTAGTTTCATGTTTTGAAAGCATTCTTAGTCATAGTCTTTAGTTTTAAAGTTCATTTTTGAGTTTTGCTTTCATTTTCAAAACTGTCTTACACATCTTAACTGTCCCTATAGGCTGCTGTTTCAGCAGCATTCTAGTGCTTATTTACACTTGATTCAGTTTATTTAGGTTGCTCATTAGATGTAGGAAGTAGAACTAGTTGGATTCCCTTTAGGAGTTTTGTAGAAATAGCCTAATTCAGTGCCCCAGATCGACTTGTTCTCTCCTTCATCGCTGACGTGTTTCAGTTTTTTAAAAGTTTCGATTTTCAAACTATGATGTAGGTGAATTTGATAGTTTTTGATCCTTTAGGTTTTCAGTAGTCTAGATTCCATATAGAAGTTCCTCTAGAAAACCATTTTAGCTTATATTGATGCTTATCATAGCCTGCTGATAAGCCTTTTCTCTCGCCATAACTGTCATGCATCATTATACTATAGTATAAATGTCCATTTTGTTTTTGATCCTTAACTTCTTCATCATGAGTCCAATTTAGCTGAAAATCTGGATAAGTAATCTCTGGTTGGTGGACTTGAGAACCACACTTTTAGTTTTCTCTCTAGCTTATTAAATAAGCAGTTGCAACAGCTAGAAAGTAGGGGTCAGTTAGCTTATTAGCTTAAGTGACAGTTAGCTTAATCCTTGGTAGAATGCTTATTAGGTGTTAGGAGTAGTTTCATACAGTTGCCTTAGAGTAGTTTTACTATTATTTAGCTTATATAATCAGTTGGTGCATTGTAATGCTTATTAGCTTATTTTCTAGTGCTTATTCTCTCATCAGTTACACTACAGCTCTTATTTCCCTCTCATAAGCCCATGTTTTTCTATTTTTCATAGCTTTAGAAATACATTTTAGAATTTCCCTGAAAATTTTCATAATTTTTAGTCACTATTTAGTATTTTTTCTTAATTAAAAACAGTTTTAGTCATTTTTAAATAGCTTTAATTGCAATTAATTAAGAAAAAGTTCCAAAAATAATTTTTCAATTTTCCCAGTTTAAGAAAAATATTAAAAGCATAAAAAATATTTTTCCTTATTTTTCCCCTTTTATTTGGTATTTTTCACAATATTAATTAGATTAAAATAGTTTTAAATTAGTAGAAAATAGAAAATTAATCTGAAAAATAAAAAAATAGTTTTGAAAAGTCTTTATTGATATTTTAGATTTTTGAAAAGTAATTCCATAATTTTTCCCTTTGTTTTTATAATTTTTAGTTATTTAGTCTTATTTTTAAAGTTAAAAATTAGTTTTTAATTAGAAATAATTCAAGAAAATTTCTAAAAAATAGTTTTAATTCTTAATTAGTTTTCTAATGTCATTTTTAGTATAAAAGTAATTTTAGGTTATTTTTAGGACTTAGATTAGACGTAATTGCTTTTTATTCGTTTGCGTTTAAACTGTATTTATGCTTTTTAGTGTAGGATTGCATGAGTTTGCCATTATTCTTAGGTTTTCCCCATAGATTTTAATCCTATATGCTTTCCTTATCCCGTAGTTTAGATAATATCATTTTATCCCATTCTCTTATTCAAATCACAAAATTGGACGTGAGTTGAAATTCCATTCAACCCTCGTTCGAACGATCTCGGTGCTCAAACCTAACACGTTTGAGTTACCCGTATACTACACTTCTCATCTATTATTGATTAGTGTCCGAACCGTTTTAAGTTTCTTACGGTTAGTCATTCACAAGTGGCTAGCTTGTGTGAGATAACTTGACGTGTTCTGTTCATTACGTATCAATGCCTCATCACTTGAGTGATATTTTATATCAAGGCTGAGGGATATAAGTTAGAAGATTATTGTAAATCAGCTAACTACTAAAATACATTATCACATTTTGAATCTGATAAATATCTTAGAACTATGAATGATAAGACGTAGTCCTTAAAAGGCAAATCAAGTTTTGAGCTTGATTGTTATTTCGCCTAACTGTTAACCTATGAGGTTGGAATGAGTTTCTTTTGAATAATGACTCACAAGGACAAAATTGTATACATGTTAATGCATGTTATTTTATAGGAAGTTTTTAATCATACTTAACCAATTAACTGTGATTAGATTTTCTTATATATATACACACATTAATTATCTAAAGATAATTAATTGTCATACATGATTCCTTGTATGTGGAATATGGCAATTATATTTTATAACTCTTTCTTTATAATTACCTTTTGCGAGGACGGTGTGTAATCAAAAGGGTTATGAATCTACATAGTCTTTATGTAATATACAAATTTAAGCAATCCAAGTTTGGATTGTATCGTGCATCTAAGAACTGAGATCTTGAATTTAATTACAATATGATTCTGATTGAGTTAAGATAACTCTTGAGTACATCTGACATTGAGTGGGAGCAATGTGTTTTTCCTTAAAATTTACATGTTGAATATATCATTCCAATTAAGCTAGATATTGATCCTTAAGCTTGGAATAAAACTTCACTTGGAATTTAGGGAATAAAATAAACAACCTTGAAATAAATGTATATATATGGAATAAACAAATGCGGAAAATTAAGTCTGACACAAATGCAATATATTATTCAAGCAAGTCTTAAATGGTATATTTCACTTGGAATAATTTATTACATGGATAGAAACCTTATGTTTTAACTAAGGATTTATCATGTATATATTATATTGTGTATGGAACTAGTTGTTGCTTTTGTACAAGAACAAGGTGAGCTGACAACAACAATATCTAATTGAGAGTGTTTAGATTATTGTTATTACAGATGTTTACGAATTATAAAGCATAGTATTGTATAAGTACAAATGATGCTAGAATATTATTGATACTAGTTGTAGTAGAATTTCATCTTTTTCTGATAAATCTACTAAATAGTTATGTTCTACATAGAGCATTGTTGCATTACACATTAAAAAAATGAGAATACTTTACACTTTTAGAAACTGTAAAGATGACTGTCAGTAGGTCGTTGATTTCTACTACCTCATGCAAGGTAGGGCGACATCTCCATACTATAACTCTTGCAATAGTATGAGCATATGAGATAAGACACTCATCTTATATTTCAAATCACTCACTATATGTGAAATTTGAAACAAGTATTCGGAAAGTTTAATCAGATGACTATTTAGTTTTTCTTTTAAAGAAAGGTTGAGAATGTTGTAAACATTAGGCTTCAACTTACTAAATTAGTTTCATGCATATCTGTTTTTGTAACATATTGGTTTTCAAAAACACACAATCAAACACACATATGGTTCGAATGTGATCGGTGCTAAACTAGTCAAGTCTAATCACACAAGCTAGCCACTTGTGAATGGCTAACCGTAACAGACTTAAAACCGCTTAAAACACAAATACAATGAAGATCAGAGAATATAATGAATTCCCGGGTCGTTATGTCCCACGGAGGATGAATTGGTGTATTAAACACTTGATCAGATGATAGAATGATCACTAAGGATAGTGATCAGTAAGGTTTTGGATGGATAATTACCTAAAGAAAAAATCTACAAATTAAAGCGACTTAAATGCAAATTAAAAGAAATTAAAAAGTTAAAATATATTAAATAAACGCTATCACTATTTTTACAATGATGTTTTTGTGATTTTATAAAATAAAATAACTTAAATAAACTATTTTAATTGAAACGTAAACTCAAATTATCTAAAAACTAGATTTAAAATGAAAACGTACGTTAAGTCTAAAATTACGCGTAGCAAGAAGCAAAAACGTAAATTTTATGAAATAAAAGGCCTACGAATGTAAAACTAATTTTCTTACGTACTATATGACAAAAGAAAATTTTAGAAAAAAGATTTATATTTTTTTTTACTTTTATATTTTTTTTATGAATTAATTACTATAAAACACTAATTAAATGTTTAAAAATACTAAAACTTATTGGAAAAATCTGAAATTTTTTTTAAAAATACTTTATAACAATACTAAACTAAGAAAATTGAAAAAGATGAAAAAGCTACTTCGAATAAGCTGGAAATAAGCTCTTAAGCTCGTATAAGCTTAAACTGACAAAAGGTGGTTATTTATTTAATTGTGCAAAAGAAAAATCGAGACAAGTCCCAAGGGCAAATGGTAGAGCGTGTGTGTGGAGCTAAGTGTATGGGTTCGAGTCCCAAAGAATGGTATATTTTTTAAACTATTTTTTACTTTTCTTTTACAAACTAATCAAACTACTAATGATAAGCATTTTTTATAACTAACACTTTTTCTATATATCACTAATAAGCTCATAGCTTATTTTCTCAACAAAGAAAGGTTTTAGCTTATTTTGAAGATTTTAAGCTCAAATAAACTTGTAAACTGAAAACAAGAGTGAAATAAGCTAGGAACAAGCTAAGGGTACTTATATGAATTTAAAAGCTACAAAGAACTATACTGAAAAGCCATATTAAGCTATTGCTAAGCACTTGTGCTAAAACGAGAAACCAAACAGCTGAAGAGATTTTCAAGGCCAAAATAAGCTTACTGAATAAGCTTAAAAGCTCAAACAAAAGACATAGGTAACAAGTAGAGTGGTGGGATTTCAAAAGCTAAAACTTATGTTGTGGGCTTATTAATAAGCCTGAAGAGCTTATGAAAATGAGACCAGTTCACCGGTTTATACAGATTACACGAGAATGGGACAAAGAAAAAGCAAATTGCGCCCTAGCAAATAAGTGAAAAGTGAAAAGCTAAAGTTGAAACTTCAAGAGGGCTAGGTTGGCTATCAAAAAAACTAAAAATCACAAGTTATGGACAACTAATAAGCTCTGTAGGAGCTTGTGATTGAGCTAGTAAAACCGGTGCAATGTGGCACTCTTTGACCTTTTGAACAAATGAAGTTTGACCTTTATGAACTTGTGATCAAATTTTATGGACTGAACATGTTATATTAAGGTGTAATGAGATTATATTAAGCTATATTAACTACTTTTAAGCTACTGTGATGATTCTTGCAACTCAAAATCCCAAACAGCTTATCAAATGGGTGAGATAAAAGAGTATTTTGACTTTCTCCCTAATGAGCACAGTGTTTTTCTTGCTGAGATGATTTCTTTAGACCAAGTGTAACTTAGAACAACCAAAAACAAAGGACTGCACAACTTCTAATACAGTGAACTAGGTAAAACCAAACACACCTTAACAAGACTGTTTTGGTACTTTACAAAGAGTTTCATGATTTAGACCTTGCAACTGATTACATACCTTAAATTATCATCTAATAGAACTAAAGAAACATTAAACAAAGACAATAACATAATTAAACTAAGAAATGGGTGTTTAATAAATTAACTGTTAAATTAAAATTTTAGCTAACTACAAATTAGAGAGAACAAGTAACTGATATTATGGTTTATTTTAACTTAACTGAGACTAATAAACATAAACTTACGAGATTGAAACTTATAATGCTTTTACATGTAAAATGCCAAAATGAGATCAAGATGCTTACAAGTGGCTTGAGTGAAAACCAGAGAACAAGGTATACAAACACAACCTATAGAACCTCCACATGTTCACTAACCCATTTCCATCCAAATCAAACTGCCGCTTCATTTCTTGATCACCTTCACCATGATTTTTTTATTTTTTTAGCTAATTTATTGGTATTTTTGTGAATTTTATGTTTTGATACTAAAGCTTTTTTAAGTATCTAAAAGCTTGAATAAGCTTTATAAGGAGCTTATGTGTGCTTCTGAGTCCAAACTAACAACTGCTAACAACATTTCACCATATTGAGATTTTGGATAATGAAAAAATTGCATAAGCTGAGATAAGACCTTAAACTTGAAATTGATGATATCAAAAGTTTTATTTTACACTGGAAACATGAAATACAAGATTCAAAAGCTTTAAAATACATTGGAATTTAAAGTTAGGCTAAAACGCGACATTAAAATTAAAATTACACTAGATAATCTAATCCATTGCACCACACTTGTATTTATTGACTTCATTCAACTTTGTCGACATCTCTGAGTATATCCCACCAAAATCCAACCATTGATTTAGTCGATCATTAGAATTGCCAAGTGGCGATTTTGGCTAAAAATGTCTTTGGCAGTGTTTTCTTCATTAATTGGGTTTGGTTTGATGTGGAGGTGGAAGTGAGATGTAATCAAGTGGAGAAACAAATTGGAAATGGTGAGGTGGAGTTGAAGAGGTGGAAGGCAAGTGGTAAATAAACTGGTATTGGGATTACAGGGGTGAGGGAGACAAGCTACAGTGGTAGCGGTTTATTTTGATTTTAAAAGTTGGGCCGGGTTGTGTTATTTGGACTGGATTTGGGCTTAGGAATGGATCCCATTGGTTTGTAGCTTAGTAATAACAAGGACCAAATATGTAATTCTGCCAAAGTTGAAGGTCTGATCTTGAACATTTTCCAAAACTCTCACAAGGACCATTCTCCGCCATATGTGAATAGTACAAGGACCTTAATTGATAATTTCCATTTTTGTAAATCCGGGGACCAAAACTGTCAAGTTTGAAACTTGAGGGACCAAACATGTAAATTCTCCAAAGTTTATCATAAGGACCATTTTTTTCATTTATAAATAGTACAAGGTTAATATTTGATAATTTTCACTTTTTAAATTAACCAAGGACTATTTTGACAATTTTCAAAGTTAAAGGACTAAAGTTGTCAATTTGTGATTTTAAACTTTGAAGGGTTTATTTTGACAACTTTTGAATCTCATGGACCTTAAATGACATTTTAAAAGTTTTTGAATTACTGTGGACTAATTTTTGACAACTTTTGTAACTTGGGGACTAAAACGCCAATTATGCAAACTTGATACGCTTTTCACTGATTTTGATGTTTTGCATTTAAAACATATAAAACACTTGTTTGTGATATTCTTATCATTTTGATGTGTTTCGAGTGTTTTCGGATATTTTGGCATTCTAAACAAGATAAAAATGATGAGTATTTAGACACTCATCAATCCCCCACATTAAGATATTGCTAGTCCCTAGCAATGATTTGAGAAAATTTAATGGATTTTATCTCATTACCAAAAGCCATTACTGAGTAGCCAATTGTTTTAGTTCAAGTAAGAACCTTGGTACAATGATAACCAAATGATTTTTGAGCAAATCACCGACTTTCACCGGTTTTGATTTGTCTTTACCGAAGCCGCTTGCTTACGGACTAGCCAACTCTTAGATAAATTATCAATATTATCTTTGGTGAGTCGATTACCAATTATGGATTTTCCACTGCCTTTACCACAAGCCATAAACTTGCGGGCTAGCCAACTTTTCACTAGTTTAAAGATATGGTGAGCTGAACACCATACAATTTTAGGCAAATTGTAAGCCATAAACGGATTTGAGATATCTTTACCAAGAGCCGCTTGCTCCTGGATTAGCCAATCCTTATGTGGGTTAGACATGGTGGATGATTACCATTTGTCTGAGTAAGTGAAAACACTTACTCCAAAAAATTTGGCCAAAACGGGGGAATGGGTGGAATAATTACATGATAAAATTCGTGAGAATTCCCCCCCACACTTAGAATGAATATTGCCCTCAATATTCAAAGTACCGGCGGTTATGCCGAAACATAGAACATAAAAGGGAAATACTACGGCCATTATTTTATTTTTGATATGTACATTTTTTTTTTTTTTTTTTTTTGATTAATATATATACAACATTGGGGAAACTCCCCACACTAGGGTGGTAGAAAGGGGGTAAGAAGACAGAAATATGGATGAAAACCCATATGGTGTGTGCTAATGTTTTTGATTCCCGAGTCACTAGCTTGACTCGATCCCCGCATTCATTGGTTCATGGGGAATGTTTGTAGATCCGAGACAATCACAGATGGAATGTCCTCTCCAAAGTAATGCTTTAATCGATGACCATTTACTTTAAAATTTGGACCATCAGGTTGAGATAACTCAATGGTGCCATAAGGATAAACTTTAATGATAGTAAATGGACCGCACCAACGGACTTAAGCTTTCGAGAAAATCTTCAATCTTGAATTGAAAAGAAGGACTCGATCACCAACGTTGAAAACGCTGTTCTTGATTTTAGAGTCATGAATCTTCTTTGTCTTTTGTTTGTAGATCAAAGAGTTCTCGTAAGCTTGATCACGAAGTTCATTTAGTTCATTCATTTGAAATTTTCTGTGATCACCTACCGTCTCAGTATATCAAAGTTTGCATGTTTTAAGGCCCAGTAAGCCTTGTGCTCTAGCTCAATCGGAAGATGACATGCCTTCCGTACACTAGCTTGTATGGAGTACACCCAATTGGTGTTTTGTAAGCTGCGTAATTTAAAGCCCGAGCGTCATCTAGTTTATCCCACCGGATGCACGATTTTAAGCATCGTCCTTTCAAGGATTCTTTTAATACCACGGTTTGAAACTTCCACCTTCCCAACTTGTTTGGGGTGGTATGCGATGATAGACTATGGTGGTAACACCATACTTTGCATGACACGATCAAATTGGTCATTACAAAAATGTGTACCACGATCACCGATTATAGCACGAGGAGTTCCAAACCTGGCAAAAAGAGATTTCAAAAATTTCACAACTACTCTGGCATCATTTGTAGGTAAAGCTTTCGCTTCAACCCATTTTGACAAATAGTCAACAGCCACGAGGATGTACTTGTTACCACGAAGATGGAAACGCCCCATAAAATCAATACCCCATATGTCAAATATCTCACAAACTTGAATGGCATTCTGTGGCATTTCATTCCTTTGAGAGATATTACCATGACGCTGACAAGCCGCCACAGGTTGTTTTGACAAATTCGTGGGCATCCTTATAGATTGTGGGCCAATAAAACCCGGAATCAAACACCTTTTTGGCGGTGTAGTTTGGACTATGATGGCCCCCGGTTGGTCCAGCATGGCAAGTTGGAGAATGTCAATAGCTCGTCCATAAACACACCGTCGGATGACTTGATCCGCATTGATTTTGAATAAGTAGGGTCAGCCCCGAAGTAATGTTTAACATTTTGAAGAATTTGTTCTTCATGGGTCGACATCCCTTTCACTATGAAGTTACCGCATGGTAATTTGCGTAAATCAGCAAACCATGGGGTAGAAGAGTTTCACCGAAAAGAAACCGCGATTGAGTGTCTCGAGAGGAAATGTTTCATTTATTTCCTTTTTCTTGAAAACATTTGGTGAGGGAGTTTCTAATCCGACAGATGATCGCGACTGTGTTCTCCCTTTTATCACGTATGATGATATCAAATTCTTGTAAGAGGAGAACCCAACGGAGCAATCTCGGCTTTGCATCTTGTTTTGCAAAGAGATATTTGAGAGCCGAGTGATCCGTATACACCACGCATTTGGTTAAGATTAAGTATGGCCAAAATTTCTCAAATGCATACACCACCTAATAGCTCTTTTCGTGGTGGTGTAATGAGTTGAGCTTCAGCCATAGTTCTTACTTCTATGTGTAGTGAATAGGCTGAAATGCTTTGCTCTATCGCTGCCCCAAGACGCACCGAGCAAAATCACTTCATACGACATGAGCTCAAAAGTCCCAAATGGAGCAACGAGAATGGGTGCTTCAGTTAGCTTTTTCTTCAATGTTTCAAAAGCTATGATGCACTCGGGTGAGAAGATAAAAGGAGCATCCTTTTAAAGAAGATGGGTCATGGTCGCGATTTTGGAAAATCTTGAATGAACTCACGATAGAAACCGGCATGACCTAAAAACTCCTAATACCTTTGACGGTAGTAGGATGAGGTAATTTAGCAATAACATCGACTTTTGCTCTATCTACCTCAATCCCGTTCTTTGAAATTTTATGGCCAAGGACTATGCCTTCTTTGACCATAAAGTGGCTTTTCTCCCAGTTTAGACAAAGATTGGTGTCTTCACACCGTTTGAGCATTTTATCTAGATGGGAGAGACATGTTTGAAACGAATCCCCAATGACCGAGAAGTCATCCATAAACACCTCCATTGATTCCCCGATCATGTCGCGGGAAAATGGCCATCATACATCGTTGGAACGTGCGTGAGCATTACATAGGCCAAAAGGCATACGTCTATAGGCAAAAGTTCCGTATGGGCAGGTGAATGTGGTTTTATCTTGATCCTTGGATCAATGGGGATCTGAAAGTAACCCGAGAAACCATCAAGGAAACAATAGTATTCATTCCTTGCTAATCTCTCAATCATTTGGTCCATAAAGGGCAGAGGAAAATGGTTTCACGAGTGGCGCCATTCAACTTCACGATAGTCAATGCAAACACGCCATCCCGTAACCGAGTTGGAATTAACTCTCATATCTTCATTTGCAACAGCTATGCCACCCTTTAGGAACACAAGAATTGGGCTAACCTAAGGACTATCTGAGATCGGGTAAATCAATCGTGATCAAGAAGTTTGATAACCTCTTGTTTGATAACATCATGGATTTTGGATTCACTTCCTCTCGATGTTGAATCGGGCGCTTGAAGTCATCCTCCATCAAGATTTTATGAGTACAAAACTCAGGGTTTATACCTTTGATGTCGGAGAGTTTCCAAGCAATTGCTTGCTTGTGTGACTTCAAGACCTTTATGAGAGCAACTTTTCATCTTTACTCAAATCTCGAGCAATAATGACGGGTAATTTATCATGACCTTCTAGAAATGCATACCAGATGAGGAAGTCCTTAAGCTCATCCTCGAAATTCTTCAGTTCTCAACCGACTTAACTTCCTTTGTTATGAAGTTTGATGGGAGAAAAGAGAGAAATGTCATGATTTAACAACTTCTCAAGAAGAATATCTCCTGCATTAATCTCATTTTGAATTGAATCACTAGTGTGAGGATGATGATGGATCATCATTAAGCAACTTCTTGATGAGAAGTATGTCTCCCTCAATGTCAATTGGAGCGGATCAATTTCCATGGAACAGAATCACTAGATAAGTAAGCTTCAATCTCTTCTAAGATGAAGTTACTTTCCTCAAATGGGGTAGAAGGAGAATTGGCGGTGATAGGTTGAGATGAATGAGTGAGATTATCACTAAGAATTATGATCATAACCAAGAACTTCGAGAGTATTCTTCTCAAGCAACATCATGATATCTATTCGTTAACCGATCTTAATCATAATTTGGTGAGTACCTCGAAGTCGATCAAGGTTAAAATGCATTTCATTACCAACACGAATGTATTTCTTGCTCAAATACATCTATGAGAGCACTACCGTTCTCAGAATCCTAATCAACAATTAGAGGAACCCGATGATCGCATCAAAATCAACAACCACGGTCGGTGGAAAATGGAACTTTCCTACTTTCACAAATCGTCCTCGGCAATGCCAAGAGGGCCGGGATATATGAAACGTCACGCAAGCTCGAGGGTCATGCATGTAGGAGTGAGTTCCGGAAGAGATAGTTTCTTCCATACTGAATAAGGCATCAGGTTGATGCTTGCACCAAGATCTGCTAGGGCAAAGCATTCAACCATTCTTGGAAATACACAAGGTAAGAGAAATTTTCTAGGATCTCCAAGCTTTCGGAAGCTTCTTGGGATAGCTGCAGAGAAGCGGTTCTCGTTAAGGAGTTTTAGCCATTTCAAACAGCTTTTCCTTGTTGCTTAACATGTGTTTGAGAGTTGATGCAAACTTGGGCATCGGCATGATAGCATCCGCAAAGCTTATGTCAAAATGTAGTTCTTGGAAAATTTGGAAAAATTTGTCCATTTGATGATTAGCTTTTTCACGGAGCTTTTGCTCATTCAAACGTGATGGATAAGGAATAGAAGATTTGGATTTGGTATTTTCAACGGGAGCTACAGGTGGTTCAAAAACAACTCCTGGATTAGACTTGGGTTTCTGGACAACTTGAGGATGGACATCATTGGTTCCTCCGTTATTAACAGGAAGTTCCTTGATAACTTAACTCATTTCTCCTAGTGGAGGAGGCATTGGAGTCGTAGGTCCATTGTGTGTCTTAGGTTCACTTTCCACTACCTTAGGGAGAGAAGAAGAAGAAGAGGTAGTAGGAATAGCGGGTCCATTGTATGAAACACTACTTCTGGTCGTGATCGCCTTAGCATCGCCCCTCGGGTTAGCGATCGTGTTGCTCGGAAGTTTTCACGAGCCCAGGGTTGATCATTTAAAGACTTTTGAGATCGGCAATCTGGTGACCAACAACTGTTCATTTCATCTTGGGATTTCATGAACTGCTTCAATAACTCATCGGATGATGGTACTGGAGGATGTGGAGGGAAATTCTGAGGTCGGATGTTTTGATTAGGACCTTGTTGTTGAAAATTCCCTTGATTAGGATTCACATTCCCATGAAATTGATTCCCACGATTGAAATTGTTTTGATGAAGGTTTCCTTGTTGTTGGAAACCTTGATTGGGTCCAGGATAGAAATTACCTTGGTTTTGATAACCTTGGTTTATTCTAGGTTGATTCGATTCGGTTAAGATTGGTTAAAACCGGGTGGTGCACGATAAGTGTTAGCGGTAGTTTGGTTCATTCGAGGGCGGTATTGATTACCTCCTTGATTTGAAACCTGCTATAGCATTTGCTTCAAGCGGACTACCATCGGTGGCGATGCAGTTGTAGTATGCATGAGGACCACCACAGGTAACACAAACTTCAACTTTCTTCACTTCACCATGTGATGGTGTTTGAGTGAAAGTGACTTTCTTTAGCAAGAACCAAAGCTCGAACAATATCGTGAGTTTGTCAATCTTAGCATCGGTGCTAGATGTACCCACTGGAGACGAAGTAGAAGGTCCAGCATTAGGCTGATTCGATATGTCTTTGTGCGGAAGAAGCGGACACAGGACTTGTTTTCAATGATTTGTAAGGCTTCTTTTGTGGTTTTGCTAAGGAAATTACCTCCTGTGGAGGCATTCAAAGAAGTCTTGGTTGACTCCGGACCATTGTAGAAGTATCCATTTGCATTAACTTCGGTAAAACCATGATGTGGACACTGCGAACAATTTCTTTATAACGATCCATGCCTCCGAATGATTCATCAAATCTCTGAGAAAATTTCATTATCTCATTCTTAAGACTTGTAGATCGGGATGGAGGATATAATTCGTTAACAAACTTTAACTATCTTCCCATGTCTCGAGAGGGGAGTTGTTTCTCAAGCCAATTCCGGCTTGTCTCAGAGAAAATGGGAGCAGAAGAAGCTTGATAGCTTCATGTGGGACATTCTTGTACTTGATGGTAGATGCAATCTTGTTAAACCATCGAATGTGTGCATGAGGATCATCCCGCTCAAAACCATAGAATTGGCTTTGGGTTACTAGATTAAGCAACCTGGTTTTGAGCTCAAAAGTGTCGGCCACGATGGTGGGACAATGGCATCTCCGTAACCCTCGATGGGTGCTTGGAGAAGCTCATTCATAGGTTTGTCTTACGCCATTGACCGGGGTGGTGGTGGTAGGCGTTCTCGATCCGCGGTGAGAAGGCGAGCGTCCTACGTCTACGAGGAATCTTTCCAAGTTCGAAGTGGACTTGTAGAACTAGAAGAGCAGTCGCATGCACTAAGTATAAAAATCAATTTTTCAAAACAAATGAGGCAAAACAACAAGTGAACTTAACCAATAATCACAAATGAAATGGCTTCCTTGAAAAAGGTACACCAAATCACAAGGACACAAAGGCAAGTTTTAAATCTGTTGTTCGGGAACTTATTATGAGTCGCATTCCAGTAGGTAGTGCTTTGCCTTGATTTCGCGGTGGTTGATTTTTATGTATATATTAAGTACCCTGAAAAGGCGCTAGGTAAGATTTGTCTTGATGGGTTTAAAAAAACTTTTTGGACAATATTTTTGGAATCGTCTCGTTTAACCAAATCGTATCTCTTCAAGAATCACCTTAAAAGAGAATACAAAATAGAAAACGTTCCGATTGTTTTGTTGTTTTATATATATATATATTTTTTTTTTGGTTTGTTAACACTTTAGGAAAAGTGTTAATGAACTTTTTGATATATATAACTTCTACAAAAACTTTTACAAAATGTATATATGTGCAATGCACGGTGCGAAAATGCTAAAAACACGCTTACGGCCTCCCGGCGTGGCCAAAATTTGATGGTGCTGAACGAGTCAAGTCTAATCACACAAGCTAGCCACTTGTGAATGGCTAACCGTAACAGACTTAAAAACCGCAACACAAATACAAGATCGAGAATATAATGAATTCGGTCGTTATGTCCCGGGAGGATGAATTGGTGTATTAAACACTTGAGATGATAGAATGATCACTAAGGATAGTGATCAGTAAGGTTTTGGATGGATAATTACCTAAAGAAAAAAATCTACAAATTAAAGCGACTTAAATGCAAATTAAAAGAAATTAAAAAGTTAAAATATATTAAATAAACGCTATCACTATTTTTACAATGATGTTTTTGTGATTTTATAAAATAAAATAACTTAAATAAACTATTTTAATTGAAACGTAAACTCAAATTATCTAAAAACTAGATTTAAAATGAAAACGTACTTTAAGTTAAAAATTACGAGGCGCAAGCAAAAGCGTAAAATTTATGAAATAAAAGGCCTACGAATGTAAAACTAATTTTCTTACGTGCTATATGACAAAAGAAAATTTTAGAAAAAAGATTTATATTTTTTTTTACTTTTATATTTTTTTTATGAATTAATTACTATAAAACACTAATTAAATGTTTAAAAATACTAAAACTTATTGGAAAAATCTGAAATTTTTTTTAAAAATACTTTATAATAATACTAAACTAAGAAAATTGAAAAAGATGAAAAAGCTACTTCGAATAAGCTGGAAATAAGCTCTTAAGATCGTATAAGCTTAAACCCGACAAAAGGTGGTTATGTATTTAATTGTGCAAAAGAAAACTGAGACAAGTCCCAAGGGCAAACGGTAGAGCGTGTGTGTGTGAGCTAAGTGGCGTGGGTTCGAGTCCCAGCAGTGGTATATTTTTTTTTAAACTATTTTTTTTTACTTTTTCTTTTTACAAACTAATCAAACTACTAATGATAAGCATTTTTTATAACTAACACTTTTTCTAAATATCACTAATAAGCTCTGTATTAGCTTATTTTCTCAACAGTGAAGGTTTTAGCTTATTTTGAAGATTTTAAGCTCAAATAAACTTGTAAACTGAAAACAAGAGTGAAATAAGCTAGGAACAAGCTAAGGGTACTTATATGAATTTAAAAGCTACAAAGAACTATACTGAAAAGCCATATTAAGCTAATAAGCACTTGTGCTAAAACTGAGAAACCAAACAGGCCTGAAGAGATTTTCAAGGCCAAAATAAGCTTACTGAATAAGCTTAAAAGCTCAAACAAAAGACATAGGTAACAAGTAGAGCTGGTGGGATTTCCAAAAAGCTAAAACTTATCTTTGTGGGGCTTATTAATAAGCCTGTGAAGAGCTTATGAAAATGAGACCAGTTCACTGGTTTATACAGTTTACACCAGAATGGGACAAAGAAAAAGCAAATTGCAGCCCTAGCAAATAAGCTGAAAAGTGAAAAGCTAAAGTTGAAACTTCAAGAGGGCTAGGTTGGCTATCAAAAAAACTAAAAATCACAAGTTATGGACAACTAATAAGCTCTGTAGGAGCTTGTGATTGAGCTAGTAAAACTGGTGCACAGGGCACTCTTTGACCTTTTTGAACAAATGAAGTTTGACCTTTATGAACTTGTGATCAAATTTTATGGACTGAACATGTTATATTAAGGTGTAATGAGATTATATTAAGCTATATTAACTACTTTTAAGCTACTGTGATGATTCTTGCAACTCAAAATCCCAACAGTTATCAAATGGTGTGAGATAAAAGAGTATTTTGACTTTCTGTCTAATGAGCACAGGTTTTTCTTCTTTGAGATGATTTCTTTAGACCAAGTGTAACTTAGAACAACCAAAAACAAAGGACTGCACAACTTCTAATACAGTGAACTAGGTAAAACCAAACACACCTTAACAAGACTGCTTTTGTGTTGGTACTTTACAAAGAGTTTCACAGATTTAGACCTTGCAACTGATTACATACCTTAAATTATCATCTAATAGAACTAAAGAAACATTAAACAAAGACAATAACATAATTAAACTAAGAAATGGCAGGTTTAATAAATTAACTGTTAAATTAAAATTTTAGCTAACTACAAATTAGAGAGAACAAGTAACTGATATTATGGTTTATTTTAACTTACCGAGACTAATAAACATAAACTTACAGAGATTGAAACTTATAACTGTTTTACACAGTAAAATGCCAAAATGAGATCAAGATGCTTACAAGTGGCTTGAGCTGAAAACTGAGAACAAGGTATACAAACACAACCTATAGAACCTCCACGTGTTCACTAACCCATTTCCATCCAAATCAAACTGCTTCAGCTTTCTTGATCACCTTCACCATGATTTTTTATTTTTTTAGCTAATTTATTGGTATTTTTGTGAATTTTTATGTTTTTGATACTAAACTGTTTTTTAAGTATCTAAAAGCTTGAATAAGCTTTATAAGGAGCTTATGTGTGCTTCTGAGTCCAAACTAACAACTGCTAACAACATTTCACCATATTGAGATTTTTGGATAATGAAAAAAATTGCATAACTGAGATAAGACCTTAAACTTGAAATTGATGATATCAAAAGTTTTATTTTACACTGGAAACATGAAATACAAGATTCAAAAGCTTTAAAATACACTGGAATTTAAAGTTAGGCTAAAACGACATTAAAAATTAAAATTACACTAGATAATCTAATCCATTGCACCACACTTGTATTTATTGACTTCATTCAACTTTGTCGACATCTCTGAGTATATCCCACCACAATCCAACCATTGATTTAGTCCAGATCATTAGAATTGCCAAGTGGCGATTTTGGCGCCAAAAATGTCTTTGAGCAGGTTTTCTTCATTAATTGGGTTTGGTTTGATGTGGAGGTGGAAATGAGATGTAATCAAGTGGAGAAACAAATTTGGAAATGGTGAGGTGGAGTTGAAGAGGTGGAAGGCAAGTGGTAAATACCACTGGTATTGGGATTACAGGGGTGAGGGAGACAAGCTACAGTGGTAGCGGTTTATTTTGATTTTAAAAGTTGGGCCGGGTTGTGTTATTTGGACTGGATTTGGGCTTAGGAATGGATCCGGCTTGGTTTGTAGCTTAGTAATAACAAGGACCAAATATGTAATTCTGCCAAAGTTGAAGGTCTGATCTTGAACATTTTACAAAGCTCTCACAAGGACCATTCCTGCCATATGTGAATAGTACAAGGACCTTAATTGATAATTTCCATTTTTGTAAATCCAGGGACCAAAACTGTCAAGTTTGAAACTTGAGGGACCAAACATGTAAATTCTCCAAAGTTTATCATAAGGACCATTTTTTTTCATTTATAAATAGTACAAGGTTAATATTTGATAATTTTCACTTTTTAAATTAACCAAGGACTATTTTTGACAATTTTCAAAGTTAAAGGACTAAAGTTGTCAATTTGTGATTTTAAACTTTGAAGGGTTTATTTTGACAACTTTTGAATCTCATGGACCTTAAATGACATTTTACAAGTTTTTGAATTACCAGGGACTAATTTTTGACAACTTTTGTAACTTGGGGACTAAAACTGCCAATTATGCAAACTTGATACGTTTTTCACCAGATTTTGATGTTTTTGCATTTAAAACATATAAAACACTTGTTTGTGATATTTTTATCATTTTGATGTGTTTCTGAGTGTTTTCAGATGTTTTTGGCATTCTAAACAGTATAAAAATGATGAGTATTTAGACACTCATCAGAATGATATGAGTTTTAGAGAGAGAAAGTGAAGAGAGTTGGGAACTTCTAGTGAGACAAAGAAAAATGTATTATGAAGCTCCAACCATTTGCCTTGATAGGAAAAGGGTATTTATAGTATCTTACATGAAACGCCATCTACGGGCTGTGGATCAGGCATACAGTGGGTAAAGACCTGTCCGTCCTCCACAGTATTATTTAACTAACTACTAACTATTACTGAATGACTACGACTACGAGCTTTCTAACGAATACATATACTTGAGGTGACCGACTCTTTAACTACCGGATTTTCTAAATCCTAACAATCTCCCCCCAAGGGAGGTCACCTCAATTACAAACAGATATTACATTTTGGTGTTCTTGAATTCTTGATTAAGTTCTTTGCTCAGTAGCACGTACTCTTTGATTCCTCATGTTCCGCATGTTTTGTTCTTAAAGTGGAGGTCTTTAACTGATCCACGGATTGGTTGTTCTTTGGGCCTTCTTAGAGATCATCAGCCACATTAAATCTATTGACTAATCCTTTGTTGTATTGCCAATATGTGAAGTTGTGACTTTTGGACCGACATGCTCACAGTTTTGGATCATGATATCTTCTCATCAGAGTAGCGGAAGCATTGTTGATTCATGATATTCGCAGCAACGTAGCAGAAGCATGGTTTGAAAATATCATAGCCAAGTTATGAAGATATGCACTTATCATGATTTCTTTAGATGTGAGTGTGATGTGTGAGCATGCGGTTATGGATTGACTCCTCAATTCTGATCAGATGTAACTGTCGGGTAGTCCTGCAAACAACAGTTAGCAATAAAGCGCACGAAAGTGTCTTTGATCACTTTCATTTAATGGGGTTGCAAGAACCACGGTTCCCCGTTGATCAGTACAAGTACTGCCTGTAATCAGGTATAATTCCGAAGAATCTCCTTGACAGGGTTTCGCAGCTAATCAAGTCGTTCTTAAACCGGAACGTCTCAAAGAAGACAGCACGGAGTGAGTGAACCAGCGAATTGAGATTCACTGATTGAAGAAAAATGATTTGAAAAACAATCGTGTATTGCTTAATAGAAGAGTTTTGCAATACAGCGAAGGTTTTACGAAAAACATCAATTTTCAATCATAAATACCTTTTATTTTGAAACGTTAATACATAGTCGATGTGCTAGATAAAAGAGTTTTTGAGCACAAAGACCGGTTTTTCAAAGGTATCCGTCAATCTATTTCCTGGATCAAGGTTGATTCAAGAGTGAATCGCCCCATTGTTTCTATCCAGTTGTCACAAGTTTGATCTTTTGAGAAGATCTCACATGTCACCCACCAAGAGCTTGTTTGATGTTGTCTCTAGAAGGATTTTTATCTTCATCATGAATACTTAACATATCACTCAGATGTTCTGGCAATACCACAAGGATAGTGCGTAGGACTCTCAATATATTATCACTTTCTACATTGTGTGAAACAGCGAGTCTTTATTTATTGTGTGTCCTAATTGAGATTCATTGATAATCTCTTGGCTCTAGACTAAAAAGTGCACTTTGGTTTCCTATTTCGGAGATTAGGGAGAGGGTCTCCTTCTTCAATATTAACAATCTCTAAGAGAAAGTTGATAGATAATGTAGGTTCCCCGTGAGAATGAAACAAGTCCTTTTAAGAGGAACTTGAGTAGCTTGGGAAGTTTAGTGCAGTGCGTCACTGGGTCCATGACGTCTTGTCTTCAATACCGGCATTACCTTAGTAAACACCAGTAGCATATGAATTGAACATGGTTTCTGCCCTAAGGTTGAATTAATGGAGGGCTATTTCTTTTCACCCTTATCTTATTCAATTCTTTTTCATTCTTCAACCCTTTCAATGCTTACCGAGACCTCATCACTAGAACCTTGTTGAGTTTAATCCAGTTCTAGCTCTATCTCAGTCGGCAATCTTCCCATATTCTTACTTGTATCTTTTTTTCATCACACCTAAGGACTTCTACACTAACTTGTGGATTGTCCCTGGGTAGATCCCTCCAATTCTTGATTAACATTTTCTAAAAAGATCATCATCACTTCCCCGATCAAATCTAGTATTTTACATACTTTGGATAAAAACATTTTGGAAAGGATGTGGTTTTTTTTAATGCTCCCCCTCAATATGTGCATTGATATTCGAAAGATTTTTGCACATATTGAAGAGAACCTGCACATTGAGACAAATCAATCACATTTTAATCCTTTTTGGTTTAAAATAGATGCTCCCCCTTAACATGTGTATGGAAAATTTGAAATCGTTTGGCACATGTAGGAGGAAGAGCCTTTTATTGTATTTCTAAAACCGCTTGTCTAATTATCAGTTTATTTCCAATTTAAATCACAAATTCTCCCCCGATCACAATTTTGAAACCCTTTGAGATTTGTGATCCCAGTTGATTTAAATTATTTTTGAAAGCTTTTTGAGGAGAAATGAGACTTACTTGTAAAACTTATGACTGATAAGGATCAGATTTTGAGATTTTACACTCCATTGATCTAACATGCTCCAGTACCATTTATATGAAAACTCAAGTTAGCTTGGTCTTGATCCAATTGTGGATTAAATATTCTTTTACAAAACATAGACCTTGCTCCTTTTAATGCCAATTTGTTTGAAAAATAACCTTTTGATATGTTTGAAATCATTCTCCCCCTCAATCAATGACCAAAGTTGTTGATTGAGAGATACAGCTTTTAGCAAATGATAAGTCTAGATGATTTTTAAAATTAAGTCCGAGTTATTTTTAAAGCAATTTTGTTTTCATTATATGACAAACATTTTTCAGAAGAATCTTTAGAAGGAAAAACATTTGTGAGGAAACATTTGTTTTTAGGATCAGAGCTTGAAAATTTGAAATTTAGTTAAGCATAGCTTTGTCCTTTCTTTAAACATGGGTTACTGCCTGAAATGACAATAAACCAACATTTTTCTCCATCTCATTTTTTTTAAAGACATTTTAAAAAAATATTTATTATTTCTGTTCGAACTTCATCTAAAAACTCGTGCCATTATTGAATGAAAATTCTAAGTCCGTAGATGTTATCGAAACCAGAAAACATGATAAGTAAAACAATCTTTTTGGAATTTTTCAAGATTTTTTGATTTTTATGGGTTTTGAAAATTTTATATTTTTCTATTTTCCTTTTGTGGGTTTTATAATTTTGTATTTTGCTTTTTGAAAAATATATACAAATAATAGATGAAGAAACACCTTTACTCCTCTTCTTCCTCCTGAAGACGTTTGAGTGTCTCAGGTTGTAGGCTCTTCAAGCCAAGTCGTGGGAGGATAAACTCAAAACGTTCTCTAGGGAGAGCTTTAGTGAAGATGTCTGCCAGCTGATATTCAGTTCTTTCGAAATAAAGTTCAACCACACCTTTCTCCACTTGTTCCTTGATAAAATGATGTCGAATGTCAATGTGCTTTGCTCTTGAGTGTTGAACATTGTTGCAGCAGGGAGCAATGGCACTTTTGTTATCACAATACAGAGGAACTTTGTTGAATACAAAGTCATAGTCAGATAATTGGGATCTCATCCATAATATTTGAGCACAACAAGATGACATGGCTATGTATTCAGCCTCTGTAGAGGATATAGACGTACTCGTTTGTTTCTTTGAAGACCAGCTTACTAACTTATCTCCCAAAAACTGAGCACCTGACGGCGTTCGACGTGTATCTTGACACCCTGCATGGTCTGCATCTACATAGGCTGTTAGTGACATATCAGTGTCCTTCGGATACCAAAGTCCCATGTTAATGGTTCCTTGGAGATACCGAAAGACCTATTTAACTGCTTCAAGGTGCTTTTTGGTTGGCTTAGCCTGGTATCTAGCACACATGCCTACATCGAACAGAATATCAGGTCCACTGGCTGTGAGGTACATCAGGGATCCAATCATACTATGATATTTCGTTTGATCAACCATGATCCCTGAGTGGTCCTCATCCAGTTTTTTACGCTCCACCATGGCAGTGTCAACAGGCTCACAAGAATCAAATCCAAACTTCTTTAGAATTTCATTTGCATATTTAGATTGATTAATAAAAATGCCTCTGGGACTTTGTGAAATTCATAATCCCAAGAAAAATGACATTTGTCCCATCATAGACATTTGAAATTCGGAGCTCATCTCCTATGAAAATAGGTCACATTCATTAGGGTCGGTTGATGAGTGCTTATTCACTCATCATTTTAGGTCAAATCTGAACTGCAAAACATCTAAAAACACTCCGAAATGCATCAAAATACTGGAAATATCTCAAAATTGTGTTTTATATGTTTCAGATGCAAAATTATCAAAAACAAATAAAAAACGACCAAAGTTTGCATAATTGGCAGTTTCAGTCCCCCGACTTTCAAAAATTGACAGAAATAGTCCCTGAGCACGTGTTTTAAAAAGAAAAGTCACCAAAGGTCCTTTCGAAATCATAAGTTGTCATAATTAATCCTTTTGTGAAAAATTTCAAAAGTTTGAGAAATTACAGTTTTGATCCCTGAATTTTAAAATTGTCAAGTTTAGTCCTCAGGTTTCACAATTTGGCAGATTCAGTCCTTACACTATCAGAGATTGTCAATAATGGGCCTTGGATTACATTTTCAGAATTACATGAGTAGTCCCTGGATTTTTGGAGTTAACACTTTTGGTCCTTAAAGTATTACATGGTTCCATAATAAATCCTCAAGTCCAAAAATTACCTTAGCCCAAAATAACTTCTAAACCAGGTCCAACCCGACCCATACCCAACCCAGCAATAACAGACCCTTTCCTGCCCTCTTCTTCCCCATTTTTCCCGCCCAAGAACCCGCTCCCAAGAACCCTAGAAACCTATACTCCTCTTTATCTGCTTCCCAAAACACTCAACCCCAACCATACTCTTTTACCCAGAATCATCAAAACCCAAAACCACCTTAACCTCTTTTAACCAGTTTCACCCAAATCCCAAACCCACTCAACTGATCCCTCATGCCACAGTGGCAATCCTAGCTCACAAAAGACCAAATCAATGGCTCTGATCATATCTAAATGGTACCTACTTGATGGACGGCTGGATTTAGTTCAAAGAAGCACATTTGAAGCTGTGGCTGCTTTTCCTTCTCACATAACAAGCACACAAGTGATGAAGACTTGAAGACCCAAGTATCTTAGTAGTAGTATAAATAGGACCTGATTGTAGCCAAGAATGGCACCCCTAGTTTTAGTTTAAATTCAGTTTCTTTGTTTTTAAGTTCTATTGTAATTTATTTTTAAATCAATGAAAAGCATTTTTCTACTTCAAGTTCATGTTTAATAAAGTACTGTTAGATGATTGTCTAATCTTGTTTGAAAGTTGTTAAAAAGTTTTAAGTTCAAGTAACAAAATAATCTCAAAGAAAAGGGGGTCAAGTTAGTTTTTTCAAAAGCAGTTTCAAGCTTTTCATCCCTTAAAGGAGTGTTTGGCTTATGTTTTCAAACGGGTCAGAATGAACTTCTAACCCATCTGCCTTGTTGAGTCAAGTTTATTGTTGCAAGTTTAAGGAATATAGCATGTAAGAGTTTGTTTATTCAAGTTGTCTCAAAATTTAGTTAGCTAAGAAAAGTTTTTTTTCTTTTTTTTAGAACTAAGCAGCAATAGTAGCTGCTCATGGCTCCTTTTCGCCTCTTAGATGAAGTTTCAAATTGGAAAAGTTGGTTGTATTTAAGTCTTGGTATCTCAAACTTGATTGGTGTCCATTTTTCTTTTAGCATTTAAATTCATCAAAGCATAGTTAACTTAAAATCAAAACTGGTTGTGTCTTGTTCTTTTTGAGTTCTGCATCAGTCCACAACAGGTGATAAGGAGCTGATTTCAGCTTGTTTTCAAGCTGTAAACAGCTTATCCTTGGGTCTCACTTTGCTTTTCTTGAATCTCTACTAGCCTAACTTTGTTTTTGCAGCTTGTACTTTCCTGGAAGCTCACTTTTCAGCTTATAAATAAGCTCCAAAACAGGCCCCAAGGCTGTTTGCATTTCTTTGACCACACCACAGGCCACCCTTTTCCTTTTATCTCTAGCTTAACAGTAGCTTGTGTAGCTTATTCAGGTCATTACAAGGTAGCTTAAATTAAGTGTAGTCAGTTCATTAGGTGTCCTTTAGTGCTTATTAGAAAATCTTTTAGTGCTTGTTTCTTCTTACTTTTCTAGCTTAGGATCCCCCCTAGTGTAGCTTTTAAACTAACTGCTTGTCCTTGTATTTTAGCTTAATCTAGTTACATGTAGATTATTGCTATTATCTAGTGCTTAGTGTGATGTTGGTTCATTTGTAAACTTTTTTTTTTTTTTTTTTTTTTTTTTTTGCTTATCTGTGGATAACTGCCCGAAACAAAGGAGTGTTTGGTTTGTTCTTGTGTGGACTGCTACAAATAAGCAGTCTCAACTGCTTATTCTGAAGCTATCTACAAAAAGTTTTTCACAAAAGTTTCATGGTTTAATCTCACTTTCAAAATTTACAAAGGTGTGTGTGGTTTGGAATCTGTCAAAAAGAAGAAGAAAAAAAAAGAGAGAGTTGTTTTGTTTGTTTGGTTACTGTTGGTATAAGCTAATTCAATCAGCTTATTGATAAGTTTTTAGAAGCAAAGTTTTCACAAAAAAGGTTCATCTTGGTTGTGCCTTTAAGCTCCAAAAGAAAAAAAGTTGAAAAAAAATATAGATTTTCAAAATGTGAGGAGCCAGGATTCGAACCTTGGTCTCCCCACTCACAGCACACGACAACTTCACATCACCACACAACCAACTGCGCCCTTGGGACTTGTCTCACAAGTTCTACACAAACTATTCTTTTATAGACTTGAAGACAGTTTTGCCAATAAGCTCTTTTGAGCTTATTCTCAGCTTATTTTCCCAAACAACCTACTGATTTCGTATTTTTCTTAGATCTAGCATAACTTAATGTACTTTTAGTGAATTTTTCAGATTTTTCATAATTAGTTTAGTATTTTTAATCATTAAATTAGTGTAAATTAGTTTTTAATTCGTAGTAATTAATTTAAAAGTCAAAAAAATACCCGGTCTTTTTCTAAAATTATTTTTGGTCAATTAGGACGGAGGAAAATTGATTTCACACCCGTAGCCCTTAAATTGCAAAACTTTTACGTTTATGGCTCGGGTTGTTTCTCGGTTTTTACGTTTTTACGTTTAAGCACCCTAGGACTTAGTGTAGCTTCGTTTTATCATTCCTTAGGCTTAGTGATAGTTAATTTTTAGTTTATTAGGGTTCCCTTTCCTTAATTACTTTCCCGTTAATTAATTTGTAGAATTCGTAATCAAATCCAAAATCATTAAAAAACCAATTCAAGTTCAAATCACGAAACTCAACGAATCCTTCCATTCACACCTCGTTGGGACACGACCCGGGAAATCACTTTTCCGGTATCACTTTTATCACACCCGTGAGGTTTGGCACGTTGACCTTTTTCCTAAAGGGTTAATTTGTTGAATTTTACGGTTATTTTGATATACGTTGATATTGTGTTTTTCACCACTCACTTTACACCGAATCAAATTTTAGTGCTTATTCACTCATCATTTTAGGTCAAATCTGAACTGCAAAACATCTAAAAACACTCCGAAATGCATCAAAATACTGGAAATATCTCAAAATTGTGTTTTATATGTTTCAGATGCAAAATTATCAAAAACAAATAAAAAACGAGCAAAGTTTGCATAATTGGCAGTTTCAGTCCCCCGACTTTCAAAAATTGACAGAAATAGTCCCTGAGCACGTGTTTTAAAAAGAAAAGTCACCAAAGGTCCTTTCGAAATCATAAGTTGTCATAATTAATCCTTTTGTGAAAAATTTCAAAAGTTTGAGAAATTACAGTTTTGATCCCTGGATTTTTAAAATTGTCAAGTTTAGTCCTCAGGTTTCACAATTTGGCAGATTCAGTCCTTACACTATCAGAGATTGTCAATAATGAGCCTTGGATTACATTTTCAGAATTACATGAGTAGTCCCTGGATTTTTGGAGTTAACACTTTTGGTCCTTAAAGTATTACATGGTTCCATAATAAATCCTCAAGTCCAAAAATTACCTTAGCCCAAAATAACTTCTAAACCAGGTCCAACCCGACCCATACCCAACCCAGCAATAACAGACCCTTTCCTGCCCTCTTCTTCCCCATTTTTCCCGCCCAAGAAACCCTGCTCCCAAGAACCCTAGAAACCTATACTCCTTTTTATCTGCTTCCCAAAACACTCAACCCCAACCATACTCTTTTACCCAGAATCATCAAAACCCAAAACCACCTTAACCTCTTTTAACCAGTTTCACCCAAATCCCAAACCCACTCAACTGATCCCTCATGCCACAGTGGCAATCCTAGCTCACAAAAGACCAAATCAATGGCTCTGATCATATCTACATGGTACCTACTTGATGGACGGCTGGATTTAGTTCAAAGAAGCACATTTGAAGCTGTGGCTGCTTTTCCTTCTCACATAACAAGCACACAAGTGATGAAGACAAGTATCTTAGTAGTAGTATAAATAGGACCTGATTGTAGCCAAGAATGGCACCCCTAGTTTTAGTTTAAATTCAGTTTCTTTGTTTTTAAGTTCTATTGTAATTTATTTTTAAATCAATGAAAAGCATTTTTCTACTTCAAGTTCATGTTTAATAAAGTACTGTTAGATGATTGTCTAATCTTGTTTGAAAGTTGTTAAAAAGTTTTAAGTTCAAGTAACAAAATAATCTCAAAGAAAAGGGGGTCAAGTTAGTTTTTTTTCAAAAGCGGTTTCAAGCTTTTCATCCCTTAAAGGAGTGTTTGGCTTATGTTTTCAAACGGGTCAGAATGAACTTCTAACCCATCTGCCTTGTTGAGTCAAGTTTATTGTTGCAAGTTTAAGGAATATAGCATGTAAGAGTTTGTTTATTCAAGTTGTCTCAAAATTTAGTTAGCTAAGAAAAATTTTTTTTCTTTTTTTTAGAACTAAGCAGCAATAGTAGCTGCTCATGGCTCCTTTTCGCCTCTTAGATGAAGTTTCAAATTGGAAAAGTTGGTTGTATTTAAGTCTTGGTATCTCAAACTTGATTGGTGTCCATTTTTCTTTTAGCATTTAAATTCATCAAAGCATAGTTAACTTAAAATCAAAACTGGTTGTGTCTTGTTCTTTTTGAGTTCTGCATCAGTCCACAACAGGTGATAAGGAGCTGATTTCAGCTTGTTTTCAAGCTGTAAACAGCTTATCCTTGGGTCTCACTTTGCTTTTCTTGAATCTCTACTAGCCTAACTTTGTTTTTGCAGCTTGTACTTTCCTGGAAGCTCACTTTTCAGCTTATAAATAAGCTCCAAAACAGGCCCCAAGGCTGTTTGCAGCCTGCTGCACCACAGGCCACCCTTTTCCTTTTATCTCTAGCTTAACAGTAGCTTGTGTAGCTTATTCAGGTCATTACAAGGTAGCTTAAATTAAGTGTAGTCAGTTCATTAGGTGTCCTTTAGTGCTTATTAGAAAATCTTTTAGTGCTTGTTTCTTCTTACTTTTCTAGCTTAGGATCCCCCCTAGTGTAGCTTTTAAACTAACTGCTTGTCCTTGTATTTTAGCTTAATCTAGTTACATGTAGATTATTGCTATTATCTAGTGCTTAGTGTGATGTTGGTTCATTTGTAGACTTTTTTTTTTTTTTTTGCTTATCTGTGGATAACTGCCCGAAACAAAGGAGTGTTTGGTGTGTTCTTG
The DNA here is from genome assembly GCA_910596185.1 of Chrysanthemum makinoi. Taxonomy (NCBI): domain Eukaryota; kingdom Viridiplantae; phylum Streptophyta; class Magnoliopsida; order Asterales; family Asteraceae; genus Chrysanthemum; species Chrysanthemum makinoi. The sequence goes on along the minus strand of OU343218.1, from coordinate 216,273,521 downwards.
TGTGGACTGCTACAAATAAGCAGTCTCAACTGCTTATTCTGAAGCTATCTACAAAAAGTTTTTCACAAAAGTTTCATGGTTTAATCTCACTTTCAAAATTTACAAAGGTGTGTGTGGTTTGGAATCTGTCAAAAAGAAGAAGAAAAAAAAAGAGAGAGTTGTTTTGTTTGTTTGGTTACTGTTGGTATAAGCTAATTCAATCAGCTTATTGATAAGTTTTTAGAAGCAAAGTTTTCACAAAAAAGGTTCATCTTGGTTGTGCCTTTAAGCTCCAAAAGAAAAAAAGTTGAAAAAAAATATAGATTTTCAAAAAGTGAGGAGCCAGGATTCGAACCTTGGTCTCCCCACTCACAGCACACGACAACTTCACATCACCACACAACCAACTGCGCCCTTGGGACTTGTCTCACAAGTTCTACACAAACTATTCTTTTATAGACTTGAAGACAGTTTTGCCAATAAGCTCTTTTGAGCTTATTCTCAGCTTATTTTCCCAAACAACTCTTGATTTCGTATTTTTCTTAGATCTAGCATAACTTAATGTACTTTTAGTGAATTTTTCAGATTTTTCATAATTAGTTTAGTATTTTTAATCATTAAATTAGCGTAAATTAGTTTTTAATTCGTAGTAATTAATTTAAAAGTCAAAAAAATACCCGGCTTTTTCCTAAAATCATTTTTAGTCAAATAGAACATAGGAAAATTGATTTCACACCCGTAGCCCTTAAATTGCAAAATTTTTACGTTTATGGCTCGGGTTGTTTTCCCGTTTTTACGTTTTTGCGTTTTAGCACCCTAGGACTTAGTGTAGTTTCGTTTTATCATTCCTTAGGCTTAGTGATAGTTTATTTTAGTTTATTAGGGTTCCCTTTCCTTAATTACCTTCCCGTTCATTAATTTGTAGAATACGTAATCAAATCCAAAATCTTTAAAAACCAATTCAAGTTCAAAATCACGAAACTCAACGAATCCTTCCATTCACACCTCGTTGGGACACGACCCGGGAAATCACTTTTCCGGTATCACTTTTATCACACCCGTGAGGTTTGGCACGTTGACCTTTTCCCTAAAGGGTTGATTTGTCGAATTTTACGGTTATTTTGATATACGTTGATATTGTGTTTTTTCACCACTCACTTCACAACGAATCATCGGTCGAGGCAAAAATGATATCATCAACATAAATTTGAACGTGAATTAAGTGTTTGCCTGACTTTCTGGTGAACAGTGTGGGATCAACTGCTCCTTTGTTGAATCCATTTGACAAAAGAAACTTTGACAGCGTATCGTACCATGCCCTAGGATCTTGCTTCAAACCATAAAGGGCCTTCTTCAAGCGGTAGACATGGGTCGGATGTGCTGGATCCAGAAAATCTTTGGGTTGACTGACATAGACCACCTCTTTAAGATCTCCATTGAGAAAGGCAGTCTTTACATCCATCTGATAGACCACCATATTCTTACTGGCAGCATTAGCCAGAAAGATTCTGATGGCCTTAATTCGTGCAACCGGAGCAAATGATTCCTCAAAGTCAATCCCTTCCTCTTGATGATATCTTTTAGCCACTAGCCTTGCCTTATTCTTCAGAACATCACCGTGCTCATCAAGCTTTACATTGAAGATCCACTTGAGAGAAATAATCATTGCACAATCTGGAGCAGGTACTAATTCCCATACATCAAGACGATCGAACTCATGGATTTCTTCTTGCATGGCACTAAACCAGTTGTCCTTAAAAATTGCTGTTTTGACATCTTTTGGTTCGATCTTTGATAATACAGAGTTGAAGAAGCACCATAAGGCATCAGTAGCAAGTTGTTTACGAGTGGATATCGAACGATTCCCAGTGATGTTGTCCAATGGATGATCATGTGTCCATTTTCTAAGATGTTCATGTGGTTATTGGTAGGGAACTGATGTAGCAGAGTTAGGATCCACTCGTGAAGATGTTTCTGGTGTAGGTTCAGGGGCAAATATGTTTTCAAATGGAGCATCTTCGGGAGTTGCAAAGGGATTATCTTCAAAAGAATTCCCAGCTGCATTTCCATGATGTACAGCCGAAGATTGAGGATTCGAGGATGATGACGAGTGGTCAGCAACTGGCGCTTCTTGAGATAAATACATTGAAACGGATGGACCATCTGTATTGGTTGGATTAGAAGCAGCTACAGTTGGTGGTGCGGAATTGTCATTAGCATGAGGTTCATAGTATTCATCAAACATCGGATCAAACAATTTCTTCAAGTCTTCTTCTGATGGAGGTACATAAGGAACTGCAGGGGAGTGATTCTGTACAAGAGAAGAACTGATGGGACTACTTGACAAAAATTTAGGTGCGGGTCCAGAACTGGATTGTCCAGGAGCCGTTTTCTCAGTCAGTTCATCGAATGTAACGTGAATAGTTTCCATGATGTCTCGGGTTCTTTTATTGTAGATTCGGTAACCCTTCCGATTTGGTGCATAACCAACGAAAAATCCAATATCCGCCTTAGCTTTCAACTTTCCCAAATCTTGACCCTCATTTGTTGGATAGCACAATGCTCCAAACACACAAAGAAAAGAAAGATCCAGTTTTCTGTTATGAACTAGCTCGTATGGAGTTTTTCCATGAGTTATGTGAACTAGGGAATGGTTTTGGGTGTAGCATGCAGTGGCAATGGCTTCCGCCCAGAGAAACATTGGAGCCTTTGAATAGATTAGCATAGTCCTTGCGGCTTCAACAAGAGTTTGATTTCGTCTTTCAACTACACCATTCTGTTGAGGAGTGCGTGGAACACTTCTTTGATGGCTGATTCCAATGCTTTCATAAAACTGACTTAGTTCTTTGTTTACAAACTCAGTTCCATTGTCTGTTCGGATGATTCTAACTGTTTTATTAAGCCGAACCTGCAACTGTTTAATATGTTTGATGATGATGTCGGGAGTTTCATCCTTTGATCTAAAAAACTTAACCCAAGTAAACCGAGAGTAGTCATCAACAACGACTAACACATATTTCTTCCCATTTATAGTTTGCACTCTCATGGGTCCGCACAAATCCATGTGAAGAGAATGAAGAACTTTCATGTTAGAGTTTGTAGGTTTGGGTTTGTCGGCATACTTTGTGCTTTTGTCCAATTGGCATGCTGAACAAAGATGATCTTTTTCATACTTTAACCTGGGCAAGCCTCTTACGAGGTCCTTTCTGGAAAGATCATTGATGGTGCCAAAGTTCAAGTGATTGAGACGACGATGCCATAACCATGACTTTGTTTTAGATGCTTTTGACGACAGACAAATTGGAGAAGACTTCATCATGTCTTCGATAGAGATGGTGTACAAATTAGTGCCACGAGTTCCCTTTAAAAGCTCAACACCGTCCAATTCTCTAACGAAGCAAGTGTGTTTTCTGAGAGCCACTTCAAGATCAGAGTCGCAGAATTGACCAACAGAGAACAGATTATGACCAAGACCTTCTACCTAATATACCCGGGAGATTACACTGTCACCAAATACATAATCTCTGTAACCCATAATTGCCCCAAAGTAGTCGTTCCAAAATCTAACAGTCCCGATGAATCTATTCACGAAGTTCTTGAGCAGTGAGCGATCTCCAGTCATATGCTTTGAACAACCTGAGTCCAAATACCACATAACAATTTGTACGACCTGCTGTTGAACACAGACAAGTATGGATGACTGGATAATTTGGATCCCCATGAGAGAATGGGTTCCAATTGGTTAGTAAATGTGATTGGAACACCCACATCAGTATTAGAATCTATGACATCATTAGTGGTGAAAGCAAGACTAGTATAAGCACTGGGCCTATGTGAAGTATGACTACTTATTAAGGAGATGATCCTACCTGTAGGTTTCCATTCCTTAGTGGGCATAGATCTATACCTTTTTGGGCAAAATTTGTTAACTTTGAATATACGGCCAGTAGGTTTCCATTGATAACCTACATTGTTGAATTTTCTCTCTGTAGGTTTCCAATAATTACTAAACTTTTTCCAAATAGGCATCCTGACTTCCTTAACCTGTTTAGCACTTCTGACATTTTTGACTGAAGATTTAGCAACATTTTTCAAATCATTCACAACACATTCATGATAATATATCAGAAACTAAACATTCATCACATGTTTTGCAAATAGTAGCATAATTCGAATTAATTACAGTACGCTTATAGCTAATACTAGAATCAACACAATTCATCTTATTCAACTCAAACTTATTATTCCTAGGGTGGTCTTCTACTTTCTTCACTCGATCACTCTTGGCTCGTGCGGTCCTATCTTGCTTTGTATTGCCTGGAGGCTTTGACCCGCTAGCCTTAGTGTCATTGATTACTCCTGTAGAAGGAACAATGGGAATATTAGTTGGTTTCACTACTTTCTGCATTTCTGGTCTAGAACTGCTGGGATCTGATTTTCTAGAAGGCACATCAAAGGTTACATGCTTGAATCTAGGCATAGAACAAGGCATAACAACACTATATTTCCTAGCACCAGGTTTAGGACATGTTGAAGTTATACATTTTAAGAGTTCTCGAGATCGTTTGGCATATAAGCATGCATGCCCAATCGCATTATCGAGTGGTTTCTCTATCTTATCCTCTTCTACAATCTCATGCAGACACTCTAGACTATCCTTAAGGTACGAAAGATATGTTTGAAATGCAAGTTCATTATTCATAAGATGAGGGGGAATATACTTCACAATCATAGCATATTTAGTACAAACAGGCACCTTTGGTGCGATATTTTCACCACTAGTGATTGGCATTTTCCCTTTTACCTGACTCTTCATATTCTCAATTTCTTTTTGCAAAGATGTTATCTTTTCATTGTTCTTGTCATGAGTGACCTTGATTGATTTATATAACTCCTTGAAATGCAGTTTAACCTTTTCATTTTCCTCTAGAAAACATTCATTTTCATGTTGTAAGACATTAATGAGGTTTTGAAGATGGAAATTTTGAGAATTCTGTGAATCTAAAGGAGAAGGCATATGGGAGCCAGACACTTCACTCTTTTCACCCTTCAATTGGGAAATTTAGGCTTTCAACCTTTTGATCGTGTTACAATGAGCTCGAATGTGTTCATCACGTTTGTTCATTTCAAAATTTGCATCAAACTCAGGAGCATCCGAAGATGTCTTGGTATTTGAGGTTTTAACATTTTCTTTAAGATGTTGATATTTTAATTGTAGATCAAGATATTCAACTTCCAATTTAGAAAAATGTCTGACCATGTTATCATGATCATCCCTTTCGATTTTATCATGCAATTTTGAAATTTTGGTCTCAAGCTCAATGACACGATCTTGGGAGACTTTCAAAGCAATGGACAATTCATGAAATTGAGAAGCAGTAATGGAGTAATTCGTAACAGTGTAGAACACATCTTGAGCAATACATCTAGATATCAAATTATCATTTAGGATGTGAAGATTCTTCCTCTCAATCGCATTGCTTTTAAGCTCACATTCATAGTCTTTAACCTCGTTTTCTATTTCATTAAACATCATTTTCATTTCTTTAATCTCTATATCTATGGCCTTTTGAAGACTCTCAAATTGTTCTTTTAGTTGTTTAAAGAAAGGCATGACCTCAGTTAAATAGCATTCTTTTGTTTGCTCAAAGCCCCTTTCCCCTTCAGTGATTCCTGTTGGAGTGATTCTCTTCTTACATGTTTTCTCAAAGTCAACATATACTTGGTAAACTACATATAGGCTGACTAAGGTTTTGCTTTGAGTGGGAAGAGCTCTAGGCACTAAATGCATCGGTGTATTTGGTGGATACACAGTAGCTAGAGGCAATTTCCTAAGGGGAGGATTCTTTTCAACAAGTTCATCAGTTTTTTTCTCATCCATATCTTTCTTCCAAAACACTTGTTTAGGGGTCAATTGAGTCTGAGGTCTAAACTTATTGAAGGCTATCCAGTTTTCCTTAGCATAATTGGGAGTTTTAACTGATATATTCTGATTTTTACACTCAGTATCTTCTTTTAATTTCTTTTCTATTTTCTTTCTAGAGGCATCTTCTAACTCTCTATCCTCTTCAGTGCTCTCTAAACAAGTAGGATTTTGTCTAGGCTTAAGGATTTCATTACCATCATAGATCACCTTTTGAGCCGCTTTTGCTTTCTTACCCTACTCAGGATTGGGTTCCTCTACAAGGCTAGTACTATGATCATCGCTTAACACTCTATGCTTAGTGATCATGTGAGCAGTCTGAATGGTGTTACCTTGTACATACAACTTGTTTTCAAGTTTGTTTTTCAAAGTTTTTAGGTTGGAAAAATCATTTAAAAGTTTTGATTCCTTAGCATTGAATTCCTGCTTAAGTACTTTTACATTTTCTTGAAGTTCTTGCTTTTGCTTAACAATTCTATTAAGTTTTTCTTGTAAGGAATTTAACTCTTGTTTTAATATTTCTTCCCTAAAATTACTTTTTCTGATAAGTGTACGCATTTGGTTATCCATCTCCTGCTCACGGGTAGTCAACTCAAACTTAGCACGCTGTTCATATATAGCAGCTTGTTCCTTATAGGCATTTAGTTCAGTGGTCATGGAATCATCAGGTGCATATTCGGTGTATTCATCAAATATATAATCATCATTGATAGCAGAAGATGCATCACTTGGTAAAATTATACTTTCATCTTGCCTCACATATTGATCATATGGGACAACATTGCTATTACCCATATTTTCAATACATGATTCAATGATTTCCGTTGATTGTACTTTGTTGTGAATCTTTTGCACATCAACCACATCGTATAGTTTTAATACCTCTGATATGATGGATTCCTTGGAGGGACTGGCTTGTTGAGGTGGAGAGACCATTGGAGTGATGTTAGCCATAAAGATGGTTTGTGCCGTTGGTTCATCATCAACATTAGAATCAAATGCATCACAATCTGCAACTTGAAAGACATTGGGATTGTTCTGAGCCACACCATGCACTGGTTGTTCATCCACATTTGCATCATAAGTTTTGGCATTTCCCTCAGCAAGAAACAGCAACTCTTCCTCATCCAACACAGCTCCATTATCTTGAGCTTGCACCAGCAACATCTTATCCCTAAAGTACTCTGCATTCTGTGGGCATTTTGGCTGAGTGTAGTTCCTAGCAATGTGTCCTTCCATTCCACAGTTGTAGCACTTGATTGGCTTCCCTTGACCCTGAGCCAAAATCCTTCCTCGGTTCTGATTACCCACATAACCAGCTCTAGCTCCCGCATTCCCATAACCAGTTCCAACACCTACATTCCCTTGTTCATTATGTCGTAGATAAGCATTCTGCCTTCCTTGCACGTTTTGCACTACAACCCTTCCATCTTAAACAGTAGCATGATTGTGCAGATTAGATGCAGTTCTGAGATGATTGTTGGTGTGGGGAGTGAGGTTTAAGTTCTGCTTAACCATTAGAGCCAGTTGATTTGCAAGGTTTTCAAGGAACATTTCTAATGGCTTATATACTGGATCAGGAATAAGTTTGTGGTTGTGATCTTCGGTGGGTATAACTTGTGATGCTTTGGTGCTTATCCTTATATTTGAGAGAAATGCACTTGAATCATTTGAAGAACTTGCAGCAGCAGCATTAGGGTTAGAGTTGAACTTTTCCATGATCATACGTTCAAATGCAGCATGTTTCTCATGTTGGAGTAAGTAAGCATATAGTTGCTCATAGTTGGTGTTCCTCAGTCCTTTGTTCAGTTTGACAGCAGTGACAAATTTGTGCCATTCGGGACTCATGTTGTTCACGAACTTGGAATTGAGCTAGATATTTGGCATTGTCATTTTGATATTCCTCATATCATTCACAAGCTTGTGAAATCTCACATGATATTCAGTGACACTTTCCCCTGGATTCATTTTAAAGTTCTCAAAGTCATCATACAACTGAGATTCTCTATCTTCCTTGGTCAGTTCCGAACCAGAGAGAAGCATCTTGACATTATCCCAAACTGCGTTGGCTTCAGTGTTGTGATTGATCAACTTGTAAATGTCTTTTGGCAAACCTTGAAGTATGATGTTTGAGGCTCTAATGTCAGCATCATATCTCTTCTTATCCTTATCATCAAGTTCATCATACATTCTTGGTTTATCCAACCCTAACACAACATTTCCATCAGCTGCAGTTTTGAGAATATCCCTGGTAGTTCTAATTTGAAATGGTCCTTCATCAATTGACTTAAGGATGTTAACCCCATTCTCTTTTCTTAAGCAATATAATCTGATTCTTTGAGCCCAAGAGTCATAATCGGTTCTATCAAGCATGGGAGGACGAGTATCGGATCTTGCAGCTTGAACATCATCAGCAACGGAAGACGTGATTGTAGACATGATTCCTCAGTACACATGATTTTACTACTCTCTGATTAAACCGAGAAATAAATTCTTTCACGGGATTTTACTAAATCAATAGGAAACCGTAAAACTTAACATAAAGAAATGACAAATCTCAAAAGACAAGTCGCACAGTTAGCAAACCACTTGAGTCAAATCGCAGTGTGAACAAACCGCTTCAGTCAAATCGCAAACAGACAAATCACTTAACTCAAACCGCTTCTTATCAAACCGCTTAGATCAAGTCGCAGAAGACAAACCTCTTGACTCAAAACGCACAACTGACAAACCGCTTGAATCAAAACGCTTTATGACAAGTCGCTTATGACAAAACTCTTTAAGGACAAATCGCTTAACTGACAAACCGCTTCGAGACAAATCGGAGAATCAAACCGCTTATCTTAACAAACCTCAAGGGAACACAAGTACTTCCAATACTTTGTCCTTTTTGTCTCTTTGTCTCTTTGTCTCAATACTCAAACCGCATAGGGATCAAATCGCATAGGGAGTTGATCAAATCGCTTAACTGAAATCTACACAAACCGCTGTGAACATGGGACAAACCGCATAATTTTCAGATCAAATCGCATGAAACAAGTGACAAACCGCTTTTTGGAAAAAGTATCCGAGGCACAAACCGCTTAGTTGAAGCTTATCAAAAACTAAACTTTTCCAATCCAAAATACTACAACCAAGATGATTGAAGCCTTCCAAACCAAAACCTAAACACTTATGATGATTCTAAACACAAAAGTACTATCAAAATTCAAACTTTAACACTAAATGTGATCCAAATGATGAAAACTACTCAAAGCTCATTCAAACCCAAAAACCTATGAAAACTACTAAGAATTCAAGAACATGTAAGGTAGATGATCAAACCATGGCTCTTGATACCAAATGTAACATATTGGTTTTCACAAACACATAATCAAACACACATATAGTTCGAATGAGGTGAGTTTTAGAGAGAGAAAGTGAAGAGAGTTGGGAACTTCTAGTGAGACAAAGAAAAATGTATTATGAAGCTCCAACCCTTTGCCTTGCTAGGCAAAGGGTATTTATAGTATCTTACATGAAACGCCACCTACGGGCTGTGGATCAAGCATACAGTGGATAAAGACTTGTCCGTCCTCCACGGTGTTACTTAACTAACTATTACTGAAAGACTACGGCTACGAGCTTTCTAACGAATACATATACTTGAGGTGACTGAGTCTTTAACTACTGAATTTTCTAAATCCCAACAGTTTTAATATTTAGATAATTGGGATTGAAAGACAATTTTTACTTTATGATGAATAAAGATACTTGGTATTTGTTATTCATTCATATAATAATTGTTATCCTATATTTGCATGTTTAATCCTTGAATGATTTTATTGTTCTAAATATGCCCATTGTCGGTTAACAATATGGGAATATTGTTATGAAAGGCAAATATGAGTGTTGGTTATATTCTAACGAGAATGTGGATTGTTCCCGCCAAACTCATATGTATTCACAAGGGATGCATATTGGATACCCCAACTTTCAAACATTTACTTTTGGATCCTTGTCATAAGTAAAATATTGAAAATGGTTTGTTAAGATCGTCCTTAGACTTGAGATACAAGCAAGTTCTGTTATGTGTGGATATCATTTTTTGTAAGTATACGCAAAACGCTATCTGAATAAGGTAGTTATAAAGGCTATATTTTGGAGTGATGTGAAGCAGCATCCACAACACTTGTAGTCAATAAAGGATTTGTTACTCCACTTTATGTGCAGAAAGATACCATGGCGCCTCTAGATTTAATCGATAATTGTTTGGCCAAACCCAAAGGGTAATGCAAGATGATTCTTGATTAAATTTGGTATATCCGAATTAAAATCAGAACGAGATTCTAAATGGTTAAACTATATGGAATGAGTTCGGATCCATATCCATGGTTTAACGGTATCTATAACAAAGGATGATTAAAAGCAAGACATTAATAACCATGCTACCGAGAAATTTTTGAAACTATTCTCTCAGACACTTTTAGTTAAAAAAGCGTGAGAGCATTGCTAGGCATTTCTGTCGTTAGTTTTGTGTGCCATTCGACACACCAACTCCCAAGTGGGAGCTGTTGGTTTGTGGGAGTTTAAAACATACGTAAACGCTAAAAGTGTGTGAGCCTATGGGGCACACATGATAAACACGAGAGTAAGTGTCGAACATATATTTATACTTGAATTATATTACCCGATATGCATGCAACTTGACCCGTTTTCATTGAACGACCCATGGATGCGTTTCATGGATCGGGCAAGACAAGGCTTGTGCCTTGTCGACCAAGACAAGACCCAAGGACAAAGGGTCGTTTGTTTTGGCTATAAAACCAAACGAATCCTACACCCCATTCTGATGGAACATACGCATATCAATACCCTAAATTCTCTCCTAATCGATCCCTGTTCACTGTCAAAATCCCAGTCAACTTGCTCCTAAGTCGTTTAGGGTTTTGTTGGTTTTCTTGTTCCTAAACTTGCAAAGATTCAAGGGTTTAGGTGTTGATCCATTGGAAGTTACTTGTTCCTGTATTCCAGTCGAATAACAGCAGCAAGTGTTTGATTTCTGTTTCGGTCGTGCTACTTCTGACGAAGAGAGTGATATCGGATAAGCCTATCCGATATCGGGTAGACTTGGTTTTCTATTTCTCGAACAAAAACTTCTCGGGCAGAAAAGGAAGCTTGGTCTTTTGGGTTTTTCTTATTCGTGTGGTATTCAAGTGAATTCAAGTGTTGATTGGGTTTTACGTTCTCGACTAGCTCTTTATCGAACGTACTCAGTTTATGTGTTTGTGTGTGATACTCGTAGAGGTATCTATTTTAGATACTTTGGGTTTCTTTGGTTTATTTGTTCGTTCACTTGCGTTCAATTGCCGCCAAAGGTTAGTTTTCAATTTACCTTTTATTATTAATTGTTTATGATGGATCTAGACACACACCTTGTGTCAATGATATTTTGTATAATATTAATAAGCACGCGGAATTTACTTAGTAATACTTAGAAGACAGATTGTATGATGTATTGTAAGTGAACACAGATTAAACACAAAACTTAAGCTCCAATATTATTAATGAATAATACGAGTGATCTTGCTTATCACTAGGGTTACACCTTGAAGCCTTTGTGAATAATACGTATGATTGTAAGTTTCTAAGACAATGACCTAGGACCTCCTTTTATAGTACAAGGAGTCCTTTACAAGATAAGTATAAAGCTAACAATATAGAATATACACAAGATCTTTTCTATACTTATCTAGACACGTTTTTCTAACCATTAACTAATAGCAGTGGTAATAATGTACCAGCAGTGGTAATACGTTTCCACTGCTAGTGCAATACTTAGCAGTGTCTTCCAAAGCTATCAATGGTAACATATTATTCCCAACAATTCCATTGGTTGCCCACTGCCCTCAACACTTCCAACTGTGTGACCTGTTAGGAGAGGTGAATCATAGGGCATTGGTTCAGATTCCTCCCTAGTTGGACTAGGTTGAAGCCTGGAAACACCACTGCTTGTGCCTAAACCAAAAGAATCAGGTACATGCTGTGTTGTAATGAGAGGAGTTGTTTGTTTTTGCCTCCTCTTATAGGTGTGAGAAACTGGTGGAGTATAATCAATGTGTGGAACAGTGATTATGGGTGTAGTTTGTACTTGTGAAATCTTTGCAAGCATTTGAGGAAAGAGAGGTGTAAAATCCATATTGTCATCTTTATTCATGTTTTGAAAAACTTTAGACTTAAGGCAGCGGATTTTTTAAACAATTTTGTGGGGTTGCAGTTGAAACTCATTTAGCACTGCTTGCACAAACCTTGGATACATTAAAAATTTTGTAGAACTCTTTACATTGCCTTGCATACTTTGAAAAATATATTTTGACCAATTAAAAGTCCTATCTAAAGCTAGACAAACCAAAGGGTAAGCCATTGTTGAATTGAATTGTTCATAAGAAGTTTTCTTTGGACTTAGGCAATGCAAAAGAGTACGTATCAAAAATCTCCAATGGGGACAAAAACCACTCTTTTTGAAAGTAGCCTTTTTATCAGTGGTATCATACCCCATGGATGATAAATTTTCATGTATTTCTAGCATAGGTAATGTGATGATACCATTGAGATCATCCAATTGGAGTACTCTCCTCAAGGATGCCTCAGTAACATCAATGGTTACCCCATCCACAGTGGCTCTAAGAGCATCCACTGTTTCATGTGTATCTCTTGTCTCAAGTGTTATGGACTTAGCAGAAGTTCAAAACAGTTTGATTTGAGAGATATAGATTGTGGGATTTAAAAGTAAAGCATACCTTATATGGGTAGTATTAAGAAAGTCCATAATCTGATGAAAAACAGGGCCACTCTTCTCGTTTGACTTTTGTAGGTAGGCCACTTGGTTGTGCTCATCTGCAAATTTTAATGGTGCCATAGAAACTTTTGATGAAAAACGATATTAGGTCAGCAATAATTGAAGGAATAACTAGACAATTGAGACAAAAGATATATAGAGGTAGGGTTTAAGAGTTTTTCGCAAGAAAGATTATCTAAGGAAAGTATTTATCTTTAGAGGATAAATATCAAATAGGAAAGTAGATAATCCTCTAGAAGTTACCCTATATATATGGAAAGCAATTTTTCTACAACGGCTAGTAAAAAATTTGTTACTGACACAACAGTTGTAACGGCTAGATCAACAGTGGTAAAAATACAACTGTCAGTGGAAACTGTGAACTAGCAGTGGTAATTTTTCACAAAAATTTCAAAGAGAAGTGGTAAAGAAAAACATATGAAAACTAGACTGCTCTTATCATAGTTTTTAGCAAACTACCAGCTATCAACGGATTTGATATGTCTTTACCATGAGCCGTTTGCTATGGACTAGCCAACTCTTAATCATAAAGAATATGGTAAGTTGATAACCATATAGTTTTTGGTAAACTATCAACCATAAATGGATTTGTCAAGTCTTTACCAAGTAGCCGCTTCTGGACTAGTTGATTCTTATGTGGATTAGACTGGGTGAATCAATAACCATTTGTTGTTTGTCTCAGTTACACACCTTTTAAGATCAACTCCCATCTTTGATTTGGTTATGTACCTGCACATGTTAGGATAATACAAAGAATATGCATAACCGACTTATTTTAATCAAAGATACAATATTTTCCCAAAGTCAATCCAATAATATCTATATTTACTTTAAAACATACCAAAATAGGTACAAGTAAATATCTTTTCTAATTAAACCTCTTGATTGACTTTGCCTATATAAAACGATTCAACACTGCATAGTCTGTATCAAAACACAATCAAACCTGCACAAAAACCCTAAAAATCGCAATGAGCAATTTACCAAACATCATTGACATCTCTTCAGATTCTGACACAGAGATATCAGCGTGGGAATACATTCCATGTTATTCCACTAGTTCTTCTTCCAAGGAGCCAACTAAGAAGACTGTAAAGCCTGTTGCAAAGCATGAACCTTCTCTTGAGTTTTACTCTAGCTCATCAGATGATGATGATCAAGATGATACCTATGCCTTGTCTAAGAAGTTGACAAATGCTTTGTCAGAAGCTTTGGGAACAGCTATCTCCAACATGAAGAAAATTTCCATACCAGAGAAACCTACAAGACTACCAAGGCCTCCTCCACAAGTTCTTGGTCTTACTTGTCCAAGAATGCAGTCAACCTTTGAGAACAAAAGGAAGAGAGCACACAAGGCCAAGCACAACAATCAGGGCAAAGGCAAGAAGCCAATGGAGTAGCTTAAGCATGATGTTTTAGGTTTCTATCTTTATGTTTTAATGATGACAAGTACTCTCAGTAGAATGTAATAAGCTTTCACTTTTGATTGAATGCAATGAAGTTTCTTTGTTTTACTCTTTCCACGGCTTGTATTTTAGTTCCCACTGTTAGGCTTATTTTCTCATATAAAAGTGAGTGGACAAACATAAATACAAGCACTAAACAACAACAACTTGATTTAGACAAATACTCCTTCAATCCTGCATATCACACACTGAACGCATTGTTAAGGTTAGCAGTGGTTAGAAAAAGTAACTAGAAGTAGATTCAACAGTTTTGCATGCAGTGGTTAAACCAGTACTAAACCACACAGTCAACAAGTCAACTCCAAGTCATTAATCCGGCCACCAAAGTCAAAGACTTCATTTACTCCTCAACAACTTATACCTTCCCCTCATTAACTTACTGATTCCTACTAAATCTTGTATTTAAGAACAAACCACTCACAAACTATCCATATCTCACATACTCCAAATATTTCTCTTTCAAAGACTTTTCTTCCAACACCATGAGTCACTCAAATCCGATTAACCTCTCTTCTGACAGCTCATCAGATAGTTCTTGGGATAACTTTGTGTTGAACAACCCAGAAGAAAGTGGAAAAGAAGAGTATGAAGAGGTTGTATCAAGAAAAGATCTCATTTGGTAATAAGCACTACCCCATCGATTGTTTGGTCCATCATCACTGCAACCAATGTCACAAGATGCCATCATAAAAGAGGACAGCTTTCATTAGTTCATATGTGTCACCTTATAGAGTCTGATGAAAACAGCTTCTAGATTCCTTGTAGTTCCACCTCTTGCTTCAATCCTTCCACCCGGAGAACTGAATCCACCTTTTCCTCCATTGTTGACAGCACCACCACAAGATGGACCTTCATCATCCCCACCACCGTTGGAGTAAGGTGATGGGGCTAGCAAGCCCTAAGGTGTATAATGTGAATGACAGGCGTATGGCACCAAAGGTGATGCCAAATTGGCCAAGAAGCCATAGGTGGTGGTTAGGTTGGGGATGGGAATGGGTAGGATTTGAAGCTTTTGTTTGGAGTAGGTTGTTGTTATTTTTTTGATGTATGATGCTTGTTATCTATATTCCATGGATGTATCTACTGCACTCAGTGTGCATTTTTGTGAAATAATAATAATAATCCATGTTTTTCTTTAACTTTAGAGTTCTTGCATCATTCTTGTTTTTCCATTTTACTTATCAATTAACTCCACCTCTAAAGCTGACATACTGTCCATCATAATGTTCAAAATTAGAAAGATAGGACTTGTTACCAGTCATGTGCCTTGAACACCCACTATCTGTATATCCTTGATATGATATTTTTGTTCTTGGATGTTCCCGCCATATAAGAAATGGGTTAGTTTCTTTGGAGACCCAAGCCATGATTGACTGGATTTGCCTCTGTATCAATATAGTTATATTTATCAAAGGTCATTGATACACCATTGGGATTGGTTGATGAGGTTATTCCTTTAAGTTTCCATTCCCAACGCTTGAGGCCTTCACAGAATTGCCCATGTGTCCCTCGGTCTTGTTTATACCCTCACGTGGTAACTTTTGATTGAGCAGTAATCACGGCTTTTGTTTTTGTACCCATTGTAGGTTAGATTGAACCCTTTTATTAGAAAAAGACCTTTTACCTGTTTGTGCAGTTCTTGCAAAAGTTGTTTTGGGTTTTGCACTTGAAACAGGTGATTTAGGGTGAGCAAGTGTTAATCGCTTTTGCAGGGCAAAAGTTTTAAGACCACTTCTTAATAGGATCTCTTGGGAGCATGTTGTTTGTGTTGTTTAGGGTGTAAATTGTTTTGGAACTTGTTAGACTCCACCCTTTTGTTCCCATAAACTTCCCTTCTCCCAAAATGATAGTCACAGTTAGCATGTAAATAATAAAAGCTACCACATATATAACATGCTTTGTTGTGCATCACAAAATCACTACCAAGTTGTTGAGATTTAACATGATTCCAACTCCTCTGGTTACCCCTGAGGATGATGGCTTGTTTCTATACATCTCAGATACCTTACGGTGATCTAGGTTTATTAACTGGTTTCCTAGGTTCCTCTGTAACAGTATTAACAACTTTTGGAATAGAAACCTCTACATTCTTCTTAACATTTTCATCAACAACAAATGAGTCACTAGCACTTTCAAAAACATCAGTTTCTTGCTTAACATGTTCCTCAGTTTTCACAAATGTGTTCTTAGGAGGACCATATTCACGTTCAAGGTCCCGAAACTCTTCTAAGCCTGTATGAGCTAAATCTATACCTGGAGGTGATGGAACACCTCTTCATAGCGGGGAGCTGTGTTGTAACCCATGCGGACTTAGCTTTACTAATGATTTGAGCATTCCAAATTTTATCAATTGACTTTGACTGATAATACAAAGTGTCAATAGATAAATTAACATTCTCAGTTTTCTTTTAAGCTTTTCAAACTCTTCTTTCAAAGCATCATTCATAGCTTTTGTATGATCTATTTCTCTCCTAAGAATAATCATATCATCATTATATTTTGACTCATTTTCTCTATAATGCTCAAGTTATTTTTCTAATACAACTATGCCTCTCCTAAGGTTTGACACATAGATAAGCAGTATACAACTCTTGTCTTTCATTAGAATATAGATCATTAAGCCTTTCAACTTCCCTAGCGGCTCTACATGTTTTAGAACAACTTTCAAAATTTTGTACCTCGAGTCGAGAGAAAGCCATGAGAGCATGTTCTGTAGCAATGAAAGCACCATCCAAGCATGTTCCTCTTGTTCATCAGCCATGAAACTCCAGTCATAGCTAACACCATCAATAGCCAACATTACCTTTGGTTCCTCCACAGTTGGTTCCTTCTTTTGCTTGTACCAAGTAGACTTGTTGTCTTGCTTCCTTGGTCTCTCGCACTCTACAAAATGTCCCAACTTATGACACTTGAAACACTCTACTTTCTTTTTGTCAAACTCATAGCCACCACCATTGATGTGAATTGGTTTGCTAGTTTTCTTGTAGAATTTCCTAGCCCTCATGCTAAGAAGAGCTATCTGCCACTTTATGTCCATCTCTTCCAAGTCATCTTCATCAATTTGCTCTATGTCTTCATGAGTTAATATAGTTAACTTGAGTGGAGATAAAAGCATAAAAGGTAGGATCTCCAATACCCAACCTTCTTTCTTGAACCTGCAGGGTAACACTAACACCAGTGGAAACAGAGAACCATCAGGGGCAAAATCATCATCATCTGTCAGATCGATCATCACTGTCCACAGAGGTTGACAACAATGCCAAGCTACTAGAGCTTGTACCAAGTTTCCTGCTTCTTCAACCTTTGTTCAATGAGTTTGAAGTTGTTGTAAAGATCATTGAGCTTCATAGTTTCATATTCCGCTTTATTTTCCAGCATAACATTAGTATGAAACTTAGAAGGCAAACTCTTAGAAACTTCGATTGAGGTCTTCCTTATCTACCTCAATTCCAAACACACAATTGTGTGACAATCTTCAAGTTTGGTGAAGATGTCAAGAGAGTCTTTCCAGAGAAGTTTTCATAGCTTTGCTTCAACAATGTCTTTTGTGTCTTCTTTGTAGCATCATTGCCACCGAACCGAGCTAATCTCTTCAAAGAGTTCTTTTGTTTGTCTGAATTTGAAGGCTATGATCCGTCTTGGAAGAGTCATTAGCAACAAACTTCCGGCCTTCATGTCATTCTTCTTCGCTCTTTCATCATTAGTTTCGTGCAAGAAATGTTACTACTTTAGTGTCACCAACTTTTCAGTCTTCTTCGAGTTTGGAAGGAATTACCATTTTGAATGATTTCCCATAGAGCATAATCTTGAATGAGAAAGTATTGTTCAATCAGAATCCTCCACATCTCAAACACATTAAGTTTGAGCTAGGGAAGCTTAGCATCGAGTTGGACCGGTTGTTTTCCATCTCCATTGATTTGAGTGAGCAGGTTAACCTTATTCCTTGGATCTTCTAAAACAAAATATCAGAACCTCTTCTTATACCACTTGATGGATCTAGACACACACCTTGTGTCAATGATATTTTATATAATATTAATAAGCACGCGGAATTTACCTAGTCATACTTAGAAGACAGATTGTATGATGTATTGTAAGTGAACACAGATTAAACACAAAACTTAAGCTCCAATATTATTAATGAATAATACGAGTGATCTTGCTTATCACTAGGGTTACACCTTGAAGCCTTTGTGAATAATATGTATGATTGTAAGTTTCTAAGACAATGACCTAGGACCTCCTTTTATAGTACAAGGAGTCCTTTACAAGATAAGTATAAAGCTAACAATATAGAATATGCACAAGATATTTTCTATGCTTATCTAGACACGTTTTCCTAACCATTAACTAATAGCAGTGGTAATAATGTACCAGCAGTGGTAATACGTTTCCACTGCTAGTGCAATACTTAGTAGTGTCTTCCAAAGCTATCAGTGGTAAGTGGTAACAGATTATTCCCAACAGTTTATTAAATACGTGTTAACCAAATTTCTTAGCTAGATCCAATTTCGCTACGTACTCGTATGCGTTACTTGGCTAACGTAATTCTAAAATCCCAACAGGCATGGAGTGTAATATTATACTTTAACCATATTACCTTCATTAGAGTTGGAATTTCTCTAAAATATCTGTAGTTTAGCTCACCATGTTGAAAATCTAAAACAAAATAATTGTTAATTGGGTTTTGCTAAATAGCAAATAAGCAACGTTGTTGTTAAGAGTTTGATTTTATTACATATGAACTAGTGGATGATTTTTACTGGATGATTTTTTCGATAAAAGTGAATGAAATCCCTAAAAATCTAGATACACAACAAACACTTCATTCTTATTGGGTGAATTAGTTTCTTACCACTAATTGTAGTAAAAATGATTATATTAACCACAGCCTCAAAAGTTGTTGTTAGCGAAACTTTTATTTTTGATTTTTTTGATTGAATCAAAACAAAATAAGTGAAAAAAAAATCATATCATCATGTTACCAAGTATTGAGAGAAAGTGAATTGAAATTGTGAAAAAAAAAATCTTTTATATTTTGTTTTAGCTTAAGAACACATAATTCAAAACTTTTCAGTTTTTCTTCATTCACTTGGAATAGAAGTGAGGTAAGGGATTGACGTGCAAATGAGGCCCACCGTAATTATTATAATGGGCTCAAACTGGACCATTTTAGATATGCGTATCTTACTATCTTTAGATTTCAGGCCCAAAGATTAATCACAAGTCCTGGAGATTATCATAAACTAAAGTCTAAACAATTAAACAAACAGTTTGTGCTGATTAGTTTTCCGTTAAATGCTTTACTACATTATAAGCCATGCTATTTTCTTCTATCTTTTACAGAACGAATGATCTTATTAAGCCAAAAGAATCAGCTCCAATTTCTTTGAAATGAAAAACAACTTTACTGATAAAACGATCAATTAGTTTTTGTAACCAACGTTATAAGAAATATCGTCGCAAGAAAACTTGAAGAACTTCCGTAAAAAAAAAATATAACTTGGTAGTATCTGAACATAAGTGCTTTATAAATAAATGGTTGTAGTTTCAAGTGAGATAAGTATGCAATTTAAAAGTAATGCGGTGGGCGTGACATGTGAAAGGACTACACACACACAAGGACGTAGATGTGTAATCTTAAGTCTTCATCTTGTGCATCGCTTACTAATGAATGATGTCAACGATGTTTAATAATCTTTGATTTCTCACAAGGCAATGTAATGTGGGACAAATGTCACAAGGAATTTAAATGAGAAATAGAATCCTAAAACTAGAAGAACATGACTGAGTTTACTTAATTGTGGATGCAAGAGCGGATACTTTGGTAGTGAATCATTGTAACGTTAGATAGAATTGATCAGCCAAAAGCAGACTTTAATAACGGTAAAATGCTGAAGTTGTCATATATTCATCATAATACAACTATACAAGTAGTAAGGTTATGATGCTTTAAACTTACTGTTGTTGTAAAAGAGTAATTAAATTGTAGAAATATACATCGAGATTTTGTTAATTCACATAATATACTAACACTATATATATACTACGCAATTGTCTCGGTCGGTACATGAACTCATAATAATCGGGGAAAGGCAAGTTCAACCTCTATCATACACATTCGTGTATAAAGTGGTAGCTCAAGACATATATTTGATGCCTTCCTAGTTCACGAGTTCATGAATAATGTCGTTGAATACAAATCAGACAAAAATGTTACGTTTATACACGAATGTCTTTGATAGAGGTTGAACTTGCCTTTTTCCCTAAAAAGGAGGTTGAACTAGATCTCTCACAAAATGTGTCGATGTGGCTCAGTAGTATAAGACTTATAACTATAATATAAAATTTTCAAGTTTGATTTATGCTTGGTGCAAACAACTCTTATCTAGTCACGTCAACCTTCCTCAAAGGAGGAGGACTATACATGGTTTGCGTTTGTGTGATGATGAACTCAAATACCGTAATCACTCAACGGTGGCCTAGTGGCAAAAAGGCTTGTGATTGTTACTATAAAACGTGTGAGTTCTCAAGTTCAATTATTGCTAGGTGCAAACAACCTTGAAGTCAGTGGCGGAGCCAGAAAATGTGCTCACCGGGGGCATCGAGCGAGCGGTTAAACAACATGTTAGGAGATGTTATATTTAACATAATTTGAAATAAATCGGGTCGCCGGGTCGGTTTAAATTAAAGACTAAAAAGTTGTTATACTACGATGCAATTAATCATAATTATTAATTTAAGTGTTGATAAAATAGTATTTGGTTGGTGATTTCAACTTGTTTATAGCTCACTTAAGATCAAATACAAGGATTAAAGAAAAATTTAACATACCAAATGTGGCAAAATTTTACATTTAAGCTATTGTGGTCTTAAACAATTTAACTAAAAATATGGATTATTATGTTGAAATCATAACTAACATGTTCAATTAAAGTTAAATCACATACGTGGTTAACAAAATCAAGTTAAAATGTATAATCTATAATGTTTAATGGTAAGCACTAAATTCCAACTAAGCACGCACTAACCGTAAAAGATTGAAAACTCAATTTTCTCAAGTTACTGTATATTAGTACCAAATACCAATGCAAGTACATTTTAAAAAGAAGATAAATTATATAATATTATCCTACAACCCCACTATCCTCCATCCCAACAATTCACATAGAGCCTCTTTTCTACATTCTTTCTGATCCAGGAAACCCACCGGAAAAATAAATAATTTTTTGAATTAGAGAGCACTCTAGTTTTTGGCAAGGTTAAAACGACGAGGGCACACAAATTTTTTGAGGGAGGGCACTAGAATTTTTTCCACAAAATTTACTAGTTTTCTTATATATTTTGTGTACCCTCAAGAGCTTGGTTGGGGGCATCGCCCCCCACTACTGCTACAGTGGCTCCGCCCCTGCTTGAAGTGGTTACACTAATCTCCTTAAAAGAGAGGGCTTTACTTAGTTTGAGTTTGTGTAGCGGTGAGTTCAAGCCTCGTGAATTAGTCGGCCGAAAGTAGTTAAAAATAAATAAATAAATAATAAAATAAAAGAAAATCCAGATACCGTAAATCACTCAGTTACAAAATCAAATATCAAGTTTCGTTCTTTTTCTTTTTATAAAAGTTTTAAATGAAAAATTAATGCACACATCACAATATCACATTACTAATAGGGTTTTTCTAACTTGTGCCCTATGGGCACAAGTTAAGCATACTATAAGTACGCAGGGTCTCACGAAAAAGTACATGGGGATCAACATAAAAGTACAGACAAGCATACTTTTATGTGGGTCCCTGTGTACTTTTGGTGTACTTATGGTGTGGGGCACAAGTTAGAAAAACCCTTACTAATACATATGTTACAACATACGGAGTAGTATATTATTATCATAATCTTGCTGATATGTTCAGTTTTCTTTTAGATTATTAGATGTTGACAGTTGTATTATTGCCCATGCATTCTGGGATGTTTCCAAAGGGAATCCAATAGCTTAATACAGTAATAATTTCTCATAAAATCTTTCCAAAGGGCCCATTAACATTCCAACATATCCTATAAGACAAAATTTCCTTGTTTTCATTTCATATCGTATAGTAAAAAAACATACTCATAGACTGAGCGACAAATTTTCAGACAATTATTTATGGTTTTCAGAACTCCCTAGGAAATACATTTGCAATGCCTTACAAGTTACAAGTAATAGATTCGATTAGTATATTCTTTAAGTCCTTTTTTTTTTTCGAACGTCTCTTACCAGCTAATATTGATTCCTTTAATTTTGTTTTTCGTGTGAAAGACTAGTATCATGCACACATTAACAATTGTATACTTTAACCCACCCCATATTCAGTGGTTTGTTCAAACTTTTAGATACATATTCTTTAGATGTTGGTTACATAAACTTTATACTACGTGTTTGCGTTGTGGGAGGTAGTGTATCATTGATTATATGTTCAAGCAAAGTATGTACGTTACTTGGCCTAGTGAAATTGGAATATTAAATTTTATAATTAGTAATTTTTGTATTTGGGTTCTAGTTTGCAATAATTCCTATTATTTAGTTCTATATACACTTGATGCAAATTATTTATTTATTTGAACCACAATGACACTTTCCTGTTTTATACACATGTTTCAAGTGAGATTCTGATCTTCAAACAACTATCCTCTCATGCCTTGATTTTGATCAAATTTGTTTAAGCTTATTTAGATATGATATAATTTGGAAAAAAGAAAAAGATAAAAAGTAGAACAGGAACTAAACTTTAGCTGATTTTTTTGACAAGTCTACTAATTACAAACTTTAGTTATGGTCGCGTCAAAATTTACGTCCGAATTATCTGTCATTTTCTTTGTTTTCTTTTGCATTGTATTTGTGTTTTATTAGGTTAAGTGTGAGCCAGGGAGTGTCTTATAATTTGAGTGATAGATAGAGAGCGTTTTTGAATTAAGTTATACGTTCTGAGTTATAAAGGAAAATACTGATGTAACAGCACTTTTTGCTATAACGTTGTCCTAATACTCCCTCGACACCTTGTGCTCTAATAATAAAGCATGCATATCCTCAAGCAAACCTCAAACCTCATTCTAGCATTCATTTTTAAGATTAAGCCCTCAAATCTAACTCCACCATCCACCGAGAAAAACTTCCCTTCAACCAATCAACTTACAAATAAATAAAAATTTGACCCTAAAACCTTCTATCTATACACATATTAACCACACGCTATTTCTTGAAAACTACGAAATAAAAAACCAAACTCCATGACAAAAAACCATAAAAATTTACCACCACTTTACATGGGTACAATGCTGGTCATTCTAATGCCACATACCGTTCATCTAAAAATTCATATACTCGTAGTATTAGTGTGCTCGGTGCAACACGTTATAGGCACAATTTGGTAACATCGCCAAAACTGCACCGTTGGGTGCGTTATTGGCACGTTATAGGCAACACGTTGTGGCTATAACGTCCGTTTTTTTTTTTTTTTTTTTTTTTTTTTTTTTTTTTAATGTAAAGTGGGGTTTTTTGTTATGTGTTATAAGAATATTATAGAGAGGGTGTTTTATTAAAGTTTTATGTTGTAAGAATGTTGTAGGTTAAAAAGTGATGTGACATGTTTATAATTTGATAGATAACACCCATTGCACCTAGCATTTTTTTTTCTCTCTCTCCTAACTATGCATTGACATGTAATATCAGACACATAAGTAAAAGTTGTAATGTTTTTAATCTGAAAGTAAATATGTTTAGGTTATAAATTACTGAGGTTAAGTTTTAAGTTTTTTCTGGGTATCCCAAGGGGGGAAGGAATTGGGAAAAGCAAAACAATGAGCAAAGGAGAAAAGCAAAGGTAAAGAAAAGATGCTGAGACCGACGTGGTCATGTACCACTAAAGACATATATATATATATTTCCAGTCGGTGCGATCGGATCCCACATGACACTTTGAAAAGATTACCACTACCAATCAATTATAGCTTTTAATTCTTAGATTTATCATCTAAAGCAACAATCAATCAACTCAAGTAATTTACTTGCGGTAAAAACTTTTTGACTGGGCCAGTCAAGTTTTATCACATATATTGCTAATATTTCAAGTAATGTAAACCAGTAAACTTTTGATTTGAGCTCGAGTATTAGAACACTCGACTCATAATACTTATTGAGCTTGGGTGATTTATACCGTGTACCATGTGTTTATCTATGTATTAACATAATAACCGTAAACTGAATTGTGTCAAGCTGAATAGAACCTTGATTGGTATTATCATCACTTATATAATGATAATCAAGTTGATTCGAACAAGTGACGGACCCAAAAAAAATAGGATGTGAGGGGCAAAAAAATTTTTTTTACGATAGCAACAAAATGCGAAAGATAAAACTAGAAACATAATGATTAATTGAGTATTTTTACTTAGACATGAAAGATTTATAAGTCTTTAAAGAGTTAAATGTTGGATTTTAGTATGTGAGTAGGGGGCAATTTGAGTTTTTGGTGGGGGTCACTTTCGAAAAAAAGTCAAAATTAAATAAAAATTATACTAAAATATCAACTTTTTCGGCTAGCCATGGGGGGCGCGTGCCCCCCACTCTTACATGCTAGATCCGTCCTTGATTCGAACCATGATCAAATATACTGAATGGTTTGCAAATGAAGGCTCAAACATTTCTATTTTTATACAAAGACAAGTCAAAACTTTATATGTCTATAACACCCAACATAAATTTTGCCATACTTCAATAAAAACGTTTTGCACAGATAAATTTTGGAGGATGTAAAGTTATTGTATGATATTTGCATTTACATGTTAGATCTTAGGCCGGGTATAATGGGCGTCAACCATCACTTTTCATCCTCACCTCTCATACCATTGCACTCTCCCGATGTTTGCGTGAGGCAAGCTAAAAAGAGGGACGAAATGTGATGGCAGTCACCACTCGAATATCGTGCAAAGTGAGTGTTTTTATTAGGGTAGTGATATTTTCACAGAGCATTTTGATGCATCCACAGAAATTAAATGCAAGCTTACATTTATCCCCCCACATTTACTTAACCCATTTTTTTATCATGTCTCTAACAGTAACGTTTCACAATTCCTGCGTCTTTATCGCCATTAACCGCATAACATGAAACCTTGAAATCTGATAACATGAGACCTTTGAAGGCTTTTTTACCTATTATTTTTTAGGTTGTTTTTCTTTTTGCACAATAATCTAACAACATTCACATTTGCAACCGATTCTCTAAACAGTTTAAGTCAATATAAGAAGCACCCCTAAGTACTCCTAAAATGATCACAGACACACATTCAATATTCACCATCACACAACTCCGGTTTCCACGCGTAAAAATGATTGTAGAAACTAGAAAGTATTAATCTAGCTTCCACACCATCAGATACATGAATTGTTATTCACTAATCACCATGTATGTATGGAACATCCCGCGTGAATTACCAAAAGCAACCACTTTTAGGGTGCGTTTAGTTAGAAAAATTCCTTGTTTTCTATCATATTGATTTCCACAAAACACTTAAAATATAGAAAATGCGTTAGTTGATAGTCTATTTTGAAGAAGGGGGAGGAGGGTTGGGGGTTATAAAGGAAACAAGGAAAACCAAAAGTTTTCTAATTTTCCTTGTTAGATTAGGAATAATTTTGTGTTTTGCCATTTTGTTGGAAAATGATAATAAATCTTTAACATCTTTTTTCTAATGTGAGTTGCAGTTTTATAGTTATGAATGTTCTTCTATAATTTTATGTCAATAAAATAAAACAATATCAAAAGGAAAACAAATGTTTTTATTTTATTAGATTGCAATGTTACCGTGTTATGAAGTTAGTGGCTAAAAAGACGTCGGAATAGCGAAACCTGTGTTGGACGATGATGAAAAGTGGGTTATATAAGTGGGGGGCATAAATGTAAAGTTTGCACAAGATATCCGTGGATGAATAAAAACACTCCGTGGAAATATCAACTCCCTTTTTATTATTGTTAATTTAATTTGTGAGTGTGTATGAGATATTTTGTGAGGTATGTTTGAACGGTGAGAGGAGTGGTGACTATTGAACATAAAATGTGAGGGAAGTAGTACTGTGATGAATGATGATGTGCCACTAAGGTGAAATGTGAGAGAGTGGAAGGTGAGCATTACACCTAGTCTTACGACTATTGATAAGAACTTATAATAAAGACTTGCTTTCGTGTTCAATGTTAAATTATTAGTGCATCATGATAAGAGGAAAAATAAAAAGACAAATATAATAACATTTTCACCTTTTTTATATTCTACTTGCACAAAATTTGTATTTCAAAAAAGTAAGAAAGTAAACGTTGTGATTCAATGCCATACTGTTAATACAAATAAGCCGTAAAAACGTTTATTTATATTTTACGATCTTCTAATGTTTTGTCGATAACAAATGTAAAATCATTTTAACGAAACAAATAAAATACGTAAATAGTTTGATTCAATAGTTTTCTAACACACTAACGTTTTCACATAAAACACTAAAACAAGTATAAGTGTTTTTATGATTTTGATACATATGTACAACAACTAGTGTTTACATATTGGGCTAACATATACTTAACTTAGTATATACTAAAATGGGTAAAAACAAGTATATACTAAAATGGGTAAAAACAAGTATATACTAAATGGGTAAAAACTAACAAATGGTATTGACCCATAACCCATGGTTTTGTCCAAACCACTTAACCAAGTTCAATGTATTCAAGAGATACATTGTATCTAGAAAGAAACCCATGGATCAACCCATAACCCATGACCCATAACCAAAAATACTCATGGGTAAAGAGGAGCGTCCCACGGATCCCTAGTTTTACGCTAGACGGATCCCTTGTGGAAGGGATCCGTGGGATCCGGGGAACAGTAGAATTTTTCCTCTATAAATAGTGAGCCATTTCTTCATTATTGCTCACCCCTTTTCTAACATACTTTCCCCTAGAGTTAAAAACTCTCTAACCTCAGATCCAAGAGATCTATGTTTGTAGTTTTGTTTTTGTGTGATCTTCTAGGTTCCTCTTAAAGGCGAGATCACCACCTTTGAAGTCGAGCAAGCTCAAGTCCATGAGTTGCCATGCTTCCTCATCATCAAGACTACTGAAGTCTTCTTGTTGATGATTGTTTTTCTTTTCTAAGAAGTGTTGAAGACATTTGTTAAAGGTGTCTCAAGTGTCAAGACGAAGATAGTAGTGAAGGGTATCTATCGTCCATATCATAAGCACTTGTGGTAGGTGCTTAGAAGTCAAGACTAGAAGCATTATTGAAGAGTGCTTAGAAGTCAAGACACAAGAAATTAGTGAAGGGTGTCTTAAAGATCTAGTAAAAAGGCATTAGTGAAAGGTGCCTTAGATGCACATTCGATATGGTGTGTTTCGATGTACAAGATAGATTAGTACTAGATCCAAGGATATTGATATCCTTGATGATGTTGTAAAGGAGTTGATCTCTTTTGGGATTAGTCGTTGGTTTAGTGTTGGGTAGTAGTTCCTCCATTGCAATGGAACTAGGTACTTAGCCTAGTACCTTATAAAGGGTAGGAGACGTTGTGTAGGTGTGGTTCACCTTGGAGTGAAAGAACTCGGTGGTTAGCCTAGCACCGTATAAAGGGTAGGCGACGTTGTGTTAGGTGTGGTTCGCCTTGGTGTGAAAGAACTCGGTAGTTAGCTTTGTACCGGAAAAAGGTGTAAGCGACGTTGTGAAGGCTTCTCCGCCATAAGGAGTTTGGTGTAGTGTTTACTGAACTCGAGTAGGTGACTCGGGAGTGGAGTAGGGAAAGGAAGGTGTCCTTGTAGCCGAACCACTATAAATACTCGCGTTGTGGTTTTGTGCTTCTTACTCTTATCTTTCATTACATACCTTTATATATTTGCTTATCAACATCCAACACACACATCCAAATAGATTGACATAAGTCGATCTAAATAGTTTAAAAGGAAGTTTTAATTGGCAAAACTATTCAACCCCCCCCCCCTTCTAGTTTTCCACGATTGGCATCAGAGCTTCGTTACCAAGTTTCTTGAAGTATATTGTACTTTAAAAACTTGATACGATCCATAGTTAATTGAAAACTACAAAGAAGGTTTTTCATAAAAACAAACACCATGTCTTTAAAACTCTTTGTTTGGATGTTGATTAGATGACAACATTTCTTATTAGTTATTTCCTATTTAAAATGCACTAATCTTCTATGTCATGTTGATTAGTCAAAGCTCATACCCACCAAGCTATAGGAATCGCTTGGTAACAAGAATACCTTCCTAAAGAAGGTATCTTAAACACAAAGGAGCCGGAATCGTCTAAGTGACATTTGTTGTGTCATTTGTAAAGACATTCCTAAGTGCGCTGGAGGTATGCTTTTCTTTTTATCTCTAAAATGACATTTGTTTGATAATTACGTATGCCTATTTAGGTACTTATATGATTATTTTTTTTTTACATCTACATGTATTACATGAAGCTTCATTAGGAAGCTTTCTTCTCACATACGTGTTATTTTTCTCGTCTAAAGTCGTTGTATATAAAACTTTTGTTTTATTTATTTTAATCCAATAATAAAACAAAACACAAATTTCAAAAATTCTCCTTCCCCATAAATAAACCACTCGACGCCCACTTTTTCAAACCCATTTTTTCAAATCTTCCAATTTCAAAAATTTCCTCTCATTCAAAACTTTATCTTCCTCTCCATTTCATCCCAACCGAAACCAAGAAGGATCGTCTTCAACATGGTTTACATCGCCCTCGTGCTCATCGCCTTAACACTCATCACACTTGTGTTCCCTATGATGAAGTTCACATATGGAGACATATACTTTGTGTTGTTAATCTACATTAGGGTTATATACCCAATCCTTTGTATCATTCTTAGCATTGAAATGAAATATTACTAATAATCTAGCTTATCTAGGTTATTATTATCATAATGTGTTTATCATTTTTCTTTGTTTTATTTCTTTCTCTCGTGATACATTAGAAGTCATGTATGCATGTTAAAAGAAAATGTAGGCTAAAACACATATCTTGGTATAAAACTATGAGATCTAAAAACCTATGCTTTTCATCATAAAATCTGTTTCTGTAACTACAGATCTACGGATCCCAGAAGACATACTAGCCGGATCCCTTTTGAAAATGAACCGTGGGATCCGTCCTATTGGAAAATAGTTTTCATGCAAATTAAAAACCACTTTCTTTCTAAAAGTAATATTCCACTAAAATGTCAAAACCATAAGTGAGTTAAGTGTCATTGTTGTTAAAAAACCATTGTTAATAAAAATCTAGTAAAAACATTAGATAATCATTGGTTGACCACAAACATCACTTTTTATTAACTCATCATTTCTATAGGTTCAACTATGACGCATGAATATGAGTTTGATTTTTCACTTACTAGCGTCTACACTCCGAACATCTCCCTTGAGCCCAACACACCTGGAAATCATGTCCGTGGGTTCAATAATCTCGAAACACGTCACTTCCATGAAAGGCGATTGTAGACACCTTCTACAATTCAAGAAGGTATCAATACCTCCTTCCAAGCCATAGGACTAGAATGTCTTCTTGAAATCAACGAGAAGATATTTCCAAGGTTCATAATGGAATTCTTCTGTCAAGTTGAACTCGTTAAACGAGGATCGCTTCTATCTCTTTGGTTTTATATCAAAAACCAAAAGTTTACTTTAACCATTGGGCATTTTGCTCACATCCTCCGAATTCCAAATCATGGACAATGTGCCTTCACCGAAGATTGGTCTCTTGATTCTCTCTTCAACTTTCGTGAAGAAAATAGTCCATATTGTTCACACATACCCTCCCCGGAAGATTTACATCGCATGATATGCAAACCTCGACCATATTACTCCGATCCAAACATTATCTTCACACGGGATATCCGAGAAGAGTACAAACCCCTAGCACTCATCCTACGTGAAAATGTTTGGAGTCTTAGGGGAAATCGAGAAATCCTTCCCGCTTGTTGTGCTCACATAATGTATTGTTTGCTAACACAACAACCATACAATCTCGCCTACTTCTTCGCAAGGCGAATTGTAAATCTTCAAAGCTCCAAGAATAAACTCATCCCTTATGGAATGTTCTTGACGCGCCTTTATCATAACGTTATGCACTTTCATCCTCAATTTCAAAGTCCTGTTGTAACGCATTTCTTGTGAACAAGATGATGGAACCGCTAAACATATCTCTCATGAAGACTTTCTTCATTCTTGATTCCACCAACACTCATCAACCACGTGATGATCCTTCTAGCGAAAACGCTCAAGGAACTTAGTAGTCTTTCAAATAGGATCAATCCTTTTATACTCGTGCTTTATCAATGTAATCCTATTTCCTTCATGAAATAAAACATCTTACATTTGATATCTTAGTGTTAGAACTCCTTTAAACTAACCTTAGAATATAATGCATTGTCAAGATCATTGCATACCTTTAGTAAAGGTTCTGCTGAGCAAATGGACGGATCACAAAGTTTGTGCTAGACAAATCCCTACATTTAGGGAACCGTGGGATCCGACAAATAGAAAATGCAATTGCAAGCATTGTATTTCAAGCATATCCTTAGAACACCTCATACTAAGCTAGACATAGTGTCTTAAGGCAAATTAAGTCCTTATTAAGTTAAGTAGATCCTTCCTACTCACACATAACTCACCTAGGTCACACTCAAAGACGCTTGTAGATCTAACGTTTCACTTTAATCCATTACTCTTCCGCTCTCAAGCTCACACATCATTTTTCATATGATCCCTCATATCTAAACGTTGGAAACCTTTTATAGCAAAATTGATCATAATCATCCTTACGTCAAAATTGGTCAAAATTGATCAAATTCTAGTTTTTCCCATCTTAAGCCTTTAGGATATTCTCCAAAATGATTAATCTAAGTCACTATCTGATCTCTAGGATCATTTAGCTTCAATTGACACTCTCATCCTTAGTGTCATCCTTGTTCATTCATTGGTACTCATGAAAGTTCCAGTTCATTCCATAAAAGGCAATCATTAGCTACATCACTCATTACCTTCAAGTACTTAAGCACCCCTTCATTTAAGACACTTAGGAGGACTGAAACACTCAAGATGATATAGATCTTAGACCTTAGAAACATCATTTCTATTCTTTCATAACTGCTGAGAGCCGGATCCCTAGGATTAGCCTAGACGGATCCCTCTGAGGAGGGAACCGTGGGATCCGGATGACAGATTATGTCAAACCTTGCTAAAACAATCATTTCAACTCATCTTTCTAACTCAAACACTCCATCTCATCTTAAATGATTTCCTAGATCAGTACAAACTCTGAAGTTGACTCTTGTGCATGTTAATCATCACATTCCAATGAATTTTAGTGGCTTAAGGCTTAAATGCACTTGCCAAATCACTTGCTTTATAAACCACATTGATAGGACTTCCATAGTCATCACCTTCATCCCAATTTTCAGCACTTAAGAAACCTCTACAAACTTCTTGAAATCATCTCATCATGAGGAAAACTCCAAGTAGTAACTTATCCACCAAAGAACCACCCAAGAAAATTGCTCGTGTTGTACACGAAATTTCTTCAACCGAATCATCTCCGGTCAAGCCAACAAATGCAAGGATCTCTTCTCAACCAATCAAACCAATTCCTAAAAGGATACTACCCACAAAACTACCTATGTCAAATACCACCATACCTCCTAGGCCAAACAATATCATCTCCACTAAACCATCACCATTGGTTCCTAGAGCTATCTCTTTTACATCTCCACTATCATCACCACACCTCTATAATTTAGAGGATTTGCCTCCTAGGCTTTCTCATCCTCCTCCGCCGACAACATTCCCCTCATTAGGAGGAATAATGGTACAAAATCAAGGTGTTAAGTCAACACTAGCTCCGACTTCCTTTTCGCCGTTTCCATCATATAATCCCATTTGGATTATGAGAAATCATCAAAGTCAACCACCCAACCATATAGAAGTTGACACTTCTCTACCACCGCCATCATTCTTGGTCGAGCCATTCTCAAATGCGCCTCCACCAATTCCTCCGTCGTTTGAAGCTCCACAAGCCGCTTCAATTGATCCTTCGCATCAAGCCATTTCATTTCCTCCACCGCCACTACCTAGCCATGACAAAGATTGTTATCATTGTCAGCATGTTGAAAGTTTGATACATGAAGTACGAGAAGACCAACGTTTCATGTTCTATCATCTCCTCGAACGTTTCAACGAGATTAAACCTAAACATAACTTGAGCTAGAAGATTTTTATGGTGTCCTAGCATCAAGCGATAGTTGGTCTAGAAATTCCTAGTCATGTATTTTTTTTTTGTTTTTAGAGTCATGCATATCATAACTCTAGTTTTATTAAATGAAATTACATGCTACGTGCTATATTTCTGAGTATATGATTACGTTGTATTCATATCTCACTTTTGTGATAACATTATTTGTTATACCACCATTTGCTGAATTTATTCATCAGCCAGACGGATCCCTCTAAATTGCCTGGACGGATCCCTGCTAGGAGGGAACCGTGGGATCCGTGATACAGTAAACTATTTTTCTACTAACTTGGACCACATTTGCAGGAAATTGTGAATTATACTTGCTTTCTAACCCTTGTTTTGTAGTTATTCAATCTACACTTGAAGATTTTGACACCCTAAAGCTAGGGGGAGCTTTGTGTCAAAGCAATACATTGCAAATTACTTGCAATATTAGGATTACATTTCTTGACATCCCTTTGCAAAATTGCAACCATCAATGGGGAGCACATTCGTCACTTAGACGAAATCTTTTGCAAACAAACTAGATTAGTATTACTTTCTTGATGCCCTTACATAGGGATTGACTCGTCAAGCGGGAGTAAAGACGAGATCCTTTCCCGTTACTTGCTCTCTATTTTTTTTTTCTTTCACATGTTTTTCCTAAAACAATGTGTTAGTTTCCTTTCGAAGCTCTTTTTGTTTAGACAAAAAGGGGGAGAAGAAAGTAAAAACTACAAATTCAAACTTTTACGAATTTTAGCTTTTCCTTAAAATAATCTTATGTTTTGTCATCAACAAAAAGGGGGAGATTGTTAATACAAATAAGCCGTAAAAACGCTTATTTATATTTTACGATCTTCTAATGTTTTGTCGATAACAAACGTAAAATCATTTTAACGAAACAAATAAAATACGTAAATAGTTTGATTCAATAGTTCTAATACACTAACGTTTTCACATAAAACACTAAAACAAGTATAAGTTTTTTTATGATTTTGATACATATGTACAACAACTAGTGTTTACATATTGGGCTAACATATACTTAACTTAGTATATACTAAAATGGGTAAAAACAAGTATATACTAAAATGGGTAAAAGCAAGTATATACTAAATGGGTAAAAACTAACAAATAGTATTGACCCATAACCCATGGTTTTGTCCAAACCACTTAACCAAGTTCAATGTATTCAAGAGATACATTGTATCTAGAAAGAAACCCATGGATCAACCCATAACCCATGACCCATGACCCATAACCAAAAATACCCATGGGTAAAGAGGAGCGTCCCACGGATCCCTAGCTTTACGCTAGACGGATCCCTTGTGGAAGGGATCCGTGGGATCCGGGGAACAGTAGATTTTTCCTCTATAAATAGTGAGTCATTTCTTCATTATTGCTCACCCCTTTTCTAACATACTTTCCCCTAGAGTTAAAAACTCTCTAACCTCAGATCCAAGAGATCTATGTTTGTAGTTTTGTTTTTGTGTGATCTTCTAGGTTCCTCTTAAAGGCGACACCACCTTTGAAGTCGAGCAAGCTCAAGTCCATGAGTTGCCATGCTTCCTCATCATCAAGACTACTGAAGTCTTCTTGTTGATGATTGTTTTTCTTTTCTAAGAAGTGTTGAAGACATTTGTGAAAGGTGTCTCAAGTGTCAAGACGAAGATATTAGTGAAGGGTATCTATCGTCCATATCATAAGCACTTGTGGTAGGTGCTTAGAATTCAAGACTAGAAGCATTATTGAAGAGTGCTTAGAAGTCAAAACACAAGACATTAGTGAAAGGTGTCTTAAAGATCTAGTAAAAAGGCATTAGTGAAAGGTGCCTTAGATGTACATTCGATATGGTGTGTTTCGATGTACAAGATAGATTAGTACTAGATCCAAATATATTGATATCCTTGATGATGTTGTAAAGGAGTTGATCTCCTTTGGGACTAGTTGTTGGTGTAGTGTTGGGTAGTAGTTCCTCCATTGCAATAGAACTAGGTACTTAGCTTAGTACCTTATAAAGGGTAGGCGACGTTGTGTAGGTGTGGTTCACCTTGGAGTGAAAGAACTCGGTGGTTATCTTAGCACCGTATAAAGGGTAGGCGACGTTGTGTTAGGTGTGGTTCGCCTTGGTGTGAAAGAACTCGGTATTTAACTTTATACCGAAAAAGGTGTGTTTACGTTGTGAAGGCTTCTCCGCCCTAAGGAGATTGGTGTAGTGTTTACGAACTCTCGAGTAGGTGACTCGGGGAGTGGAGTAGGCAAGGAAGGTGTCCTTGTAGCCGAACCACTATAAATACTCGCGTTGTGGTTTTGTGCTTCTTACTCTTATCTTTCATTACATACCTTTATATGTTTGCTTATTAACATCCAACACACACATCCAAATAGATTGACATAAATCGATCTAAATAGTTTAAAAGGAAGTTTTAATTGGCAAAACTATTCAACTCCCCCTTCTAGTTTTTCACACATACGATCACTCAGTTTTAAAATAAATATTTATGTTTTTATTTTAGAATGTTTTAAAATAAGTATAGTATTTAGCCAATCAAATAAAATTTAATAAGTGAAGATAATATTTAATTGATCGAAAATGTAGTTAATAAGATTTTATGAAAATTTAAACGTTTATAAAACAAACATTTATGTTGAAACTGAGCTGAGTACTTTCATTGTGTAAAACTATTAAGAGAAAATTTTTAAAATAAGCCAAAAAAGTCCTGCATGGTCCATTACATGGTCATTTTTTTGTGCCTTTTCTCATTTTGGTCATGCTCGACTGCTAAACTGCTCAATTCTACTAATTTAATGCTAAGTGTCCACCTCTTTGTACCTTTTATTAAAAGTTCGTCATCGGTTGAGTAGCCCTCAGTCGAGCATAGTACTTTTAATAAAAGGTACAAAATGGGTGGACACTTGGCATTAAATTAATGGGATTGAGCAGTTGAAAGATGACTAAAATGAGAAAATGCACAAAAAGATGACCATGTAATGGACGATGCATAACTTTTTGACTTATTTTGTTAATTTTTTCAACTATTAAATACTTGCAATATTGTTTGGTAAAACCACATCCCAAGAAGACCACGTTTCAACTTTAAACCTGACACTATATTTGTTATTGGATCATGGATACCGTCGACATATAAGAATTACTGATATTAAATTGGTGAATAACCTTTTTCTAAATTCTGTTTTAAATCACTAGCATTTCTTTATATTAGTAACTCATTTTAGATGTATAGCATGTTTAAAAATCATCAAATATCATTAAATAAGTGTTACAAACAAAAAACAATTTAGTACGAAGGTTGCATTTTTTAATTCCAATAAATTTCATTTAATCAGAAGTAAAGCTTCTCAAATATACCCCCACGGCCCCACCATCAACACATTCTTAAATTTATTTAGTACAACTGATTAGTGGTTTTGAATCCCATGTGTCTCGTTAATGTTTGACAGGTAAAGAATTGATAACACATTTAAAAATCAATCTAATTCGTTTAACATTTGATGGAGTATGTGTTAAGCATTAAACATTTTCCACTAGGACACTTATCATAAGAATCTTATTCTTGTGTCAATTTTTACGAAAGGTCTTTGGCTCAGTTAATACCTACTTTCGAAAAATCCACGGGTCTATTGGAGAGATTTTGTTGATAAAAGGTCAAGTGTTTGAATCTCGGCTCGTGCTCACTCCAGTTGGTGCCCTGTTGGGTCAGAAAAGTTGCTGAAACTATTCCTTATGGAGTGGACAATGATTGATGCCAAAAAACATCTGAGATCAGGGTGTTACCGCAAATTCACATCTTTTGTAGATTGTTCTGTCAATTTTTTCTTCTACTTTTAGTAAGTAATCATATTCATAATAATTTTTTTTTTATTTTTATTTATTCTTTTTTTTATTGTTTATTATGTATACTTATTTGGTTGTTTTGTTTTAGTACAACATAGTTGCCATATTACATATTTAAACTTTCAAAAAGCTAGCCTAAACTAACAATCAATTTCATAGAAACGGTTATTCCGGTTAATAAGAAACACCCTTCCCAACCCCAGCTAACACCGGTAAATTTCTTAAACATATATTACTAGTGGTGTAAATGAGTCTTTTTATGAAAAATCGGATCAGCTAAATGAGATTAGCCTAAATATGTTCGAGCCTATTATGAACTGATTTAATAAACATCCTCACCTTCTTGCTAAAAGACGAATAGGCTCACATGCTTAACCCAACAATAGGGATAATGATGAGTGTGTAAATACTCATCATTTTTGGGTCTATTTGAACTGCAAAACGTCTAAAAATGCTCAGAAACACATCAAAATGATCAAAATATCACAAATCAGTGTTTTATGTGTTTTAAATGCAAAAATATCAAAATCAGATGAAAAATGAGCAAAGTTTGCATAATTGGCAGTTTCAGTCTCCCAAGTTTCTAAAATTGTCAAAAATAGTCCCTGAGTCAAAATTTCAAAAGAAAAATCACCAAAGGTCCTTTTAATATTGATGAGTGTGTAAATACTCATCATTTTTGTACAAAATAAACTGCAAAATCATCTGAAAACACTCAAAAACACATCAAAATGATCAAAATATCACAAATCAGTGTTTTATGTGTTTCAAATGCAAAATTATCAAAATCAGATGAAAAACATATCAAGTTTGCAGAATTGGCAGGCAGTTTCCCCCAAGTTTCAAAAGTTGTCAAAAACAAGTCCCTCGAGCATATAATTTCAAAAGTAAAGTCACCAAAGGTCCTTTTAAAATCAAAAGTTGTCAAATTTAGTCCTTTGGTGAAAAATATTAAAAGTTTGAGAAAATTACAAAAATGGTCCTTCAAGTTTAAAAATTGGCAGAAATGGCCCCTGGAAAATGGCAAAATGGCAATTTTGGTCCTTATACTTTTGAAGTTTGTCATTTTCAGCCCTTGGAACAAGTTTGATGAATTGGCGCTTCGTCCTGGAATTTCGAAAGTACACATTAGTCCTTGTAATATTTAATCCTTTATACCTAATTTTGGACCTTGACACACTTTGGACCCCTGTCATTAAACCTTTTTGAACCCCCCTATTATTAGCTTTGCTGGTCAATCTGGTAAATCTTCTCAACCCGCCAAAGTCTTCATCCTCTCAATCGCCTCCGCAACAGCAACAACCCATCCCTCCTCCATTTCCACCAAGATGTTCCCCACTCCACAACTAACATCCAAATCAGATTTAATGCACTTTCCCTCACTCAACCCCGCTTGTCAAAAGCCAATTTTGGCCAAAATCGTTTAAAGGCAAGATGAGTTCAAAGCCATCCAATGGCTGGGAAAGAAGTGGGAATCAGTCAGTGAGAGAAAGAGAATGGGTATAAAAAGAAGGATGAGAAGCAAGCCAAGAGTAGTAGTTTTTAGTTTTAAAATTTCTCTTATGTCGTTTTTATTATTACTGTCTTAGTTTCATTCAAAAGTTGTAGTATTGTGTTCCTAAGTATTAAACTCAAGCTATATTTTCAGTTTATTCAAGTCTTAATCAGTAATTCCAAGTTTCATTTTATTTTCATCTTTATGTGCTCACTGTTGAAAATTTAAGTTTTCATGTCATAAATTCAAGCTTCATACAGCTTCTTTTCAAGTTTGTATAAGCTTATATAAGCTGGTAATAGCTTTTTATAAGCTTTAAATCAAGTTTCAATCACTTTTGAATATTGGTCACAAAAAGTCAAAATGGAGCAAAGTAATGCGTAATGGGAAAGGTTGATTCAGCATATTGGGTTGACTTTTAACCATTTGGGTTGGTTTGGGATAGATTAGTTGTTCCTTGGTTCATGGTTTCAAGCTATAGTAGCTAAGGACTTTTGTAAGTTATTTTAAGATTTTATTGCATAATTTCAATTTGTAGCTTTCACTAGTTCAAAACTGTTTCATTAGCTGTACTTAGGTTATTTTAACTTAGATTGATCATATAAATAAGTTTGATCAGTGTTTGTCTCTTTAAAAGTGCTAATCAGTTGTAGGAAAGGGTGTTTGGATTTGCTGATCTCTGCCTCGAGGTCTATTCATGGTTGATTGTTGTTAGTTCATGTTTACTAAGTATATTTAAGTTCAATTGAGTCAACATCTTGGGTCTGCTAGCACCAAAAGTCAACATTTAACTTAAAACCATCTCCACTGCTCACTGTTGAGATTTTGGTTTAGCAGATCATTATTTTGTGTTAAGATATCATCATCATTGTTTGCTTTACACTTGTTTTATCATATAACACCAGTATCAAATCAAAAATTGGATCTAAAATTGGAAAAAAGTCAAAGTTCATTATTTCATCAAAAGTCAAAACAAATTCGGTTTTGAGCCAAATGGAAAGATTTTTCTTGGATTAAATTTTAAGCCTAAATCAGTGAAACTTGTTGGTTATAAAACTTCAACTGGTCCTCTTTCTTATAACCATTTTTGTATAATTTTACCAAATCTTTAAAAGCTCTAAACAAGCTCATCAACTTAGGCCTAGTTGCCCTGCTCCACTGAGCTCAGAGATAACGAGATTTTCACAGAAATTGTAGCTTGTGCACAGTGCTCATAAGAGCTTCTCATGGTCTGAATTTTGGCACAAATACCCTCACCCAGGTCTAGTCTAGATTCCAATTGGTAGTTTTAAGTTTGAGCTTATTTTCAAGCTTGTGCTAGTGTCTTAAGTTGCACTAACTGCTTTTAGCTTAAAAGTTCATAACATCAAACCTGCAGGTAAATTGTGATTCAGTGGTTAAAAATAGTTAGAATCTGTTGCATTTTAGTTATTTTATCAGTTTAGAACTTTGGTAAACAGTTGGTAGCTTATTTTGTCCATTTGGCTTAATTGGATTGCTTAATAATAAGCATTTGTGCATCAGTTCTCAATATCTCCACATAAGTGCCTGTTTTTATATTTTTCTCAGATTTAGATTATAATTTTAGAGTTTTCCTGAATTTTTCATATTTTTCTAAGTCATTTTGCTATTTTTCTTGATTTTTATTAGTTTTAAGCACTTTTAATTAGCTTTTAATACAAAAAATTCAGAAAAGGTCCAAAAATATAAGTTTTCAATTTTCTTAGGTTTAGATAAATATAAGTAGTGAAAAAGTAATTTTCCAGATTTTTCATAGTTTATTTGGTAATTTTTAGTAATTAAATTAGTTTTCAATAGTTTAAAATTCATAGAAAATAAAAATAATCAGAAAAAATACAAAAGTAGTTTTGAAAATTCTAGTTTGATATTTTAGACTTTTCCATTTCATAATTTTATTTTTCTAGCTTTATTTCCTATTTTCTTTCATTTTAGGTTATTATTAATTAGTTAAAAATAGTTTTAAACTAGATAATTAGTTATAAAATTAATTTTCTTTTTCCATAAATTTTCTCTTATCATTAGGATTGTAAAAACATCATTTTCATATTTTTAGGTTAATATTGATTTAGTTTCACGCTTTTAGTTTATCGTCGTAGATTTTAATTTCAGCTTTGTAAAACCTAAAAACAATAACATCATTTTAAATATAGTGATAGCGTTTATTTAATAGTTTTTATCTTTTAATTTCCTTTAATTTGCATTTAAGCCGTTGTAATTTGTTGGCTTTTCCTTAGTTATAATCATAATTCATAATCTCTTTTTTCGTTCAAACTTCGATCACTATTCGAAGTCGATCCATTGATAGCTCGTGGGACATAACGACCGGGGAGACTCTATACTCTCCTGGATTTCATTGTATTGGTTTTGAGCAGTTTTAAGTCCGCGATTTCAGCCTCATTATGCTCACAAGTGGCCGGGCTTGCGTGATTAGACTTGACTGTTTGGAACTAAAAAAATTTTGGCCAAAAACGGGGGAATTGGTATAATTATATGATAAAATTCGTGAGATCGCTTATACCTCTTTCCTTATTCCTTGACGCTTCATGCCACCGCATGGTTTGATCGTCTTCCCAAGAACTCAATCCATAGTTTCGATGAAATGATCTCCAAGTTCTTGGCGAAATATTTTCCACCGTCGATGGTGACTAAACTAAGGAATGAAATCGCAATTTTAGGCAATTTTCCGACGAAGTCCTTATTCGAGGCATGGGAACGCTATAAGCTTTCAATTGACCGATGTCCGAACCACAACATGTTGCTTGTCACCCAAATAGATACATTCTATAACGGGTTAACACTGAGACACCGTGACACAATCAATGCCGCCGGCGGTACTTTATGAAAAGGCGACCCGAAGAGTGCTATGATCTCATCGAAAACATGACCGCCCACCACAATTATTGGGATTCCTCTGCCGAGAGGAATGAGTCAACGAGATCTACCACCCTTCCATCTTCGGAATTCACCACTCTCAACAAAAAGTTGGAAGAAATATCGGCCGCCATGCTTAAAATGAATCACACAAATGCTAATCAACAAGTTAATACCGTGAACAAAAGTTGTGAGACTTGTGGTGGTCCACACCCTTATTTCGAGTGTCCAGCCTCCGGTGGCTTCACTCAAGAGAGCGTATATGCTGCTCAAGGTTCCTACAATTCGGGGGGTAACTCCTACCAACCGCAAGGGGACCGTAGCCTTCTAAGCTATCGTTCTAACAATTACCTTGGACCCCCTGGGTTTAATCAAAATCAGAACAATCAAAACAGAAATAATCAGTTTAATCGAATCGAATCGAATTTTCAAAATCAAGGTTCTCAAAATCAAGGGAACTATAATCAAAACCGATTCCACGCTCCACAACAAACTGTTCAAGCTCCACCTCCTCAAGCTTCTATTGACATTGTTAGTTACATCAAAAACAATGAAGCTAAGATGGTGTCCATGCAAAATCAGATTACCTCTATGAGGAATGATTTTACATCTGAGATTAGAACAACTAGTAGCAAGATTGATCAGCAAAATAGCAAGATCGATGAAGTGCTTGCTCTTCTCATGAGTCAAAATAATCAAGCTTCAACTTCGGGATCTCTTCCAAGTAACACCATTCCCAACCCTAAGGGTGAGTTGAATGCTATTACCACTCGTAGTGGTAAGATGCACAATGGACCTATGACTCCAATGCCCCCTGTGGCAATGAGTCAAGTTACCAAGGATACAACGGACGAGGTGCATATCTCAAGCCCACGAATACCAAGACAAGTCCAACCTTCGGTCGACTTACCTCCAATTCCGGAACCCGTTGTTCCGATGACCAATCCTAAGCCTTCACTTCCATATCCATCAAGGCTTAATGATCAAAAGGCCCGCGACAAAACTAATCAACAAATGGAGAAGCTTATGCAAATCTTTCAAGATTTGCACTTCGAGATTAGTTTAGCGGACGCTCTTCTTCTTATGCCCAAATTCGGTCCGACAATCAAAAGTTTGTTGACTAACAAAGAAAAGATTTCCGAATTGGCTAAAACTTCTTTGAATGAGAATTGTTCGGCGGTTATCCTCAAAAAGCTTCCCGAAAAGCTAGGAGACCCCGGCAAATTCCTCATCCCATGTGATTTTCAAGGATTAGTTCAATGCTCCGCTTTGGCCGATCTTGGCGCGAGCATTAACTTAATGCCAAACTCCCTGTGGAAGAAGCTTTCATTACCTCCGCTTACACCTACGTGTATGGTCCTTGAGCTTGCCGACCGTACGAGTTCTCATCCGTTAGGTATAGCCGAGGACGTCTGTGTAAAAGTTGGAGATTTCCATTTTCCCGCCGACTTTGTTGTTGTTGAATTTGATGCCGATCCCCGAGTACCCCTCATCCTTGGGAGGGGCTTCTTGAAAACGGGTCGCATTAATCGACGCTGATATGGGGAAATCACTTTGAGGTCAAACAAGGAAGCCGTTACCTTCAACCTCGATCAAGTTACGAGATATTCCCCTAGTTATGAAGACACTTCCGTCAACATGATTGATGTCATTGACATTGTGTCGGAGGAATATTCTCAAGAACTTCTTGGATTCTCGAGTGACAATCCCACTTCGGTTGATCCCATCGTTGCTCTTCTTCCACATCCTCACTCCGCTTGGGAAGTAACTCTATTTCGGAAGAGATTGAAGCATATTTGTCTAGTGATTCGGCCATGGGAAATTGATCACGTCCCTATTGACATCGAGGGAGATATTCTTCTCATCGAGAAGTTGCTCAATGATGATCCCTCATCACTCCCTCCTCAAGAACTTCATAAAGAGGAAATCAAAACGATTGAAAAATCTGATG
Source organism: Chrysanthemum makinoi (assembly GCA_910596185.1). NCBI lineage: Eukaryota > Viridiplantae > Streptophyta > Magnoliopsida > Asterales > Asteraceae > Chrysanthemum > Chrysanthemum makinoi. The sequence goes on along the minus strand of OU343218.1, from coordinate 216,230,816 downwards.
ATCCTCCCGAGGTCGAACTTAAGGACTTACCACCTCATCTCGAGTATGCATTTTTGGAGGCTGAAAATAAATCACCCGTCATTATTGCTAAAGACTTGAGTGAGGATGAAAGAGCCGCTCTCATAAAGGTTTGAAGTCACACAAGCGAGCCATCGCTTGGAAACTTTCCCACATCCGGTTGACCAAATTTTGTACTCACAAAATTCTCCTGGAAGATGACTCCAAACCAGCGGTTCAACACCAAAGAAGGGTGAATCCTAAAATTCATGAGGTCATCAAAGCAGAAGTCATAAAACTTCTCGATGCCGGATTGATTTACCCTATCTCGGATAGTCCTGGGTGAGCCCCGCTCATTGTGTTCCCAAGAAAGGTGGCATTACCTGTTGAAAATGATGAAAACGAGTTGATTCCTACTCGATTGGTTACGGGATGGCGTGTTTGCATTGACTATTGAAAATTAAATGAAGCCACCCGTAAAGACCACTTTCCCTTACCTTTCATGGACCAGATGCTTGAGAGATTAGCGGGAAACGAATACTACTGTTTTCTCGATGGTTTCTCGGGTTACTTCTAAATTCCCATAGACCCTCAGATCAAGAAAAGACCACATTCACATGTCCTTATGGAACATTTGCTTACCGACGCATGCCTTTTGGCTTATGCAATGCTCCCGTACGCTCCAAAGGTGTATGATGGCCATTTTCCATGATATGATCGAAAAGACTATGGAAGTCTTTATGGATGATTTTTCGGTCTTTGGGAATTCTTTCCAAACATGTCTCTCCCATTTGGACAAGATGCTTGAACGCTGTGAAAACACGAACCTTTGTCTAAATTGGGAGAAATGTCACTTTATGTTCAAAGAAGGCATTGTCCTTGGCCATAAGATCTCTAAGAAAGGGGTTGAGGTGGACAGAGCTAAAGTTGATGTTATTGCAAAGCTACCTCCTCCCACAACTGTTAAAGGAGTTAGAAGTTTCCTTGGTCATGCCGGTTTCTATCGTCGTTTCATTCAAGATTTCTCGAAAATATCCCGTCCTATGACCCGACTTCTTGAAAAAGACACTCCTTTCGCCTTCTAGTGAGTGCATTGAAGCTGCCCAAACTCTTAAGAGGAAGCTCACGGAAGCACCAATTCTAGTTGCCCCCGATTGGGACCTACCATTCGAGCTTATGTGCGACGCAAGTGATTTCGCCATAGGTGCAGTCTTGGGGCAACGCAAGGCTAAACATTTCCAGCCTATACACTATGCTAGCAAAACTTTGAACGAAGCTCAAGCACATTACACCACTACGGAGAAAGAATTACTAGCGGTGGTGTATGCTTTCGAAGTTTCGCCATACTTGATCTTGTCCAAAAGCATAGTGTATACGGATCACTCGGCCCTCAAATATCTTCTTGCTAAGCAAGATGCAAAACCGAGATTGATCCGATGGGTTCTCCTCCTACAAGAATTTGATATCACCATTCGTGATAAAAAAGGAGCGGAGAACCTAGCAGCTGACCATCTTTCCCGTCTTGAAATCTCATCAAAGTGTGCTCGAGAAAAAGGAGATAAACGAAACGTTTCCTCTCGAGACACTTAATGTGGTATCTCATCGTAGAGATTCGAGTACCCCATGGTTTGCCGACTTTGCAAACTACCATGCGGGTAACTTTGTTGTGAAAGGAATGTCGTCCCAACAAAAGAACAAATTTTTCAAAGATGTTAAGCATTACTTCTGGGACGACCCCTACTTGTTTAAGGTTTGTGCGGATCAAGTCATCCGACGGTGTGTTCACGACCAAGAAGCCGATGAAATTCTCAAGGCTTGTCATCATGGACCCACGGGGGGACATAATGGCCCGAACTACACCGCCAAGAAGGTGTTTGATTTCGGTTTCTATTGGCCCACAATTTACAAAGATGCCCATGACCTCGTCAAATCTTGCGACTCTTGCCAACGTCATGGTAACATCTCTAAAAGAGATGAAATGCCTCAAAATGCCATTCAAGTGTGCGAGATATTTGACGTATGTGGCATTGACTTTATGGGCCGCTCCCGTCTTCTCGAGGGAACAAGTATATACTCGTGGCGGTCGATTACTTGTCTAAATGGGTGGAGGCTAAAGCGCTACCTACCAACGACGCCCGAAAGTAGTTGTAGTTTTTAAAGTCTCTCTTGCCCGCTTTGGAACTCCTCGTGCTATCATTAGTGATCGGGCACACACTTTGCAATGACCACCAAAAGTGATGCTTAAGTACGGTGTCACCCACCGCCTCTCTACCGCGTATCACCCACAAACTAGTGGGCAAGTGGAAGTTTCAAACCGTGGTTTGAAAAGAATCTTGGAGAGGACCGTAGGTGAAAATCGTACTCTTGGTCGATAAATTAGAAGATGCACTTTGGGCCTTCCGTATCTTACAAAACACCCATCGGGTGTAACTCTTTACAAGCTCGTGTATGGAAAGGCGTGTCATCTCCTCGATCGAGCTTGAGCACAAAGCCTATTGGGCCTTGAAGCATGCAAATTTCGACCTCAAGTCTTCGGGTGATCATCGGAAAGTTCAACTCAACGAATTAAATGAACTCCGTGATCAAGCTCTACGAGAACTCTTTGATCTACAAAGAAAAGACAAAGAAGATCCATGACTCAAAGATTAAGAACCGCGTTTTTAACGTTGGTGACCGAAGTCCTTCTTTTAATTCTAGATTAAAGATCTTCTCGGGAAACTTAAGACCGTTGGACTGGTCCATTCACCATTACCAAAGTGTTTCCATATGGCACCGTCGAATTATCTCAAATAGACGGGCCAAACTTCAAAGTGAATGGACATAGATTGAAGCACTATTTTGGAGAGGACATTCCCCATGTGGTTGTCCCGGATTTACAAACTTTCCCCATGAACCAATGAATGCGGGATCGAGTCAAGCTATACTCGGGAATCAAAAACAATAGCACACTATATGGGTTTTCACCCAGATTTCTGACTTCTTTCTATTTTCTACCACCCTAGTGTGGGGGGGTTGCCCCACAAGTTGTGTATATAAAGTTCTAAAAAAAAAAAAAAAAAAAAATCTTCTTTCTAAATAATGGCCGTAGTATTTCCCTTTTACGTTCTATGTTTCGGCATAACCGCCAGTACTTTGAATATTGAGGGCAATATTCATTTCTAAGTGTGCTGGGGAATTCTCACGAATTTTATCATATAATTATACCAATTCCCCCGTTTTTGGCCAAAATTTTTTTGGAGTAAGTGTTCTACACTTACTCATTTTGGTTATCACCACCATGTCTGTAAGACAAAAGGATTGGCTAATCCTAGAGCAAACGGCTCTTGGTAAAGATTTCTCAAATCCGTTTATATGGCTTGCAATTTGTCCAAAATTGTATGGTTCTCAACTCACCATATCCTAAAAGTGAAGAGTTGGCTAGCCCGCAAGATTATGGCTTGTGGTAAAGGCAGTGGAAAATCCATAATTGGTATTCAGCTCACCAAAGATAATTCTGATAATTTATCTGAGAGTTGGCTAGTCCGTATGGTACGACTTCGGTAAAGACACATCAAACCGTTATATGGTTTATGATTTGCCAATAAATCGATGGTTATCTGTACCATGGTTCTTGCTTGAACTGAAACATTTGGCTACTCCAGAAGTAATGGCTTTTGGTAAAGAGATCAAAACCATTAAGTTTTTCTCAAAAGATTGCTAGGGACTAGCAATAGTTTAGTGTGGGGATTGATGAGTGTGTAAATACTCATCATTTTTGTACAAAATAAACTGCAAAATCATCTGAAAACACTCGTAAACACATCAAAATGATCAAAATATCACAAATCAGTGTTTTATGTGTTTCAAATACAAAATTATCAAAATCGATGAAAACATATCAAGTTTGCGTGAATTGGCGCTTCAAATCCCAAGTTTCAAAAGTTGTCAAAAACAAATTCCCTCGAGCATATAATTTCAAAAGTAAAGTCACCAAAGGTCCTTTTAAAATCAAAAGTTGTCAAATTTAGTCCTTTGGTGAAAAATATTAAAAGTTTGAGAAAATTACAAAAATGGTCCTTCAAGTTTAAAATTGGCGAAATGGCCCTCGAAAATGGCAAAATGGCAATTTTGGTCCTTATACTTTTGAAGTTTGTCATTTTCAGCCCTTGGAACAAGTTTGATGAATTGGCAGTCTGGTCCCCTGAATTTCGAAAGTACACATTAGTCCTTGTAATATTTAATCCTTTATACCTAATTTTGGACCTTGACACACTTTGGACCCCCTCATTAAACCTTTTGAACCCCCTATTATTAGCTTTGCCTGGTCAAACCTGGTAAATCTTCTCAACCCGCCAAAGTCTTCATCCTCTCAACTGCTTCCTGCAACAAAGCAACAACCCATCCCCCCTCCTCCATTTCCACTCCAAGATGTTCCCCACTCCACAACTAACATCCAAACTGCATTTAATGCACTTTCCCCCCCCTCACTCAACCCCAGTTGTCAAAAGCCAATTTTGGTGCCAAAATCGTTTTAAAGGCTAAGATGAGTTCAAAGCCATCCAATGGTCGGGAAAAGTGGGAATCACCGAGAGAGAGAAAGAGAATGGGTATAAAAAGAAGGATGAGAAGCAAGCCAAGGGTAGTAGTTTTTAGTTTTAAAATTTCTCTTATGTCGCTTTTTATTATTACTGTCTTAGTTTCATTCAAAAGTTGTAGTATTGTGTTCCTAAGTATTAAACTCAAGCTATATTTTCAGTTTATTCAAGTCTTAATCAAGAATTCCAAGTTTCATTTTATTTTCATCTTTATGTGCTCACTGTTGAAAATTTAAGTTTTCATGTCATAAATTCAAGCTTCATACGCTTCTTTTTCAAGTTTGTATAAGCTTATATAAGCTGGTAATAGCTTTTTATAAGCTTTAAATCAAGTTTCAATCACTTTTGAATATTGGTCACAAAAAGTCAAAATGGAGCAAAAGTAATGCGTAACAGAGTGGTTGATTCAGCATATGGATGGGTTGACTTTTAACCATTTGGGTTGGTTTGGGATAGATTAGTTGTTCCTTGGTTCATGGTTTCAAGCTATAGTAGCTAAGGACTTTTGTAAGTTATTTTAAGATTTTATTGCATAATTTCAATTTGTAGCTTTCACTAGTTCAAAACTGTTTCATTAGCTGTACTTAGGTTATTTTAACTTAGATTGATCATATAAATAAGTTTGATCAGTGTTTGTCTCTTTAAAAGTGCTAATCGTTGTAGGAAAGGGGTGTTTGATTTGCTGATCTCTCTGTCTCAGAGGTCTATTCAGTGGTTGATTGTTGTTAGTTCATGTTTACTAAGTATATTTAAGTTCAATTGAGTCAACATCTTGGGTCTGCTAGCACCAAAAGTCAACATTTAACTTAAAACCATCTCCATCGCCATCGTTGAGATTTTGGTTTAGCAGATCATTATTTTGTGTTAAGATATCATCATCATTGTTTGCTTTACACTTGTTTTATCATATAACACCAGTATCAAATCAAAAATTGGATCTAAAATTGGAAAAGTCAAAGTTCATTATTTCATCAAAAGTCAAAAACAGAATTCGTGTTTTGAGCCAAATGGAAAGATTTTTCTTGGATTCAATTTTAAGCCTAAATCAGTGAAACTTGTTGATTTGAAAACTTCAACTGGTCCTCTTTCTTATAACCATTTTTGTATAATTTTACCAAATCTTTAAAAGCCCTAAACAAGCTCATCAACTTAGGCCTAGTTGCCCTGCTCCACTGAGCTCAGCATACTGAGATTTTCACAGAAATTGTAGCTTGTGCACAGTGCTCATAAGAGCTTCTCATGGTCTGAATTTTGGCACAAATACCCTCACCCAGGTCTAGTCTAGATTCCAATTGGTAGTTTTAAGTTTGAGCTTATTTTTAAGCTTGTGCAGTGTCTTAAGTGGTAAAGAATCTGTTTTAGCTTAAAAGTTCATAACATCAAACCTGTGCAAATTGTGATTCAGTGGTTAAAAATAGTTAGAATCTGTTGCATTTTAGTTATTTTATCAGTTTAGAACTTTGTAACAGTTGGTAGCTTATTTTGTCCATTTGGCTTAATTGATCTTAATAATAAGCATTTGTGCATCAGTTCTCAATATCTCCACATAAGTGCCTGTTTTTATATTTTTCTCAGATTTAGATTATAATTTTAGAGTTTTCCTGAATTTTTCATATTTTTCTAAGTCATTTTGCTATTTTTCTTGATTTTTATTAGTTTTAAGCACTTTTAATTAGCTTTTAATACAAAAATTCAGAAAAGGTCCAAAAATATAAGTTTTCAATTTTCTTAGGTTTAGATAAATATAAGTAGTGAAAAAGTAATTTTCCAGATTTTTCATAGTTTATTTGGTAATTTTTAGTAATTAAATTAGTTTTAATAGTTTAAAATTCATAGAAAATAGAAAAATAATCAGAAAAATACAAAAGTAGTTTTGAAAATTCTAGTTTGATATTTTAGACTTTTCCATTTCATAATTTTATTTTTCTAGCTTTATTTCCTATTTTCTTTCATTTTAGGTTATTATTAATTAGTTAAAAATAGTTTTAAATTAGATAATTAGTTATAAAATTAATTTTCTTTTTCCATAAATTTTCTCTTATCATTAGGATTGTAAAAACATCATTTTCATATTTTTAGGGTTAATATTGATTTAGTTTCACGTTTTTAGTTGTACGTCGAGTAGATTTTAATTTCATTTTGTAAAACCTAAAAACAATAACATCATTTTAATTATAGTGATAGCGTTTATTTAATAGATTTTATCTTTTTAATTTCCTTTAATTTGCATTTAAGCCGTTGTAATTTGTTGGCTTTTCCTTAGTTATAATCATAATTCATAATCTCTTTTTTCGTTCAAACTTCTCGATCACTATTCGTGAGTCGATCCATTGCATAGCTCGCTGGGACATAACGACCCGGGGAGACTCTATACTCTCCTGGATTTCATTGTATTGGTTTTTGAGCAGTTTTAAGTCTGTTACAGTCTGTCATTCACAAGTGGCAGGCTTGCGTGATTAGACTTGACTGTTTGGAACTAATCAAATATCATAACTTGTCAAATTTAGTCCTTTGGTGAAAAATGTCAAAAGTTTGAGAAAATTACAAGAATGGTCCTTCAAGTTTGAAAATTGGCAAAATTGGCCCCTGGAAAATTGGAAAATGGCAAGATTGGTCCTTGTACTTTGTGAGATTGTCACTTTTGGTCCCTTGAAACCTCTTTGATGAATTGGCAGCCAAGGTCCTTGCAATTTCAGAATTTACACATATGGTCCCTATAATTATTAAACTCTTTCAACCTTTGGACTTGTCAATACCTTTTTGACCCTGCCACTTAAACCAAATTAGACCCTTTCCCTGTTTTGACCCCCTTGCTTACTAATACCCAATCAAACAGATAAGTCAAACCCCTATACCCGCCTTTTTCTTCTTCCCCAACACTAGCCCTGCAACTCAGCCTTCCCATCCCCCCTCCTCACCTTTTCTCCTCCATGTCCCCTCATCCTCAACAACACTCCAAAGGGCATTAAATGCTCCTCCCCTCTCCTCACTCAACCTTCAACAGGTTAAAAGCCAAATTTCCCGCCAAAATGATCCTATGGTCAATATTAACTCAAAACCATCCAATGGCCCTAAAGAATGGTGGGATTATCTCAGAGAGAGAAAAGAAGACTTTTGGAGCTATAAAAAGAAAGAGAGAAGAAGCTAGAGGAGGTAGTTAGCTTTTTATTTTTTCCTAATGTCGTTTTTCAACTTAATGTTTTAGTTTTAGATAAAATGTTGTAATTTTAGTTTCCAAGTATCATATGTAAGTGAAAACATCTTTGTATGTGCTTTTGAGTTTAAATTCAAGTCTTTTATATAAGTTCCAAGTTTTTAGTGCACTGTTGAAAATATAAGTTTCCAGTTCTTACTCATAAGCTCTCAGAAGCTTATTTTTAAATTCAAATCAGCTCATTTAAGTTTATCAAAGCTTTTTGTAAGCTTAAACATCCATTTCAAGCAAATGTGGTACATGGTCAACAAAAGTCAACTATGAACTCAAATTGCAATGGTGATGGATTTTGGTGATGCAGTGAGTGGAATTGGGTTGGATTTAGTTAGGTTAGAGTAGTTTTAGTTTTGGTTTTGGCCTGCAACACACGACTCTTGTGAGTTATTATCTCATTTTCAGTTTTCTAGTCAATTTGCATTTTTGTTTGTACTTATATCCGTGGTCATAAAGCTGCTTAAACTTGTTTATAAAGTTGCAATTAGGTCATGTGAACTCAGTTTGGTCATTGGTTCAAGCTGGATCACTAGTTAGCTTTATTAGATTTGCATAACAGTTGATTATAGGGTGTTTGGAATTGCTGCACTACCTGACTTTGAGGTCTGCTAAGTGGTAGGAAATTATAGTCTCATGTTTGTGTAGTTCTAGCTAACTCATTTCTGTCTTAATCTTGTGCCTGCTAACCCCTATAGTCAAATTCATTCATTAACTCGTCCTAACTGCTCCACGTTGGACTTTTGAAAGTTAAAAGTTTGATTTGTGTTCAATTTTCAGTAAGATAGCTTAATATAACTTTATTTCATCATAATATATTAACATCAATCCACAAAATCAGCTCAAAGTTTGAAAAAGTCAACTTTCCATGTTTTTATCAAAAGTCAAATATTGCAAAACCAGAGCCCATCTAGGAAGATTTTTCATGAGCTCATTTCTGAATCATTTTCAATGAAACTTGTGGTTTTAAGAAGCTCTACTGGTCTATTTTCTTATGTCCATTTTAGTGTATTTTTGTGAATTTTCTAAAAGCCCCAAACTAGCTTGTCAAAATGGGACTCAATGCCCTGTGCAGGGCACTGATATTGCACAGGGATTATGCAGATCTTGCATGCTTGTCACAGAGCTCATTTGAGCTCACCTAGGTCTAATTTTTGGTTTACAAACTCTTGGTCAGGTCTAGTGTAGGATCCAACAAGTGCTTTTCATTTTCAGCTTATTTTGAATCCTGTGCATAAGCTCAAAGTAGGTACCCCTTTAACTGTTTTTAGCTTAAAGCTCATTCCATCAAACCTGTTAATCTTGCAAATCAGTGGTTTGGGTTAGCTAAAACTTGTTCCATTTTAGTTCTCTTAGCTTATTATAGCTTGTGTATCAGTTTGGTAGCCTTTGGATTCCATTTGCTTATTCAAGTGCTTATTTCAATAAGCACTTCCACATCAGTTCCATTTTTCTACACACAACCCCATGTTTTTCCATTTTTCCTAGCTTCCTAATATAATTTTAGACTTTTCCTGAAATTTTCAGATTTTTCCTAGCTTGTTTGCTATTTTTCTTAATTTAAATTAGTTTTTAAGCATTTTTAAATACCATTTAATACAAAAAATTCAGAAAAGGTTCAAAAAAATAATTTTTCATTTTTCTTAGGTTTAGATAAATATAAAAAGTAAAAAAAGTAATTTTTCAGATTTTTCATAGTTTATTTTGTAATTTTTAGTAATTTAATTAGTTTTTAATAGTTTTTAATTCCTAGAAAATAGAAAAATAATCAGAAAATTACAAAAATAGTTTTGAAAATTCTATTTTGATATTTTAGATTTTTCTAAGTCTTAATTTTATTTTTCTAGCTTTATTTCCTAATTTCTTGTATTTTAGGTAATTATTAAATAGTTAAAAATAGTTTTTAATTAATAATAATTAGATAATTAGTTATAAAAATAATTTTCTTTTTCTATAAATTTTATTTTATCATTAGGTTTGTAAAAATGTCATTTTCATATTTTTAGGACTTTTATTTCTTAGATCTCACTTTTTATTTTGGTACGTTTACGTAATTTTTATTTAAACGTAAGTTTTAAGTTTTTAAACGTTCATCAATTTTAAATATAGTGATAGCGTTTATTTAATAGTTTTTATCCTTTTAATTTCCTTTAATTTGCATTTTAGCCCTTGTAGTTTATGTCCTTTTCCTGTAGTTATAATATCATTCAAATCCTCTTTTCCGCTCAAATCTCCGATCACTATACGCTTGATAATCCATTGCATAGCTCGGGACATAACGCACCGGGAAACACTATACTCCTCGATCTTCATTGCATTCGCTTAAGCAGCTTTAAGTCTGATTACGGTCCGCCATTCACAAGTGGCAGTGCTTGAGTGATTTAGCTTGACCGTTTGGCACGCATCAAATTTTGGCGCCGCGCCGGGAGTCAGGTCTGATTATCTTACGCCTAGCAGATTAGTGATTTGGATATTCACTCTTTGTTCATACCATCCATCTGTATATGTTTGTATTTTCTTATAAAATCAAAAATCCAAAAAGATTTTCATTCTTTGTTTTTGCAAAATGTTTTTCAAAAATACCAAAAATATTCATCTTTACCCTCTCACATCTTTGATTCTTCATCCCTACCCCTCTGAAAACCTTTGATTCTTTCTATGTCTTATCCTCACCCTCTTGGTTGTCAATGGTGTGGTGGTCCTTATAATGGTGGCAATTGCCCCAGTTGTAGCATGGTGGAGTCAGGAAACGGGTCTGTCTATAACCAAGATCCTTATTCCTACCATAACACAACTGATTTATTCCATCAGCCTACCGCGACTGTGAGACTCAGCAGCTTTTACTGTATGTAGTACTGTGGTGGTTCACACTCAGCTTCTGATTGTCAATCGGGAAACACGCTTGTCTATGAGCAGGTTCCTGATGACAATTATGACTACAACACATATGACTCCACACCACATCAGCTTTCACTGTTGAGTATTGTGGAGGTCCTCACTTTAGCTCTGATTGTCAAACAAGGAATCCATTTCCTTGTAACAATTACGACTCTTCGTTTCATGACCAACCTCTAAGACCAAATGGATCAGGCACCACCTCGACATCCACTTCCTCAAAATCTTCTCCTTGATCTTTTAGATTTAGTGAAAGATTTGAAGGAATGTAAACATTCCCAAGATAATCCAAAACCCATGGAAGAATTGTTAGCTCAAGAGCGGTCTGCTAAATTAAATTCCAAAATTGCGCTTGAAAAATCTATTAGGGAATCAATGCTAAAGAAAAAAGCAAAAGATCTAGCTCTCCTCGCTTTTATTCTTGATGACAGTGATGATGAGGATACACTTGATATCCTTCAATTCTATAAAAATTCATCAAGTTCATCAAATGATATCCCAGCAGTTGAGATTTCATCTCAAACAACTGCTATCACACCCGCAGCTCCCACTCACTCTCTAAACATGGGGGACGAGCATCTTGACAATGTTCCTGAAAAGGAATCGGACGAATTCATAAAGTCTAGTGTTGAGAACCTTGTCCCAATCCCGAGAGAGTCACATGGAACTTTTGACCATATGTGTGATTCTCTTCCCCTCTTGAGTGTTCAAATGATCATTTGGAAACTTTCTCCGATTTTAGCGACGATTGTGCTTCCTATGGAAACATCGAGTACATTGAGGCATCACTTCCACAACTGATGCTCGATCCCCTTCGAGGAGTTCTCCGGTGAACTCACTCACATCAATCCACTCTTTGATTTCGGGCCGATCTAGAGAGACCGAAAGTCTCATTGATAATGATCGTTCACTCACTTCTTATCCCAACAGTCCAATAGAGAATGTTGATCACTTTGTTCCCTAAACATTCAAAGCTACTTTCACCAATCCTCTATTTGAATTCGACTCTGAATTCACTTCAATTTCTGAGAATACACTCTTTGATACTCGCACCGAGGATAGTGATGAGCCCACTATGGAACAAGAGTTCACAAATTCACTTCATGTGAATGATTCTCTTCATGAAGAGTTCTCCGGTGAACTCTCTCATGACATATCTCCTCCTGAACATGATCATTTCTATTTTGATCTTGAGGATGATATTAGCTCGGAGGAAGGTGTACTCTATCATACGAGTTTGCCTATTAATGATAATACCTTCACCCTTCCTCCCAATACGTCTACATTTGAGGATGAAGAATGGATCTTGATTGTTATCAGAACCTTTCTTCCTTTCCTCAAATATCTTGTGATTTCTCTTCATCTTCACTCCTTCGGGAATGAAGACACTATCTTTGACCCCGGCATTTTCATTTATCATCTTTTGAGCCGGTTCTATGTATATCTCATCGGTGTGGAACTTTCACGTGCTTCAATGTTTATCCAAACATCTTGAATGAAAGTCCGATGGAGATTGTTTCCTCCACTTACTTCCCCATGAACAAATTAATTCGGGGTCAAGTCAAGCTAGCGACTCGGTAATCAAAATACAGTAGCACGCCATATGGGTTTTCACCCATATTTCTGACTTCTTTCTATTTTCTACCACCCTAGTGTGGGGGGGGGGGGTTGCCCCACATGTTGTGTATGTATTTAAGTGTTTCTAAAAAAAAAAAAAAATATATATATATATATCTTTCTAAATAATGGCCGTAGTATTTCCCTTTTACGTTCTTTGTTTCGGCATAACAGCCGGTACTTTGAATATTGAGGGCAATATTCATTTCTAAGTGTGGGGGGGAATTCTCACTAATTTTATCATGTAATTATCCGCCTAATTCCCCGCTGGCCAAAATTTTTTTTGGAGTAAGTGTTTTGCACTTACTCAATTGGTTATCAACCGCCTTGTCTAAAACAAAAGGATTGGCTAATCCAGGAGCAAACCGCTCTTGGTAAAGATATTTCAAATCCGTTGACGGCTTGCAATTTGCCCAAAATTGTATGGTATTAAACTCACCATATCTTTAATTAGTGAAGAGTTGGCTAGCCCGCAAGTTTATGGCTTGTGGTAAAGGCAGTGGAAAAGCCATAATTGGTAATCGGCTCACCAAAGATAATTCTGATAATTTATCTAAGAGTTGGCTAGTCCAAGGGTACGGCTTCGGTAAAGACAAATCAAATCGCTGAAAGTCGGTGGTTTGCTCAAAATCACATGGTTATATGTACCATGGTTCTTACTTGAATCTGAAACATTTGGCTACTCCAGAAGTGATGGCTTTTGGTAAAGAGTTTTTAAAATCCATTAAAATCTCAAATCATTGCTAGGGACTAGCAATAGTTTAGTGTGGGGGATTGATGAGTGTCTAAATACTCATCATTTGGTCTATTCAACCGCAAAACGCCTAAAAATGCTCGAAACACATCAAAATGATCAAAATATCACAAATCGTTGTTTTATGTGTTTTAAATGCAAAATATCAAAATCGATGAAAATGAGCAAAGTTTGCATAATTGGCAGCCCCAAGTTTCTAAAATTGTCAAAAATAGTCCCTGAGTCAAAATTTCAAAAGAAAAATCACCAAAGGTCCTTTTAATATCATAACTTGTCAAATTTAGTCCTTTGGTGAAAAATGTCAAAAGTTTGAGAAAATTACAAGAATGGTCCTTCAAGTTTGAAAATTGGCAAAATTGGCCCCTGGAAAATTGGAAAATGGCAAGATTGGTCCTTGTACTTTGTGAGATTGTCACTTTTGGTCCCTTGAAACCTCTTTGATGAATTGGCAGCCAAGGTCCTTGCAATTTCGCACTTACACATATGGTCCCTATAATTATTAAACTCTTTTCAACCTTTGGACTTGTCAATACCTTTTGACCTCGCCACTTAAACCAAATTAGACCCTTTCCCTGTTTGACCCCTTGCTACTAATACCCAATCAAACAGATAAGTCAAACCCCTATACCCGCCTTTTTCTTCTTCCCCAACACTACCCGCAAGCCTTCCCATCCCCCCTCCTCACCTTTTTCTCCTCCATGTCCCTCATCCTCAACAACACCCAAAGGGCATTAAATGCTCCTCCCTCTCCTCACTCAACCTTCAACAAAGTTAAAAGCCAAATTTCCCGCCAAAATGATCCTATGGTCAATATTAACTCAAAACCATCCAATGGCCCTAAAGAATGGTGGGATTATCTCAGAAAGAGAAAAGAAGACTTTTGGAGCTATAAAAGAAAGAGAAGAAGCTAGAGGAGTAGTTAGCTTTTTATTTTTTCCTAATGTCGTTTTTCAACTTAATGTTTTAGTTTTAGATAAAATGTTGTAATTTTAGTTTCCAAGTATCATATGTAAGTGAAAACATCTTTGTATGTGCTTTTGAGTTTAAATTCAAGTCTTTTATATAAGTTCCAAGTTTTTAGTGCAATGTTGAAAATATAAGTTTCCAGTTCTTACTCATAAGCTCTCGAAGCTTATTTTTAAATTCAAATCACCATTTAAGTTTATCAAAGCTTTTTGTAAGCTTAAACATCCATTTCAAGCAAATGTGGTACATGGTCAACAAAAGTCAACTATGAACTCAAATTGCAATGGTGATGGATTTTGGTGATGCAAGAGTGGAATCGGGTTGGATTTAGTTAGGTTAGAGTAGTTTTAGTTTTGGTTTGGCCTCAACACACCGACTCTTGTGAAGTTATTATCTCATTTTCGCTTTCTAGTCAATTTGCATTTTTGTTTGTACTTATATCTGTGGTCATAAACTGCTTAAACTTGTTTATAAAGTTGCATTTAGGTCTTGTAATCTCAATTTGGTCTTTGGTTCAAGCTGGATCACTAGTTAGCTTTATTAAATTTTCATATCAGTTCAATATAGGGTGTTTGGAATCGCACTACCTGACTTTGAGGTCTGCTAAGTGGTAGGAAATTATAGTCTCATGTTTGTGTAGTTCTAGCTAACTCATTTCTGTCTTAATCTTGTGCCTGCTAACCCCTATAGTCAAATTCATTCATTAACTGTCCTAACTGTTCCACTGTTGGACTTTTTGAAAGTTAAAAGTTTGATTTGTGTTCAATTTTCAGTAAGATAGCTTAATATAACTTTATTTCATCATAATATATTAACATCAATCCACAAAATCAGCTCAAAGTTTGAAAAAGTCAACTTTCCATGTTTTTATCAAAAGTCAAATATTGCAAAACCAGTTTTGAGCCCATCTAGGAAGATTTTTCATGAGCTCATTTCTGAATCATTTTCAATGAAACTTGTGGTTTTAAGAAGCTCTACTGGTCTATTTTCTTATGTCCATTTTAGTGTATTTTTGTGAATTTTCTAAAAGCCCCAAACTAGCTTGTCAAAATGGGACTCAATGCCCTGCAGTGGCAATCGATATTGCACAGGATTATGCAGATCTTGCATGCTTGTCACAGAGCTCATTTGAGCTCACCTAGGTCTAATTTTTGGTTTACAAACTCTTGGTCAGGTCTAGTGTAGGATCCAACAAGTGCTTTTCATTTTCAGCTTATTTTGAATCCTGTGCATAAGCTCAAAGTAGGTACCCCTTTAACTGCTTTTTATTTTAAAGCTCATTCCATCAAACCTGTTAATCTTGCAAATCAGTGGTTTGGGTTAGCTAAAACTTGTTCCATTTTAGTTCTCTTAGCTTATTATAGCTTGTGTATCAGTTTGGTAGCCTTTGGATTCCATTTGCTTATTCAAGTGCTTATTTCAATAAGCACTTCCACATCAGTTCCATTTTTCTACACACAACCCCATGTTTTTCCATTTTTCCTAGCTTCCTAATATAATTTTAGACTTTTCCTGAAATTTTCAGATTTTTCCTAGCTTGTTTGCTATTTTTCTTAATTTAAATTAGTTTTTAAGCATTTTTAAATACCATTTAATACAAAAAATTCAGAAAAGGTTCAAAAAATAATTTTTCATTTTTCTTAGGTTTAGATAAATATAAAAAGTAAAAAAAGTAATTTTTCAGATTTTTCATAGTTTATTTTGTAATTTTTAGTAATTTAATTAGTTTTTAATAGTTTTTAATTCCTAGAAAATAGAAAATAATCAGAAAAATACAAAAATAGTTTTGAAAATTCTATTTTGATATTTTAGATTTTTCTAAGTCTTAATTTTATTTTTCTAGCTTTATTTCCTAATTTCTTGTATTTTAGGTAATTATTAAATAGTTAAAAATAGTTTTTAATTAATAATAATTAGATAATTAGTTATAAAAATAATTTTCTTTTTCTATAAATTTTCTTTTATCATTAGGTTTGTAAAAATGTCATTTTCATATTTTTAGGACTTTTATTTCTTAGATCTCACTTTTTATTTTGTACGTTTACGTAATTTTTATTTAAACGTAAGTTTTAAGTTTTTAAACGTTCATCAATTTTAAATATAGTGATAGCGTTTATTTAATAGTTTTTATCTTTTTAATTTCCTTTAATTTGCATTTTAGCCCTTGTAGTTTATGTCCTTTTCCTGTAGTTATAATATCATTCAAATCCTCTTTTCCGTTCAAATCTCCCGATCACTATACGTTTGATAATCCATTGCATAGCTCGCTGGGACATAACGACCCGGGGAAACACTATACTCCTCAGATCTTCATTGCATTCGTGCTTAAGCAGTTTTAAGCTGATTACGGTCTGCCATTCACAAGTGGCAGGCTTGAGTGATTTAGCTTGACTGTTTGGCACGCATCAGATAATTTCACATTTATAAAATAAAAAAAAATAAAGAAATAAAAATAAATAAATTCTTAGATGAACTCGAACATAGTTTACTTAACAACCCTAACTTGACTCAACCTTTATTTCGTTTAGGGCCATCATATAACTGAATTAAGCTCGCAGAGCTAAACTTGAAACACAAAACTCGAAACAAGTTTTGCAATAGTCAAAGTTAATGAATTCAAACAAGCCAAGCTTGGTGCTAGCATAGGTATATCAGCCTGTTTTTAAAAAGAATGGTGCTAGTACAAGTGGTACAAATAAGAATTTTGAAACATCAAGACCTGAGGTAAGACTTTGAACACGTTTAAGGCACTTAAGACGGTTGATAATGATGATGAGTTAGGTGCAAATGGGGGAATCTCCAAAACAGCTTATAATACAGCTAATCCAAATGTGGCCTCAACGTCTCTTGGGACGAATAGTCAAGAGGATGGTTCGTATAGAGGGAAAAATAAAGAAAATGATATGGTTGATAAAGAGAGTGAAAGCGACGTGGAGGAGGTTTATAACAAAATCGCAGGTTTTGTGGCATCTAAGAACAGATTTGGAATTGGGAAAAAGAGCTTCCATGAGCGTTGGATTGTGATGATCCATATGATGATGATGAGTGTGAAGATTTAATGGAAGATCAAGTAGCATTCTGTGAAGCTTTTAATATAAGGCTTCATGGTAAATCTAGACATTATTAGTTTTCTTTATAGATGATTCGTAAGTTTGGTTTGTCATTCTTATGATAGGTTCGGTTTAAAGTACAAATAAAGCGTTTGTTTTTCGCTTATGTAACGGGTTGAAATGTGAGATTCACTCACATCTTATATGCTTAAATATTTTTTTGAATAATATATTTACTTGGTGTAAGAACTTAAATAAATAAATAAATAAGCTTGCATTTTGAGAGATTCATGTTTGAGCTCGAGTCAACTTACTAATTTACAGCCCTACATTTGATTTCACTGGATTTACTACTACAATTTGAGTGGCTACCTACCTTTTGTTTCCAAACATATAAAAACAAACAATATAAAAAGCAAAAGTGCATAGCATGGTGACGTCATTCAATCACAAAAACACTATCTTTCCCCAACGGGAGAGATAGCATCCAGATCTTGCACACCAAAGAAGCTTCACATATTCTCCTTTGATTGATTATTCCCCTCTCTCTTTCACACACAATCAAAGAAATAAAAATTAATAATGACACAAACCAAGATAACATGAACCATGTAACCACAACTAGTACACTATCACAATGAGACTTCTTTCTATTTTTATCCTTCTATCTTTTTTACCTCTAATATCAGCAGCAGCCCATCCCACTAGAAGAATTCTCCACCAGCCTCTTTTCCCGGTCAGCTCAGAACCACCACCAACACCAGATTTCATCACTCATCTCCCACCACCATCACCACCAGCTAGCACCACCAATGACCAACCTTTTTTTAACGAAAACCAGCCTTATCAAACTCCACCGACACCCGTCCCACCAAATGCGGTGGGAGCATATAATAGCAACAACAACAATAACTATAACAATAACAACCCGGTGTCGAATCCCATTGCCTCGCAGCCAGCTAGTAAGCCTGCTAAGAAAATCGCAGTTGCTATATCTGTTGGCCTTGTTACTCTAGGAATGCTGTCTGCATTGGCGTTTTTCGTGTATAAGCATAAGAATAAGCATTTGAGTGAGACGCAGAAGCTAGTGGGAGGGCGTAATTCTGTAACGAATGATGATAATGGGCAACCGTCTAGTTTTTTGTATATTGGGACGGTTGAGCCGGGTAGAGCGGTGAGTGAAGGGACTAATGGACCAACTAATGTTTCGCCGTATCATAAGTTGGGTTCTGTTAAGGCGTCCGAAAGGTATAGGCCTAGTCCTGATCTTCAGCCGCTTCCTCCGTTGAGTAAACCGCAGCTAGTTCCAGTTGTTGTTTCGCCGCCTGCTATGTCTTCTGATGACGATGATGATGATGATGAGGAGGTAAGGAATGAGTTTTATACTCCTCATGGATCAAATGCGAGTACGGAAGATGGGTATACTAATAGTACATCTAAAATGAGTCGTTCGAGCTATAAGAATAGTAGTGATTCGAGCTTGGTGATCAAAAAACAAAGAAGTACTAGTCCTGTCCCTCATTCTAAAAGAACTTCCCCAAGATCAAGGCTTTCGGTTTCTTCTTCACCGGATACGAAAATAACTACTATTCCACAGCCGCCACCAGCACCGCCACAACGGCCTCCATTAGTTCCAAATTCAATGGAGTATACTCAGCCATTAGCAATAACATATGGTGCTAGAAGGACTAAATTCGCAGCACCACCACCTCCACCAGATATGTCTCGTTTGCATTCGGTCAATAATCATTCGCCTCAAAAGCCTAAACAGGTCCCACCACCACCGCCTCCTCTACCACCACCACCACCGCCTCCCCCTCCTCCTCCTCCACCACCACCAGCACTGCCAACGCCACAAAAGGTGGGAATTTCACCAAAAAAGGTGTTTTGCACGCGACAGGTGGAAATGTCGGAATCGAGAAGTCTTGGTCCTGAAGTAATCCCAGGAATTGTGAAAGAAAAGCCATTGGAGGAAGTAAACGACAATGGTGTAGAAGGCGATGATGCAGATTGGTCGAAACCAAAGCTGAAGCCTTTACACTGGGACAAAGTACGAGCATCTTCCGATAGAGCAACCGTGTGGGACCAGCTAAAATCAAGCTCGTTCCAGTAAGTACACAGTTACACACTACTCAAATAACATAACATACTCTTTTGTAGAACATTGAATGTGTTTATGTAATTGTATGATTTTCCGTTTGCTGTGCAGACTGAATGAGGACATGATGGAGTCACTTTTTGGATGTAATTCTGGTGGCTTGCCAAAGAAGGAAGAGACCCCGAGGTCGGTTTTACCTCAAGTTGAAAAGGAGAAGAGAGTGTTGGATCCAAAAAAGTCGCAGAACATAGCCATACTACTAAGAGCATTGAATGTAACAAGGGATGAAGTATCTGAAGCACTTCTAGATGGTAAGTAATTTCGATTGTATCCCATATGCCTGATCCAACAATAGTAACTAATCAGTTCTAAGACCTCACGAATATGGAAATTCGATCATCAATGCTAGTTTATGGAATCTTGTGAGTTCTGACCGACAAACACACTAGTTTTGGATGCATCTTTGATTTAGCAAGCAGCAGAAAAAAGTATTGCAAAATCCCCCAACCATACTCTAGTTGATGTAAATAACTAATCTAAAGGGCTAACACCAATATGTTTATGTAATCTTTTGACAAGAACTTACAGAATAGCAAACTTTCAAGAGCTCTTAATGTTAAATCCATTTATAAAAATCACGCATAAGCATCATGACAGGGTCATTGACCAATGGGCATTCGCAAATATAATTTTAGTACTTTGACTTGCATAGTTGTAAATTGTAATTATGAGATTCATTTTGACATGCATTGGAACATATGCTAGAAGTTCTACACAGGTTTTGGTGTCTAGTCACTTTACATTAGGCGTCTTCACTAATGTATTTCTGGTGAAACAGGAAATCCAGAAGGATTAGGTGCAGAGCTCTTGGAAACACTAGTAAAGATGGCTCCAACCAAGGAAGAAGAAATAAAGCTTAGAGATTATAAAGGCGACATGTCAAAATTAGGGTCTGCAGAGAGATTCCTGAAGGCAATCCTTGATATACCATTCGCATTTAAAAGAGTGGAGGCCATGCTTTACAGAGCAAACTTTGAAACCGAAATAAAATACCTCAGGACTTCATTTAAAACACTCGAGGTATTACTTAAACTTTGTATATATATATTTTTTTAATGCTAACATGTCCCTTAATCAAAAGCTTATTGTGTGAACTTCTATCAGGAAGCAAGCGAGGAGCTAAAGAACAGTCGACTTTTCCTCAAACTCCTTGAAGCTGTTTTACGGACGGGTAATCGAATGAACGTTGGCACAAATCGTGGTGAAGCTACGGCTTTTAAACTTGACACACTCTTAAAACTGGTAGACATAAAGGGAACAGATGGGAAAACAACCTTGCTTCACTTTGTAGTCCAAGAGATCATAAGATCCGAAGGCACAGATTCTGATGCTAAAAGCAACGGTTTTTCTGCCACACCTTTTAAAAAACAAGGGTTGCAGGTCGTTAGTGGGTTGAGCCGAGAACTAAGTAACGTCAAGAAAGCAGCAGGAATGGACTCAGATGTTCTAAGCGGCTATGTCATAAAGCTCGAAATGGGGCTGCAGAAGATTCGATTAACAGGTCATGAGAAGCCAGATATGGAAGGAAACTTCTGCGAGTCAATGAAAACGTTTATCAAAGAAGCAGAAGTAGAAATTGCAAAAATCAAGATGATTGAAAAAAAGGCGTTGTCATCTGTGAAAGATGTGACAGAGTATTTCCATGGTGATACTGCACGAGAAGGGGTCCAACCTTTCAGAATCTTCATGATTGTAAGAGAATTTCTAGGCGTACTTGACCACGTTTGCAAAGAGGTTGGTGAAATGCAGAATAAAACTATGACGGGTACAACAAGATCATTCAGAATTGCGGCTACTGCATCGTTGCCAGTACTAAACAGATTCAACCTCAACCTGAATCATCACAGTATGAGTTCGGATGACGAAAGCTCATACTCCACTCCATGATGATATGCACCAAAAGTTTACACATAGTACTCAACTTTGTCACAAGCATGTCAAGGGTGTTTACAAAATTAAAGCGGGAGATGCATTTTGTCCAAAAATGTAGAATATATATTTTTATTTTGAGCTTGTACAAAGTAACGATCAGAAGAGTAAATTCTGGACAGAACATCTACAAAAGCTACCGTCCAATTAGTCAACAAGAAGGCAAAACGATGACGATAATCATGGATTTGTGATTTTAAACCGCCATCTAGCTACTGGTAGAAGGTATCGGAATCTATAGAAAGTTGGCATATCATGGATCGTCTAACGTGGTAGTATAGAATACAAACTGATAATTGTAGCCTTGTAATTTGCTTATACATTTTTAGAAGAAAATAAATGCTTTAACTTGTTGCTAGCTCTTCAGGAGAAACTGTACTAAAACTCTTCTTAATGAACACGTTAAAATACCGAATAGTCCAAATTTGATAATCACAAAAACACAAAACTGGAATGACAATAAATTAGTTCAATGTTGTACATAACAGAAATGTGCAAAATGGATGACTGATAAAATGCTGCAATGAAGCTAACAGAAGGAAGTTGTACATAACAGAAGAAGCTTACCAGCAAGCTTAATCTCAGTTAGTTCAACACAATCAGCAAGATTTTGTAGGTTTTTGACTTTGGTTTTCAGGGGTTTTGACTTTTGACCCTACTCACTTTTTTGGGCCTTTTGGCCCGTTTTCTTAGTGGATTCAACTTTCAAGTCTCCACAAAGACTCTGAAACATTTGTAAATCAAGTTATATTGTTAGTTTGAAAGAAAATATATATTTTGAAGATCGTATATGTTCGAATTTGGGTGTGTGTGAGTGGTAATAATCATGATATATTTCGTGTAAAGATCACTTTCAGATTGAAGTATTTCGACCTTATGTAGTTCGGGTATCACGAAATCCTCAATTGGATAATTCTTCTAAGGCACGAGAGAACAAAGCAAAACACATAAAGTTGTTATGTGTGTTCTGTTCTGGAAGAGATCAATCATATCATTCAAAACTTAACCGAAAGTTAGTTAAAATCGGTAAAAACAGTTGGCGGAAAGAGTCACACATGTTGGGAAAAGGTGTATTTTGGTGGGAAAAAGAGTTGGCGGGAAAAGTTATACTTGCCTCTTGACCCTGCAAGGGGGGCGTGGCCCCCTTGAACCCCACACTTAGCTGTGGAGGCATCAAACTAGCTAGAACGAGTGTGCACTCCGCATCTCCTAACCCGACTATAAGCTAAACCCGACTAAGCCATTGATCTCAAGTAAATCATAAATTACACAAAATATAAGTGATGACACTAAAATCACCAACGCCAAACTGTATATAGCTTATACGTACTAATTATTATCTTGAACACATTCAATAACTATGATAGAATTGTATCAGCATATCACTGATGTTGTTTTGTAACATCTCCCAAAAATTTAGGACAGAAGGCAAGTTGATCCTAATCTTGGTCTTGATCCTGGAAATATCAAACTCAATTTGGTGGTTTTCCTTTTGCATAGTGTAATGACATTCCACTTTCTCAATGTTTCGTTTTGATTCATGAAACATTTCAAATGTACATTCAATGTACAATCGAAACAAGAACTTAACAAAGAAAAACTATAATTATGTTCTTGCATATGATTACGGATACAAAAACGACAACAATTGTGAAGTTTATGCTTTTATTATGACTATATTTGCTATATTTAAGCTGTTACTAACCCTCACCCTCATGATGATGCCAATATGAAATAAGGAGCTCCGGTTATGCTCTTCGCTCTCATGATTTTCCTAACCAATATTTTCCACTTCATCTCATCTTTCTTTGCTTTCTTCTTCTTGCTTTGTTTCGTGATCCTCTGCTTAATCTTCCTGTCACCCAACCCATGTTTCAAGTAAGTAAAAGATTATATATAGGTTACAAAATCTTATAGAAGATTAGGGACACACACCTGCATGAAGGAACCCTGCAGACATTAGAATCGATACATATACGAGAATTTAACTCCAAGAGCTGCCACATTTGTTTGCAGTGAGTGCAGTCACCAGGAACTCTCAGCTTGCATCCTAAATAATGGCGAAGAAGGGATTCGAGGCCTTTACAAGCCTCGTACCTACAAGGCTCTTGCTCCTCTTTCAACACCTTACCCTGTGGATCAATTGTGCTGCAACCGTCTCTACATATATGAACAAGGGCTTCCATTGCCTCGTATAATTCTAAATAAACCTTCCTCTCTGTCAACTTCCTCATCATCTCTTTTCGTCTCTAAAATAATGAAAAATAAAGGCTAACTAATTAATCAGAACACCACATCAAGAAATTGGTAAAAGCTGTGATATGAATGTGTATTCTTACGTTGTTTTCATTCTTGAGAGATACTATAAGTTTCTTTTCAAGATGTGGGTGACTAGCTCTCATGGCCTTCCATCCGGCAGAGGTAGATGCGGCATCAAAGCACTTTAGGATAAACCGGTTGCAAATGATACCAAGCCGAGGAGCATCACATAACAGTGATAGCTGAAATACGTCGACTACATTGTCCACATTTAACAATTTGTGTTCAATCTGATACTCGCACTCTCGTTTTAATTGAGGTACTACAAAAGCATGAGAAAGCACTAAGAGGGACAATATATGTTCCTCCATTTGTTCTTCTTCATAGCTACACCAACGCAATGCAAGAAACATAACCCACAAAAATAAGTCACAACTCACAACCAACAAAATATTATAAGGTACAACAGACCTTTGAAAGAATTGTCATATGCTATATACCATGAAGAGTACAAGAAGCGGATGAATGTCCGAACAGCCTCTAGTGGAACCCCGTGAATCAAAACTTGATGCTTGGTTCTTGATTTCTTAAACATGCTTCTAAAAACAGGAGAGGCAAAACCCTGTTGGTAAAAACATGGATCGAGTAACTGTTACGGAGTATTTGTTATGCGTTATGACCATTAGCCTTTACATGAATGATTGAGCTTACAAGAATACTAGCATGTCCATAGATGACGCCATCATGACTATCTTTATGAATCTCGACATCTGCTCTATAAGCTTCATCAAAAAGACGGTCCCATGATTCTCTCGCTTGGAAGACACGACAATTTCTTTGTACACATGTTGTCTTGTTTAAAGGTAATGGACGAGATACTGGCTCTATGTTGGTGGCAATCTGTAGACTTGGGTTGTAGCTATTTTCCATGACTTGTTCTCTCTGTCAAATGAATGACATTCAACAATAGTCGTAAGTTTTATGTTCGTAATGCAAATGAAAATAGATTGGATCGAGTTATTCTTACATCGTTTGAAAATGAAATGGCATATAGACACATATCCTAACACATTCTATAGAACATTACGTACGAATAACATAATTCTTAACAAAATATGAAGGTTACCTCGTACAAAATAATTGGAAAAGAATGGCAAAACTGATATAGAAATAAATCTAAAGATCAGCGCGCTTCTTTGGTTAAATGTAATCCGAAGAGCAGCTCAGAATTTCACGGTGGCATGGAACAACAAATATATTTCTTGCAAGAAAAACGGTTGCAGAGGACTAACGGCTAATTTACAAAACTGATCCGCGGTGAGCCACCACCAATCACAGTGACCCATGTTAACCTGTAATAACGGGCAGATTGTGGAGTCGATCGGTGGATTCAAGATTTTTAGTAATAATATATTCAAGCATTACAAAAAAGTATTCCGGATGTAGAGGGGGCCAACAGTGTGAGAAATTATGGATGTGTAGCGTTTATCGTTTACAATTGTAACTTTGCAAATACCATATAAGATTATTTCTTGCAAGAAAAACGGTTGCAGCTAAAGATAACAATACTATTTAGGACTAACGGCTAATAAATTACAATTAACAAATGACAAATTGATTACTTGGTCTCCTTATATTATATCAAATTTATTGTCTGCAGTCGATTTGTCAAACTCAAATTAAAAATCATGAAAAACGACAACCGGTATCGGTTTCTTTTCACTTAAAAGTTTAAAAAGTATGAAATTGAAAACCATTGACCCATGATTTTTTACGACCATTTTTATATAAAGATTTATCAGAACCTTATTAGGTTTTTTTTTCTTACTTTAGAAATGTAAAAAAATAGTACTCCGTACTAGTATTTCCTTATGTTGATAACTCAATTTTATTCAACTAGAGAGTTGCACTGGAGGCCCATATTTAGCTATCTACTATCTTGGCCCATTAGAAAACTGTTGTTCATGTTTTAGACTCATTGTTAAAAGTCGAACGGGCAATGGTCATTCATCAATTCATTACCAGCCATGTCCATCTTTGGTTCTCGCATGAATTAAAATAAGGCGTTGTTTAATGTTTATAACAGAATATTTCAACATCGTAAAGTTTAAAAGTTTCCTTGAAAATAGAATCAGTGGTGGAGCTACGCTAAATGTTTTTGGAGAGCCATCGATGCAATCCTTGTATAATAGGAGGGCTTAAGGCTAAACTACATTTTTTTACACATGAACATCATAGAAAGTACACTATTACAAGAAGTTCTACGAGTGCCACCACCCTCTCTAGTCTTCAAGTAGCTCCGCCTATGAATAGAATCAATAAACATACGGTGGATAATAAAAGTAGCGTAATAGTTGAAAAAAAATGCTAAATACTCCTACTCATATTCCTACTTATCCGCTTGCAACTTAGTTGATCGGGGAATATGAAAGTGAACTAAGTTGCAAAGTGCCCCTAGAATGCCTACAAAATAAAAATTTCATTAATAATTAAAATGTTACATAATAATTAAAATAAAATTAAAACATTACGACAATACAACTTGATAAACTACTTATGTCTTCAACCAAATGGCTTTGACTTATGTGCCAGCAGCGGTCTTCGGGGAGATATATGCACCTCAACGGCTAGCTACTTTCTTCCTTTGTTCTTGTCGATCATTCACACGAACGATACATGTTTTTTTTACAACCCACAAGGGATCGTCGCCTGGTGCTGTATTACATCGTAGTAGGCATAGCCTAAGCTGATGAGTGATTGATACAGACGTTGTAAGATGATAAATAAGATCACGAGAAAGAAATTTTAAGGGACTAGCGTTTTTTGCATGTTGTTTCAAAGCATCCGACAATCATTGCTCTGACGTCATTAATGTGAGCTGTTGCCACGTTACAATTGATATAATCAGTGCAAGACAAATATCATTTACATAATATTTGGAACTTCTTTATAGATTAACTTTTTTTTCTAAGCATATCTAATATTATATATACGTGTATATATCACTACTACTTATAATGCACAAACCACTCTCTCTCATAATTAATTTTCAGACTTTTCAGACTTGAAAGCAATAAAGCATGATGTACAGCACATTAAAGCACAAAATTTCAGACTTACAACCACATATATGCATTATATACAACACATTGATACACATATCAATTCATAAATCAGTAAGTAAAAAAAAAAGACCAATACACATCTCTTTAGCAACACCATTTCTTGAGGAACTGATGTGCACTTCGAATGGACTTCGCAAGGACATCGTAAAAAAAGAAGCAAAATAGATTTGATTAATTCGCTAGATATAGGGCCTGATGGATTTTTAAACAAACATCTATATAATATATCTTCAATCAATCAATAATACCGATGTTGCGGCAGAGATTGATGCACCGTTGGTTGACTTTTGGACTCAAAATTTGTTGTTGTGACAAAATGAATTCACTCGCGATGTGGTTTTGAGAACGGATCGGGGATTCATTGGTTTGCCAGAACTTGATTTGCAAATGGATATAATAGGGGGGACCGGGCGGTGGTTTTGTGGATGAGAAGGAATAGAGAGTCAAATGGGAGCAGTTTTAGTTTTTGATGAGATGGAGACCTCACCAGGGTTATATTATAAAGGAATGCTAAATGTCTATATTACCCTTTTGATATTATTATCATTTTTGTTTGTAGTTAAATGCTGAAATTCCATGTGTTAGAGATTCAATTGGTTTTTATTGTTTTTATTTTAAAAGTGGTCACTATATGAACGCAAATATATATATATATATATATAGTGTTTGATACATGCAGTCTTAATATTATATGCGATCTTTCAGATACTTATTAAAATAAATCTAGGCCATTGAATGGGTTTGATCAAAGGTTAGGATTAAAAGTGCCAAAACTGTAATTACACAAAAGATGATGGTTTCTTTTTTAATTAAACAAAAGGCTAGAAGGGCATTATGGGGATTTTACTTTTAGGTATTTCAAAATAAACAAATAAAAATCGTCCATATTATTCATCTCTCCCACTTTTACAACCCCTCTCTCTCACCCATCAAACCTAACCCTAATCCTTAAATCACCCGCAACCATTTTCACAACCTCACAACCTGGTCGAATTAGGTAAGGTTTTATATTGATTCGATCTTGTTTCATCTTTTTATCTCCTTTTTCTTTTTGATTAACCCTTTTTTCTACATCTGTTATTTCGAAAATATATTTTGCGGATCAAAATACAATTATTTGTTAATTATACAATTATGCTATATTGATAATTGACATGTTTGATATTTATTATATGAATTCTTAATGAGTTTAAATCTATGCAGAGGGCGAGTGACATTCCCAAGATGTTTACGATCTACAAAATAATACAAGAAAAATGCTAGAGTATCATTTATTTAAGGTTTGATTTTTAATTTGGTATTGCATCCACCTTCTGTACATTAAGATGAATTCGGTTGAATTCGGTTGACAGTTGAGCGGTTTCGTATAAAAGATATTATGATGAATTTTAAACTTTGTTTGATTGTTTAATTGGATGTCTTTGTTTAATTGCAAGTGCTTGCATAGTTTCATGAACATCGTAACATGTTCGTGATTTTTTATTGAAATAATCAATCAATGGTGTCTTATCTTTTTATGTCATTTTTGTTATTCGAATGTCAAGATAACAAGAATTAAATATTATATGTTTTGATATAAAAGTTTCGTGCTAAAAATATTATATTGGTTTGGTGCAGTAGCTTTCAAGTATGTAGTAGTAGGCAAATTAGTTTTAAGAATTAAATATTACGCTACGAAGAATTAAATATTACATCTTTTTATATAAAATTTTCAAGAATAAATGATTAATGGTGATAGACTATGTAGCAGTAGCAAATCGAAAAGGGCATGATTTTAGGATTTAGTTGCTTAGTACATTGATCTGATCCTAGTTGTTAAAACTTGCCGCCCCTTTATTAATTTGGGCCTAGGAACCACAATTTCACGTAGCTATTCAGTGTATAATGAGTAACGTTTTGTCAATTGTTTTATGTTAGTTGTAAAGAAAAGGTGCATATGTGTTTTGTTATGCTTGGGATATGTAAAGAGAAGGTGCATACATGTTTTGTGGTAAGTGTAAAATCAATGAAAGTCGTATCTATATATGTTTTAGTTTGTGCATGTATGTTTAGATTAGCATATGCACATTTTAGTTGTTTCAGCTTAATAAAAAATAATAATGAATGTTTAAAATTTCAGGTGGAATTGAACATGTTCTTTAAAGATGAGGAGCAATACAAATATAAAGAACGCACATGTTTTTCCAACAAGTACATCAATTTTAATGAATTTTGGGACCAATCTTCATGATGAGATTCACATATGTTATGGGAAGACCCGTATGTTATTAATTTGATGATAAAGTGAAGCATACAGTGCACACATGTTCTAAGAAGAATGCACACATGTTCAGATGTACATATATACTTAACAAGATACATTTGTATTAAATTTTATTTCATTTGATATCATTTTTTGTGTGTACTATTTATATTTCTGATTTGTTATAAATTTAGAGGTTACATGCATATGTTTATGTTTTTTGTTATAAATTTTGAAAATTAGAAAATGTACAATAGAAACATAGGTGCAATTACCACTTTAAGCAAAACAAGTTTGTATAAACAATTGTACACAAAAAAACATATGTAAGTTTATATTTAGAAAAAAACACACTTACTTCATTTTTTGAAAACATAAATACTAAAAAAAAAATCCTTAATTTAAGGGAATTTAAAACGTTTTTTAATAAAATAAAATTGAAAAAGAAACTAAAAATATGTTTGACTATTATGCCCTTTTCAATTAAATAAAAATGTTTATTAATACTAAATTCCTATTTCGTATTGTAAAATTGCATATAATATGAGTCTTGTGACCTATATATATATATATATATATATATATATATATATATATATATATATATATATATATATATATATATATTAACTACATTATAATGCATTTAAGCCATTCATAAAAAGTCTTAAAAAATAGCTGCACACTTCTATAAGAGGAAGGCTTAAAATTCAATACATCTCATTATTCAAAATTAAATGCAGACGTTTTAACTAAATTAAATACAATTTTCAAAGGGTCCTATGGTTTATACCCCATTAAAAAATTTTGACCTATTTTTGCTACAAATACCAATGAATTATTTAACCAACTCATTAAATTTTCACTTATTTTAAAAAGTCAAGTCAAATTTTTTGTAAAATGTAAAACTTAGACTAACTTTTTTTGAAACTTGTTAATTTTTAATTATCTCTTAACCAACTTAATTAATTAAAATTCTTAACCAGATTTGATAATGTATATATATTGGCTAATTTTAATTTAAACTATTTTTTTTCTTACTCTTGAGTTGAAATAAAGAATACACTTCTAGTTATTATTATCAATTTATTGATTTGTGAACACACTTTTTCAACATTTTGTATATTTGTACTTTGTTTGCGGGTTATTATTATCCTTTATGCCAAGGTCCAAAAAGAGTCGAATATCAGTCGAATAAGATTTGTTCTCTTTTTCTTAATCAAGTTTTTCCTACATCTTTTTCATCCAAATAAATGACTAGTGTAAAAAAGTTTGCCACTCAAAACCTTTTAGGTAAGTTTATTAGTTTGCCACCGAAAGTTTATTATAACTTTTCATACCCTTTCATATATTTAGGTAAGTTTGCCACTAAAAGTTTATTAGTTTGTCTTTTTATTTTATTTTTTTGAACAAAAGTTTTTCTTTTTATTAGGTTACATTATTTCATGAATATGCAATCATCATCTCCACAAGAATAAGAATAATATTAGATAAGTAATTGTCCATTTCTTTCTACTAGCCAACTAGGTTAAAAAAAAATCCTGTTTAAATCTGATTTATAATAAAACTGAACACCCATTTTTGTCCCTAAAAAAACAACAACAAACCAAGATTCATAATACTGATTTACCATTTTGTTCGTTAAAACACCCATTTTGTCCCTAAAAACGAACAAACCAAGATTCATAATATTGATTTACCATTTTGTCTGATTAACTTCGTATATATACCCACGAGATATTCTTTTTCTTTTTAAAAATCTTGAGTTGTGGTATTGTTGTCTCGTTTGATAAACAAACTACCAAAAGAAAGAAACCATCCATGGCGCATTTGATGCGAGTTTTTATAATTTGTGGTCTTCATGCGTTCGTTTGTACATGGTTGTGTTGTCCAATAGAAGCTGTCCATGGTTGTGGTCTTCATGTTTAGTTTTATAAGAAGAAAAAAGATCTATTTTTGAAGATATTTGCGATATGTTAAAAATGAGGTGTTTAGGGTTAGGAGCATTTATATATTAGGGTAAGTGTTTTGTTGGGCCGTTTAACATAATGGGCTGCATAGAGTTGATAGACGTGTTATACTGATCTTTTCTATTGAATAGATATAGGTTGCAATGTACTGGTGAAGAGTTGGAAAAGGGCACAGTAACATATAAATCATATATAAAGTAAATTTAGTTTTTCGTTTGTGTTGTTGGGTCCATCGTAGTAGCTGCATGTATTAATGTATATATAGAGTAGCTGCATGCATGTATAGAGTAAATTTAGTTTTTCGTTTGTCATTGTCACAAAAAGATCAAAGCAATGCAAAAATGGTCTCACGAATAAATTGGTTCTTAATGGTGGTAAACCTCGGATCCGGATCAAGTACAAATACTAGTTCCAAAAAGACAGTTGTAGTTTAAGTTGGTAGGTAAATATTCATTGGAACATCATAATTGGACGATAAGAGTTGTATGCGATCAACATAATCACCGCCCTACAGTGAATCTAGAGGGTCATGCATATGCAAGACGTTTATCTGATGATGAATTCCGTTTGGTAGAAGATTTGACGTGGAAGGGTGTGTCACCACATGAAATTCTATCAACGTTAAAGGATAGGGATGAGAATAACTTGTCAACACTCGCGACAATATATGAGGCACAAAAGACAATCCGCATGGACGCGAGAGCCGGGAGAACGCCAATGCAGTTTCTTATGTCTCTTTTGCAAAGTAATCGCTATGTTTACCAGCCTTATACACACCCAGTTACCAACGAGTTGCAAGCTTTATTTTTTGTTCAGCCTATATCGTATGAGATATGCATTCCCACACGTGTTGATTATAGATGCCACGTACAAGACAAACGTACAAGACAAACATATATAATATGCCTTTTGTTTGAAGATTTAAATGAAGAGCCGACTAATTTTTTTGATTATATTCAAGCACGATGTACGCCCAATGAGACACAGTTCATACGCCTAGCGATAATTTGATCCATAATATTCCAATGCCTACGTAGACACATCACAAGTATAAACATATGTGGGTGATGGAAATTGTATTCGGTCGATTGCCGTCGGTATTGGTCTTGGCGAAAATAGGTGGTCATTACAAGATTTGTTGCAAGAGCTAGATAATAACGAGCTAAATTACACGGCTATGTGGCATAATGTCGACTTTCAACGAGTTCGGACTCGTGAATTTTAGGGAATGGATGAAAATGGATGTTGATCTTATACGGGGTTTGTTATTGCTTGACTTTATAACCGTGAGTTATATTCTTATCCATACAGTATACAATTTTTCGCTTTAGTACGGTCCAAGCTGGTCCCAACCAAGTGGTCTAATTGTGATTGCACATGTGAGGGGTGATCATTACATTAATGTGACATTAGATGAAAGTTGTCCCGTCAAATCACACAATGGAGGAGGTACAGGGGCGCGTCGCATAGGAACATATATTTAAGTCGACAACTCCGCAATCAATATATTGATGATCATTACATTTGTATGTTATTATTGTTTACTGTGCAGAGAAATATATATCAACAATGGTTTTTAACATCGATCTTTCAAATATTATTTGACAAATTACCATTTCAATATTATAGTTATCACCCAAATCACAATATAAAATATTCCCTATTAAGTATTAACATACCCCACTTCTCAATAAAAAATAGTACATGCTGAGTTTAAGCATTATAAAACTAAAACTAAAGGCATTGGTGAAACTTAAATTTAAATATGTACATGACCAAAAATATATATACATGACTTCTCATTTAAATATGCCAATGACTTCTCATTTAAAACGATGCATTATAAAAACTAAAAAATATGTACATGACTTCACATTTAAATTCATAATGAATAATTATAAAAAACTAAAAAATAATTAAATATTATAGCAATAATTGTTTAATGATTGAGTTATGTTACCAACTTAATAAATGATAATGATTATTAGCCATGATTAGTCTATGGTGGAGTGGATCTTTTAAGTTAATGGGGTAGAAAACATGTACAAATTCATTATTAAACCGCTAAAATTCATTATTATCAAGTAATGATTATTAAAATATATATACGCATCCACTATATAAATACACACAAATCATTTCATATCTTTCTCACAGACATCTAAAACATCATCAATAAGGTCGAGTGTATCCACCGCCATAAAATTTAGTCACAGGGTACCCGCCGCCGCATTGCGCGGGTACCCTGCTAGTATTATATATACGCGTATATAATTTTTATACGGGAGAATACATATGTAGTTATATATACATGGGACACGATGATTAAGAATTGAAGTCTGAGTATGAACTCAATAAATTGGGTTTGAAACCGCAAGTTTCCTTGTATAAAGGCTAATAATCACTATTAATATGTGCATTGATGTGGATCTCATAAAGTGGAGTTCGTATAGAGTTAATGAGTCAACCGGTCGTACCTACACACCCCCTAATTACTTTGTTGGATCTATGATCTATGGTCTTTCGAGGTTGTCAAAATCGCGATCCTGATCGTAGGATCGCACGATCCTACGATCTTACATATAAAAAACGAGCAGGATCTTAGTAGGATCTTAATTTGATCAGGGATTATAGGATCGTAGGCATTGATCGTGGATCCTACTCATGTTTTTATCTCAAGTGGAGCAAGATCTTAGGATCGTAGGATCAGAGTTAGGATCGAGATCCAATCCTACTAAAAGCTCGTTTTTAATGTACGAACATATAAATTTTTATTTTATCATCCATTTAGATTCATTTATAATATAAAATATTATATAAATTATATAAAAAGTACAAAACTACACAAAAATATATACATTTTCATGATCTATCGTCCGATCCTCGATTACGATCTTTTGTTGGATCTATGATCTATGGTCTTTCCAACACCACCTAAACAATGTAATCAATCAAGGCTAATAAATATATAAAGTTTTATATATCAAATAGCGTTGTTGCACCTAGCTAGTTTCTAACAAACTTTTTAAAAGTCATTTTCACGCCAACAATAACCTTCTTTCAATGTTTTAAAAATCAGATCGATTTGGCCAGTTTAATCGGTTGAATCGAGACTTGGTTAGGAGACCGGGTGGGTGTGGCCGGGTTTTTACTTATTTGAGAACTGAATTGAACTGACGTTTTTCATTGACCCAGATTGACCCAGTTTTACAACAAAAACCTTTTATTTCTCTAGAACTAACACATTTTTGTCATTTCATTTTCGCTAAACTCAAAATATGTGTTTGGTTAAGTTCTATATGTTCTATATATGTATTGACAAACATACTATAATTTGATTTTTTTTAGTTAAATTGAAAAGTTTAAATGACGATGATTTATGTGGTAAGTTTTAATGAAACAAACAAATTAGAGTTATAAACTAATGTTGGCATTATATTTGTTTGACTTAAAAGGTTTACTGATAAAGATATGATTCTAAAAACAATATAAAATTATCTCATTTTAATAAACTAGAACTATAATTATGTTGTGCACTACAACTATAAATTGATTGTTTTTGCATTTTTTTTTGGTATTGAAGATATGAAAATGAAAGACTAAAACATATAAAGTTTATCTTTTTTGTATCATTTTAATTGAATGAAATGTAGAAATTGGACAAATACTTACAGTATCAAAGATGTTATAAAAAGTATACATATGTATAGATACAGTTTTGCCCCGACGATTGAACCGGCGATCCGATATACCGACGACTCGACCAGATTAAATGAAAAACTGGGTTTTAAAACCTTATCTTCTTTATCCATGAGTTTGTTTTGGTTGCTTATTCTATTTAGCTAAACGTTGCCAAAATAATTAGACATATTTATGATACTGAATATCAGCAAAGTATGATATTTAACTTAAAAGGCTTTATATTTCGGGTCAAATGTACATAAAACAAATGGGACTTTCAAGTAGCTATCATATGAAGACTAATATAAATAATAAAAAGATATCTGAAAAGACAAATGAGGAGCGTAAGGTGGTGTGTCCCATATTAACACGTGAAAACGCTCCTAACTAATCAACCCTCATCATGTAATTCCCTGCTCACGTGCTTCGTTTAAAAACCTTATATTCATTCGTATTTTCTTTTGACTAAGACCGATAAATGATCCAATTAAAAAACTAAAATGAGAAAAATGAAAAGTACTTTTAGTTATATATTTCAAATAAGATATATTTTTTTTGTTCGGTCATCATTAGGTTGGGCTAAAGAACGAGAGTCGGCTTCTTTAAGTTCGTTGTTCTTGAATCTTGAGTTGCTAAGTAGTAGAGTGTAAACGACTTGGCTTGGGAGACATGACACTAAAAATTGCAGAGTTGGTCGTCTCTCATATTAAGCCACTGAACAATGTGTCGAGCTCGAGTTTGTTTGAATCTAGGAAGAAGAAGAAAAGTGTTCACACGGAATCAGTCTCAAAATATCGAATGTAATATTGGCGCATATAAAGCTTGTTTTTTATTGGTAGAACGTCAAAAAAAAAAAAAAAAAAAAAAAAAAAATTCTGGTGTTTTTATGATATTATAAAACCGTAAAAGATCAATTGAGCACATCTATATTACCTATAAACTCCGCGACATAAAATGTCGATAACAATCAAAAGATCAATTTTTATCTCCTGATTTATAACTTTCTAGATGCTCTAACAAACCAAAATATAAAAGTTTAAAAACAAATCACTAAATAATTGAAAGAGTAATAGGAAACAGTTGGGCCTTGGATATAAGTGTGTTGGATGTTTATAACAAAACATTATTGTGTCATATCTTTAAGGCGATGACAACTACATTCTCCCCCATCCTTTCTTTTCATGTGTCTTCTTAGTCCAACAAATCAATTTCTGAGTAGTGTTACATCTTTTCATCTATAGTGTAACCCTAATGTTTAATAAGAAAGAATTATATTATGGGAAAATAATTTCGGCTGCAAACAGCAAGGAATCTTCTCTGCTGCTAGGTATACAAGTTGTTTACAATCATAAAAATTGAGAGGATGCAAAGTGTACAATCAAGAACCATTTTGCATACAAACAGCAAATAACTTTGCAGCATGGATATTAGCCCTTAAATTTGTCGAAAATATAAGTACTACATGTACTAATTTATAAACATAAAGTTCCACAGTTACTAGCTTCCTTGAAACATATACAACAACATCTCTAATGTTTGTGCATATATATGTATGCATTTTTATATATGTATTGATTCGAAAGGTAGGTACAAGAAGTGTACAATTATGGTCAAAATTATGGTCAAGCAAATAGATAATCCACCATGAGCCCATGAGTAGACTATTTAATTGATTTTATAGCACCTACTAGTTAAAAATCATTATGGTACCGATATTTTCTTTGGAACAATGTATATGACTATATTCTAGTTACTTTTGTAGCATGTATATCAGCGACTTTACATGTCTTCACGCCATCAGAAAATTGTTGGCATCTAATTTTCTGACTGTTATATGGTACTTATTTCATATACAATGACAAAAAAAAAGAAAAGAAAAATAAAATAAAATTAAGCATTAGAAACAATAATATAAGACTATTAGTTTCGCTAAAGATAGCTTGTAAAGTTAGGTTAAACATGTACACAAATAAGATTTTTCTTATATAAGTTGCACGGTGAGAGTGAATCTCTTACGCATATATACGCGACTTAATTAAGGTAATCATATGAGAACCCTATATCAGACCATCCCGAGTTGTAAAGTTAGGTTATAAAGTTGAAAAATGTAAAAAACGTAGCTTTAGAAGATATGTTTAAGGTTTTCAAACATGCATAAATTATTTGTACCTTAGTTATAATTAGCAGGGTACCTGCGCGATGTGGTGGCGGGTACCCTGTGACTATATTTTTTGACAATTAATATTATGCGGTCATACTTTTATTAAACAATTAAATTACAAATAACAATAATTTTAGTTAAGATCTTGGAAATAATTCATCTCCTGTTAGCCGAAGTTACCACAAACAAAATCTTAATTCTTTCCTTGAGCACAATCACCCTTCATCAACTTTGAAGCGACCGACCCAGTTCGACCCTTATGTTACAATGGCGGTGACTCGTTCGGCACAGTGGCGACCGAACCAGTTGACCTACCACTGCGGGCAGCCTAATGGCTTTATTTTTAAATGTATGGCTTAGTAGCTTGATTAAATTGTACATTGTGGTTAAATGGTTGTATATTTTAGTGAATTGGTAAATTAAATAGTATATTAATTGTATGTGTTGAATATTTTTTTTAGTTGTATTTGTGATTCAAATAGTTTGTACATTGTGTTTTATAAATTATACTTTTTTATCAAATAGGTATTTTAAATATGACATTAATTACAAATGTTGACCAGTCAATATGTGTAAGTGTTTATGCATAAAGTAATTGTACATATAGCTTAAGTAGTTGTATTTGCTTAAAAATCTATATATGAAAATCTTAAAAAAATAGAAGAAAGAGAGTGTTAAATGCTTTATAAATAGTATAGATAAATCACACACAACACATCCTAGGTTATGTTTGATAGTAAACATTTAAAAGCATTTTAAAGCAACCAGCAACTAGCGGTTAGCGTTTTACATAAAATCCTTGTTTGGAGACAAGCAACTAGCGTTTCTACTTTTTCTAAACGCTCCAAATCAAAATGCTACTTCTAATAGCATTTTACGAGCAACTAGCGTTTTCACTTATAAAATATGACTATACATCTATGTTACAAACGCTTTATCAAAACAAACAATTTTCATGCAACACCGCTACTACTGTTTGCTACTGCTCTTTACTACCTTTATCTTCGCCAAAAATACTATCGACCAACCAAATGCACATTTTTTAGCGTAGCAAGGCTATGTTTAGCAAAATCCTCAAAACTTTATTACCATTAAAAGAAAAAACAAGTTTAATATGTTTTGATTAAGTTAACCATAACTAATTTGTAACTTAAGAACTACCAATGAAACTTCCCACTCCTATAAAACTAGTGAGGAAAATTTGGCGGCACCAAAATCGCTACAACTCATAAACTCACCCCCGTTTCCCGCCATTTCTCCCTCTAGATTTCCTCAATCTAACCAACCAACCAACACAAACAAATTCATCTTATCAACATCAATACACCCATCAAAAATAAAAATAAAAAACCAATCTTTACTTCTGTCCAACTACCTTAAAAAAAACATGAGTTCCGACA
The DNA here is from genome assembly GCA_910596185.1 of Chrysanthemum makinoi. Lineage (NCBI taxonomy): Eukaryota > Viridiplantae > Streptophyta > Magnoliopsida > Asterales > Asteraceae > Chrysanthemum > Chrysanthemum makinoi. The sequence goes on along the minus strand of OU343218.1, from coordinate 216,192,833 downwards.
TTTCTCTACCTAATCTTTTATGTGAAGAAGAAGACTATGATTCACTTAAACCCTCAAAACCATCTTCAGATGATGATCACTACATACAAACCTTAATCCAACAAGAAACTATGTCTCATGATTATGCTGGCTGTTTTTCATATGATAATAATAATGATAATGATAATGATGCTAGAGAATGGTTTAAGTGTGCTAGACTAGATGCTATTAATTGGATTTTCAGTGTATGAAACACTTCTATTTATAGTCCCTATGTTTTTTTATTGTTAATGATTTTCTGTGGCTTATTTTTATGCAGAATAGGGAAATATTGGGCTTTCATTTTAGGACTGCTTGTTTGTCTTTGGCTTATTTTGATCGGTTTAATTCAAAGCGATTAATCGATGTAAGTCTTGTGAGTACATTGTTTGACTTTTATGGTCAAATTTGTTACAACTACTATTAGTCTTTTTTTACAGTTTTTTTTGGTTAGATAGTTAATGGTTAAAAAGTTGGTTTGACTTGAAAGTTAAATGCATTTGTGGATGAATTGATTGTTTGGATTAATGTGTTTGTAGAATGGTAAAGATTGGGCTATACAATTGTTGTGCATTGCATGTTTATCATTGGCTGCTAAAATGGAGGAACAAATTGTGCCATCATTGTCTCATTACAAAGCGCAAGGGTACGCCGTTGAAAGCAGTGTGATTCAAAGAATGGAGTTGATGGTTTTGACAACATTGGATTGGAAAATGTGTTGCGTTACTCCTTTTGCGTATCTTGATTATTTTTTCTACAAGATTTGTGATGAATGGGAATGTAATGAGTTGTTAGTCTCTAAAGCTATTGGGCTTATTCTTGATTTCTCAAAAGGTATTTCAAAGTTGCAAGCTTAATTTGGGACTATATTAACGTCTAGAAATTGTTAATAAGTTTGAGTTGTTATGTTTATGCAGAGGTTAATTTGATGGATCATAGGCCATCTATTGTTGCAATGGCAGCAGTGTTGGTAGCATGTGATGATCAATTAACAAGAAACACATTGGAGTCTAAGATTGGTGCCGTGTCATCATTGTTTCAGTCTCTTGAAAAAGCAAGTGTTTGTATTCTATATATTTGTATGTTTTATAGACAATGTCAATTGTTCTTGGTTTAATTTGACATTTTTTTATCTTTGACAAAGCAGGAATGTATATATAATTGTTACAATCTTTTGAAGGAGATTGAGACTAAAAAGATTAACACTCCCGAGTCGACGAGTTCTTTTGGTTTATTGAGAAATCATTGGAGTCCTTCCAACACCAATGGCATCAAGAGGAAGCTTACATACAACGGCTTAGAACAAAATTGCCGATTGCAGAAGATTAATAGGCGATTATAGTAGCATTTCGTTTAGACTGCATGTATTCGTTGATTGGATTTGATCGGGTGATCTTGACTAAATAAGATTGAGTTTTGGGAATACTAATCTACCAACATATGGTATGATTTGAAGAGTACCAAAAGGGATTTGAGTATGACATATGGCATGAGAAAGTTATGCTAGTGGCAACTAGTGAAGAGAGGGTGTGGAGTACATTATATTTACTAAGGGAAAATGGATGGTAAAGTTTAAAATACAGTGAAAAAGTGGCAAAAGAGGGGTCAATTAAAGATTGTTAAATGGAGGGTTTTTCTTTGCTTTTTCTTGAATTCAATTGTCTTTTTCACCACCCTTTTTAAGCTTTAGTTCTGGATAAAGATTGTACTATTACTTTGTATATGTCATTGTGAAGGAACCCTTGAAGCTTTCTTGTTTTATATGTTATTTTTTTGGGAATTGAGGATTGTAATGCTGACTTGCAAAAGGCTGAAAGCCATGAGGAGTTTGTTTGGGGGATGTGGAATGCAAGCATTATTTGATTTGATATGATTATATGCATTTGTTGGATGGACAAGAATTATCAAATAATGGACTACTATGAAAGTTCATATAGGTATGGGTTTGGTTTGTTTGAATTTTCAGTGAGTGTCTCTCTTTATGGTAAGTGGAATGACCCTCTTTTACTGTTGGCAATAGCAAAATGGGTCCTCATTATTTGATGTACAGAGAAAAATGGAACCAAGATTAAACAAATATGAAATTATGAATAATTGCACCTTTTTATTTCGACGAGTCTTGTCTATGAATAATGAGCGTCCCGAGTGATGTCATTTTGTATATTGCGTATAAGTTAAAACTCGTCGTGGGATAAGCTTCAGAGAATACTTTACACGATATATGATTCAAAAGACTAAGTTCACGTGACACTGATTAGTGATTGCTAATAGCAAATCAAAAGGTTGTACAATTATCAACTACACAACTAACCAACCTTCTAATATTCTAAACATAACAAGTTTCTAAAAAGTTAAAGGATCGGATCTCTCTATGCTAACAGGGATCCGCTTCAAGTACACAGCAATGGGCATGCTCAAATACCCGATAAAAATGCTAAACAACCATTGCATGATTGTTAGTGGTGATGTATTTGCAAAGGTGCCCAAGTACTCAACTATTATCACCTGGAAAATGAATGTTGCTGAGATAACGCTAACAAATACGTTATTGTCCCATATCCCATCTGTAACGTCTTCTTTCTCCATTTCTCTCGAGTTTACTTCATTAAATAGCTGCAAAGTATTACCAGTCTAATATTAGTACTTGATCACATTTTGCAGATTACAAAAACACAAAATTTATATCTATACCTGACAGAATACAAAGGCGTTGAAAATGAGGGTATTCAGGATTAAATCAGAATCATCTCCATAAAGACCAAAAAATGATTTTCCTTTCGACTGAAGCAGCCATATCACTATGAATTGGTACAATGACTGTCCCAAGATATTCCGCCACATAGCATTGCTTATAAAATTTCCGGTTCTTCCAACTGGAGACCTCTTCATTAATTCATCATTTGGTGGCTCAGTTGCTAACGCAAGTGCTCCCAGCGTATCCATGATCATGTTGACCCACAGTAGTTGAACAGCCGTCAGTGGAGCACTTCCTGAATTAGTAATCATGATAGAAAACGAGTAAGAACATAGTGCTAACTGCTAAGCGTCTTTATGAAATTGGCTATTAATCCTACCTGTCAGACAAGCTGAAGTAAAATTGACTATCAAAGCAACAACATTGACCGTGAGTTGAAACTGTACAAACTTCTGGATGTTAATGTACACTGATCGTCCCCATTTTGCAACAGTCACAATTGTTGAGAAATTGTCGTCTAGAATTATAACATCTGCACTCTCTTTTGCTACCTGAAATACGGAAAATGTAGATATTTTACATCCAATTGGTGAAACCTTGATCAGTTCAGTTGAAAATTTTATTTGCTCACCTCAGTGCCTGCAATGCCCATCGCAAGACCAATATCCGCTTCATGTAGTGCTGGAGCATCATTTGTTCCATCACCAGTAACTGCCACAACCTCACCGAATGTGGTTCTCAAGTGCTTCACTAGTGTATGTTTATCCAGAGGTGAAGATCGAGCCATCACCTAAGTGAACCAAAATAATAACTTTTATTTTTCACTTAATTTAATTACCAAATATTTACAAAACAATAAGGTATACCTGAATCTTGGGAATTAGTCTGTACAATTCCTCTAGACTCTTTTCACGAAAATCTGGACCTTCAATAGCAATACCATCCTCTGTAAGTATTCCACATTCTTTAGCTATTGCCTTTGCGGTATTTATGTTGTCTCCTGTAACCATACGAACGGTTATACCAGCAGCCCGACAAAGAGCCACTGATTCCTTGACACCTGGACGCACAGGATCTTTAATCCCCACAATTCCAATGCACGTGTACCCTGAAGCTGGAATTGGAGTTTCAGAAGAAACATCGTTTTTGAGGTCTATATAAGCAAGACAAAGAGTCCTAAGTGCTTCACCAGCAAATTTGTCTATTACACCATTCAAATGGTTAAGTGACGCCTCATCAAGAGGAACAACTTCACCGTTCACATTAATCATATTGTCACAAGCAGCCAATATTATTTCTGAAGCACCTTTACAATGAGCTCTTACAAGCCCTTCTGGAAGCTCAAGCACCACGCCCATTCGCTTCTTTGTAGAATTAAACGGTTCAACTCTGAGAATTTTACATGTTTGACGCTCAGCTTGGGAATCACCACCAAGTGACAATCCAAACTCTAGTATGGCTGCCTCTGTTGGTGTTCCTAGTATCTCACGTGTCCCTTGTTGGTTGATGACAACTTCACCCCCGGTGTTAGTAAAAATGGATTGCAAAAGAAGCTTCTTAGATTTATCTGGGATTTGAGGTGTGACCTGTTTGCTTAGATCCATGACTTTCATACAGATACATGCTTTTACTACAGTCATACGGTTGGTAGTTAATGTCCCGGTTTTATCACTACATATAGTCGTTGCAGACCCCATAGTCTCACATGCAGCAAGGTGGCGTACAAGTGCCTTATCATTCATCATTTTTTTCATAGCAAATGCAAGACTTAATGTAACCGCCAAAGGTAACCCCTCAGGAACCGCCACAACAACAATTGTGACAGCGATAGCAAAGTATTCCAACAGTGCTAAAGCATCGTCACCATTCCAGCTCCAGTGAGTTCCTTCCATGATCTTACGAGTTACTAGTTTTTGCACAAGTACTGCAAAAGTCACTATGGCAAAGAACAGACCTATTTTTCCAATAATTGTTGCGACTCCGTTTAGTTTAACTTGTAGTGGTGTTTCGTCATCTCCTCCTTCACTTAGAGTCGCCATTAACTTTCCCCATTGAGTTCTCATCCCAACTGTCGTAACCAACATTTTGCATGAACCATCTTGGACTTTTGTACCCGACATCAAATAAGGGTTCTCAGCACTGACCATTATCGGCTCACTTTCACCAGTCAAACTTGACTCGTCGATGGAGAGTGCAAACCCTGAAAGAAAAAGCCCATCTGTAGGAACTTGATCTCCTATGGCAAGATGTACAATATCACCAACGAGTAGCTCATATATTGATAACTTTTGTCTGAACGCGTTTCTTGTAACTTGAATGGATATTTTCTTTTTTTCCTTATCTAAGTCTTTGAACTGCAAAGATTGACGATAATCGCTTGTTGCTGTTACAAAAACAACCAACAATATACTTGCTGCTATTCCAAGACCATCATGAGCTCCTTTAGGCCAGCCTTCAGTTGCTATTCCAACAATTAAAGAGACAAAGGCACATGAACCAAGGACCATTAACGTCATATCGTGAAGGGCTTCCCATACAAAAACCCAAAAGCTTTTCTGTGCAGTCTCGGCGAACTTGTTGATTCCAAAAAGTTCTTGTCTGCGGCTCAGCCCTTCAGTGGAAAGTCCATCACTTGTTGATGTCGTGAGTTTTTTTGCGATACCATCTACTCCACCATGATATTTTAGCCTTTTGGGGTCATGGGATTCGACAATGGAACCTACTTCATCAGCACAGATGTCAAAACCAGCGGCTTTGACTTCATCCGGTACTGTGTAGTCATCTGTTTCTGGTTGTACCCCTGCACTCGTTATATAATGAGGCCAGTGAGAAAAAATGGCATTATGTGATGGAAAGAGTTGCATAAATTACTAAATACACCTATGCAGCACATACATAAATCAGTACTAAGAACACACCTTGCAGAAACTGAAATGCGGCCTTCGAAACCAAAACTGCTACCCTCAACTTTTCCTGTAACCAGAAATAATAATGTGTAAGTCAGCATGTATGTGATTTAACTTGTAAAACATCACATCTCACAGAGCTATGAAATCACACAACTATAAATTGTAATTTGTGTGATACGACGTGACTAGCTCTTACTATACTTATCCTGCAAACACACTCAGAATTTTAACATTGTCAACACCTTCCAAACAAGTTTAAATATATCGTAAAGTCATCAAACTAACACATAATCTGCATACAAAGTCATTACACACTCGACGCACGAATACATCCAACAGGTGACGCCCTAGTCTACTTACAAGATCACTACAACAATTGTTGATAACACTACAAAGGGGAGTGCAACTATACAAAATAGACTCTACCAGTTTCGAATGACTTTGATCCCACCGGATATTACAAACCATCCTTAAAGCAAGTTTGATTAACTTCAATTCTCACTAAAACAACCTTGTGTAATTGTCGTAAAAGAAAAAAACCAGTTTGTTATATGAAAAACCAATTTATTCAGTTTCAAACATGCATAAGTTTTTGTGAAGAAACAGTTACACAACGGACATATATATTTACATGCATAACCGCCAGCATTACACATGCACACGTTTTGTTCATAATATCAAAGCAAATAAATCGACATGACATTTATTATTCCATACGAACCAATGCACCACCTGATTAGAACGACGCATAGCAGCAGCCTCAGCGCGTTTAACCAGGTTAGCAGTGAACCGAAAGCGTCTCTTCGGATTCTTAACAAGGCCACACAAACTCCTCCATTTTTCCAATGTCTCGCCTGACGAGTGCTTCGGTTTCACTCCTCCAAAATTCTCATTCAAATAACTCTCCATTTTCCTTCAATGTTAAATGTTCAACAAATATAAATCACAAAATAACAAAATTTGCAATGGTTCCACAAACATGCATGGCGTGCTATATAATTATTTACAGATTTCGGGATTGATTGTTTATTTGTGGGAAATTGTAAAAAGTTATGATTTGTGTGTCTGAGCTGAGAAAACACACAGAGTGATCCGAAATGGTTGTAAATTGATCCGATTGTTATGGAAACACGTAATGACCGGCTTTTAATTAATTTCTTCTTCTCTTTCTAAATATATGCTAGTACTTTAATTTAGGTGGATCACGGTTTGATTTGAGTTACTTTTTGTCAAAACCGAAACTGAACCGAATATTCGGTTTTTACGAAACTCATAACTCAAACGGATCGGTTTTGTTGATTCGGATTTTATGGGGTTTCAAATTTCAATCGGTTTCGGTACTATTATTATGGTTTTTATTCGTTTAAGGATCCTTTGATCTCGGACTGATCTTACCTGGGATCGCATGCAAATCTCTTAAATATGTCTATAAAAAGCGGATTTAGTTGTATTAGTATCTATAATTGATTTCTTTTGTGTAATACTAATCGATAGGGCCTCATTGGTAAGTGCTACAAGATCTCGTGCGTAATCCATGGTTATGGACCCGAATCCATCAGTATGAAACATTTTATTTTCCAAGTGAAATCCCCTAGAGCTATTTACTCGATCGCCGACATTTTTAGAACGCCTATAACAGAGGGAGAAATAGTCAATTTTAAAAAAACTTATTGTCAATCTCTTTCAAATATGAACTATCTGATTCATAAGGGAAAAACTTGTATTATCTCAATCTCAATTCAAACATAGGTTTAATTCACACTCCATGTTTCAAAAAATATTTTCTATTGGTTGGGTATCTGGGCTCCTTCTGGAGCTTTGGGGGAGGTTTTACCAAGGGTTCGAGTCTCGCAAGAACCAAAATATTTAGGTTTTCTTTCTACAGTCAGTAAGTAGTATGGGTTTTCTTTGCGGGCTCTCCTAGTGGTTTGGGTCCCGGTTATCTTCTCCAAAAAAAAGAAAAAAAAAAAAAAGAAAAATTATTAATAGCAAATTTAAGTGATTTATTATCATAGTTGTCTTCTCCAACAAAGCAATTTATGTAGTGTGGTTACGATCCACGGTGTCGGACTGTCGGATCCTCGCCCCCAACCGGCCCAAAAGACCTAACAAGGGAGAGGTCTTTCCTCCGCAGGGGGATTCAATATTTGTTTTTATTTTATTTAAAATTTAAGAAAATAAAAATACATTGATTTTTTCTTTAAAAAAACTATCTATAAAAATAATTAGATAGAATGAAAGAACAAAATCGAGATACATACCAATAACTCTTCAACTATATACATGGGTTTGTGTCTCTAAACGGGTCCGGGTCTAGGTATACATTTGGCTATTTATGAGCATATGTCCGGGTCAGGTTAACTAATCGGATTTTCACCAATTCTTTTTATTATTTGAGTGTAAAATAAAACAAATGAAAGTAAGTCTTTAATATTTGTTTTTAGCTCGCTGACCAAAATCTAAATCTGTTAGTTAATTGGGTTTTCATCTTGTTTAGGGACATATGATAGAAGGCAAAAGCGACACAAAAGACTGAAGACCCACAAAAATATAATCCTCCGTCTCACTATTATTGTCCACCTTTCCATTTTGGTTTGTCTCAAAATAATTATACCACTAAATATAAAAGTGGAGCTTGTTTAAGTTTACCATATTACCCCTAATCAAAATATTATTCACAAAACGTAATGAAAGCATTAATTAATTACAAAGGGGTAAAATCTGTCTTTTCTTGGCTTTTACCAAAATAAAAGCAGAATTAATGCATTTTTAAAGCTGTTTTTTGTAGATAATCACTAATTTTAAAACGAAGAGAGTCCATGAGTCAATTTTTTTTTGTCCTTTTTCCTTATTATCGTGTTCCCCTAAGACACACAATAGAGAAACACTTTATGTATAATACTTGTTTGGATTAGGTGTGTTTCTTTTCTAATATTTAAATGAACTCAAACTCTTAGTTTATGAAGACTAACAAAAAGTTCTCTCTCCTAAGGGGGTGTTTGGTACGAGTGAATCGTATAGAATGGAAATACAGTTGAGAATGGAATCATAAAGAAAGAGAATAGCTCAAGAGAAAGAAAGTATATTCCAATGTTTGGTATAAACAAAAAATCATAGTAAAAAGTTATGATAGAAAACAATTCTCTTGTTTGGAACAAAATAAAATTCAACATAATGAAGAAGTATCTGAGTACTATATTATTTTGATTAATCTTATACTTTCTTTTTCAAGATCCGTCATCGGCTTCCCATCCTTCTTCGAATTTCATAATGAAATTATTATATTCACATTTTGAATTGTTTATGCACTAATTTAGTAATTTTCAAAATGAGAGTTCATAGCAATCACTTATACGAAGCATGTTTGACCATATTCATGGACTGCAGGTTTTGTTAATAAATTAATTGTATATAATTTTCATTTGAAATACACCAAGTATGATTTACATGATCTTTTTTGTTCTAGCCTTATCAATGCACCTAAATATGAGAATTGAAGCATAAATTTAAGAACAAAAGAATGTTAATTTAAAAATTTATAAAGAAGATTAAAATAGTTATGTATTTGTTAAAAAAAATTGAATTGATGAAGGTAATCAGAAATTAGAAGATCGTTGGTGATGAGGGTGAATTGGAGATGAATATGAAATTAGAGAAACTATGCTTAGGGTTCTTGATATTTTCCCACAAATGAGTAGCATGTGCAACGCACATGATTTGTTCAACACATTCATAGTTTTTGATTCTCATGCGTGGAATGGAGCCTTGAATATTTTTTGTCTAATTAAGTTGATTCTCGGATTCTTCAATTTTTTAAAGAATGAATTTTGTTGAAAGAGAATCTATTTTGATTCTTAGTTTCCATTCTCTATGGTACCAAACTAAGGAAACGTTCTCATTCCATTTCTTAGCATTCCATTCCATCGTACCAAACATCCCCTAAAAGTGTCTAAACATTACTCTTAATTCCTAACCACTTCATTTAAGAAACTTAACAAATTGGCCAAAAACACATATTACTATATTAGTACTTTAAACTTGATAATCGAATCATTTAGTATCTCAAACTTTCAAGGGTGTAAAATATCACCCCAAACTTGTCAAATTAGAATTACTACTTCCCTATAATAAATTAACTAAATAATTAATATTTTTTTTTATGCTAAACAATCATATTAATAAAAACCTATTGTAATATAAATTATTTGTTGTTAAATTTCGAATAATTAAGTAATTTTTTTCATAAAATTTAGTTAACTTTTTTTCTTTCACTTAATATAATACTTTATTTATTTATTAAGAATAAAGATATTGTTGATTTTTTTTAATTATTTTTTTAAAAGCGATAAATTTTACAATCTACATCACCTATCTCACAAATTCTATCTAACATGTCTCTAACGAGACTTGAACTTAAAACCTTTTAGATTGATGTACTACTCACATACAATTTGGGTGAAGAGGCCTTTGATAAGATATTTTTTAAATAATACATTACATAAAATAAATTTACCACTCTACTATTAATATATACATATCCATATTAAATATATAAGTGGCCGTTCTGAATAATTCTCAGACCATAACTGAATTTTTATTTCTTCATATACATAAATTAAATTGAAAATTTCAAAAACTCTTATATAGTTAGTTACAAGCTAATCTAAAATTCATTTGAGACAGACATTGAATTATATAATATATAGATATATGAAAAGTAGTTTGTAAGAAATATTTTAAATATATTCTTTATATTGAAAATAATAAATTAAAATATTAAATAAAAAAGCAAAAAACATTTAAATTTTAGGAAAAAATATATTTAGCTAGCCAAATTTTTAAGTATAAATCATTTATGTTGGAAAAAACTTAACTAAATCGATTTTTAGCAAAAAAATAAATAATAAATAATAAATAAAAATAAAATATAATTATTGAGTTAATTTAGCATAAAGTAGTAAAAATTTCATTTTGACAAGTTCAAGGTACTATTTTACACCTTTAAAAGTTCAGAGTATAAATGATCCGATTACCAAGTTCAAGGTATTCTGCAAACAAATTCCATAGTCTATAAAAATGGCCACCTCTCACGTGCTATGCACGGTTGAAAGAGCAGCAACATACGTAGAAGAAAGTCAACCTTATGACTACCAGAAGGAAAAAGTCAACCAAGAAAACGGGACCAAGACTTTTCTCCAACTTCGGCATCAAATCTGATGACGTATAGCACGTACAACAGGCTTATTGGGCTCAGCCCGTGCTATACGCATTTTGGGCCCAGGCCCAACAACAAAACAACCACTAGTACTGGAATGTCAGTAAGCCCAATAACAAATTGGCTACGGTCCGGACTCAAAAGACGCACGCAGAACACCTAACGGACCAGACCCATGTTCACGGAAGGTGATCTGTGCCCGCATCCACGATTGTCGGAACCTTGCCGACAAAGGGTCCCACTCCGCCACTAAATTTTATATAAGAAATGCTAGGAAACCCTAACAATAACCTCGCCTATAAAAGAAACTCTTATCCTCTCATAAGGTACAACTTTCTCTCACATATTAATACACACACTTTTATTCTCTGACAAGAATGTATACTTACTCTTACACAGAGCTTAATCGCTGGGGTCCATCCCCATGTAGGCTAACGATTCACTTTATTTGTGCAGGGATTCAATCAATCACTTGGTTTAGTATGATTCACTTCATCGTAGCTTGTTTTGCGTTGACCAACACGCGTCCTATACACATATTTCAATCCGTCACACTTTTTGTACTAACAAGTTGGCCATGGGACCAAGACACAACTACGTTCTTAAAAATACTCACTATGAGTACTCGGTCGAACCTACTCCCCGCCCGCGTTACTGCGTGCGAACATGGCGGAAGGGGAAATAATGCATTTCGGCAGAGCGTGAGAGGCCCGCAGTCCGACGCAGCCCTCGGGGAATCTTGTGACAAGTATTACCACCGATCTTGCCAATTATGTCCGAGAAAGTTAGGTCAAGAAAGAAAGCAAGAGGAGAAGATCAAGGCATTTGTTAATACAAATAAGCCGTAAAAACGCGTTTATTTATATTTTACGATCTTCTAATGTTTTGTCGATAACAAACGTAAAATCATTTTAACGAAACAAATAAAATACGTAAATTGTTTGAGCCAATAGTTTACTAACACACCTACGTTTTCATATAAAACACTAAACAAGCAATAGTGTTTTCATATTATAGTAATGCATATGTATGTACATCTACATGTGTTTACATAATGTATTGGGTAATATAATGAGTAGAAGTCTAAATATTTGACCCATTGACTAAATACATTGAATGTAGTTGGGTAAAACCCAAAGTCCATGACCCATACCCATGGAGCATTATCCATGACCTATTGCATGACATCATGCATAAGTCATAATGGGTATTATCCATGACCCATGGAGCTAACCCATGACCCATTGACTAGATGCATTGCATCTTCTAGATACATTGTATCTATTTAGATACCCATGGTTCAAAGTCTACAACCCATGATCCATGATCCATGACCCACAACCTATTTAGGGGGAGCGTCCTACGGATCCCTAGGAATACACTAGACGGATCCCTCAAGCAACGGATCCGTGGGACAGTAGTGAATTTTTGTCTATAAATAGTAAGCTATTTCTTCATTATAAGTTGCCACTTCCACACATACTTTCTCCTAGTATTCTAAACTCTCTAACCTCAGATCCAAAGGATCTTTCTATGTAGTTTTGTGTTTTTGTTTTTGTGTGATTCTCTAGGTTCCTCTTAAAGACAAGATCACCACCTCTTGAAGTCGAGCAAGCTCAAGTCCATGAGTTCTCTAGCTTCGTCATCATCAAGACTACTGAAGTTCTCTTGTTGATAGTTCTTTCTTCCTCTCTAGAAGTGTTGTGTTCAAGGCATTAGTGAAAGATGCCAAAAGGGTCAAGTCGAAGGCATTAGTGAAAGGTGCCAAAGATCCGTATCGAAGCCATTAGTGAAAGGTACCAAAGATCCATGTCAAAGGCATTAGTGAAGGGTGCCGAAATTCCGTGTTGAAAGAATTAGTGAAGGGTGCCTAGGTGTCGTGTCAAAGGCATTAGTGAAAGGTGCCAAAGGGTCGTGTCGAAGGCATTAGCGAAAGGTGCCAAGGGTGTGTACAATCGATATGGTGCATCGATGTACAAAATAGTTAGTTTAGGTTAAAGGATATTGATATACTTGATGATGTTGTAATAAGGAGTGTGTCTCCTTTGGGATAGGTGTTGTGTAGTGTTAGGTAGTCGTTACTCCTTTGTAATGGAACTCGGTATCTAGCCTTGTACTGGATAAAGTGTAGGCGACGTTGTGATAGGTTTGGTTCTACCTCGTGGAAGGACCCGGTGTATAGCCTTATACCAGATAAAGAGTAGGCGACGTTGTGAAGGCTTCTCCGCCACAAGGAGCTTGTGTTGTGTAGTGATTACGAACTCTCGAGTAGGTGACTCAGGGAGTGGAGTATGGCAAGGAAGGTGTCCTTGTAGCCGAACCACTATAAATACTTGCGTCGTGGTTTTGTGCTTCTTACTCTTTATCTTTACATTGCTTATTTATATGCTTATCTATCAACATCCAACACACACATTTAATAGATTGACATAAGACGATCTAAATAGTTTAAAGCGAAGTTTTAATCGGTAAAACTATTCAACCGCCCTTCTAGTTTTCCACAATTGGTATCGAGCCGTTACCAAGTTTCTTAGAGTATATTGTACTTTAAAAGCTTAAAACTTGATACGATCCATGTATGTTTGAAAACTACAAAGAAGGAAATTTCTTAAAACAGAAATCATGTTTTAAACCTTGTTATTTACTTTTAATAAATGTTGGATATTAATAAATCATTTTAACATTTTCTTTTGAGAAATTTTCATGCTTGGATTCTTCCAATGACTTGATTCTATCCGGTGAAAAATAAAGTCAACATCCAAAGAAGAATCCAAAGTTAACGTCAACTTGCTTTTCCAAAATACGATTAAAGTATTTTAAAAGCTCATGAAGTATTTCGCGTCTATGGTTTCTAAAACCATAAAAGGGAATATAGCAAAGATATGTTCTCTTAGTTACAATTATTGGTCAAAGACGTGCTAAATTGCTTGCGGATAAAATTGCTTGTGGATAAAATGGTGATATATGCTTCTATCTTATAATAAGCATAATATGAAAAGTGTTTTAGTGATTTTTTTCTTTGAAGTTTTGTGTTTGATATATGTTCATTCAAGCTTGAATAAAGTTTGGAATGAGTAATATAACCTTACTAAAAAGGTTAAACCTTTTCGTCGGGTCAAAATATGTATTTTTGTGAATTCAGTCATGATCCGCGGATCCCTTTTAGAAGGGATCCGGCGGATCCGTGCAACAGTGGACAATTTTTACTTAAATTTCAAAAATTCATAACTAATTAAGCGTGAAGTCCGTAGAAGTAGTGCCACCTATCGCTTTAAAGGTATTTGAGTCTACTTTCATATAAAAATGATTTCATAAACTGATTCAAATTTGTTTTTATAGAATCATTGATCTATAATAGAAAGTCATTTTTCGGTCATAACTTTTGCACAGACTTTTGATCTAATTGGAGACGGATGTTTTCGTCTTTGAATAACAATGTGTCTTCTTTTGAAATTAAGGTTTTGATCATATTTATAAGTATAAAAGAAACTAATCAAGCTTGGTATACATATTTATATTTAACACAAAGCGATGAAAAGAACTTTCGTATGCTATGCTAAATGATTAATTGTCTTACCTTGCATTACTTGATTATTTGCTTATCTCAAATAGTTTTTGTGTTTGTTTGATTGAATAACATATGTGGTTTCCTCACCTTGCTATTCATTCTCTTGTTTGTCGATTTAGTAATATTTTACTAATCAATGTGCTATTTGAAGGAGTGTTTGGGATAACATCTAGTTATGTCAAAAATGTTAGTTTAAATACTTAGATAAGTCATATAAGTTGAATAATGTTTAAAAAATGTAATATACTAAATGGATTCTTGATTGAGTTTGTCATGTGTGCAACATAAATGTTTTATGTGCTTATATGATTTCTTGATTTCATATATTCTTGTGTCGTTTTCTTGATTATTTGCTTATCTGTGTCTTACCTTGCATTACTTGATTATTTGCTTATCTCAAATAGTTTTTGTGCTTGTTTGATTGAATAACATATGTGGTTTCCTCACCTTGCTATTCATTCTCTTGTTTGTCGATTTAGTAATATTTTACTAATCAATGTGCTATTTGAAGGAGTGTTTGGGATAACATCTAGTTATGTCAAAAATGTTAGTTTAAATACTTAGATAAGTCATATAAGTTGAATAATGTTTAAAACATGTAATATACTAAATGGATTCTTGATTGAGTTTGTCATGTATGCAACATAAATGTTTTATGTGCTTATATGATTTCTTGATTTCATATATTCTTGTGTCATTTTCTAAAAACAACAAGAATGTACATCGGATTATAACCTACACTTGTGTTAATGATGTACTCCCCCGTTTTCATTTTCATGATCGCCTTTCCAAGCTTCATAGTAGGATTGACAACTTGATTATTTCATCCGATATACTCAAGTAAATTATTTTGCAACACAAACATAATTGGTCATATCCGAAAATCCAAACTCGAGCTTTCCAACAACATATGTTGAACTAGCTTATCCAACCATTTTTGTTCACCATATGGAAAACTTTAAATTTTTACATTTAAACATGACACCTTCGTCACCTTAGTTGTTTCAGGCATAATATTAATAGAAACGAAGCAAAATATCATCATTGTTACTCTTCGATAGGCCATTGTAGGAATATAAATTTTCCTAACTTGAGAATGAATATTGAAGAACTTATTGCACTAGAAACTCAATTTGACCTAACGGTTGAATTGCTTCCTTGATAGAAGTTGGGTATGTGGAATCACCCGTAAAATTGGTCGTGTTTAGCCGTAATTGAGCACCACTAGTAATAGTCTCATATTCATTCTCTCACTTGAGAAATCTATACTCCTATGTTTTCCTAAAGTAAGTTTACAATGGAAATACTTTATAGTTTCTTAAGATTACTAATCAAACAAGTTGTAAAATTAATTTTTATTTTAGTTAATCACAACCACTTGCCTCATCAAGCGATTATCTTGCTTTGATCGAGAAGAGCTACATGACTTAATGGACGAAGTTTATTGTATGCTAATCACCATCCGTAATGACTATACATAGTTCATTGCTTCCGTTGACCAAAACAACCTTTTAAACAATTCACTTTCTTAAGGACGCATATACATGTGATTCTTACTCTTCAATACCAACACATAGGTAAACATCTTTTAGCTAAAACCAACTCACAAAACGGTACTTGCTTCAAGCCTTCTAAATCTAACACTTACTCTTCTAAACACAACTCCTTCATCTCTACGAACAACAACTCTACCTTCCGGATCCAAATGAAGTCTAGGATTGTCTTGAACTAGCACCTCACAACTTTATTGTCTTGAGCACTATCATGTACTCTTTTCTTTCTTGACACGTACCTTGCACGCCATTGTTAATACAAACGATTTACTAATCTAGATCGTAAATCTGTTTTGAGCTTCTTGAATAGCACGTGTTAAGTTTGATAAACCTCTGTGTTAGTTGAAAGCTCGATCTCATTTGGTTGCTTATGTGCTATTCTTACATGCTCTCATTGCTATGCTAGACTTGTATACATATATACTTACGGTAGAGATCATTAGTTTCAAAACTCGATACTTGGAACAAAATATTGCACGCTCACTATTGAGTAATCTGTTCCAGATGCCGGATCCCTGACTTATAACTAGCCGGATCCCTCAAGTGAAGGATCCGTGGGATCCGGCGCAGAAGAGCTATTTTATCATCCTTGCATCAATCCAACCCTCTAGACCATATTAAACGAGTTAGAAATGATACATTAGGATCACTTAAGTCTTCCCCAAGCTCAGTTGGTTTCACACTCACTCATAGCTAACTTAGGATCACATTCAAGGTGTTTTTAATTTATCATTTCACCAAAACTCACCATATTTCCGCTCCAATGCTCACACATTGTTCCTCACATCTTAAAACACCTATTTTGATATTTCTCTCAATTTTAGCAAATTGATTTTACTCATCCTTACCTCAAAATAGGCCAAAAACTAGTTTTTCATTTCTTATGATTTTTAAGGAATTTTCCAAAATTTTTTTAAGTTGCCATTTGATCTCTAGGATTATTTAACACCACATGACACTCTCAAATTTCTTAGTGTCATCTTTTGGTACTCATGAAAACCCCATTTTCTTCCATAAAAGACAATTATTAGCTACCATCACTCATTTCTCTTGATCATTTAAGTCCCTCTTCATTTAAGACACCTGAGAAGACTGAAACACTCAAGATGTATAGGTACTAGACCTTACAAAACATCATTTTCCTTTCTTTTGGCTGCTGAGAGCCGGATCCCTAGGATTAGCCTAGACGGATCCCTCATTGGAGGGAACCGTGGGAACCGGCTGACAGATTCAGCTAATCCTAGCTAAAACAATCATTTCAAGCTCTTCTTGCTAACTTGAACAATCCATCTTATCTCAATTAACCTTCTTGATTAGTACAAATCTGAAATTGACTCTTGTGCATGCAAATCATTACATTTCAAAGGATCTTAGTGGTTTAAGCCTTGAATGCACTTGCCAAATCCTTCCCTTTATAAACCATCTTGTTAGGACTTCTAAGTCACCATCTACAACTTAATTCTCAGCATCTAGAAGCTCATATCTCACTAACCTTTATCATCTCATCATGAAAAAAACTCCTAGTGCTAACTCATTCACTAAAGGACCACCCAAGAAACTTGCTCGTGTTGTTCACGAAATTTCTTCAACTGAATCATCTCCCGTTAAATCCACAAACGCTAGGATTTCCCCTCCACCAACTCAACCAATCCCCAAAAGGATTGTTCCCACAAAACTACCATTGCCAAACACTACTATACCTCCTAAACCAAACAATCCTATTTTCACTAAACCATCACCTTTAGTGCCTAGAGCCTTATCATTCACCACTCCACTTTCATCTCCACACCTCTACAAAGGACTTGCCTTCTAGGCCATCTCATCCTTCACCATTTCCAACATTCTCCTCAATAGAGAGAATAGTGCAACAATAAAACCAAGGTCTTGAAACGTGTAACACCCCCAATTTCGGGATACGCAACGGAATTCAAACTGGGTGTTACTTCATTGCACAACAGTCATAACAATAGAAAACAAACTCTAATGGAGTCATTTTAAAAGATTTATCATTCGATTTATATAAATATCATAGTTTACAAAAATTGAGGTCCCAGTAGTTTCACGGTTTACAAAATACATTAAAAGGGTTTTCGAATGATAATAAAATTTATAGCCTTCTTGAGTATCCATGCTCCTCCGTGCCAACCTCGTACAATATGGACCTAAAATACATGCTTAAAACTGTCAACACAAAGGTTGAGTGAATCCATAGGTTTATTGTTAAATGTTGAACACATAATGTTTGTGTGGGTTACGTTGTTATTGATGAGTGTGTAAATACTCATCATTTTTGTCTTATCTAAACTGCCAAAACACTTAAAAACACTCAAATATGCAACAAAATACAAAATATATCCAAGGATTGTATTTTATATGTTTCAGATGCAAAATGTTTAAAACAGATGAAAAACGAGCTAAGTTTGCATAATTGGCGCAAATTCCCTCAACTTTCAAATCTTGACAAAATCAGTCCCTGAGCATTTGTTTTGGAATAAAAGTCAACCCAAGCCCTTTTAAAATCAAAATTTATCAAAATGATCCTTGGGTAAAAAGTTTGGAGAATTTACAAGTTTGGTCCTTCAAGTTTCACAAATTGGCAAAACTAGTCCCTGAAGGTTTAAAATGAAAGAAAAGTCAACTTTAGTCCTTGGATAATCAAACATGTTCACAAATTAGTCTTTGGATGAAAGTTTCTACAAATGGCAACTTTTACCCCTCAAAATCCAAAAATGACATAAAAGGTTCCCCGGGTATTTTAAATTGTAAATAATGCAAATGAGGTCCTTTGGTTTAGCAAACTTGGCATTATTAGTCCTTGTGATAACTTATGAAATATTACAGGTTTAGTCCTTCAAGAATTCAGAAGTTACAACATTGGTCCTTGTGATTTATAAGCTACAATACAAACGGACCCTTTGTATTATTTATCCAACCCAAACCCTTGGCCCATTTCTGCCCCAAGCCCAATACCGGTTTGACTTCAGTCAAACCCACTCCCTCTTCTCCTTCCTCACAACCCCGCCAAAACCAAAACCACCCTGGTTTTCACCACCACCTGTCCACCACTTGCATCCACCTCAACCCCAGCTGTCTACCCACTCTCCTACACCTCCACAAACACCCAAAGATCATTAATTGCAAAAAACCTGCTTTTGATATTTTGGCGCCAAAAGTCCAAATGGACGTTTATGATGAATTTGATGAAACCAATGGCCAAGATCAAGTGGGAAAGTCTCAGAGAGGTCGGCTAAGTTCAAAAGATCATTATAAAACAGTAGAGAGCAATGTAGATAGCTATCTAGAATAATTTTATTAGTTTATGTCGAATTAATGTTGTTTTAATTTTCAAGTGTTAATTTCAACTTTCAAATACTTTGTTAAGATTTTTCAGTGTATTGCAAACTTGTTTTCAGTTTCAATTTCAGTTTATCTACATAAATTCAGTTTATGCAAATTTCAAGTTCAAAATCTCAATTCTATTTATATATGATTGTAGTTGATGATAAGGACTCATAAGCTCATATAAGCTCCTTATATAGCTTCTGAGAGCTATTAGAACCATTAAAATCAGTTGTAGTTATAGAACTTAAAAATTCATAAAAATCAAGAAAAATAGGTTAAAAATAAAAAATCATTGAAGATGGTGCAAGAAAGTCAAGCAGTTGATTATTGGATGGAAATGGTATAGTAGCTTTGTGGAAAGCTTTAGGAGTGGTAACTTGGTCCTGGTTTCAATTCTTCTTCTTGGAAAGTTTTGTAAGAAAATCTTCCATTTTGCTCTCTCATGTTTCATAGTTAATTGATAGTCATTTCATGCCGTTTTTGTTAGTTAAATCACAATAGGTTGCTTAAAAACAGTTTCTAGTCATGGATCTCTAATTTGCTTTGAAAATTGTCATAATTGTCATACAACGGTGTGTTTGGTTAAGGAACTGTTTTGGTTCTATTGATGTTATTCTGCTGTGTTGGTGATACATACATGTTTATTTAGGACTATTGAGCCAAAAGGAACAAATAAAATCAAGTTATAGAAGCAAATAGTCAAAATTCCTTTGTTTGCATACCATCCACATCTGTCCAAGTTTAAGCTGTCAAAATTCATCACACATGCTTAAAAGTTGTTACTATAGCTCTAGATAACCTCATCTCACCTTATTATAACATACTCAGTCCATAGAATCAAGCTAAAACTCATAAAAGTCAACTGTCTCAAATTTTCTAAAAAGTCAAATTACTAGTTACAGTAGAATTGCATGAACTTGTGTGATTTTTCATGAGCTTGTTATTTTGATCTAGCTTATGAGCTTTTGGATAATTTATTAGACCTAGCTTGTTGATTCATTGCTATTTTTGTTATATTTTTGTGATTTTTATTATGGGCCTCACACAGCTTCAAAGTGAGCTGCAGGGAGTGTTATCTCCCCTGTGCAATTGCCGCACCACCACCACAGCCACCATCACCACCACTTTGGTGGGTCCCACAGGTCACCTCAGTAGGCCCTAGTGGTTGTTCTTGGTTCCATTGTGTTCACAACCCAGCTGCCTCTCTATTTCAGCCATTGTTTGAGCCTTAAGCTCAGTGGACCCCACTTAATTTGGCCTTCAAACCTTGTCCCAAAACTGTCTCAAAGACGCTTGTAGCTTGGCTAATTGCTTATTTTGCAATTCTAGCTTATTTAGTGCTTGATACTTGTTGTTTTTGTTTCAATTCAGCCCACTTAGCTAGATTGCATCATAATCCTCCTTCTTTTCTCAGCTAAAGAGCTTATTTCAAGCTTTTTCCCTTAACAGTTGACCAAAGTCAACTGTCATCAAATAAGCACTCCAAAGTGCTTAATATTGAGACCTAGCTGAGTTGTTTTCACAAATAGTTTGTCATTTTCAGTTTAAAGTAGTTTTGTAAAAGAAAAATCAAGAAAATTCAACTTTAAAAATAGTGATAGCGTTTATTTAATATAATTTAGCTTTTTAATTTTCTTTTCAGCTTATTATTAAGCACTTATATGTTTTTATATTTTTCTTAAGTTTCTGTCATATTAAAGTATTTTTAGGAATTTTCTTAGATTTTTCCTTTGTCATCTAATATTTTTAATAATTAATAATAGTTTAATTAATAATTAATTAATATTAAAGTATTAAATAGTAAAATTAAATTTTATTAAGTAAAACCATGTTTTTATATTTTTCCTAGCTTTGTTAACTTAATTAGAACCTATAAAAATTAATCTTATAATTTTCCCTTTTTATTTTCTAATTTTAATCCTTTAATTAGTTTAATTAGATTTGAATTATTAATTAAGTTTTTAATTTATAAAACCTTCGCTAAAAGACAAAAATATTTGTTTTTAATTTTTATAAATCTTTTAAGTTGTTCTAGATTTTTAGAAAATAAATTTGAAATTTTCTTAGTTAGTTTTGTATTATAAATCCTTTTTAGATTAATTAAACTAAATTTTAAATAAGTTTAAAATAGTTTTGATTAATTAATTAATATTAAATTAATATAATATTAGTAAAATATTTTCTTTTTAGATTTTAATTTTCTTTAAGTTTAAAAAGTTTTAAAATTTTTATTTTATACCCTTTAGTTTTAAACTTGTCATTTTAAGTCCCTCTAGTTTTTAAATTTACATTTTTATTTACTTGCAATACACGCTTGTTTAATCGATTGTTGTGCTTTATAGCTCTGTATCCAAATACAATTCCAAATAATCAAGAGTGTAATTATCAACCAAAATCCTTACAGATCATTATCCTTAGTGATCATTCTACTTCTAAACGTTTTCACACACCATTCAACCTCCGTGGGACTTAACGACCCGGGAATCCACTAAATTCCAAAGGAAATTGTATTGAGTCCATAATAGTAGACTTTTGTTGACTAAAACCTTTGGTCAATATTTCTTGACTGTTTGGACTGAATCAAATTTTGGCCGCGTCGGGAGGCTGTGAAGCGTGTTTTAAACATATTTAGACCAATACTTGCACATATACCACCTTTTGTAAACAGTTTTTTGTAAAGTTATCAATATCAAAAAGTTCATTAACACTTTTCCTGAAGTGTTAACAACACCAAAAAATATAAAACAACAAAACAATCGTAACGTTTTCTATCTTGTATTTTCTTTAAGGTTATTCTTAAAGAGGTACGATTTGGTTAAACGAGACGATACCAAAAATATTGTCCAAAAGTATTTAAACCCTTAGCACAAATCCATACCTACGTCTTTTTAGTGGTATTTAATAAATAAATAAAAATCAACCACCGCGAAACCAAGGCGTAACACCTACCAACCTGGGTGTGAACATTAATAAGTTCCCAATCTTAAAGATCAAAACTTGCCTTTGTGTCCTTGTGATTTGGTGTACTTTTTTAAAGAAGCCATTTCATTTGTGATTATTGGTTTAAGTTCACTTGTCGCTTTGCCTCGCATTTGTTTTGAAAACTGATTTTTATACTTAGTGCATGCGCACTCGTTCTTCTAGCTCCACAAGTCCACTTTCAGAGCTTGCAAGTATTCCGCGTAGGCGTAGAGGACGTTCGCTCCTTCACCGTGCGAGGAACGCCTAGCACCACCACCGTCGTAATGGCGTAAGATAAACCGATGAATGAGCTTCTCCAAGCACCCATAGAGGGTTACGGAGATGCCATTATTGTCCCACCATCGTGAATATACCTTCGAGCTCAAAACCGGTTGCTTAATCTTGTAACCCAAAGCCGCTTTTATGGTTTTGAGCAGGACGACCCTCATGCACATATTCGATGGTTCAACAAGATTGCATCGACCATCAAATACAAGAATGTCCCACATGAAACAATTAAGCTTCTTCGCTCCCATTCTCTTTAGAGGACAAGCCCGATTTGGCTTGAGAAACAACCCCTCGCTCCATTGAGACATGGGAGGATTTAGTCACTAAGTTTGTTAACGAATTCTATCCTCCATCCCGAACTACAAGTCTTAAGAATGAGATAATGAAATTCACTCAAAGATTTGATGAATCATTCGGTGACGCATGGGATCGTTACATAAAGAGTTGCTCAAAGTGTCCGCATCATGGTTTTTCCGAATTAATTCAAATGGATACTTTCTACAATGGTTCGAGCCAAGTGACCAAGACTCTTTAAATGCCTCCGCGGAGGTAATTTCCTGAGCAAGACCACAAAAGAAGCCTTGCAAATCATAGAAAACAAGTCCTGTGTCCGCCTGCATTTCGAACAAAGACATATCGGCCTTCTAATGCAGGACCTTCTACTTCATCTCACGTGAGTACATCTAGCACCGATGCTAAGATTGACAAACTCACAGATGCTATTCAGGCTTTGGTTCTTGCTAACCAAAAGAAAGTTACTTTCACACAGACACCATCACATGGTGAAGTGAAGAAAGTCGAGGTTCCGGTCACTTGTGGTGGCCCTCATGCATACTAAAATCTGATCTGCCACCAATGGTAGTCCATTTGAAGCCAATGCTATAGCCGGTACTTCACATCCGGGAGGTAATCAATACCGTCCTCAAAATGAACCAAACTACCGTGCTAATACTTATCAAGGACCACCCAGTTTTAACCGTAATCATAACATGCAAACCGAATCGAACCAACCTAGAATGAACCAAGGTTATCAAAACCAAGGTAATTTCTATCCCGGACCAAATCAACACAACACCTAATCCCAAAGGAGATCCACTCCTTATTACAACACCATCAAGGATATCAACATCTTTGAAACTAAGCAATCACTATATGTATAACGATGCACCTCATTGATTATACGACCTAGGCATTCTTCACTAATGCCACTTGATTTGATTCCTAGGCATCCTTCACTAATGCCTTCGACACAACGCTTGACACCTTTCACTAATGCCTTCGTCTTGACACCTTTAGCATTCTTCACTAATGCTTTTGACACGGACGTTAAGCACCTTTTACTAATGCTTTCGTCTTGACTCTTTCGACATCCTTCACTAATGCCTTCGACACAAAACATCTACGGGGGAAGAAAGAACTATCAACAAGAGAACCTCAGTAGTCTTGATGATGACGAAGCATGGCAACTCATGGACTTGAGATTGCTCGACTTCAAGAAGTGGTGATCTCGCCTTTAAGAGGAACCTAGAGAATCACACAAAAACAAAAGACAAACTACATAGAAAGATCCCTTAGGATCAGTGGTTAGAGAGTTACAATACTTGGGGAAAGTATGTGTGTGAGTGACAACCCAAAAGGAAGAAATGGCTCGCTATTTATAGAGGAAAAATGCTTACTGTTCCCCAGATCCCACGGATCCCTCCCTCAAGGGATCCGTCTAGTGTAAAACTAGGGTTCCGTGGGACGCTCCTCTTTGTCCATGGGTATTTTGGTTATGGGTCATGGGTCATGGGTTATGGGTTGATCCATGGGTCTTTTATTAGATACAATGTATCTAATGAGTGCAATGCACCTAGTCAAATGGGTATGGGTCAATACCATGGGTTATGGATATGTTCCATGGGTTGTAGTTTTTATCCATTTATAATACATACTAGTTATGTATATATTTGCCCAATATGTAAACACTATTTGTTGTACATATGTATTAATAAATCATAAAATCACTTATACTTGTTTTAGTGTTTTATGTGAAAATGTAAGTGTGTTAGAAAACTATTGGCTCAAACTATTTATGTATTTAATTTGTTTCGTTAAAATGATTTTACGTTTGTTATCGACAAAACTTTAGAAGATCGTAAAATATAAATAAACGTTTTTACGGTTTATTTGTATTAACAATCTCCCCTTTTTTGTTGATGACAAAACATAAAATTATTTTAAGGAAAAACTAAAATTCGTAAAAGTTCGAATTGGAGTTTTTACTCTCTTCTCCCCCTTTTTGTCGAAATAAAAAGAGCGTCGAAAAGAAACTAACACATTGTTTTTAAAAAAAACATGTAAAAGACAAAAAATGTAAAAAGAGTATGTGACGGGAATGGTTCTCGTCTTAACTCCCCCTTGACGAGTCCATCCCTTTGTGAGGGCGTCAAGTAAATATAAACTAATAAGCTAACGAATTGCAAATTGTTTGCAAATGGTTTCGTCCTTGTGACGAAAATGCTCCCCCTTGAATATTGCAACTTTGCAATGGGGTGTCATGAAGTGTAATCCAAGTAAGGATCATGTTGCAAATGGTTTTGCAATGTATGGTTTGACACAAAGCTCCCCCTAGCTTAGGGTGTCAAGTTCTTCATGTGTATTTTGAAAATCTACAAAATAAAGGTTAGAAAACAAGAGTATAGTGCATAATTTCCTGCAAATAAGACTCTAGTTAGTATAATTTTGTTCTTCTGTAGCACGGATCCCATGGTTCCCTTCTTTTTGGGATCCGTCTAGGCAATTTCCAGGGATCTGTCTGTCTGGTGACAGATGATTCAGCAAAGGTGATATACCAAACAATGCTAAATATGAGAGTGATATATGTATACAAACAATAAACATATACTCAAATAAATATGGCAAATATGTTATCATTCAATAAAACAAAGAGATAATCAACAAATCTCTTAAAACTAAGAGAATGATCAAGCCATGTAATACATTTTCTACTTAATGCTAACGAGGAACCTAAACTTAAGGAGCAATCACGTGCTTAAGGATGATCGAACATGAAATGGGGATTCCTAAACGTTCTAAGTTGACCTTGAGACTAAGACACCATTTTTTTTGGCTCATGGTTGTTTAGGTTTGTTGACCTCTTCGAAACATTCGAGGAAGTGATAAGACATGAAACGTTGCTCTTCACGTAGTTCATGTATCAACCTTACAACATGTTGACAATGATAGCTATCTTTGTCATGGTTTTGAAGAGACGGTGGTAAAAGTTGAGTTTCTTGAAGCGGAGGTTCAAGTGAAGTGGGTTGAGGATCCTCAAATGAAGGAGGAATTGGTGGAAGCTCATTAAGTGGTGGCTCAACAAGGTTTGAGATTGGAGGTAGAGAAGTGTCAACTTCCATATGATCGGGTGGTTGACTTTGATGTCTCCTCATAATCCAAAATGGACCATTGGAAGGAAATGGAGAAATTGACATTGGTGCAAGTGTTGATTCAACACTTTTGTTTTGTTGTACAACCTTGTCTAGTGAATGTGTTGTTAATGGTGGAGGATGAGATGGCCTAGGGGGTAAGTCCTCTAAGTTGTGGGAATGTGGAGATGATTGTAAGGTGTTAAATGATGTAGCTTTAGGTACCAATGATGTTGGTTGGGTTGAAAGGGGTGTGTTTGGTTTAGTAGAGTTTAGTGATGATATCCTTATGGGAACAATCCTCTTGGGAATTAGTTTGATTGGTTTATTTGGTGGAGGGAAATTCTAGCATTTGTGGGCTTAACCGGAGATGATTCGGTTGAGGAAACTTTGTGTATAACTCGATCAAGTTTCTTGGGTGGTTCTTGGGTTGATGAGTTAGCACTAGGAGCTTTTCTCATGATGAAATGACTAAGGAAGATGTTTCTAATTGCTGAGAATTTATGTTGTGTTTGATGACTAAGGAGTTCTAGCAAGATGAATTATAAAAGGAAGACTTTGGCAAGTGCATTTAAGACTTTAGCCACTAAGATTCTTAGGAATATGATGATTAACATGCACAAGAGTCAAATTAAGAGTTTTACTGATCTAGGGACTCAATTAAGATGAGGTGGGTTGTTCAAGTTCGCAAGATGTGTTTGGAATGTTTGTTTTATCTAGAGTTGATATAATCTGTCACCCAGATCCCACGGTTCCCTCCTTTGAGGGATCTGTCTAGGCTACTCCTAGGGATCCAGCTCTCAGCAGTTATAAAAGGATAAAAATGATGTTTCTAAGGTCTAAGACCTATACCATCTTGAGTGTTTCAGTTCTCCTAAGTATCTTAAATGAGGGTGTACTTGAATGATCAAGAGCAATGAGTGATATAGCTAATGATTGCCTTTTATGGAAGGAAAATGAGACTTTGTGACCACCAATGGATGTTCAAGGATGAAACTAAGAATTTTTATGGTGTCAAGTTATAATAAATGATCCTAGAGATCAGATGTGAGTTTGAGATGAAGTTTGAAGAATCCTCAAAAATCAAAAGAATTGAAAAACTAATTTTTGACCCATTTTGAGATAAAGATGACTAGAAACAATTTCTTAAAATTGTTCAATATGTCCACCTAAGTGTTTTGAAAAGTGAAAACCAATTTGTGAGTATTGAAGCGAAAATATGGTGAGTTTTGATGAGTTGATAAATCAAAAGGCACTTTGAATAAGATCTTCTGTAAGCTATGAGTGGGTTTAAGGCTTTCTCATCCTTGAAGAAGACTTAGTTGAGTTCTAAAAATCTTATGTTTAGCTAGTGTGAAGTGATCTAGTAAAATATTTTGATGTATGGGATACTGTATTGCTGATCTGTTGTCATGGATCCCACGGTTCCTCAAGGAGGGATCCGTCTAGGCTAATCCTAGGGATCCCGATCTGCAGATCAGAACCATCACAGAATCGAGTTCAGATTTGGCACCTAGCAACATACACTAATAACCATTAAACTAAACAAAGAAATAAACATGTCATCACATAAAACATCTAATAACAATATCCAAGTTAACACAAACAAGAGTGATAGAACACAGTCATTCACATATTAATCAAATGTCTCAAATTAAACATAGTCCTATAGTCTCTTTCGTCAATCCTTTCTTTTCCTCTTTCCCGACTTTGTGAAGTGATAAGCTAGGTTTTGAATCATACCCCTCAATTGTTTGCATTCCGCGGTCTCGTTTGGAATAGTTAGAAGTTGTTGATAGTAATCAAAGGGTTCCAATTCGATGTTAGCTATGGGGTCGGCATCTTCTTCTTCATCATCTTCTTCTACTTTGTTAATACAAATAAACCGTAAAAACGTTTATTAATATTTTGCGATCTCTTTGTGTTTTGTTGATAACAAATATAATGTTATCTTAAGTATAATTATAAGGATACATGTTATTTTTGTAAAGAATTTACATATAGCCATTTAAATACAAAATTTAATAATAAAGCATTTGTTGTAAT